>CM052357.1:20130450-21330450 GCA_028551475.1 Casuarina equisetifolia
TAAAGAAAAAAATTCGTACCAAAACCACAAAAAATTGGACCATTAGGAGAAAAGTGTTGCTTTAAGAACTCTTAATTAGCTAATGTAGAAAAAAAAAAAAAGGAGGAAAATGAAGGTGAAGCCACACTATTCTTTGCTAGCTTATCAGTAACGTGTGGTAATTCTAAACTTTGGTATGTAGATATCATATGAGAATGTATTTAGCAGTCTTGATAGGAGCTTTCAGTCGTGTAAGGCTAGGTGATGATCATTTCATAGACATAGTTGGAAAGGAAAGTGTTTGTATAGAGACCTCGCGAGGGATGAAAATAATTCAAGGAAGAATGGAGTAGATGAGTGAAAGAATGTAGTTGAGTGAAAGAATCAAACCATCCTAACATGGCGAAAAGAATGTTCCACAAAAGTTTTAGGGTGAGGTTGTCAATAAAGTTGTGTACATTCTTAATAGGAGTCTAACAACCACATTGCAGAAAATTTACTCCCTATGAGGTTTAAAACAAAAGGAAACTTGCAATGGATCACTCCATGGTGTTTGGCTTAGTGTGGTACATTCATATTCCATAACAGTAAAACTAAAAGTTGTAAAGTATAGCAAAAAAATTATAATTCTTGGCTATAGTTTAGTTTTTAAAGCTTATCATGCATTTAATTTGTCTACCAGAAAGCTTGTTGTAAGAAGAGATGTGTTGGTGGATGAAAATGCAACTTAGGAATGGAACAAAGAATAGAAACCAAACTATAGTTCCTCTGTACCATGAGGAAGTCTCGAGATGATAAAAGATTCAAATGGTAATCAATGTGAAGAAGCATTTAAACCATGTACACCAATAACATACAATAATGAAGGTTCCTCTAGGTAATCACAAGCAATAAAGAGGGAATTATCTAGCTTGTCTCTAGTTAGATTTAGGCATTTGGAAGATATATATGAAAGCTACAATATGGAAACTCTAAAGGCTACAACATTTGAAGAAGTTATGGGAGAAGTTGAGGGAAAAGCTAAAAGGGATGAGGAGATCGAAAATATAAGGAGAAACAACACTTGGGAATTAATTAATATGTTAGAAGGTAAGAAAACTATAGGCCTCAAGTGGATCTTCAAGACCAAGATAGATGTAAAAGGAAAGCTTGTAAAACACAAGATAAGGTTGGTAGCCAAAAGGTACTCATTGTTGAATATATTTTGATGTTGACAATATTTGAAAAACTATATTCATATGCATATAATTGGTATAAGATTTAAAAATTATATATGGTTGTGCATTATTGGATATCTTATCATTCATTGGTGCATTTTGTGAAAAAAAAATACGAATAAAAATACTTTGAATCAAATTAATAATGGAAAGGTGCTCATGTGACAAGCATAAATGCATGAATTGAGGATTAAATAGAGATAAAGTTTAATTTCTATGATTAAATTAAATATGGAATTTGTTTGAAAAACAAAATACACATTTTGTTAGAAATTTTGTCTTAAAGATGGAAGGATGCAATGAAGTAAATGGGATGTGAGTGTGCTAAGTGAAAATGAAATAAAATAACAGAAAAGGAAAAGAAAAGCTCGTATGGGTAAAATTGGAAATAAGGCTAGGGCTATTTTGTTGTTTTTTGTTCACTCATTGTATTCCAAGCCGCCTCCTTTCCTCTTGAGACCATGATTTCAAAGTCTCCATTCTCTCTCCAATCAAGCCAAAAAGAGAAGTTTTTTGGAATGAAATTTTGCAAGGCTTTGATGACTCAACGGTAAGAATGTTGTTTCCCTAAGTTTATACGGTATATGGTTGTATATATTATAGGCTAGGGTTATGGTGAAAAATACAGTTTTGAGAAAATTATTGAGCAAATTATCTCAAGTAAAAAACATGATTCTCACTCCTCATTACCAGTGCAAAACAACATTGGGTAATATTTTCCCTTCTAAAGCTTATTTTTAATATTTATTTGTTGTTGTTTAAGTTGTACTTAACATGTTAATTTGATTATTGAAAAATTGTAAAATTACTTTTAAACCACAATTTGTTTTTAGTAGATATCTGTTTGAGATTGTTTGTATTGTCTCATGGTGCAAAGAAATTCTACCTACTATATTAAATCCAATGAAATTCCAATACTGAGTGCAAGGACTATTGAATTTGTTTGGATTGTGACATTATGTAGAATATATCAAGATTGTTTCGTATACTTTGATTGGTTGCAACCTATTGCTTTGAATATCTTCTTGGAACAAATTGAGTCGTGTGGCTTATTGTGGTGTATAAGGTTGTGTGGCTTGTTGTGATGTACAAGGCCGTGTGGCTTATTATGATGTATAAGGTCGTGTGTGACCTAATGTGTTAAGGCCATGTGTGGTTTGAATTGAAATTGCATTGTTGTTTGAAGTTGTGTTGGGCTTTTGTGTGCAAAAGTGAACTATGACAATTTCTATTCCATGAATAGAAATTAAAGGTATACTAAATTTGAGAGTGTGCTATTAAATTTGAGTAAAAGGTCCTCCTTTCTATTGGTAAAGGGGGGTGGAGGTAGGTCCAAAGGCATTGGGCTAAACCACCTAAACATTTCTTGCTATTTGTTTATTTCTTGTGTCTATCTCTTATATAGCAAAAAGAAAGAATTAATTAACAATGTCTTAAAATTAATACTAACCCAATCCAACCCCCCTTTATTAGGTTAAACCATACCAACAATCTCAAGTCCCTAGTACTGATTTGACAAAAAAAATCTCTCTTATTGCTCATTTCAAGAGAATTTGCTTGATAATTGTAGTGGCAACTTAGTTCAAGTGGAAACTTCTATAGCTAGTTGTGAAGGCAACTTTATTAAATGAAGAGATTGAAGAAAAGATGTATGTAGAGCAACCTATGGGAGATGAAGTGAAAGGATTGGAGCACAAGGTGCTAAAATTAAAGAAGGCTCTCTATGGACCTCAACAAGTTTCAAAAGCATGGTTTAGCAAAATCAGTTAGTATTTCTTGGATCATGGCTTCTCACGCAGTCCTAGTAAGCCTACCTTGTCTATGTAGAAAGTTAAAAACTTAATCCTTTTGGTATCTATTTATGTGGACAACTTAATCTTTACTAGAAATAACACAAATCTGCTCAATTAGTTCAAGAAATATACGATGGAGGCATTTGAAATGAATGATATGGGAGCTTTGCAATATTTTCTTGGGTTGGAATTTTGTTAGCAAGAGAATGGAATTTTTGTGTCCCAATAAGTTTGTAAAAGATCTTTTGGAAAAATACAATATGTTAGGATGTAGACAAGTCTTGATCCTCTAGTTCCAAACAAAAGACTTCATCTTAATGATGCTTTTGGAGATACTAATGGCATTGAGTTCAAAAGTCTCACTAGAAGCCTTTTATACTTAACTATTACACAACCAAACATTCTATTTGCTATTTTATTGTTGTCAAGATTTGAGTAGAAATCAACAAAGGCTCATCACAGCAAGATGAAAAAAATTCTCAACTAGTTGAAGGGCATACTAGATTTTGGATTGTTTTATAGCTATGTAGATTAGTTTGCTCTTGTTTGTTATGTTGGTAGTGATTGGGGAGGCAATACTAAAGATTTCAAAAGCACCAATTGATATTCTTTTAGTTCGGACTTTACCACCTTCTTGTGGCCTTTAAAAGAAAAGAGTTCAATGCCACTATCTATGGTAGGATCCAAGTATGTTGCAACTTCTTATATTGCTTGTCAAGTTGTTTGGCTACGAAGGATACTTGCAAGGATGAGAACTAAACAAGAAGAGTAGAGAACAATATGTTCTCATAGCAAGTCTCCAATTGCCTTGACCAAAAATCCTAACCATCACTCCAAGACCAAGCACATCTCAATCAAAGTTCATTAACATAAGGGAGTTAGTGGAGACAAAAGAGGTTAAGCTTGGGTACTATCCAAGTGATGAGCAGAAAGCTGATTTGTTCGCGAAAGGCCTACCAAGACAACAACATGAGCATTTAAGAGAATTGACTAGGATCAGGACAAACCCAATCAAGGAGAGATGTTGAAGTGTGATGTGGGTTGTCTACCACTCCATAGTGGAAAAGCAAGATATCTAAAGAAAGACAAGGCACAAGCTTATAAGAAGCCATTAAATTCGTGAAGATGAACGAAAGTCTTGCAATATGGCCAAGTGCAATAGCTCACTCCGTTTTGATGTAACTGAAAAAAAGTTGTTAGTTTGCTGTATGTTAAATATGGGAGACCGAATGCTTCTTGTTGTATCAGTGAACCCTTGTATGTTCTGTAAGACATTTGTATCCTTGTTGCTGCTTTTGCTTGCTCAATAGAAGTCTTTGTTTGCAGCAACTGACCTGGAACCTTTGTTGGTCACTCATTCTTCTGCAAACCCAAAAACAAAGTCCAAAATCTATCAAATTGTTCTCTGAAAAATTGTTCAACTGAATATTTGGTAAACAAAAATAGCCAATTGAGTAATGATAGGTGTATATGTAGACAATATCAAGTATAATAGGTTGGCAGATAGTACATCATAAAATATTTCATTAGTATAAACATATCCACAAGTTCACATGGTAGTAGGTAACGTCAACAAGATCTGTGTATGTTATTTCTAAATTGTAACGTCACCTTTTGTGTGAATAGTAAGTTGAAGGAATACTAATTTGTTTTCAGTCATATACCATTATCGTCCTTTTGTCATTATCCTACTAAAATGGTTGTTACATGTAAAATTTGGTGCTTTGTATTAGTCTAGTTTAATGAACAGATTGTTGTTTCTTAAAATTCGGCAATTTCAAATTGTAATGCCTTCCTTCCATCATAGCTTTTCTTCAAGATCATTTTGATCTATGTAGAGCAAATCCTCCTTGCTATTTGGTTTTATACTCTAATCTCTCTTCCTAACTGTGTTTCTAGACTCAATTTTACTAGTTAAACTTACTTTCATCATTTAGCTTTTTTGCATACCTTTGTTTTCACACTCACTAATTCTAATCAATTTTTTTACTGGTCCTAAATAATGCAATTAAATATTTCCATGGGGAAAAAAATAAATAGCAACCAGTTTTATTATTCCAAATACGCAAAATAGTGTTCTTACTACATGCTTAAATTGCCATATAGCGATTGCGAAAAGATACTAATTAAACCAGTGGATACTACACTTTGGATTGGTCTGATTTGGAATACATCAACATTTGACATAATTAAATTAACGATTGCCCTGCAAAGGAGGTTTTTTTTGGCAGCTTCTATTGTAGCCATGTCAAATTGCAAGGACCTTACAGGTTTCGACTGCTGGAATGTCATCCGCAGTTGCAAAAGCAAACGATAAATGTAAAGGCTTACCCAAAAAGAGCAAAGTGTCTAGACATGAGGAAAAAGAAACATTGCATAAGAGCTCTATTAATTCAATTCTTCAACAAATCGGAATATGTTTTACCGTATTTCTGTCTCTTCCTAGCAAATACAAGCCAACAACCACCGTGGTAACAACAGTACTAACAGTGATTTCTATAAATAGGATCTTGGGTTTTCGTGCAAAAGGAATAACCACTTCTTTGATATTGTTCATCTAGAACAAAACCCTGCTAGACGAGACTCTTCATTACTTTATTCCCAGTAAAAAGGAAAGAGCTATTAACCCGAATTCTGTGATGAAGATGGCTGAGGATGAAGAACCGTTGTCATTAGGCTTGGTGTATCTGCATTTAGGACTCCATAAAACGGGTATATTTCGTACCTGATTCTACAGCTAGGAAACATAACTCTTGCTCCTTGGATTCCACTACAACATTTTCTAAGTGTCGACATCGCTTCCAGTATACACATACTGCAAGCTGAGCCGGATATGTCAGGCGTGCACTGTAGAAGGGTGTAGAGTATTTGAGAGCCAGCAAAATTAGCTTCCTTCGTTGCAAACTTTTTGGCATCGCGTCGAACATTTGCAATCTGGAGTTCCAAGTCTTTCATGGTCGACGTCAATAGCTTGTTAAAGCGATCTGAATCAGGAATGGAGAGTCTACTCGGTACGTAAACACCAGGTCCTGTGTTCATTTTGGAGAAGAAATATTGATCCGAGTAGCGTAACATGCACTTCTCGTACCAGATGACGGCCTCTTTTGTTTTTGGGCAGAACCGCTGAGTCAGATCTTGGACTGCACTTGCAACGCAATCTTGGCAGTCTTGGACGCTGATATCACCACGGCAGAGGAAGAGGCCGTGGACATTGTCGGTGGCTCTTTGGCCCACGGTGTTGCTGTAGAAACCATTTTGAATTGTGGCATTTAAGGAAAGGGAAGAAAGGAGTTGATGGAGATTGGAGTCGTAGGTGCTGTTGGCAGTGAAAGTGGCTCGGTTCGAACAGAAATGGTAAATATAGTCTACTGCGGCAGCTTCTCTGACCCAGCAGAGCAAGGTGAAGAACACCAGAGTCGTTGAGAGATTCATGTTGGGCATCTCCGTTTTGATCATCAATCTTCTGCAGTGTCTGTTTGCTTTTGGCTCCTGTGGGTGGAATACGGTTCTCCATCTTATCTTTATAAACTTTTTTTCCTGAATTTGTCAAATACATTTTTTGAGCCAAAATGAGAATATTGTAACTAAATAATTTGTATTTTATTTAGTGATATATAATACTTAATTTTTCATTAAAAAACTATTTCTGAATTCATGAATATTAAAACAATGTAAAATGCGGTAGGCCTGAGGTACAAAAAATGATTACAAAAACCTTTGGTCTTTTATGTCCGCTCTAAAGGAGGAATAACATGGAAAATATTCCAGACAAGTTGAGCCGAATAAGGATGGTATTAGTGGTTGGAAGCGGATATCTTACTGGTTTTATGTCCGCTCTAGAAGAGGAATAACATGGAAAATATCCCAGATAAGTTGAGCCAAATAAGGAAGTTCAAAGTCAAGGATGGGATATGTGGAATGGAAGAGGATATGTTACTGGTTTTATGTCCGCTCTAGAAGAGGAATAACATGGAAAATATTCCAGACAAGTTAAGCCAAATAAGGAAGTTCTAAGTCAAGGATGGTATATGTGGAATGGAAGAGGATATGTTACTGGTTTTATGTCCGCTCTAGAAGAGGAATAACATGGAAAATATTCCAGACAAGTTGGGTGAAATAAGGAAGTTCAAAGTCAAGGATGGGATATGTGGAATGGAAGAGGATATGTTACTGGTTTTATGTCCGCTCTAGAATAGGAATAACATGGAAAATATTCTAGATAAGTTGGGTGAAATGAGGAACTTCAAAGTCAAGGATGGGATATGTGGAATGGAAGACGATATGTTACTGGTTTTATGTCCGCTCTAGAATAGGAATAACATGGAAAATATTCTAGATAAGTTGGGTGAAATGAGGAACTTCAAAGTCAAGGATGGGATATGTGGAATGGAAGAGGATATGTTACTGGTTTTATGTCCGCTTTAGAAGAGGAATAACTTGGAAAATATTCCCGACGATGGAAATTAGGAATTTGTAAGTCAAGGATGGGATTAATGGGAATGGAAGCGGGTATGTTACTGGTTTTTCATCTGTTATTATTATTACCTTCACGGCACTTTTACTTTGTTTGTGCAAGTTCTTACCCTTTGGGACTATGCGACAGCCACGAGTTTTTCACATCCCCCTTTTCACTGGTCATACGAGTTGCACTTAACCACATAATAGATCCTTCCTTGAAAGGATTAGAGCAATTTTGATCTTAAATTCTCGTACTACTTGTCTTAAGTCTTTTGATAGTCTTTTTACAATTATTTCTTATCCATTTAAAAGTGCACCATGATAATATGCCTTAAAAATTGTCTCAACAATTCAATTTACATGGTATATGTGTTCCAACATCAAAAGCTCGGAGTTGATTACAGATGGCATATACTCAATCCAATAGATTGGACTGGTGAATCGTGACTTTGTACTTATCTAACTAATTTTATATTGTTCTGACTATTTCCACGTCACATGCTTTTGAAATTTTACATGAGTACAAAAGAATTCAAGGTGGGGAAAGAACAAATGTGCACAATGAGGCCAATCTCAAGCCCCCAACCATGCCACCAAAAGTTGCCCACAACAGCTAAGCAAACCCACAAACACACAAGCATAAATAATGAAATACCTATTCAAAATCCTAGTTTTCGAACAAAGGTCCGAGACTGAAGTAGTTTTCTATTCGAACAATAAGGTTGGAAGACACACAAGGAATTGATATTAATTCTCATCTCACAAGTATGCATGAAAAAATTGATAACACTCTTAGGATTGGCATTAAAAGTCAATAAATATTCATCATGAGTAACATAGTAGGTAATATATGTTATAGGGTAATCAAATCTTAAAATTTTCATGATTAATTAAAAGAAAAAATAAAAGGAAAATTTGTACTGATAATTAAAACGTAAAGTTTTTAGCTTTTTTGAATGAATACAATTGAGTGAAAAATTCTTGGAAGTTTATTTTTCCAAAGTTAGGTAATGATCAATGAAAAGATATTATGGTATTTCCTATGAGGAATTTGTTGCATTACCACACTTCGGAATTGTCATTATAGCTACTTCAATAAAATATTAATTTTTTTCTTTTTTAGGCATCAATGTTCCCTGACTTGTCTATGAGAGAGATTCACCAAAATTTCTAGAAAAAATAGAACCAAACATTTCAAATTGTAAATGTTTAATGTTTCATACAACCTGTACCTCATCTATATTCCAAAAATTAATTTTACTAAAGAATTTGACTAATCGTATTTTTTCAACTATCTTTCTGTATATCAGTCATTACATACTTATACGCATGCTTACTTTTTTTTCTTAATATTATTTTCTATTTAGAAAATTTTATTTGCATGCGTGTTACATAGGTAACTCTCCATTTTACTCAGTCCTAGGTCAAAGTTGAAATTTGTGAAAGAAAATTGATTGAATAGTTTAGCTAGTTACTCCTACATACTAACGTAATCACCTTTTTGGTATGCCAACTAAACATAAGATAAAACTTTTCAATAACCAAATGAATAACATTTTGCATGGATTAAATTTGTTATACTTCATAAAATTGGTATTATCGTTTTGAAAAACAAATACTAATATATTACCTTGTAAACCTCTCCAAATCCACCTGCACCTACCTTCTCGTTAGAAATTTTCCGCCAGCTACAGTGGTTGCGAAATCAAATTGGCGAGGATTCGTCGAGTTTCTCTGGGCTTGAGACATCATCGGTGTCTGCAGAAACAAATGATTACATGACAAGAATAAAAAGTTGGCGGCCATGAGGAAATAGAACAGTGTACAAGATCAGCTTATCTTTACCCATTTGATCCTGCGCAGCAGTTCTCGATCTGCCTTAACAGATAGAAGCCCAGGAGCGATAGCACCACCGTGGCAGTAACGAGAGTACCTTGGATTGCTGGAGATGCCATTCCACGCTTTCCTGCGAAACTGTAAAACCTTCATCGACATGCTAAAGATAGTTTATGTAGCACAAAAACATCCTGTCACTTATACACAGTCGTTACGATTTGGTCCTGGCGAAAGACCGATCGATCCACCTCTCTGTGCCGAACCTGAGGACCGAGGAGGCGTTGGTGCGGCCGCATTAAATATTGTACCTAATTCTACAGCTAGAAACAGAAGAGTTGCACACATTATTCCACGACAACAACTCTTCAGGGATGCTATGGCTTCCTGAATACACACACTGCAATCAGCCCTGGGTATGTCGGGTGTACAATGCTCAGAGGCGTATATTATTTGACAATCCGTAAAATGTTGTCTCACTTGCAAAAAATGTCGCGACATTTGCAACGCATTCAATATCGCCATCAATAACTGGTTAAAGCTAAAGCGATCCGGACAGAAATATTTGAACTACTTGCTGCGTAAGCAGCAGGATTGGTGCTCATTCTCGTGAAGAAACTTTGATCTGAGTAACGTATCATGCACTCTTTGTATTTGAGAAGTAGGGTTCAACAATAAGTTTGATTGCCATTGCCATACTGTCCTGGCTGTCAGTGGTGTTGACGTCACCACAACAGAGGGAGTGATCATAAATTGAGGTCCCGAGGTCTAGGCTGGTGCCAGTGCCACAGAAGTCACCGCCATGAGTGCCATTAGAGGAAAGGAAGAGAGCAGGTGGCTGCAGTTATACCGATAGGTGCTATTGGGAGGGGAAGTGGTTCGGTTCAAACACTTAAGAGGGAGTCCCATACTTTGTAAATCCTCTTTTGAAAGTCTTCCGCAAAATAAAACTTATTTTGCCATCATAAGTTGGTTCTAATGAGAAAATATGTTTTCTTACATGGTACTAAATTTAGGTTCATAAGAATATTCTTAATGTTCAAAATCAATCTAAAATAATTTGTAAGGTATGCATTATTCTTGACACAAAGCCCACTACTTATATTGATTACAAAAAGCCTTATTGAGGATAAGATAAGTTGTTTCACATTGCCAAGATCTGACATAAAAATCTACATTAAATTTTACTATTAAAACTTATTAAATCCTAACCAAGCTAATCAAATAACATCTTCATTACTTCCACCATCTTAGCATAATTTTAAGCTACACTGATCAAATGGAAAGAAATTTTTATAATTTCACTGAAGAAAATGTTTGATCTACAATTGCGGAGTTGTAAATGGATGGGAGTCATAATGTCAATTAGAAATTAATAATCGATTTCATAAGAGTTAAAATATTTAATGCCTTACCTTGTTGATCCAAAGAGTAAATATTAGAATTAAAAGTATATGTATCAAATTTAACCCACATTGACAATATTTCAAATGATTTTTTTGTTTCATTTCTTTATTTCTGAGAAGAGGTTAGTTAACGATGGGATCAAAGAAACCCGGAACAGGTGTGTATAACAAACATCGTTGATGCCAGAGGAAGCAAGTCAAACCACTTCATTATATTTCTCCCCTAGGCCTACAAGAAAAGGGTAATTCGAGAGGATCCCCATCAGAGCTGCAGAAAGTGAGCGTCAAGAGAGTCAAAGGCGGAGCTGAATGGCGGTAAGCAACAAGCCGAAAGTGAGATACGAAAGATACACTTTCACTCGGTTTCTGGGCCATAGACTTTTAGTGGAAAGGACCATTCACTCTATGAAACGGGGGTAATCAATTGGGAGGAGGGGTTTAGGTGGGGAACTGGCAGTTCCTGCACTGGAAGTCCGAAGGGACAAATTCAGGCAATCAACGAATAACTCCGGCTGGCATTTGCTTTCTCGTGAAATCTTTGCCGTGTCCCTGGGACAATAAAAGCGGCAAGTGACTTTGATTTCTTCTTTGTCTACAGAAACTACTGAAAATGACAATGATGGGAATAGAGCTACTGAAGTTGAAGACTTGAATTTACTTCGTGTTATTATTTGAAGTTAGTTCAACACTACAAGGAGTTCTATTACAAACTCCATCTAAGAACAGTGGCGCAGGAATGGAATGCGTTTTGCTGATAGGAGAGACTGTCTTAGTCTGCGTTTTCCGGCAATGCACGGGTTGATAATAAGATTATAATAAAGGCGCATAATTATATAATAGCTCATATCGATAGAGTGAAAAAATACCACAATACCACAATCAGTCAATTTTTAGTATAAGAAGTTTCTATATATTTTTACGTTACATATCATATTAGAACTTAGGTAATCCTTATAAAAATCCACCATAAAAAATTTATGTTTAAAGTTTTTTCATTGCCTCATTATATCACAGTTAAGTTTTGATACCACTTCACCAGAAAGAATATGAAAAAAAACTAAGAATGAAAACACAAGAATTTAGTATGGTTTAGTAAGATTCCTTTTGTGTATATATGATAACAATGTGGTTTTTCTTTATTTTGTTTTATGAGTATGTGAGTTTATTCATGTAAAAAAAAATAATATAAATGTTTAAGGGCATACTTCAATATTATAACTCATTTAAGAGAAAATTAAGTTTAGAATCTTTTAATTATAATATAACAAAACATTCATTTTAAAAGGGTTTAATATTCTTAAATAAAAATGTAATAAAAATACAATAATGTAATGAACTTTTCTTACTTTATCAACCCTTGAAAATCTCAAATTACTTCTCAAACATATAATCCATAAATAAAAATTCCATTTAGAGGAAAATAACAAAGTATCAAAGTAGAAAAATACTAGAAATATATAATTTTATTAAAGCCTTCAACATAACGGTATAGAGTAAATCTCCCTAACAATTTGAAATATTGGATTTCAAGTTTATTAACCTTCATAGATATTTAGTCATATAGAATACTCATACTAAGCACATAGTTCAAGTACCATGACCCAAAACCTACCTACAGTTATATATATTGAACTTCCAATTTATTTAACAAGTGCCTTGACCCAAAACCTCCCTACAGTTAGACATATTGAACCTCCAATTTATTTAACAAGTGCCATGACTCATAAGCATATACTAGTTGTAGTGAAGGCCATCATGCGAACACTATCGAGGGTATACTTCAGTAACCGATACTTCGTTGATAGACAATGGTATGGATTTGCTTTTAGATTGATCCGAATCCAACTCCCTTAATGGCATGCTTTCCTGTGTTTGACTACGAAAGAAAAGTGCTGGTCTTTGAGGTGCTGGAAAAGTGGCGGAGTAACTATTAAGCATGACAACAATGGATGCCATTGTTGGTCTGTCCGTTGGATCATCTTGGATGCACAGTAAGCCAATATGGAGACATCTAGCAACTTCATTTGTATTATAAGAGTCTCCTAAATTGCGATCTAACAATCCCAAAAGTGTCCCATCTTTCCAATGTTTCCATGCCTGCATCAAATGACCAAGTTATGTTACATAAATATGTTAATATTCACATTAACAATAGAAAGCACATTTTGAATTTTTTATTCATACTACTTACATAGCTCAAAAGATCTGTATCACCATTTGATTTATCAAAAGAATTAATTTTTTTGCTAGTAATAATCTCGAGAACCAATACTCCAAAACTATAAACATCTGTCTTTATAGAAAGTTGTCCATGCATAGTATATTCTGGAGTCATATAACCACTGCAAACCAACATCATCAGTGCAACAACATTAGTTATGAGCACTACTAATGTTTTATTTGAATAACTTAATTTATGAAATATAAGTTACAAATTTAGTAATCTTGCTATGAAAGTTTGATTGACCATGCCCTTTTTAATTTGTCCAAAACGAATGTCTAGTATATTAGGATGATCAATTCTTTGCTTGCACATCTTATATAGTTAATTTTTTAGAATGATAGAACAAATGAATGTATCACTACTATAACCAGAACTGTTTTTTTTTTCTCTAAAAAATAGCTTTGTTTAAAAAATAACCAACTGTTAAGAACTTACAATGTGCCAACAATTCTACTAGCATCTCCTTAAGTTTGATCAACTCCAAAAATCTTGGCCATACCAAAATCTGAAACTTTTGGATTCATATTATGATCTAACAAGACATTGCTTGTTTTAAGATCATGATGGATAATTCTAAGTTGAGAGTCTTCATGAAGGTAAAGAATGCCTCGTGTGATGCCTTCAATAATTTTGTAACATTGTGCCCAATTTAATTGTCCTTTTTTCGAAGGTCCTATAAATTCACCAAAATTGAACTTTAATCATAGAATTATTAATAAAATATAGAAATATACATAATCTATTCAAAAAGAATATTCAATATCCCTTTCTAAGATTAAGGAACTTATAGTATACCTATAAAAATTAGTGAGAAATATTATTTCTCTCTTCAATGAAGTTTAAGTGAATTTTGAACTATGAACCTTCCTTAATGCTTGAAACCTAAATTAATTTTGTTTCTTCTATAATGTCTAGGAAAAATAAATGTACATATGTAAAAGAGACAAACCATATATAAACTTGTCGAGGCTTTTGTTGGGCATAAATTCATAGATGAGAATCTTTTCATTTGCTTCAAAACAAAAGCCTAGTAATCGAACAAGATTTCTGTGTTGAAGCTTAGCAACTAATAAGACTTCATTTTTAAATTCTTGTGCTCTTTGTTGAGAAAACATAGATAATCTTTTTATAGCTATTTCTTGTCCATTGGAAAGTATACCCTGAAAATATATCTTGATTAGTTATTAGAAAAGGCCACCAATCTCCCTTAAGAAAAGTAAATAAATAATAAGAGTAGTTTTTTACCTTGTAAACCACCCCAAATCCGCCTTCACCTAGCTTTTTATCATCTGAAAACATGTTGGTGGCAGCTTCAATTGTAGCAAGGTCAAATTGCAAGGACTCCATTGTAGTGATATCATTCGTAACTATGCAAGAAACATATACGTAACTATATTTCTAACATTCCGAACTATAAGAATAAAAAACATCAAACTAACTATTATTTTACCATGTTCTTCAGGCACAGCATTATACATTTTTCTTGTTCTCCTTCTAAGGAAGTAGCATCCCACAACGAATAGAAGAACAGAGATGGTACTCGGAACGACAATGGCAATAATTGTCGTCGTTGAGATCTGCCCTTTTCCTACATAAGCAATAATCACTTACTATTATAAGCTGGAGGGCAGAATGATTCATAATTAGACCTGCTTTCTAAATGTTACAACTTTTTTGGAAAGAATACCATACTGTAGATACTCTTTATTGATAATTGTGACAAACTCAAACTAATAGGCAGAAAAGAAGCCAATACTCTAAAACGTGGAACAGAAAGTACCGAACTAAAATGAATAAGGCAACATATTTTGCAGGACTAATGGATATCTTAGGGTTTGCTGTCATGCGAAATTTTGTTTAAATCTGATATATTTTAAAATTTAAAAAGAATTCTTAAACATAGACAATACAAGACAACATATTATGTTAACTCAACTTGGCTTAGTTAGTAGCCAAGGCAGAACCTTTGGATCTTAAGTTTGACACCCTTTACCTCCAAATTCTTCCCTTACATAACTTTGGAAAAAATACAACATATTATAATATTAAATTATAAAAATTATTTTCTGTTATAAAACTAATTTGTAAGGGGAGGACATATTTTTTGTTTTACAAGAGTTTTGTAAATAAAATTTAGGTTTCTAGAAGAAGCCATCACATAACATTCTTACCAGTATAAAGAATATTCTCAATCTAATCCCTAAATTTAGTCAAAAGTGAGGAGAAAAAAGCAGTAAATCAGCAGCTTCTATGAACCGAGTATTCACTCCCATCTCATAAAAAGAAAGCCTACCTTCTGATGTTGTTACTGATCCAGGAGGTAGATGAAGGAACAGATGCTTCTGATTGATAAAACGGGTACACTTCAAACCTCACGACACAACTAGGATACAGAACTCTGCCCCCCAGCTTTCCACCACAACAACCCGGTAGAGTTTCTATCCCTCGTTGGAGACACCTGTTGCAGTCAGAGCCAGACAAATCTGGCGTGCATTGGGCAAGGGTGTACAGCGTCTGCAACGATGTGAAATTCGCTTCTTTTGTCCCAAACTTCTTGGCCCCAGTCGATTCATTGGAAACCTCACTTGCCAAGCCGTTCATTGTTGTTCTCACCAGCTGGTCAAACCGTTCCGGCTCTGATATATTCATTGTATTCGTCAGGACAACAGCAGGGTCGGTCACCATGGTGGAGAAGATATACTGATTTGAGTAGCGTAACATGCATTCGTCATACCAAGCCACTGCCACTTTCTCATTGGGGCAGCGATCGACTATGTCTTCGCTTGCTGCGTCAACGCAGTCCCGGCATCCATCGGAGGATATATCACCCCGGCAGAGGAAGAGGCCGTAGACTGTGTCAACCGAGTTCCCAGTGGACGCGGTGGTGTTGTAGATCCCTGTGCTGTTGATGGCGTTGGAGGAGAGGGAAAGGAGGAGGCGATCAAGGTTGGACTTATAGATGCTGTTGGCAGTGAAAGTGGTTGTGTTTGGGCATGTATGGTAGAGGTAAGTCCCAGCAGCTTCAGTTCCAGTTTGGCTAAGAGAGTTGATCAGCAAGGGTAGGACCAAAACTGTCATGCAGAATTTGAATCTCTGAATGCCCATTGCTATGACTAACATCTTACCCTCGGCCTTTGCAGCCATGCAATTGATAGCAATTTTTTGAGGGAGGCGATTGAGAGGACTCGTTGTTACAGAAGATACAAGCGTCTATAAAGAACGTCTAGCTCTTGCAAAATATTTTCTTTGTGACCCGATAAAAATATAACCAAGATCTCAGTCAAAGTTGGAAATGTAAGTAAACGGTAAAAGTTCCAAAGTATTTTGTGGAAGGAAACGTAGCTGAAGTCCACAAGCGCCGTCGACGTTTTACGATAAGAACATCTGTGCGGTTTAAATTCGAGCCCCAGAACTTTGTCCGTTGATCAGACTAGTCCTCTGGACCCTAAGGCTTGCCCCGAAGTCACGTTGCCGGGTCCTGCTTCCCACGTTTCGCTGGCAGTATTTTCCAGTTTTCATACCTGCCGGTTAGGACTTTTCTTTCTCGGCTTTTTCCTACGCTATCACAAACCACATCACATGGGACCGCAAGAATAAATTGCATACTAAGGTAAACACTTAGTTGTTCTATTAGCTGGAATTGGCAAAAGAGAAGTTGATCTTTTTTAATATAATATTTCATAGACTTGATTTCCATAGTTTTGTCCTATCATTTTATTTTATCACTCTTGGACTAATTTACTTGTTGTCCTATATCATTCTCGTCTTGTACTGATATTCTTTTTATATGTCAACTCTCTTAATGTTTAAAAAAAAGAATATTAGGCGTTTTGGTCAATTGTTATCAATTGCATGTCTGCAACAGCAAATTATCTTCTTTATCACCGATAAAAGTATAACCAAGATCTGAGTCAAAGTTAGAACCATACCTTAATGGCAAAACTTCGTAAAGTATTTTGTGGAAGTCAAATGTGGCTAAAATTTACTTGTGATGTCGACTCTAGAGAATTAGAAACTCGGTCCATTGGTTAGACTAGTCAACCGGACCCTGAGCCTTTGCCCCGAAGTCGCCAGCTCCCAAGTTTTGCTGGCACCATTTTTCCACTTTTCACATCGCCCAATTAAGACTTTCTCTCTTCTTTTTTTCCGTGTCACAAACCACATCTTTCCGCCATCGTTATTGAGCAAGGCGGCCCAAGCTCAAAAGCTTCTGGCCTGTGCAAGCACTTTAAAATATCAGATTAGAAAAGGAGCTGCCGAGACTTCTTAGAAAAAGATTAAATATTAGACATCCAAGAAGTCAAGTGTTAACAGCAGTTATTCCAGTTGTTAATATCTTTATTAGTTTTTTTTTTTGTATAAAAAGAAAAATATGGATAGTTGAAAGATAAAGCTCGTGAAGCAAAAGAGAGCTTTACATTTTTATAATAGTAAGCAAAACAAGGCTTCTTTTTTTTTTTCCACATAAAAGCCGGGCTTATAGGACCTCGTTATATAGTAGTTAAGTGGGCCCTTAGTTAACCTAAGATATTTGCTAGCGGTTTCATTCAGTAGTCGATGGAGTGACAACTTCTTTGTCTTTAAAAGGCACGTCAGTACAGCCATCCTTAGAAGACTTTGAGGTAGAGACGTCGTTTGGGGTGGCTCCGTGTTTCCAGGCCCAGTTTTGGGAAGGGAATGATGCAGAGATTGGGCTGAAACCCTCTTGATTTTGACGCCGATACTTTAATAAGAGCATGTCCCTTTTATCGCTATATTTACTTCCGGCAACTTAGAATTACTTTTTTTTCGGTGGATGGGGACAAACTCAAGCATGAAAGGGGACATGATCTTATTAAATGCTAGCTATGTACCTTTTACACAGTGGTCTACTCTTAGCAGATGTCATGACAATAGTAAACGACTTGAAATATAGAAATATTCGTCCTAAGTTTAGATTCCACATAAACAAAAGCCATACGCTACGATAACTAGTTTCACGACTTGGTGGCAGCTACTTGGTTTTGGCAACACCTCGCTTCCTCAGACTATCGAGGGTGCACTTCAGTGACTGGTGCTTCATCGACAGACCATGGCACTGAATGGCTTGTCATATCATCCTTTCCTGGCATGACCTTCTTCACCCTACTCCGAGGTAAAAATGCTGGTTGTTGAGGTAGTTGGACGGTAATAGAGTGACTGTCAAGCATAAGAACTATAGTTGCCGTTGTTGGTCTGTTGGCTGGGTCTTCTTGAACACACGATAAGCCAATATGAATGCATCTAATGACTTCATTTTTGGAAAAAGAATCCTTTATAGTTGGATCTAGCAATTCCATAGTTGTTCCATTCTTCTACTGTTTCCAGGCCTGTAGTGATTCATTTATACAATATTCAAAATCTTAACTCTCTTTTCCCTTTTCTAGGATTGTTTGTCCCAAATAACATGAAATCAAAGTATCTATTCTTTACTCACATAGCTTAAGAGGTCCTCGTTAGGTTCACATTGATAGAAATGGTTGTTCTTCTTACTACTTATAATCTCCAAAACTAAGACACTGAAACTAAATACATTAAATTTCATGGAGAATCATCTATGTATTGTATATTCTGGAAATATGTATCCACTAACAACCAATAATATAATTTATCAATACTTGATAAATGAACCAAAAATAACATTTAAAATATTTCAAGCTAATGAATTTCCTTAGCAACATAGTGCACAAAATTTTTCATATACTCCTAGATTAAGCATTGATTGACAATATGATGAAGCTAGTAAACAAATTATCTCTGTTATTTGAGTTTAGATAAAAGTTTCAAGTACCAAAGTTTTTTTTTTTCCTTTTTATGATTTCACATGCTATATATATATATATGAGAATATAAAAATCAAGCACTTACAATGTTCCAACATTTTTGCTAGTATTCCCTTGCATTTCATCCATCACAAATTTCCTTGCTATGACAAATTAAAATCGTCGGATTCATATAATCATCTAATAAGATATTGTTTACTTTAAGATCACGATAAATAATTGTAAGTTGAGAATCTTCATGAAGATAAAGACCATGAGTAATTCCTCCTATAATCTTATAATGAGTTGACCAGTCCAATTGTCTTTGCCTTTTAGAATATACAATTTTGAAACTAATTTGCATTAAAATTACATAAAAGTTTAAGTGAATGATAGAATATGGCAACTCAACTATAATTTTCAGCTAAGCCTCAATTAGGTTTCAACCATTTATTGGTAATCATTCGGCATTTGGAAAAGTTCATTACAAGTTAATTTTTGTGGAACATTTACACCTCTAGATGACCCAAAATAAAAAATAAAAATCAAGAATAGAGTTCTAGATAAAAGTTTAGATCGGCCATACCGAATAAGAAGTGATCTAGACTTCTGTTGGGAACATAATCATAAACCAGTATCTTTTCATCTCCTTCCAAGCAAAATCCGAGAAGTCTCACTAAATTCCTGTGTTGAAGTTTGGCAACCAGCATAATCTCATTCTTAAATTCTACTGCATCCTGCCTTGAGGTTTCGGATAGCCTCTTCACTGCTATTTGTTGTCCATTGTAAAGGCTACCCTGAGAGTATGTTTGAAACGAGGTCGGAATATCTGATTACCACGTACATGCCCATATATATGACAAGATGTCGGTTCCAACCAGATATACACCTTGTAAACCGTGCCAAATCCACCTTTGCCAATCTTGTTGTCATCGGAGAAGTTGTTTGTGGCAGCTTCAATTGTATCCAAGTCAAGTTGCAAGGAATCGACAGATTTAATTTCATCCCCAACTGCAGAAACAAGTAGACAATATCTAGAAATCAAAACTCGAAAAGGATTACCATATCAAAATATTAGCCACAAGGAGATAAAAAATTAATTACAAATGATAATCAACTAAATCCTCTTATTGTTTACCGTTTTCTTCCTTGTTCTTCTCCGCAGGAAGTATAATCCGACGGAAAAGAGCACGATTGCACCCGCAATTGGGACTGTAACGGCAATGATGGTTATAGAGGAATTGCTTTTCCCTCCATAAAAAATTAGCACGCATCATTGGGATTTGCCACTAGCTATGCAGTCCACCTATGCGAATTCAAGTACTTTTCCCCTTTCCCCTGAGAAGGCGGAGGAAGGTGAGGCTCTGAGCAGATGATGACATACTAGTATTAATACTGACAACTCCATGAAGCTATCAATAATCGAGCTTTTTAAAACTTTCAGCTCGGCCAAAAAAAAAAAAAAAAATGTACGTTTCCCCTCCACAATAAAGAACCGCTATATCCACATGCTAGACAAAAATTAATCACTTGTTAGTTTGCCGTAGATAACCTTTTCCATATCTGTTTATGCTGCAAAAGTAGCTCAAACGGGAGCACATTGAATATCGGGTTGGTACTGAAACCCTAATTAGCGAATGGAAATTAAGAATTCATAACACTTTGGCGTAGCTAGAAAGGCAGCGATGGATATGTGAACACATACCAATTTACCTTCTCAGCGCAGCTTCAAAAGTTATCAGACAATGAAGCCCAGGTTACAATTATTAAGACGAGTCAATAATTGATCTTGTTTCCTTTTACATTTCCTCTTTTAAAGTATTTATTTTACCAGGTTGAAAAGCAAGAGATGCCCGGCTCTTTTTGCAGCAAGAAGGTCCAAATATGAAATTTGATCTTTTTGCAAGAAAACCAAGGATGCTATTGAGGTCGGCGTGTTTTCAATAACGTACCTGGCTGAAGAGGAGGAACTCAAGGAGATAATCCTGTCTGATAGTAAAATTGGTACAGCTCAAATCTAATGCTAGCGCTCGGAAGCAGAACCGTTCCGCCTTGTTTTCCTAGGCAGCCTTGAGGAAGAGTGCCTATGGCCCTGTCCAAGCAATTGTTACAGTCCTCTTTGGTCAACAGCGACGAGCACTGTACCATGCAGTACAGCGTCTGAGAGTCCGTAAACTTTGTTTCGGCGGTCGCAAACTTCTTTTCCGATTGAGAATTCAGGACCTTTTCCTGCAACGACTTCATCGTGCTGGACACCAACGCGTTGAACCTGTCCGTCTCTACGATGGTCTGGTTGCTGGTGGTCAAACTCTGGTAGGGTACCTGATTGTTCAGGTAGGACTCGTTGGTATAATGGAATGTGCACCCGTCGTACCTGATTAGACCCACCCTGTCTAAGGGACAACGGTTTCTTATATCTTTAACGGCAGTAGAGATGCAGTTTTGACAGACGTCCGGGGTAAGATCACAGCGGCAAAGCAAAAGGCCTCTGACCTCATCGGGAGGGACCTCGCCGACCGTGGTTGTGTAGAATCCAGACGGGCTGGTGGCATTGGAGTAAAGAGCGGCTAGAAGGACGTTGAGGTTGGCCTGGAAGGTGCTGTTAGCAGTGAAAAAGCTTGAATTTGAGCAGGTGTAATCGGCAAAAGTAGGTGCCGCTTCATTGGTGAGGCTAAGCAAAGTCAATAGGCAGAGAGTGACGAGGCGTCCGGAACATCTGAAGGAAGCCATGGAGATTATCTCGACTCACGCTGTTACAGGCAAGGTCCGCAGGATCACTATATCAATCCTTCTTCCACTTTCTGTTTCTTTTGTGAGTTTCTTAGCCCCCATAAAAAAGATGCAGATAAGATGATGACAGGGGTGATGAGTGGCGCGGGAAGAGCCTATAGCAATCAACGGTTTGACTATTGAACAAATCCAAGCTAGAACGCTTGGATGAGAACAACAAAGTAGATGAAGCTTGATTTATTGCATTAAGCAAACCAACATTATAAGATGGGAAGATAGTGATTCCCGTGTATGTTCTCTCTCTCAAAAAATAAAAGAACAACCCTTTTATGAGGATGTTTAGAGATGATGGTGAACTATCCTATCGTGTAAGAATGGGTTTCTTGTCTTACAAGGTGCAGATACTTGACTTTCCATGTGAGATTGGCTCTGTCAACATATTGACTGGTCCACTGTGCCATTATCCAGTTCATTTACATTGCTTTTTACAAGAAAAGAAAGAAGGTATTGGTGGCAGTAAAATCAATCGTGCAGGTTGCCTCTTATGCAAAGATCGACGTGGCTCTCTCATATCCGAACAACTATTCTGCGTCCAGTGGATTGAAAAGTTTGAAAAGAGGAAACTACACTATAAACATTAGCCCAAATTTTCAGTTTTCTTCGTCGGAAATTCAAAAATTCCAACTTTGGTAATAAGCTCAGCATCTCTGGGTGCTAAAAAGTCATTTTAATTGTTAAAATTTCCAAACAAGTAAATTTTATAGGACATTAAATAGATCTGAATGAAAAAAATAGAGTTTCGGAAACAATTTGTTTAGAAAAAGAGCTCAGTACTGTATGAAGAACTTTCACACTGTATCAGTTTTAAGATAGTTATTATTTCAATGCTTTGAGATTAAGTGCGGTATCGTTTTGAAAATTTTTGTAGAAAGCGTTGTAAATGAATAAGATAAGTCTTATAATGTGCCCCAAAAGTACAAAGAACTTGTGCTGATGTTCGAACTGAACGATCGACGTGGAATATTATCATACTGTCGTGAGTTTACATTCCTTAATCAAACTCCTATGCAACCATGGGTTCTGGTACATTTCGAAATCGAGAAATTTCTACCGGAGCGGGTGCTATCCGAGAACAATTAGCCGATCTGGATTTGCAAATTATTATAGATTCTTCGTTGGCAGAATGGAAAGAATTAGGGGACGAAGGTCCCTCGGGTAATGAATGGGAAGATCGAAAAGTTGGAAGAAGAAAGGATTTTTTGGTTAGACGTATGGAATTAGCTAAGCACTTTATTCGAACAAACATAGAACCAGAATGGATGGTTTTATGTTTATTACCAGTTCTTCCTCCCGAGTTGAGACCGATCATTCAGATAGATGGGGGTAAACTAATGAGCTCGGATATTAATGAACTTTATAGAAGAGTTATTTATCGGAACAATACTCTTATCGATCTATTAACAACAAGTAGATCTACGCCAAGGGAATTAGTAATGTGTCAGGAGAAATTGGTACAAGAAGCCGTGGATACACTTCTTGATAATGGAATTCGAGGACAACCAAGGAGGGACGGTCATAATAAGGTTTACAAGTCATTTTCTGTAGATAGATGCTCAAGTTAGAGATAAATCTATCGAGGGTCTAATTCACTAATGGATGCTTCATTGATCGACCCTGGCATTGACTTGCTCGTAGATTGGTCGGACTCCAGATTTGTTCTCGGCATGTCTGCTTTACTGCGGAGGAAAAATGCCGGCTGTTGAGGTGCTGCTAATGTGACGGAATGGCTGTTAAGTGTGAGAAGTGTGTTAGCCATACTGGGCCTGTCTGCTGGATCTTCCTGAACACATGATAAGCCAATATGGATGCATCTAAGGACTTCATCTCTCGAATAAGAATCTCCCAAACTTGGATCCAACAATTCCAAGGGCCTACCGTCTCTCCAATGTACCCAAGCCTGCATCAGATTATCAGTTTAAGACAGAATATCAAGCTTCTCTTTGGTAGATGACATCGGCTTTAGAGCCTGTAAAAGGAAACTACCGTATCTGCTTTTATACTCACATAGCTTAAGAGGTCTTCAGCACCGTCCGATTCATAAAAATTACAATTTTTCTTGCCACTGATGATCTCTAGAATTAAGATTCCAAAACTATACACATCTGATTTCATAAAAAAATCTCCATGCATAACATATTCTGGAGATATATAATCACTAAAAAACCAATAAATATTCCTATTAACATTATTTTAATCATTCTAATCGTAAAGTTCAGTTCATAACCAAGACCTTTCTAAAAATATATCCCACAAAAATTTACTCAAACTAATCAATGAATATATTTGAGACCTAGGTTAATCAATTTCAGTGATTTATAAGTATATTGAACAATAAGTTCAATCATTATTTTGCTAAACTAAAGGAGAAAAAAAAATTCAATACTTACTAAGTCCCCACAATTTAATTTGTGTTTCCTTGTGTTTGATCAACTCCAAAGATTCATGCCATACCAAAATCTGAAATTTTTGGGCTCATATTGCTATCAAGTAATACGTTATTAGCTTTAAGATCACGATGTATAATTCGTAATCGAGAATCTTCATGAAGATATTGAATTTCTCGAACAATTTCACCTATTATCTTGACACGTCTTGACCAATTCAATTCTTCTTCTTTTTTTTGGATCTACAAATTAATTAGAAAGATTACTTAGCTTATAAATGAAATGTAGATACAATTCAATATTGATAAGAAATTACTATTATGAAATCATATTGTAAAGAGTATTAGATGTATGTGAGAAAGACAAACCATATAGAAAGTAGTCTAGACTTTTGTCATGCACAAATTCATAGATGAGTATCTTTTCCTCTCATTCCAAGCAAAATCTCAATAATCTTGTTAAGTTTCTGTGTTGAAGTTTGGCTATCAATACAACTTCACTCTTAAAATGTTCTATACCTTGTCTGGAGTTTTTTGAAAGCTTTTTTACTGCTATTCTTGTCCGTTAAGAAGTACACCTTGAAAATATATACCACCACTTCTTTAGAACATTTCATTTTTTCCTATTCATAGAATCCCCATATTGAAGTTTATAAACTCCGAAAATGTATGCATGAGTTAAGTTCGCTATACTTACCTTATAAACAGCACCAAATCCACCTTCACCTAGCTTCTTATCATTCGAGAATTTGTTTGTGGCAGTCTCAATTGTAGCAAAATCAAATTGCAAAGACTCCGCATTCGTAATGTCATTTGCGCCTACAAACGTAAACAGTAGACGTAAGAGATTGCACTATAAAGACGGCAGGAACGAGACTTAAAAAGATCGTGAGAACACATGCACTTGTTCTTACCATTTTCTCCTTTGACAGCGCTGTGCTTTCTTCTCCTTAGTAGAAAACAGTAGCCTACAAAGAATAGCACTACAGATACAGCAATGGCGACTATCGTCGCTGTTGGGCTTTTGATTTTGCCTGCATAAACGTCATGATTCACTCTCGTGTTCAACAATACGATGGTCCTCAACAAGAAGTTAGAGAGACTTTTTAAACCTATTTTCAGCTGCTATCTCCATCTTCATAAGATAAAATTTGAAGATATTTCTCATTTTAAAAAAGAATGTCAACACAATATTTAAGTAATGTTGGAAACGCATCAATTTTAACACAGCCCATCATTCTAAGTAATGGGAAAACATTGCTCACATTATTATTTGCTATTGAACAAATATTTTAATATCATATATCAGAAAACTTATTTAAAACTGGAGTATAAAAAAAAACTTTTATTACTCCTGTACTCATGGCTAAACTAGTTCATTTCTTCACGGAGTTCGACGACTGAAAACAGAACTGAACATTTGATTTGACCGACCATTACTTACGTACAGGCAAACAAGCATATGAAGCAATGTAGCTAGTTGTAGTTCCTGTGGTTCATTGTTTATTCAAGGACTTACATTTCAATCATTTACAGGGGAGATAACCTTGGGCATGACTTTTTCTGTTACGATCTAACTTTTGTGTGTTTGAATTCCGCGTTTGGAGTCCGTAAGTCCAATCAACCTCGGGATGGCATCTTGGGGTATGGTTACGTGTGTTGTTATTTTCTGGTTTAGGTTGTGTTAAGTGTCAGGCATGCACTTAGGCGTGCAAGGCAGCAGGATTATTTGGCGTAGGAACTGTAGGTAGTCAGTGGTAACGATGGGTTAAAAGCAGAAGCATGCTCTGCTCTTTTTGTTACGTGCACTCTATCGCTTGCATGGGAAATGGGCACTTTTGGATGTATTTAAGCGAGACCCGTGATGAATGAAGCAGGCTTGAATTCCACAAATTGACTTGGAGGTTGGCTTCCTCGAATCTAGCCAATATTTCCTCTAACCGTTCATCATAGGGCGGTCAAGGAAAAGATACGTGGATTGTTTCTTGGATGATCAACCCGTAAGCCGTTCCGTGACAAGAGCTGTTATGCAACAGCGTAACATTTTCCCCATTTGTTTGGCTTTTCCAATATTGTGTAGATGGATGGCGACTATGGCGCGAGAGTTTATTGAAAAATTTAGAGAGAGGGAAAGAAAAAAAGGCTTCCTAAACCGTCCCGTCGAAGTTATTGAAGAATGAAAAGTAGAAAAAAGACAGGCCAACTTTACCTTTTGAGCCGGTGGCGGAGCCTGGCTGTGAAGTTGCAAGCCCTGGTGCAGGCGCAGTTGCAGTAGATATACTGTAGAACTGGTACAATTCATAACTAACACTACATCTATGGAATAAAACTCTTCCCCCTTGCTTGTCATCACAACACCAAGGAATAAGGTTTATTGCAGCATGAAGACAACTATTGCAGTCGGTGCTGGACAGGTCCGGTGTGCACTGTACAAGGCTCTACAGGCTTTGGAAACCGTAAAACCGCACCTCCTTAACCCCAAACTTCTTGACGCCAACAGAAGAGTTCGAGGCTTGTCGTGCTAGTTCGGTCATCGCGTTGCTCACCAGCCAATTAAACCGCTCCCGCTCCGTCTTGTTTTGTGTGTTGACCAAGGCCAATATCGGTTTTGTGGCAACGGTGGAGAATATAGACTCGTTGGAGTAGCGAACCATGCACTCTTCGTACCAAATAATAGCAATCTTTTCCCTTTTACAACTACCGGCGAGCCCCGCGGTAGCGTTGACCACGCATCTTCGGCACATATCAGCAATGACATCTCCACGGCAGAGGTAGAGACCGTAGACAGGGTCGCGGGTATTTTGGGCGACAGTGGTGTTGTAGAATTCGACGTAACGGGTGGCGTTGGAGGAGAGTGAAGAGAGCAGGGAGTTGATATCGGAACTGTAGAAGCTATTTTGGGCGTGAGTAGTGTTTCCACGCTCAGTAAAGAGTTTAATTGGGTCTGCTGCAGTGGTTAGGTTGAGGAAGCTAAGCAAAGAAAGGAACACAACGGGAACAAAGAAGGGATTGAAGAAAGGCATTTCGATGAACCTACCTCTTCCCCTTTGCGACTATCCCAGAATTTTCAGTATCGTACTCCAATTTCTTGCTATGGTTATGAACGGGGAGTTGGATAAGCGGAGGTCGGTGGTGGTGGTGTTGAAGTAGCAGAGACTTACCGTCTTGACGGGGTGCCTGTCCGTCACGAGTCAACCGGGCAAGTCAAACAACTTTAATTGTTTCTGTTCTTACTGGAGAGGAGGATCACGCAAAGGGTTGTGGAAAGGTAAGAAAAGAAGACCAAGAACGAGGATGGAAGAATCGCGACGAAAGACCATGAAAACGAAGATGGCCACTCAGTTTCGTCATGGAAGTAATTGAAGAATAAAATGGTTGAAAAGTCAAAAAGCTCATCGTCTTCATCGAGTAGCCGTTGAAAAACATGTGACAGAAGACAGAAAAATTCCTGCACGTCAAGCATAGAAGGATCAACTAGCCGTTTGAATCATTAATTTTATGATTTAGCTGCTGTCCTTCCGATTAATTTTGCGATTAATCGTGTTTTCCTATGTAACTCTGCGACTTGCAATCCAAGTGCCCTGTTTATTGAACTATATTTTCACAAAAACTCTTTGAACCACAGCACCCAACTCTTGTCTCTGTTCCTTTATTTTTATTTTGCTGTCATCGCCAGCTTGTTGTGCTCTATTTTTCTTTTTCTTCCTTACCCAAACTGTTCTTTGTTTTTAAATGGATGATAATCACATTACCCGTTTCCTAACCATATCAATGTACTTCATCGGTGTGAAGCTTACTGGTAAGAATTATCTTCCATGGGTTACACACGTTAAGTCTCTTGTGAAAACTCAAAAAGCTCATTGGTTTTCTTTCGAGTTAAAGAACACTTCCAACCAAGAAAAAAAATTAGAGAAGGTAAGGAAGAAGATAACTAGCCTATGAAGATAAGAAGCAAAGTAACAACCTCGTTAAATCTCGGCTAATTGGGACACTTTCTAAAGAAGTCCTGTGCTATATTTTTTAAGCTGAAACAGCCGCTTAAGTCTTGGAAGTTATCCAACAGATATGTTCAAAGGTCAGAATATTAGGAATTTACTCCTCTCTCGTAACGTCACAATCTACAAAAAGGAAATTGACCCTTGTAGACCATTTGAATGATTTCCAAGCCATTCTTAACTAGTTGAGTTCGATTGAGAAACCAATTCTGGACTCTAGTAAGACGTTTACACAAAATAATTTGTTCTTGTAAGTCTGGATTTACAAAAAAATACCTTCTTTTGGTTCCTCAACGGATGATCTACCTGTAAAATGTAATTTGACTTGAATTATTTCTTCCTAAAGGACAAGAAGGCCAACAACATTCTAGCCAAGAGCATTAAGAAAGGAAAATTGTATCTGCTTGGAACGTTAAGGAAATTAGCTTTCTTTTCTTCTCGGCAACAGACAAAAGAAAACAAATAATTCACTTGCTAAAATCAATCAACCAACTCCAGTTGCATCTACACCATCAACCTACACATTCAATGGTTACAAGAGGTCAATCAAGTATAGTTAAGCCCAATCCAAGGTATGCACTTGCCACAATGAGAGTTGTCGTAGAACCTCCAACCATAGTAAAATCCGCTCTTCAACACACAAGTTGGAAGTTAGCAATGGATGACAAAATGAGAGCTTTGTAAGTACTATGACAACCTAAGAAGGGGGCCTTGAATTAGGTGATAGTCTTTTTATTATCTTTTTTGGTTCTCTTAAATGCAAACTGGGTTTGTATAATGATACAACATAATTGTACAAATTAAATTACCTCAATCAACTGAACAATTAGTAAAATGCAAAACGTGAAAGAGAGATAGAGAGGGAGTTGAACATGATTGGTTTAAGGATGGTTTGACTCTCCTAAAGTCTACCTCTACCCATTTGACAATCAAACCCATTGAGAGGAATCTTATTCACACAAAGCACTACGAGTGTTTGTCACCAAGACACAAAATCCTCACAACCCAAGGAATCCTACGTCACAGCCACAATGCATCATTTGACAACATATCTATACAACCTAGTCCAAATAGGTGTTAGCCACACCCAAGCTCAAATGAGTTTTTGGCTCTTCATTAGAAAAAAAATTTCTAAGGAAGTTACAACGATAAGAGTTTACGTTTATTCCTTTACTAAAGCTAGACTAATAATATGTAATTACAAGTGCGGAGCTAACTACCAATACAAAAATGTATACAATATCTTCACATATTGCCTCTTCCTTCATTCTTGGATAGCTATGAAAGAGTCTATCAAATGATTTTAGTTGCATCAAGTATGTTTGATAAATGATATAATTGATTCAACACAAACATACAAGAAATAACTTGCTAATTGTAAGTGTATATAATTCAATTTATATAAGCTATGAATTTAATCCAACTCAGACATATGGAGATATGAAAGTAGTGTTTAGCATGCAATCCATGTGATGATAACTAAGATACTAATATCAACCCTTGGCTATATAAGATGATAGTTATGTTCAACAATAAACCTTTTGGCTCACAATCTCTTCATTATCATACAATATGAGTTCAAGCACACAAGTGAAAGTTCCACAACACGGTGCACACAGTTTATAGTCAATAACGTAGAACTAAATAGTTTAGCACGGGTAATCTCAATGTATTGCTTAAGACCGTGAGCATATGTGACCCAAATAGTTTATCAAAACTTTGCAACCAACTCATAAGAATCAAAGAGCAGGTCCTAGGCTAAGTTTGATTTATAATAAAGAATAAGCACACAATCATCAAGTAAATCTGCTTAAGTTAGAGTGTATCCGAAACTGTCAAAAAGGGACAAATATGGAAATGAAATTTAGTGAAAAAGGTACAGATCAAACGTTGATTCTTCAAGGGTTACCTTGGGCATAGCATCGTGAGAAAAGAGTAAGTAATCGTTGATCAATGAGTGCTTTTTCTTTTCTGATTTTTCAACCCACGATGAACATTGTTCCTCGTTTTCTTTTTGACCGCTAAATATGTTCAACGAAAAGATTAGAGGAAGAAAAGAAACCCTCAAAAATCTTCCCATTACTTAATTTCCCCCTTGAGAAGTGTTAGAATAGAGCCGTTGAAGAGAGTTCACCCGAGAGAGAAAGAGATGAAAGAGATGAAGTTAGGGCATTCCGTGTGTGTGCGTGAAGAGAGGACAAATCCTTCTGTTTTTCATGCGTGTAGGGGACCAAATGAAACATACGTTTCCATTGAGAGGAACGTTTAGGCTTAAGAGGCTTGGGTCATATTTTGGCCCATCTCACTTGTTCTTGCAAATAGTCATTTAGCCTAAGAGCAAAACATATCCTTGTAATGTAAACTTTTAGCTCAAGGACGAACATTCTAGAGTATTGTACTTTCACCAACAAGAATGAGGGAATAAAGATTTTGTTCACAAATGTAAATACTTGGTCATTTTTAATATTCTTTTGACAAGCAAATATTATAAATAAAAGATCTATTATTTATTTTCTATTTTGCACTATGCATTTTGAACATTTAACTTTTGTCAGTCATCAAAATAATTTAAAAAGGAATATACATATTATTTTCCTAACGATCTTCACTTGTTTAATGAAGACAAAACTCTTTTCTAAAATGATTTATATGAAAATACGATCATTTAGATGATCTTTGAATTCTTTATGCAAGATACAGATGTATATTTGCTTGAATTCTTTATGTATAAAAGATATAAAAATAATGTCCTATTGTAAGCACGAGTTCCAATTCTCATTGATTTAGAATAGAACAAGAGTGTGCTCATGCCAAGATTTAGCATATATACCTTTTCCCACTTTTTGACAACATCAAAGCAGCGAAGAATATAAAAACTCAACAATGATAATATTTGCCTCAAGATACGCAGTTTTCAAGGTAGCTCCCCCTCACATATACAATGATAATATATACCAATCAGCCAAGAGCCAGGTAAAGTACACAGATAAAGATAAATAGTGTATTCAAAAAATAGAAAGATTGTACAATAATGAATGTAAAGATAGAGGTCATGAAATGAGGCACATTCCAAGTTCTCTCCTAAGAAAATAAAATCTTTCTTTTAACAATGGCTTGTTTAAATATCGATAAATTGTAGTTTAGTGCCAACAAATTCTAATTTAATGTTGCCCTTTTGAACATGATGACATAGAAAATTATGGAGAATCTCAATATGCTTTGTTTTGGAATGTTGAATAGGATTTTTTGATAGATTTATTGCACTATTGTTGTCACATATAATGGGGATGGTTGTGGTGTTTAAGCCATAATTTAAGAGCTAATGTTTCATCCATAATATTTGTGCATAACATTTAACAACCGAGATATATTCAACTTTAGTGGTTGAGATGGCTATACTATTTTGTTTCATTGAGTGTCATGACACTAACATGTTTCTTGGGAATTGACAAGCACCACTAGTGCTTTTACTATCAACTTTATAGCCTGCATCACTATAGACATGAAGATCAAAAGTACTATCACATGTATCGTGGGAATTGACAAGCACTACTAGTGTTTTTCCTATTAGCTTTGTAGTCCATATAACTTGTGACACTATAGGCATAAAGATCAAAAGTATTGTCACATGGTAACCTATACTTAAAATTTCGATATCTTTGAGATATCAAAATATTCTTTTTACTACAACTACATGGGACTCATATGGATTAGCTTAGAATCAAGCATAAAGACAAATAACAAATTGAATGTGTTGGATTATATTAATATTTTGATGATGAAAAATAGGAAATTATAATATGAAAATATTATAATTACTTATTTATGACTTTAAATAAGAAAAATAATGTTGGGAACATTTTGCAGGAAAATTGATTATTTCGTGCAACCTGTGAAAGCCCAGATCAGTGGAACCCAGACACGGGCAAATTGTAGGCAATCTAGACACTACGTGATTTTGCTTCTCGACCCAAAGTCCATAGGCCCAACCTGCAATCCAGTTCACATGATTCAGACCTGTGAAGTGCGACCCAAATTCCTGAAGTGTGACTCGAACCAATGAGGCGCAACCCACTTCTACGCAACCTAGAACTCAAGCGACCTAGTTATCTTCCCCAAGATCAGATCCGACTACGTGAAGACTTGTGACTCGCCGTTAAAATTAGTCGCCGGTGACTGCTCTCTTGAGACCGAAAATTGATTCATTTTGAAGGTATTGAAGAAGAGAAGAATTTGTGAACAAAAATCAGTGACCCATTACCAACAGAGGATCAAATTGAAGAGAATAAGGTATTCTTCATAACTCAAGGCTTAATTGATTAAAAGAGCAATTGGAAATGGATTAGAGTGTTTCTAAAGCCGAAATCATAAGGGTTTATCAAGTAAGAAGTCAATTCTTTGATCTATGAAATACCCACAAAGATTTACTTGAAGATTGAAGAAGATTAAGGAGGATTCGAGTGAAACCCATAAACCCGACCCATGACTTGTTTTTGCCTCCATGAAGTTTCAAATTATTAACTTAAAATCTAGACGAAATGATTGTGTTTTGTAGCATGATTTTGAACAAGATTGAGAGAGAAAGCAAGTCCCATCTTTTTTCTCTCATATGAGCATGAAATCAAGCAGAGAATGAGAAAAGAGAGAGCTCCAATAGAATAAAGACGTGATCTACTCCAAAGATGTCAAAACAACTCTTTGGAAGTGAAAGATTAGTCTATTTGATGTTATATTAAAGTAGAAAGCTTATAGAGAAAGTTAAGGACAAAAATTTAAGAAAGCAAGCTTCATTCAAGAAACTCACACTTTTCTTAAGCTCATCAAACTCATGAAATCATTCTTCATTTTTGTGATTCTAATATGAGCTCATTATTTTTTTGATATTCTTGTTAGAAAATCACTTTGTGTTTCAATACATTGTTATTAAGTTGAATTTCTACAAGTGAATAGTGTTAGGGCTTAAATGAAATTTAGGGCTTTTGTCTAATTCATTCTGTAATAACTTTGTAGTATTTGTTTAAGGCTCTTGAATTGAATTTTGTATATCTTGTAGAAGCATAGTTCCAAATTTGTAATATTAGAATGAAAAACTTGGAACCGAATTTGAGGGATTGGTTATCTCTTGTAAAGGGTTGGATATTTTTTGTAATCAATTATTGAATTGATTGGAAGAGTGACTCTAGTGAGTTGCTAGAGTGGGGTGGAGTAGGTGCTGAGGTGGCTTAAGCTACCTACCAAAAATCATTGTCTTTGTGTTGTGTGAATACTTTACTTGCTACCATATAATTATTAATTGCTTCACTTAGCTAAAACAAATAAGACAAAAGAATTTTTGAGAAACCTAATTCAACCTCCCCCCTCACTAGAGTAGGGTGGAATAAGTGCTAAGGTGGCTTAAGCTACCTACCAAAGATCATTGTCTTTGTGTTGTGTGAATGTTTTACTTGCTACCATATAATTATTAATTGCTTCACTTAGCTAAAACAAATAAGACAAAAGAATTTTTGAGAAACCTAATTCAACCTCCCCCCTTTCAAATTGCTATAAGATCCAACAAAATATCAAGTACCCCCCTTTCAAATTGCTATAAGATCTAACAAAATATCAAGTCAAAAGTTGTAAAATAAAGCAATGATCCTATCATGCTTTTATATAGTTTTGGATCCACTAAGCAATATGTGGTAGTGTTTTCTAAGATAGCATTAGTACTAAAAGGATTGGAGTATGCCTCAACACTACCAATAGTAAACTTCTTCAATAATTCTTTTATGAATTTGTTTAAGATATAAACTTTATAATGGGTAATTGTTTAATTTGCAAACCAAAAAAGTATGTTTTTTCAATTCACCCATCATGCTCACTTTAAAATCTTTTTGCATGCATGTAGCAAATTCATCATAAATAGTTTTATTTGAAGATCCAAATACAATTTCATCTACATGGATTTGTACAATATTAACTAACAATGTAGTGTTTACATTTCTTTCACAAAACCTTTCTCCTTGAAGGAATGAACTTAATTTCTCATACCAAGCTTGTAGGGATTATTTTAACCCATACAATGCTTTGGATAATTTGTAAACATGATTGGGTTCATTTATGCTTTCAGAATTAGATGGTTATTCAACATATACTTCTTCTTCAACTAATCCATTTAAGAAAGCACTTTCAACATCCATGTGATATAGTTTAAAACCTTTGAAGCATGCATATGCAATTAACATTCTAATGGCTTCCATTATAGCTATAGGTGCATATGTTTCATCATAATCACTTGCATCTTCTTGATTATATCCTTGAACTAGTAGTCTAGCCTTGTTTCTAATGATAATTCTATGTACATCTAACTTGTTTGTAAACACCCATTTAGTGTTTATGACTATGTGATCTTTAGGTCTAGGAAGTAGTTCTCATGCTTGGCTTTTTTCAAATTAATTTAATTCTTCCTACATAGCTAAGATCCAACTATCATCTTAAAGAGATTTGTCTACTTTCTTTGGATTTACTTGAGATATAAAGGCCGAGTGTTCACATAGGTTGATAAGTACTAATCTTGTTCCTACATCACTTATGATATTGCCTATAACTCCTTCTCCTCTCTTGGAAAGGAATACTACTTTTAGGTTTCATCTAGGCACTAGACATTCTCAATTTCAACATTTTCATGTGAAATGTGGTCATCATACTTAATATGAGCTGATTCTTCTATCATTTGATTTATTTTATTCAAAAAATATTGGTTCATCACTCTTGGTCACAAATTTTCTAGGTGATTCGTTATTGTTGTTCAATACAAAATATTTACTACAAAACATAAAAAAAGTATGAGATATTTGGTTTTCTATTAAAAAAATAACCTAAACACATGAATGCATGGTTTGATATGTAGCATGCTTTGTTTATGACCTTTCCCAAAAAATACTTGGGTAAATTTTAATCTAATAACATAGTTTTAGCCATTTCTTAAAGTATTTTATTTTGTCTCTCTACAACTCCATTTTCTTGGGGAGTTCATATGGCTAAAAGTTTATAAGTGATGAATTTCATCACAAAAGTTTTCAAACAAACCATTTTCAAATGCACCTTCATGGCCAATCTGAATTTTTTAAATTGTTAATTTACTAAAGTTTTGTACTCTTTAACAAAAGTTGATGAACTTTTCAGAAGTTTCATCATTCTTAGTTAGGAGAAACACCCTAGTGTATCTTTGATTAGTCATCCACAATGACTAACATATAGTATTTCTCACCTAAACTTGTTGCTTTTATAGAATGAAATAGGTCCATATGAATTAATTAAAAGGTCTTGTGCTAAAACTGACATATTGTTTTCCTTAAATGCATGCATCACACATAATCTACTATCATTTCTTTTGATTTTTCGCAGTCCTATGACCTACTCATTCTGAGATAACTTTTCTATCAATTTGAAACCAAAATGTCCTAATCTTTTTCTTCCATATCCATGCATCATCATTATTTGTAGCCACAAGGCAAATGTCTCTAATTTTTATATTTCCTAGGTCTAATACATAGATATTGTTCAATATTTTTCCTTTTGCTATAATTGTAAATTCACAATTAGTGATCAAACAACATGTTCTAAACAAAACATCATATTTATTGTTAGAATTGACTAATACTAATAAATTTTTATTTCAAACCAATTATGAAAAATACATCCATTATAAGCGAAGTATGACAGTAACCTACACTTCCAAAGCCTTTAGTTCTTCAATTTGAGTTGTCACCAAATGTAACGCTACCTTCAAACTTGAATGTCACGGCTTTGAATATATTTCTTCTTCCATTCATGTGTCTAGAGCAACCACTATCAAGAATCCATAGAATTTTCATCTCTTCATCATTGCATTTGCTCTTCAAAGCCTTTTAGTTATCCTCTTTCTTCTTGATTATGGTTATAAAGCACCATTTATTGATTTACCTAGTTTCTCCCCTTCAATCATGAATAGGTTTCTCACTCTCTCATCTTCCTTAGTGTTCTTCCTTTGTGTAAGGCATAGAACATATTTTCATTCCCTCTTCTTGTTTAGAATTCCCATGCTCATAACAAAGATCATCTCTAGAAGCACTATTTGTCCAATATCAATCATATTTGTTGAGCTATTTTGCAAGTGACAACTCTATTAATGTCAATTTGATTTAATGCACAAATGTCATATACTTACTCTACAACTCATGCTCCTATCTAATGTTTCTTGTTCAATTCAATCATCCTTTTGGATACTTGCATCTCATAGCTTATGAGTTCCAAGCGTTAATCTCTCTTTCTATTATGAAATTTTTCATCAAGAATTTCAAATCTTCATAATTTGATCCATTAAAGAAGGGAGGCTCATACGTATCTAAGTTTTCAATTGCAAGGCTAGGATATCCTCTAGGTGGTTAGACATTCTAACAAAGTACTAATGTCCTAATACTATTTATATGTGTTATGCCAACTTAAGAAGGGGGCTTTGAATTAGGTGACGATCTTTTTATTTTCTTTTTTGGTTCTTTTTAACACTAACCATGTTTATATAATGTTGCAACATAATTGTACTTAATAAACTACCTCAATCAAATGAAAAAAAAAATAAAAATTGGAATGCGAGAGAGAGAGAGATAGTTGCACACAGTTGGTTTAAGGATGTTGTCTCACCCAAAGTCTATCTCCACACCTTTCTCAATCAAACCCAATTGAGATGAATCCTATTTGCACAAAGTACTACACAAGACTATGCCCACAAACATGAATTTCTTACAACTCAAGAAATTTCACATCATAGACACTGTGTCCAGTGACAACATACCTACAAGACCTATTCCAAATGGGTATCTATTACACCAACGTTCAAATGCGTTTTTTTCTCTTCGAGAAAAAAATAAGTTACAGGGATATTAAAATGATAAGAGTTTAAGTTTATTCCTTTTCAAAAGCTAGACTAATGATATATCAATTACAAGTAGACACGACTGGTGAGTTATGCTGCTGGGCCATCTTGACGCGATCAAAAACAGCAGGGGCAGAACGTTTGTTTCCAGAAGCCTTTTGTTGTTCATCTGACCGAAGAAGCATAGCGGGAAGAAGACGCCCATAGGATGTACCAATTGTGCTTAGAACCGACGTTTCAAGATGCGAGGAAACAGAAAGAGGTCCCGTCCTCTCGAAACTATTTCTTCTTCTTTTTACAGATATCTTGAATGCAGAGAAGAAGGAGATTATGTGTATTAAAAAGGGAGTCATCTTATAATATAAATCTTATTGAAAGTCTGTTTGAAAAGAAAAACATACCTTTTCTACAAATTACTTTTAAGAAAAATTGAAGTTCCCCAAACACCATAAAGACTTTTACTTTATTGTTATTAAACTGTATCAGCGCATCGCTACTTATTACTATATTTACTTCTGGCAACTTAGAATTACTTTTGTTTCGGTAGATAAGGACATACTCTAGCATGAAAAGGGACATGATCTTATTAAATGCTAGCTATGTACCCCTTAGACAATGGTCTACTCTTCGCAGATGTCATGACAACAGTAAACGACTTGGAATATAGAAATATTCGTCCTAAGTTTACATTCCATATAAACAAAAGCCATACGCTATGACAACTAGTTTCACGACTTGGTGGTAGCTACTTGGTTTTGGCAACACCTCGCTTCCTCAGACTATCGAGGGTGCACTTCAGTGACTGGTGCTTCATCGACAGACCATGGCACTGAATGGCTTGTCATATCATCCTTTCCTGGCATGACCTTCTTCACCTTACTCCGAAGTAAAAATGCTGGCTGTTGAGGTAGTTGGAGGGTGACAGAGTGACTGTCAAGCATGAGTACTATAGTTGCCATTGTTGGTCTGTTGGCTGGGTCTTCTTGAACACACAATAAACCAATATGGATGCATCTAATGACTTCGTTTTTGGAAAAAGAATCCTTTATAGTTGGATCTAGCAATGCCAAGGGTGTTCCATTCTTCCACTGTTTCCAGGCCTGTAGTGAATTTACACAATATTAAAAAACTTAACTCTTTTTTCTCTTTTCCAAGATTGTTTGTCCTAAATAATATGAAATCAAAGTATATATCCTTTACTCACATAGCTTAAGAGGTCCTCATCATGTTCAGATTGATAGAAGTGGTTGTTCTTCTTACTACTTATAATCTCTAGAAGTAAGACACCGAAACTAAACACATCGGATTTCACAGAGAATCGTCCATGCATTGCATATTCTGGAGACATGTATCCACTACAAACCAATAAGATAACATATCAATACTTGGTAAATGAACCAAAAATAATATTTTAAATATTTCAAGCTAATGAATTTCCTTAGGTACCATAATGCATAAAATTTTTCATATAACCTTAGGTTGGGCATTGATTGACAATATAATGAAGCTAGTCAATTATTTATCTTTGTCATTTGAGTTCAAAAAAAAGTTTTAAGTACCACCAATTTTTTGTTTAATGATTTCACATGCTATATGTATAAAAAAATTAGCAATTTGTTGACAAAATTTAAATACAAATGTAAAAATCAAACACTTACAATGTTCCAACAATTCTGCTAGTATTCCCTTGAGTTTGATCCATCACAAATATCCTTGCCATACCAAAATCTGAAATCTTTGGATTCATATAATCATCGAGTAAGATATTGCTAACTTTGAGATCACGATGAATGATTCTAAGTTGAGAATCTTCATGAAGATAGAGAAGACCACGAGCAATCCCTCCTATAATCTTATAACGAGTTGACCAATCTAATTGTCTTTGTCTTTTAGGATCTACAATTTTGAAATTAATTTGCATTAGAAGTAGATAAATTTAAGTGAATGACAAATTATGGCAACTCAAATATAATTTTCAAGTATGAATAAGCCTCAATTAATTTCAGCCATTAATTAGTAGTCATTCGGCATTTGGAAAAGTTCATTAGAAGTTAATTTTTGTGGAATATTTGCACCTCTAAATGATCCAAAATAAAAATAAAATAAATAAAAGTATAGAGTTGTAGATAAAAGTTTAGATTGGTCTTACCAAATAAGAAGTAATCTAGACTTCTATTGGCCACATATTCATAGACAAGTATCTTTTCATCTCCTTCCAAGCAAAATCCAAGAAGTCTCACTAAATTTCTGTGTTGAAGTTTGGCAACCAGCATAACCTCATTCTTAAATTCTACTGCACCCTGCCTCGAGGTTTCGGATAGCCTCTTCACAGCTATGTGTTGTCCATTGTAAAGGGTACCCTGAAAGTATGCTTGAAACGAGGTCAGAATATCTTATTATCACGCATATGCCCATATATATGACAACATGTAGGTTCCAACCAGATACCCACCTTGTAAACCGTACCAAATCCACCTTTACCAATCTTGTTGTCGTCAGAGAAGTTGTTTGTGGCAGCTTCAATTGTCTCCAAGTCAAGTTGCAGGGAATCGACAGATTTAATTTCATCCCCAACTACACAAACAAGTAGACAATATCTAGAAATCAAAACTCGAAAAGGATTACCATATCAAAGTTTTTGCCACAAGGAGATAAAAAATTAATTACAAATGATAATCAACGAAATCCTCTTATTATTTACCGTTTTCGTCCAGTAAGATACTGGGTATCTTCCTTGTTCTTCTCCACAGGAAGTATAAGCCGACGGAAAAGAGCACGATAGCACCAGCAATTGGGATTGTAATGGCAATGATAGTTATAGAGGAATTACTTTTCCCTGCATAAAAAATTAGCACGCATCATCGGGAATTGCCACTAACTATGATGGCCACCTATGCAAATTGAAGTACTTTTCCCCTCCACGATAAAGAACCGCAATATCCACATGGTAGACAAAAATTAATTATTTGTAGTCTGCCGTGAAGAACCTTTTCCATATATGTTTATGCTGCAAAAATAGTTCAACAGGAAGCATATTGAATTCGGGGTTGGTACTGAAACACAAGAATTCAAAGCACTTTGGCGTAGTTGGAAAAGTAGCGATGGCTCTGTGAACTCTATTACTGTACAAAGCAATTTACCTCCCCACCGCAGCCGCAAAAGTTATCAGACCATGAAACCCAGTATACAATTAGTAGGACAAGTCAATAATTGATCTTGTTTCCGTATAGATTTCCTCTTTAAAGTTTTATTTTACCAGGTTGAAAACCAGAGATGCCCGGCTCGTTTTGCAGCAAGAAGATCCAAATATGAAATCTAAATTTTTTGCAAGAAAATTAAGGATGCTATTGAGATCTGCCTGTTATCAATAACGTACCTGGCTGAAGAGGAAGAACCCGAGGAGATAATGCTGTCTGATTGTAAAATGGGTACAGCTCGTACCTAATGTTAGAGCTCGGAAGCAGAACCGTTCCGCCTTGTTTTCCTGCGCAGCATTGAGGAAGAGTGCCTATGGCGCTTTCCAAGCAACTGTTACAGTCCTCTTTGGTCAACAGCGACGAGCACTGTACCATGCAGTACAGCGTCTGAGAGTCCGTAAACTTTGATTCGGCGGTCGCAAACTTCTTTTTCGATTGAGAATTCACGACCTCTTCCTGCAACGACTTCATCGTGCTGGACAACAACGCGTTGAACCTGTCCGTGTCTACGATGGTCTGGTTGCTGGTGGCCAAGGGCTGGTAAGGCACCTGAACGTTCAGGTAGGACTCGTTGGTATAATGTAACGAGCACTCTTCGTACCAGATTACAGCCACCCTGTCTAAGGGACAACGATTTTTGACATCGTTAGTGGCAGTAGAGATACAGTTTTGACAGAGTTCCGGGGTGAGATCCGCACGGCAAAGAAAAAGACCCCTGACCACGTCGGGAGGGACCTGACCGACCGAGGTTGAGTAGGATCCAGTCGACCTGGTGGCGTTGGAGGAAAGGGCGGAGAGGAGGACGTTGAGGTTGGTCTGGTAGGCGCTGTTAGCAGTGTAAAAGCTGGAATTTGAACAGTGCTTACCGGCGAAAGTAGGTGCCGCTTCGCCGGTAAGAAGACTAAGCAAGGCCAGGAGGGAGAGAGACACACCGCATATGGAGCAACTGAAGGAAGCCATGGATATTATTCCGACTCACCCTGTTACGGGCAAACCTGCAAATCCGCAGGATCACTTTCCAATCTTTCTTCCACTTCCTGTTTCTTTTGTTGGTTTCTTCTTAGCCCGTATAAATAAGACGCAGATAAGATGATGACGCGGGTATTGAGTGGCGCAGGAAGAGCCCGTAGCGACCAACGCCTTTGACTATTCTGCATCCCGGTGGTTGAAAAATTAAAAAGCGGAAACTACCCTTTTAGATCATTGACTCAATTTTCGGTTTTCTTCATCCGAAATTCCAAAGTTCCGACTTTTGTCACAGGCTCAGCATCTCTGGGTCCTGTAAAGTCATTTTTGTTGTTAAAATTTTTAAACAAGTGAATTTTAAATAGGATATTAAATAGATTTGGAAAAAGGAAAAAAGTAGAGAAAGAGCTCCAATCAACCTCTCCGATTGAAAGGTACCCAATCGACCCAGTAGGATTTGACCATATTTGCAAGTATTCATAATCAATTTAATTAGGAAAGAACTTATTACTGTATTAAGAACTTTCAAACGGTATCAGTTTTAAGTTACTTATCATTTAGTCATTTTGAGATTAAGCTATGCTATTATAAGCCCATATAATAACTTATAATCAAATCTCACTAGGCCGGAATCGATTTCAAGATTATTTTAGAAAGTGTTGTAAATGAAATAAGACAAAGCTTACAATACGCACATAAAATACAAACGATTTGCACTGATTTTCGGACTGAAGACCAGGAACGCTTATCATACTGTCTTGAGTTAACATTCCTTAAAACAAAACTCCGATGCAAACATGGGTTCTGGTCTTATGACTAGGTAGATAGATCCTGAAGTTGGAGATAAATCTATCGAGGGTGTAATTCAGTAATGGATGCTTCATTGACCGACGGAATTGACTTGCTCGTAGACTGATCGGACTCCAGATTTGTTCTCGGCATGTCTGTTTTACTGCGGAGGAAAAATGCCGGCTGTTCAGGTGCTGCTAGTGTGACGGAGTCGCTGTTCAGTGTGAGAAGTATCGTAGCCATGGTGGGTCTGTCAGCTGGATCTTCCTGAACACATGATAACCCAATGTGGATGCATCTAAGAACTTCATCTCTTGAATAAGAATCTCCCATGCTTGCGTCCAACAATTCCAAAGGCCTATCCTCCCTCCAACGTATCCAAGCCTGCATCAGATTATCAGTTTAGTGCACAAATATCAAGCTTCTCTTCAGTAGATGACATCGGCTTTAAAGTTTTTAAAAGGAAATTACAATATCTGGTTTTATACTCACATAGCTTAAAAGGTCTTCAGCACTATCTGATTCATAAAAATTACTGTTTTTCTTGCCACTAATGATCTCTAGAACTAAGACTCCAAAACTATACACATCTGATTTCACAGAAAATTCTCCATGCATTGCATATTCTGGAGATATATAACCACTGCAAGCCAATACAACAAATATAATAGTGTTACGAAAAAGACAATAAGTATTTCTATTAACATTATTTTAATCATTCTAATTGTAAAGTTTAGTTCATAATGAACAACTCTCCAAAAGAAAATATAACTGCATAATTTGCTCACACTAATCAACAAATATATTTGATATCTATGTTATTCAATTTCAGCGATCAACAAGATATATTGAACAATAAACTCATTTACTATTTTGATAAACTAGAGAAGGAGAAAAGAATTCAATACTTACTAAGTCCCCACAATTTTACTTGTGTTTCCTTGTGTCTGATCAACTCCAAAGATTCTTGCCATGCCAAAATCTGAAATTTTTGGACTCATATCTCTATCAAGCAATATGTTACTAGCTTTAAGATCACGGTGTATAATTCGTAATCGAGAATCTTCATGAAGATATTGAATTCCTCGAGCAATTTCACCTATTATCTTGAAACGTCTTGACCAATTCAATTCTACTTTTTTCGTTGGATCTACAAATTGATAAATAAAATGTAAATACAATTTAAAATTGATTAGAAATTACTATTATAAAATCAGAATAAAGAGTATGAGATATATGTGAAAGAGATAAACCATATAGAAAGTAGTCAAGACTTTTGTTGGGCACAAATTCATAGACGAGTAACTTTTCCTCTCCTTCCAAGCAAAATCCCAATAATCTTGTTAAATTTCTGTGTTGAAGTTTGGCTACCAATATAACTTCGTTCTTAAACTGTTCTACGCCTTGTCCAGAATTTCTTGAAAGCCTTTTTACAGCTATTTCTTGTCCACTAGAAAGTACACCCTAGAAATATATACCAACACCTTTAGAACAATTCATTTTGCAGTGTTCATAGAATCCTTGAAAATGCATGAGTTAGAGCTCGATATACTTACCTTGTAAACAGCACCAAATCCACCTTCGCCTAGCTTCTTGTCATTTGAGAATTTGTTTGTGGCAGTCTCAATTGTAGCAAAATCAAATTGCAAAGACTCCGCATTCGTAATGTCATTTGCGCCTACAAACGTAAACAGTAGACGTAAGAGATTACACTATAAAGACGGCAGGAACCAAACTTAAAAAGATCGTGAGAACACATGCACTTTTTCTTACCATTTTCTCCTTTGACAGCACTGTGCTTCTTTCTTCTCCTTATTACAAAACAGTAACCTACAACGAATAGCACTACAGAGGCAGCAATTGGAACAGCAATGGCGATTATTGTCACTGTTGGGATTTTGTTTTTGCCTGCATAAACATCAACAGAGCGATACTTCTCAACAAGAGGTTAGAGAGACTTTTAAAATCCACTTTCAGCAGCTACCTCCATTTTTATAAAATCAAATTTAAACATTTTTCTCATTTTAAAAAGAATGTCAACACAATATTTGAGTAATGTTGGAAACACATCAATTCTAATACAGCTCATCATTCTAAATATGGAAAAACATTGCTCACATTATTATTTGCTAACAAGTAAAAGAACATTACACTAAACCAAAAACTTTAATACCATATTAGGAAACTTATTTCATATTTAAAACTGAATTATAAAAAACATTTTATTACTCCTGTACTCCGCATCATGAAATTGATCGTCATGGCTAAACTAGTTCATCCTCTTCACAGAATTACAGGAATGACAACAGAACTGAACATCTGATTTGATCGACTCCTACCTACGTATAGACAAACAACAGTCATCCGAAGCAATGTAGATAGTTGTAGTTCTTGTGGTTCATTGTCTACGCAAGGACTTACATTTCAATCATTGATAGTGAAGATACCCTTGGGCATGACTTTTTGACCTGTTGCCTGACTTTTCCAATGTTTTATAGATGGATGGTGACTCTGGCGTGAGTGTTTATTGTACAATATTGACAAAAAAGCTTTCTAAACCATACCTTCCAAGTTGTCGGAGAACGAAAAGTAGTAAAATGACAGCCCAACTTTACCTTTTGCGCGGGCCGGTGGAGTTGCAAGCCCTGGTGCAGGCGCGGGCGCTGCAGATAGACCGTAGAACTTGTACAATTCATACCTAACATTACAACTAGGGAATACAATTCTTCCCCCTTGCTTTCCATCACAGCACCAAGGAAGACGGTTTATAGCTGCCTGAAGACAACTATTGCAGTCGATGCTGGACAGGTCCGGTGTGCACTGTACAAGGCTGTACAGGTTTTGGAAAGGGGAAAACTCCACCTCCTTAACCCCAAACTTCTTGACCCCAACCGAAGAGTTCGAGGCTTCTCGTGCTAGCTCGGTCGTCGTCGTGTTAACTAGCTTGTTAAACCGCACCTGGTCGGTGATGTTCTGGGTGTTCAACAAGGCGAATATAGGTTTTAAGGCCACAGTGGAGAAGATAGACTCGTTGGAGTAGCGAACCATGCACTCGTCGTACAAAATAATAGCAACCTTTTGACTTTTACACCGACCGGCGAGCTCCTTAGTTGCGTTAACCACGCATCTTCGGCACATATCAGCAGGTACATCTCCACGGCAGAGGTAGAGACCGTAGACAGGGTTGCGGGTATTTTGGCCGACAGTGGTGTTGTAGAATTCGACGTTACGGGTGGCGTTGGAGGAGAGTGAAGAGAGCAGGGAATTGATATTGGAACTGTAGAAGCTATTTTGGGCATAAGTAGTGTTTCCACAGACAGTAGAGAGTTTAATTGGGTCTGCTGCAGTGGTTAGGTTGAGGAAGCTAAGCAAGGAAAGGAACACAACGGGAACAAAGAAGGGATTGAAGAAAGGCATTTCGATGAACCAACCTCCTTCCCTTTGCAACTATGCCAGAATTTTCAGTATCGTATTCCAATTTCTAGGTATGATTACGAACGGGGATTTGGATAACCGGAGGCCGCTAGCGGTGGTGACGAAGCAGAGACTTGCCGTATTGACGGGGTGCCCTTTCGTCACGAGTCAACCAGATTAGTCAAACAACTTTAAGGCTTTCTGTCCTTGTTGGGGGGGAAATCACGCAAAGGGTTGGGTAAAGGTAAGAAAAATAGACCAAGAACGGGGATGGAAAAGTCGTGGTGGAAGCCCAGTGGACTAATGACGTGAGGAGGGACAGACAGGTGGACAACCGCTCTCCAATTAGCGGATCATTTTGACAATGTCGTTCTGTAGCTTGTCTCTGGCATCTGAAATTTTATGGGACCAGTTTCCTTGTCTGCTTCAAACCCACGGCTTTCCTACGGCGCCGCCCCACTACTATTGTCGCCTTCACTGTCAAAATCAATCACGGAAGTCGCTCCTGGGACAAAAAAATTAGCAATCTAAGATACCCAAAGCCGTCTCTGCCAGGTATCATGTCAACAGTTCGTACGGAGTGGATCTGAGTATGAAAAGACTGGACTAAGCCCCATCGTGTAATCCGGGTAAGCTTAAAGAGTCAAATAAATAGTACCGCGGATAATATTCAGCTTCAAATCCCTTCTTCATCTTGGATGCGTCAAAAATTAAACCCAAGAAACATACTATCCAATTTTTGTAAAAAGTGAAATTTAAACACGCTTCAAGTTAGAGAATATATGCATTGTCACAAAAGATAAAAATGTTAAAGATTTTATAGAAGTTATTCTCATAAATTTTATTTTATATTTATTGAGAAGATTCTAGAGAAAGAAGCAGAATTGCATTTCATCAGCCAATTCTACCACCATCTTTTCTGCCAAAATTTTTGAAAAATAATTAGGGAACCATACATTTATTAGAAAAATTAAAAAAGCTAAATAAACTGTTTTCCCTACTTATCTTCTTTGGGTTTTTTCTTACGTTCCCTGCCTATTTTTCAACATCTTAATTTTTCAAAAGTAGATATTGTTTGTTTCAGTTACCCCACTAAAGATTTGGGGTAGGAAAGTGTGAGAATTTTAAGGAAGGGAGTAGTTGATCTAGCTGTAGCTGTCTTAAAGTCATGATATCTTTAGAAGTTTGGCCTAAAAGGTGCTCAAGCAACTGAGCTTCAATAATTGATATTGAAGCCGAGGAGCAAGTGGAAGTCTTGGCAAGGACTCGTCTAACTTAGTGGTAGTTGTTTTCAGGTCACGACATTTACCTAACACTCGTTACGTAACCCAGTGGCAGCCCTGCTCCTCCGCTGTTGAAAGGACTTGTAGTTGAAGTGTTTGTAATATTGCAGCGAATCTTGTAGGCCTATACTTATCCTTATCTCTACTGACTTTTTCAATGCACGGTGCTTAGACACCCAGCATTTTCTCTGCCCCGGGAATGGCGTAATTGACTTATCTTCGACCATAGTCATCGAGTTGTTGGGTCATCGTTTAGCCCCGGTTTCCTTTGGGTTCTTGTTGTAGCCGGAAAGCACACTGCCTGTCATGTCCCTGATAATTACTCTGATTGGACTGACAGCCAAAAAGCAACTAATTATTAAACTACGGCAACCATCAAACACTCAGTGGGCAATAAAGTTCAAACACGGCTGCGACGATGGTGACCAGTTCGAAGAATCTGAAGATATTGTTAACCCTATGGATCATAATGGCTTTGAAAATAGGAGCCTGCACATCATTACTTAGATATCTTTCCGCTACGGCATCCAGTAAGGAGAAGGCATTGAATAAGGTCCCAACGACCTAATCAATTGACCTTTTATATTTATAACTCTTTGCCTTTTGGAGCGTCACTGAATAGATTATCCAGCAGATTCTTCCTCCTGCAACCACGATTCATATCATAAAATTCTAGATACACTCTGAATTGGAAACAATAGAAAGAAGATCCGACGGTAGTGGAATCGTTCTTGTGAAGGAGGTAACTGATCCCACCGGGATCCAACCCTTTCTCCAAGAGTAAATCTAACATCGGACTATTTGATAAAATTGAGAGTTACTAAATTAGAACCGAACTTGGAAATTTTCATTATTCATCCATTATACCATACAAGGAACTCCAAGTCCTAAATGTGTTCTTGAATTGCTAACGAGAATTATTCATCCTCCAGCAGGCAGTTTCTTGCTTTACAATCCTAGATAATCTAATATCATTACATTCTGCCCACCCTTATTTACAAAATACTTGGTATATTACTTGCTTCCTACACTAGCGAGGGTGTGGTTCGGTAACGGAGGCGTCATTGACAGACCACGGCATCGACACGCTAGTTGACTGATTAGACGCCACGTCCCCGGCAGGCGTGTTCGGGTCAGGTCGAGGGCGAACGAAGAATGCCGGCTGTTCAGGGGCTCCCAGAGTGAGGGAGGAGCTATTAAGCGTATGAACTACTGTATTCATGGTTGGTCTGTCAGTTGGATCTTTCTGAACACATAATAAACCAATCTGGATGCATCTAGTAGCTTCCTCTCTTGAATAAGAATCTCCCAGAGCTGGATCCAGCAATTCGAGGGGCCTTCCCTCCCTCCAATGTACCCAAGCCTGCACATTTATCAAAATGATGTCTAGATACCATGTTGTACTCAAAGATGATGATTGAAATTAAGAAGGGAGAAGAGGCTATGCTTTAGTTTCTACTCACAGTACTCGTGAGGTCTTCAGAACCTTCTGATTCAAAGTTATTGTTCTTCTTGCCACTAATAATTTCTAAGATTAGAACACCAAAGCTGTAAATATCAGATTTATCTGAAAATTCTCCATACATTGCATATTCTGGAGACATATAACCACTGAAAAACAACACAGAAGAAACCATATAAACAACATTACTATCATTAAGGAACAACACTGACATATATTATTCAAGTTCAAAATGTTGGAAATGACTTTTTTATATTTTATTTCTATGGAGTGATTTTATCATATAAGAGAAAGGCAAGAATTTAAAAACTTACAAAGTCCCAACAATTTTACTTGTATCTCCTTGATTTTGGTCAACTTCAAGAATCCTTGCCATGCCAAAATCCGAAATTTTTGGACTCATATTTTCATCTAATAAGATACTACTAGGTTTTAGATCACGATGTATAACTTTATACTTTGAATTTTCATGAAGATATTGTATTCCTCGTGCAATCCCTCCAATTATCTTATATCTTCTTATCCAATCCAATCTTCCCTTCTCTTTTGAATCTATAAATCCATCAAAAGAAGATTCAAGTAAGATATAAAAAAAATTAGTTGCAAATGCATATCAAACAATAAATAGGAATTTTTTATTGTAAGCCGTAAAATTGGAGGGGGAAGGGGGACTTTTGATAAACATACCGAACAAAAAATTGTCGAGGCTTTTGTTGGATATGTATTCATAGATAAGCATCTTATCTTTCCCTTCTAAGCAAAATCCCAAAAGCCTTGCTAAATTTTTGTGTTGAAGAGTTGCAGCCAATATAACTTCATTCTTGAATAGTTCTACACCTTCTCCAGATCTCTTCCATAATCTCTTCACAGCTATTTCTTGTCCATTGGGAAGTATACCCTGACAATATTTACACTCTAATTAAATTTAAAATTATTTCATTTATGACTAAAAATATCCCAAGTCTAAAAGCTCTTGAAAATTTTTTTTTCCCCAAATCTAAATGCATTAAGTTCGCTAAAAATTACTTTTAAGTACTACGGAAAACTCATGAAATGAATGTCGATCCCCTACCTTAAAAACTTCCCCAAATCCACCTTCACCTAGCTTGTTTTCATTTGAGAATTTCTTCGTGGCGGTCTCGATGGTTACAAAATCAAATTGCAGGGATTCTGCCGCAGTTACTTCCTTTGAAATTTCTTTTGCAGCTACGACCCATAAGAGAAAATGAATGTAAGAGATTACAACGCAAACAGAAATTTTTGCAGACATACAGACGAGAAAGTATATGTAGAAGCAATTCATTCTCTTTTTAGGATACAGCTAATTCTGGAAGATTAACTTTAGATGGTAAGAAATTCAATGCCTAAATTCTTTATATCACCTTCATTTCTTTAAGTCGCAATCACTTTTTGACTTTAAATCGAAAGAGTGAGACATAATTTGGACATATGACCACGTTCATACCTTGCTGAGTTTGAACACGATCGAGTTCCTTAGATTTTTCTTCCTTTTCAGCATCCGACTTATTTCTTACCCTTCTAATTAGTAAACAGTACGCCAAAGCCAGTAGCACCACAGAGGCAGCAATTGGAGCGACAATGGCAATTATTGTTGTAGTTGAGATTTTGCTTTTCCCTGCAGAAACGAATCAAGTTTCATTCACATGGTAAAAAGAATTACCCTTTCATCGCTATATCTTAGTTAATAAGTTCTTATTTATCATCTTATGAGCTTTTCGCCTAATTCTACAGCCTACAGTTGAAAACGGACGGGATACGACACAACCAAGAAACTTCGAGTAGAACTTGAAGTATAACAAGATTACCACTAATTTAACATTGAAACCATAACTGAATAAGGGTAACAGAGGCGGTAAAAGCAATAAAAGTCGAGACAAGGACCTGCAGGTGGAGGTGGAAGAGCAGCTAGAGGCGTCGGAGTCGCGGTTTCTGTGTGGTAAAAAGCGTATAACTCGTACCTAACGTTACAACTAGGGAATATAACTCTTCCCCCTTGCTTTCCATCACAACACCAAGAAAGACGGTTTATAGCTGCCTGAAGACAACTATTGCAGTCGGTGCTGGACAGGTCCGGTGTGCACTGTACAAGGCTGTACAGGTTTTGGAAAGGCGAAAACGGCACCTCCTTAACCCCAAATTTCTTGACACCGACCGAAGAGTTCGAGGCTTCTCGTGCTAGTTCGGTCGTCGTCGTGTTCACTAGCCGGTTAAACCGCTTCTGCTCGGTGATGTTCTGGGTGTTCAACAAGACGAATATAGGTTTTGTGGCCACGGTGGAGAAGATAGACTTGTTGGAGTACCGCACCATGCACTCGTCGTACCAAATGATAGCAACCTTTTCCCTTGAACACTTTCGGGTAAGCTCCTGGGTTGCGTTGACCACGCATCTTCGGCACATATCAGCGGAGACATCTCCACGGCAGAGGAAGAGGCCATAGACGGGACTGGAGGTTGCTTCTCCGGCGGTAGTGTGGTAGAATTCGATGTTGCCGGTGGCGTTGGAGGAGAGTGAAGAGAGGAGGGAGTTGATCCTGGAACCATAGATGCTATTTTGGGCGAAAGTAGTATTTCCACAAGTGTGGGAGAGGCGAATTGGGTCGGTTGCATTAGTTGTCAGGCTGAGAAAGCTTAGTATGGAAAGGAACACGAGGGTCACGGAGAGACTGAAGGAAGTCATTTTGAGAAATCAGTCTCTTCCGTTGCGGAACAGAGCAAGGTTTCGGTTTATATCGAAATCGTGAGCAGGACTACACTTTTACGGCAAAAAATTCCACCTTCTGTTTCAAGAATTCTCAAAATACTTTTTTTGTTTACATCTCACTTATTAGAATAGAAATTAAATTTACGTCTAAGCTCATCAAGATATTAATTAAGCAACTAAAGTTAGGGATTACGGATAATGAAAATTATTAACACCTTGAATAAGTTTATAGGTAAAGGGACAAAGAGGCTTCACACATCCGATAAAACAAACAGTAGACGTAAGAAGGACATGTGCGGTGCAGATGCGACGACAGGACAACCCTTCTGGGAGGGAAGATGGAAATGAAAAAGACGAAAAAGAGAGGAGATTCCTGTCAAAGTGTTGAAAGAGAAGACAGAGGAATTAAAATGAGGACGTCGATGTCACGAACGATGGGTCTAACTGAGACCGTGACGGAACCACGGGGGTTCCCCAGTCAATAATAGTTTCCTAAAAATCTTGTGGGCAGTGGCTTCCCAGTCGTTTTTCATTTTTGTCTCGCTAGTATTTGTCCAGTGTTTTCTTATCTTTATTCTGAAAACAACATTTCACTTATCTATGGTCAGAATTTAGTTGGAGGTTATGAAGATGTATATCAATCGATATCGACCTAATTATATAAGCTTTTCACGAACTGAGTTAATACGAGATTATATATTACCCATATCTAATTCTACTCGAATTTTTAATTATCAACATATAATTTTAGAAAGTTTTATTTTAATCGCTTGGAGGCCTATTACATTAAATATAATGAATTGATTATACATCCATTCATGAAGCCTCCTTTTCTAGTCTTTTTATACTCTTAGCTCTCCCTTTTCCATATTTTATATTACAAGCTTATGGGAATCATAGTAGGCTTTGGCTTATGGAGAGTGATGGTATTTAAATGAAATGTACTAAGATTAATCTTTAGATTGGATGGTTTGGTGAAGTGATTGAGATACATAACAAATGATGTTAAAACTAGTTCCATATCTTGAGTTCAAATTACATAAAGGCAACCTATCAAAAGGGTTACCTAGGTAAGGGTTATTAGGGTTAGGCTAGAGCACAACCATTAAGGTCCTGTTGACCATTATGAGTTAATAGCAATTCCTCCATATGGTGCTCTATTTCAACCAAGGCAACCGTAACGCAAAGAGACATTTTATTTTAGCTACTACGATTTGAAATACAAGTTGGTCTTATGATCATCTTTTCTCCCTTGTGAACTATACATATTCCATCGCAAGCTTACTACCGTTCATGAATGCTAGATTCTTTATCAGTACTAATGTATGACCTAGGAATTCAAATAGCATGACTTACTAAACATTAACTAACTGTGATGTTGCCCTTACCTCTTACACTATATTTCAATTATCAATGTTACATTGATAGACCTTGGCACTAGTTTGCTTGCAGATTGATTTTCCTCCAGCTCCTTCCATGGCTTTTGCACCTATTCGAACCCATAAGAATAATATTAGTTGTTGAAAAGACTATGGCCAAGAAATGGAGTGAATGTTGAACATAAATGAAATTAAAGGAGTGGAGACGAGTTTTATGGTATGGTTGAAGAAGATTTCATTAAGATAGAGTTTGATTTTAGAGTGCACAAGAAATCATGGTTGCAGAAAAGAGCAAAGAAATACACGAGTTTGTGTATGTATAGTATCTAAGTTGTAATTTGAACGACAAAGAAAATACAACGGTCAACAATGTGAAGTTAAAGCTTCAAATGCCTAGCTGATTCTTCTATGCTTGATGCGCAACAACCAACCAATTAGATGAGATGAGATAAGAATTGAAAGTATTCATTACTATTTGCTTCAACTTCTCAATTTTTCTTCAAATCCTTTCTATTTTTCAAATGACTAGAAAGATGAGACTTAGTGACGACCGCTACGCATCAACTTTTTTGACAATCTAATTGCAGAACGGTCCACTATCGTTGCAGATTCAAACATACGGATTGTTCTTCCATGATAGCACCTCCTCTTCTCTCTTTTCTCCTTGTGCGGCTACCTTCTCCATTCCTTCTTTTTCTTTTTCTTTTTCTTTTTGGTAGAAAGTTAAGTTTACATTAGTAAAAATTAGTGTATAGAAGCATAAGTCATGCTCTAACATTATAGGAATTGCAAAAATTACGAAAAGATAAAGATTAAAAATCTTTAAATCTCATTCAAAATAATACTTTTATATGAAGATTTTGAATTTCAAAATAAAAAAATTTTTCCTTATACAATTTTTCTTATTTTACTGAATAGGATTAGGATGTCAATTATTTTGTTCCATTGTCTTCAATTGCTTTCAACCCATATACAATAAATGTAAGCTAAAAAAAGATAGCTTAATAAGTTTTGTAATCAAATTTTCTTCTTCTAATTATTTTGATTATCTATTACAATTTTTCATTCTATTCTTTAATATGACATTAGATTTTATTCTAAATGAGAATAACCTTCCAAATCATTTTTGTCCATGCATAATTGAAGATAATCATAGTACAATTCATTATACTATAGGATGTCGATCCTAACAAATTAGTCATCAAATAAAATTATGTTTGCGAATTATATCAGTTCAAATTAAATCATACCAAATTACTTCTCCATTCATTCTTTCTCTTTGTATTTTTGCCTATGCACCATAACATTATTTCTAGCTCTCATTAAAGTAGGCACAAGCTAGGCCCTATCTTTTTACACACATGCCTTTTCTTCTTGCTTGTAGGCAAGTGCGGTTTGGCCCTTAATTTCTTATGGGCCTTTCTCCTTTTTGCTTAATTTTTGCTTAATTTTAGGCCTTATTAAATCTGGACATGGACAATAAAGGTAAGAGTCCATTTAAATGAGCACAAAGGCCATGAAAATATTTCATCCATTATTATTCCATGAGCAATCAAAATGATATTCCTTAAATCAAATCATTTATTGCGATGGGGAATATTGCATAAAATAAGTACAAGACCAGGAAAATAATGACTTTACCAATAAGCATATTGCTCACATAGTATCATATGAGAATTAAAACAACAAATATTATGTCCATTGAATCATCATAAAAAATATTAGTTTACATAATCCCACTCGAAGCATCAAGTAGTTAGCTTTTTTATTATATATTTTCTCAAAAGGAGAACATCCTTCTAGTGCACCGACAAGCAACCTATTAATTAGAAACACTGCTGTAGAGAAAGCTTCCAACTAAAGATTTTTGGGGTGACTAATTGAATTAAAAAAGTTCTTGTAAGTTTTGTCACATTTCTATGTTTTCTCTCGATCAATCCATTTTGATTAGGCATGTAAGGACATTAGAGTTGTTGTAAAATCTCATGTTTTGCCAAGTAATCTATCATTTTAGAGACTTGCTGATTTACAAAGTCTCCCTCCGTTATCACAATTTAGGACTTTAATCAAAAGATCCAATTGTTTTTTCAATTATGGTGCGAAAAAGAATAAATATTTGGAATAAGTTTGATTTTCTTTGCAAAGGATATAACCATGTAAATTTATTGGAGTCGTCAACAAATAATATATAATAAGTCCTAATTTGAAGAAATTGGGGGCCAGTCTCCACAAGTTAGAATGAATTTTGTTAAGGCACAGTTGTTTTTTCAAAGTGAAGGGAAGCTTAGTACTCTTCCCTTCATGACAACTAGAACAAAAAAAATAGATGAAGAGCTCCTAGACATGGAAATTAGCTACTACTTTGTGAGCCGGTTCAAAATTTCTTCATTGGTATGACCAAAGTATGAGTGCCATACACTCCATAGAACCATTTGTTGCTCAGTGGAGATAAACACAGATTCATTTGATGTTGGCAAGATACAATTTCCCTCTCTTAAACCCTTTGGTCAAAATGTTGCTGGTTTTCTTTTCCTCAATAAAGAAAGAATTTGAGTCAAATTCCATGGTTATAGACAAGTCATCTCTTAATTGGGGAATTGACATAAGGTTTTCCTGCAAATATGGATCTAAAAGGATGGACTTAATAGGAAATAGGTCATTGTTTAAAGACAAATTGTTGATATGAGTTATAGGGACAAAGTTTCCTTTACCTACTATGATTTTGTCATGTCCAATAATTATAACTTACAAATATTGTTTACCACATGGCTAATATACCTGTAGATAGGCAAAAGTAGCAGGTACTTCTTATTGTTGGTAATTGCAATCTAACCTCCTGTGGCACTACAACGCACCGTGTCCACATTTAGAACAGATTTGACAAATAACAGGGGGGTGTGTACTTTGAGACTGATTGTTCTATTGCAAGTTTTCTTCCCTCTACTGATGCTTTCTATGTTGATCCTATTGTTTGTGCAACTGGGGCAGAGCTTCTACCTTGTGAAGAGAAGTTAGATACTAAGTGACCATATCCTCTATTCTAGCCTCGACCTTTCCTTGTTGATTTTGTTGAGTGACAAAAATGGCATCGTCACTCTGAGTCTATGAATAGTTCAGGAGCTAAAATTTACACACTTGAAGTTGCCAACCACATCTTCAAATGGTGGAATAGGTGGCTTGAGCATAGTCTACTTAAAAAATTCATACCTTTTACCTAGGCTTTGCAATAGTCGAAACGTCTTACTAGAGTTCAAGATTGGTTTCCCAATCAAACACAATTGGTTTAGAATGTCTTGGAAATCATTCAAATGGTCTACAAGGTGTCAATTTCCTTTTTGTAGGTTGTGTAGTTGCAAGAGAAGAGTAAATTCTTAAGACTCTAACCTCTGTGCGTATTTGTTAGCAAGAATTTCCAAAACCTTAGAGGTAGTTTCAGCTTCAAAAATATGACTTAGGGCTTCCTTAGAGAACGTCCTCATTAGCCATGAATTGTCAAGGTCATTGCTTTGTTCCTAATCTTTCTATGTTGGGCTATCTTTTTTTATACCATCTTTGGTTATTTTCTTGGCTAGGGGTGCTGTTTTATCTGTGAGAAATCCCATGAGTTTTTGAGTTCTCATAAGGGATTTAATTTGTGTAATCCATGGGAGGTATATCGATATGATATATCAAAATAGAAAATAGTTTAGGTAAGGGAGAAAGAGGATATAAAGAGCCACAAAACGTTGGCTTTGATACCCAAATGAAATTAAAGGAACGGATACAAGAGTTTGATGCTGTGGTTGAAGAAGATTTTTATTAAAACAAAATTTGATTATAGAAAGCACAAAAAATCTTAGTTGTAGAAAAATATAAGAAATACACCAGTTTGTGTATTTGTATTGTTTGAGTTATAATTTGAGCAGCAATAGAAATACAACGGTTAGCAACCACGAAATTAATGCTTCAAACGCCCTGTCAATTCTTCCATGCTTCATGTGAAACGGTCTGGTGAGATGGGATGACACATAGGAGCTCCTGTGTCTTCGGTCATAGCTTTTCGGGTAGTTACTCGGAGCAGACGATGAGTGACTTCTCAAAACTTTTATTTTTTAGTTGCTGACATTAGAATGGTCTTCTTCATTTTTAAGCATGAGAACAATGGAGGCCATCATTGGTCTGTCAGCTGGATTGTCCTGTACGGACAGTAAACCATTACGGAGACTCCTAATGACTTGATTTCCTAACTGAAAAGTTTAATAATATGGATCCAAGAATTCATATATAGAATGGAAGTAATGACATTCGCGTTGACATTATATGTTCTTAATCCTGCTAGTGATAAGAATTAACTTGTTCTTCTCTCTTAAGAACCTATTTTAAGGGAGAAAATGAAGTTATTTCTACCCTTAGAATTTAGGCTCAAATGCGACACCTGCTTACTTGTGGATTAAGTTTATGTGATTTTACCTTATTATTTCATCATCATAAATTAACTCTTCATCATTTCTTCAATTCGAAATGAGAGACTATTTAAAAATAATAATTGTTGTACATCACTAATATCTTTGTTATAGATCTTCTTTATATTTTGAACTATTCTCATAGCTTAATTATCAATTTTGTAGAAGAATGTAAATCATTTTTTATAGAGCCGACCAAAAGGTTCATATTGAAGTTTAGGCATGGCGAGCCCATCCTAGAAGTGGACGGTTGTCAAGGGTCAATCTAATGATCTTGAAAGACATAAAAACAAGGATAATAAGGAACAAAACAATTGTTATGTCTAGTAAGCGTACTAATGGACGAACGGTTTAACTGAGAATATGACACAAAAAGTATGTTTGTGTGGTGTGGGGACGCCATGATGTGTAAATAACTTGAGAGAGACTTATTCTTAAATACTTGATCGTTAACTAAGATCCTAGTTACTAGGTAACACTTAACCGAAGTAAGTCCCAAAACAAACTACTAAGACCCACTAAGAGTGCTTAAATCTCTACACTCTTAACCAACTCACAATCCCACTACAAAAGAAGACGACTACACTTACAAGCAAAACTAACTAATTAACATGACTTGGCCGCATGACTCAAGCCACTTCCACAACACACGGATCCTTGAAGATCTTCACTATTTTCCCAACAGCACACCCGCTAGTCTTGCTTTCCACGAAGAAATGAGCAACTGACGCCCACTACTTCTCAATTCAAACCTTCCTGCGGAAGCAACGAGCAATCGGTTGAAGCTTGACTAACCATTGAGCTGGCCACTCCCACAAAAGCCACAGACGAAACCTACTTAACTTTTACAACACCTAGTTTTCCCGGCGTTGTCACTTTCCCAACTGAACCCGCAATCTTCATCAATGAACTGAATCTGCAAGTACTGAGGAATGGCTTTTTCCATCAGTTGAAGGCTACTTTATTTATTCTATGATAGAAATAAAACAACTATTAGCCTAGACATTTATAAAAATCCCTAACAATTATGTAGACCCGTTACATTATCGGGGGATCCAACAGGCTATAATGATGAGCCTAAACTCCTCGCGCGTTGCAAGAGGTAAAACGGCAGTATGGCTGGGTAGATTGGGCTTGACCAACACATCTCCGTTGTTGGGGCTGAAAAATGGAAACTTTTGATGATGGGCGAAATGGGCTACTATTCGTTGGTTGAGGTATTTTTCAACCATTGGGTAGGAAGCCCATGTTCCAATAACATTGGTCATAGGTGTGGCCCGCCCACTTACAATGGAGGCACACGGGCTTGCCCAAGGATACACCACCTGATCTTTGGAGTTGAGCCGATGAAGACGTTGGAACTCCCAATTGGGTGACCATTGGTTGAGGACACGAACACGACGGCGTCGAGGGGCGGCTGTCTCTACTAAATAACTGCTACTTGCCAAGATTCATCACCGAAGAGTTCTATAAGGTTTTGGAAGGAGCAAGGATATTACTATTAATAAAACTGAAGAATTTGACATTTGAAATTGATGTGCAACAGTCTCTAACACCCTTATGCACGTGCAGGCCACTAAGAAGAAACACATTCGTGTTTGAATGTAGTTGGCCGTGATAGCACAAACACATTTTCCACAACAGCAAAAAATTCATTCACCCTGAGTTTCAGGTTCCCCCAAAGTTCTGCTAATTTGAATGCATATTATGGAACAGTTTTTGTTGTTTCAGTCCCCAACACCTTCTCAAATCACCTCTTGAACATTTCCCACACCTACACCGTGTTTTGGGCGCCAGTAATTGAAATAGTAATGTCCAGTTCTACAGAGTTTGTAAGCCATCTGAGGGTGTTGGCGGGACATCAATCCCATTGTAGGGCCCGTAGGGGGCCGCCGTGCGGCAATGCTAGGGAGCCATTGATAAAGGTGATTTTATCCTCGTGTTTAGAGAAATTTTCACATGTTGGTTTCATAAAAAAGAAATTGCTATCGTTGGTTCTTCTTGTAATGTTTAGAGGGAGATTGTACAGGCATATCCAGATTTTACATGTGTGTTTGTTCTAAGTTGGGATAAAAATCTCAATGCCGAGAGATATGACTTTTAGAGAACAAGGTAAACAAGCCGCAACTCAGTTACGTTGGATTGCAGGAGACAGCAAAGAGCCAGAATTGGGCGAGAGGTAAAAATTAGGAGAGGGAAAATATCTTATGTTAAGAATTATGAGTTTCAGAAAACGATTACAGATATAGCATGCTTTCGGGTTTATGATCAGCTTTTCCGAGTTCGAATGTTGCAGGATCTGAGTTTCTTTCGGGATTGTTCTTGCAGCACAGTAGGGTTGCAGCTATATAGGTCGTATAGCAATCTTGTTCTAGAGGATGGCTTGGGCGCTGCACTTGACTTTTCAATATCTGACGTGTCTCACGGGCCTTTGTCCTCTTCTTGAATAAGTGGGCGTGGACCCCCAATTGTCTTGTGCCTCGACAGAAGAAAAAGGTGGATGTTTGCCACAGGATGGAGCTACGTGGGTCAATTTCGACGGGGCACGCTTCCTCTTCCTTCTTGTTTCGCCTTCGACGAAGGAAAGTTGTTCGAAAAAGGCTGACAGTATTTTCTTTGTCATCTAACCATTCCGTTTTCTAGGGGTTCCTCTGTTTGCCATGTTAGAAAATAAACCTTATAGGATTTACATAGACAGATCTAAAATATTATTTTATAATTTTGTTTTACCAATAAACACAAAGAAAATAGTTAGAAACATACCGTTTTTGGAATTCATTTTTTTGGTGTCGTAAATCTAGTAATGCGAATTAGAATCCGGACTTAGGTGAATATCCTCTATTCTTATAAAAATCATTAACTCAATGAGAGAACCTAGGCTTACATTTCTTTGTAAAAAGCAACTGTATGTAACCCTAAGAATAACATGAATTTATAGTATGAGCTAGAGAATAAGACTTAGCCTTGACCTTATGTACAACTCAATAGGTCTACTCATCACGACCTTATTTGATTAGTCATGGCCCACATCAATCAGTCCATATATTAGAACTCATGGACCAACTTAATAACTTAATATAACTTACCTAAGTAAGCCTAATATAAAATTAAGCTAACATGCGTTACCTATGGACTATGTTTAGACAAACAACCCACATTAAAATAGAAAAAGGTTCATTTGAAAACTTATGGAGTTGAAAGGCTATATGTTCTACATATTACATGTGACATTCTAGCCTCACGGAGATATGATACGAGTTCAGTTTATTGCCACGCTGTGAGAAGGACGGACACAATCTTTTCAGTGGTAATCTAGGTGAGATACTGGAAACAGTAAGCTCATTTACGGAAGGATTTGTTGTGGGAAACTGATCATTCTGAATGACTCTAGCCATAACAAATGCAGGTTGTTTCGGGTGAGGGAGAGATACTGATTCATTCCCCAGCAGAACTAGGACGGATGACATTGTAGGCCGATCCGTTGGATCCTCTTGCACACACAAAAGCCCGACGTGCATGCATTTTAAGACGTCTGTAATCTGGGTCGCCTCCATCAACAAAGGGTTCACAAATTCCAACCATTTTCCTTCATTCCAGAGTCTCCATGCCTGTCAATATTCATTTATAGAAAATATATCTTTCGTCCACTAATGGGCACGCTTTGAGAAAGGCTAAATTCAGTTTTAACTCAATGAGAGATAATTCAAACGGAAGGAAGAAACATACATATTCAAGAAGTCTTTGGGAATGAACTTTGAGGTAGAAGTCGTTGTTTTTCTTTCCACTGATAATCTCAAGTAACACCATGTCAAAGCTAAAAACATAATATTTAACAAAAAAATATTCATTCCATTGCATATTCTGGAGCCATATATCTATTGTTTTTGAACATTATGCCAATCAATGTTTTCATAGTTTTATATTAAAAGGAAAAAAAATAACACAAAAGTAAGAAGACTTATTATGTTCCAACAATCCTTCGGGTGTTGGCAAAACATTGGTTTTCACAAAAGATTCTTACCATGCCAAAATCTGATATTTTAACAACCATTTCATCATCTAATAATATATTACTTGGCTTTAGATCCCAATGAATGATTTTAAGATGAGAATCCTTATGAAGATAGAGAAGTCCCCTGCCTATACTAACAATAATATTGTAACATGTCTTCCAATCAAGCTGAGTGCATTTTTCTGAATCTAAAATGCAGTAGTAGAAGAAAGTAAAGGCATGACTTCAGGTTTGAAAATCAATAGTGTAATGACCAAGTAGTTTGGAATGTAATAAAGTTAGAACGAAGAAGGGTCGAAGGAGCAAACCAAAGATGAAGAAGTCAAGGCTTTTATTGGGCATGAATTCATAGACAAGCAGTTTTTCCTCTCCCTCTATGCCACATCCCAAGAGTTTCACAAGGTGTCGGTGCTGAAGTTTTGCAATAAGTATGATCTCGTTTTCGAACTCCTCCAAGCCTTGCCATGACTTCCAAGACAACCTTTTGACTGCTACTTCCTTATCATCTGGTAGCACACCCTGAGAAGAATATTCGGAAGCAGGAAAAAAGTTCAGGCCCAACGCAATATAAGATCGAAAGAAAATAGAACAATTGATGTGACCTTGAAGACGGAGCCAAAGCCGCCTTGCCCGAGCTTGTTTGAATCTGAAAAGTCATCTGTAGCCACCAATATAGTGGATAAATTCATGAAAGGCAGTTCGTCATTACTCACTAATTCCCCGTCTTGCGTAAGGGCAACTCCGGGGGTGGTTGTCAATTCATGTAATAGATCCTTCTGGCCGTTCTCATCATCTACAACTAAATATAAACCTCGTTACTGGCAATTCTGAAACAAATTTATGGTTGCAAGCTATCTAGATTAACTAACCTCTTTGTTTTCTCTTCTTCCGCCGATGATAAACTGCAAAAGACCCGAGGACGGCTAGCACTGAAATTGGTACACACTTGCCCAACACAACCACCAAAATCTTCCATGTTCCTGCTTTTGACGGAATAGTAAGAAAGTCTCTTGACTGCTACTTCTCTTCCATCACTAAATGTACCCTGCAAAATTTTAATTCTTTTCAGCAACATTAAGAAAAGAAAAGAAAAAAAAAAGAAAAAAAAAAACCAAGACAAGCTGATACCTTTTGTACTATAAACATAAGAAGATAAAAGAGCAATCACCTTGTAAACTGCGCCAAAACCACCTTGTCCAAGTTTATTTGCATCAGAGAAGTTCTTGGTAGCTGTTAGTATATATGCCAAATCAATATGGGGAGATTCCTGAGCTTTCTCGTCACACCTTCCTTGAAAACTGGGATGATTGAAGTTTAAGATACCAGGACCACTGATATTTGCTTGTTGATTAATGATGTCTCTTTCCCCTGTCGGAAAAGAATTGTATTATCAATTGTGAAAACCAGTACAAAATTGAAAAAAGCAATCTTTGTAGCAGGCTTCTTTACATTTTTTAGCCCTTCTAGAAATCACCAGGCAAAAGATACAGGAACCCACAAGTACTATCGCCAAGCTAGAACCGACTATGAGAATTAACATCATCCATTTTCTCCCTTCCCTGCCTGAATTTGTAAGCAATCATTTGCCGATTAGTTATTATTCATCTCAAATAAACATTATACTAAGAGGAATTTGCGCTAGAGTATTCTAGTCGGGAAAAATACTTACTTCTCCCCGACGAACTGGGAGCTTCAGACGGCTTTCCATAAAATTCATATAACTCATACCTCAAGAAGCAACTCCGGCTAGGAAGTCTTGCACCAATAGAAAAATAGCAGCAAGTTAAAACATCTGTTATGGCCCTCTGGAGGCAGGAACTACACTCATCAGCAGATAAGTCTCTGGTGCACTGAACTAGAGCATATATTGCCTCGTCTTGAAAGGATACCTCTCCCGTAGAATACATATTAGCCGAAAGATTGAAAGCTGCCTCCTTAGCAAGATCATTAAGTGTCTCCCTCACAACAGATTTGAACTCTTGCTGTTGCTAAATGTTCTTGTTTATCCAAGTTGAGAACGTTCCCTGTGACATCCAATTGGCCAAAGAAATTTTTGTTTGAGTACCGCAACTGGCAATTCTCCTCCCATACAATCGCTTCTGTTGTGTTTGGGCAAAGATTCAAAATGTCTTGTGCAACGGTTGTTATGCAGTCCCTGCAGGTGTCATACGTAGCATAGTTGAGGCACATGTAAAGACTGAAAACCCTATCTGGGTCATTTCCTTTGGAGGTATTATAGAATTTGGAAACAGATGCATTCGAGGGTAAAGATTGGAGGATGTAGTTAAGATTCTCTTGAAACGTACTGTTATCTGCATAATTGCTAGTGTTTGAACAAAGGTTATATGGAGGGTCTGCATATGCAAGATTGCAGAGGGAGGCAAGGAAAACATAAAGCAGAAGCGGTCGACTGACTTGTGGAACGATATGGGGAAGTGCCATCTCTTACTCTGAGTGCTTCTGCTATGATAATGGCTAAATTTCCTATATGGTAGTTGAAGGAGTTTGTGTTTCTCTTTGCACCTAAGGAGATAAGTGAACAAATTCCTCTCTTGTCGTCATTCAGTTATACAATTGAAAATAGTTTCTGAGAGGAGTCCTTGACTTACGTGGAGGGGCAGAAGTCTACATAAATCTATCGCTATTAGAGTTACAATTCTGTATATTGGCTTATTCCCTGTGTGTGTCCTAGGTAGCTTCTGGGATGTGATGTGGCAGTCAAGGGAAAATTTCAGTTATTGAAAAAAAAAAAAAAATCTATTCTAAGTGGGTGAGGAAAAAAAAATAGTAGTCAATGATTGAAATGTTGGTGGGAGCTGAGGAGTTGCAAGGAAAGGGTTCGGAACATTGCAGCTTAAATTGACTGAAGGGCCCATAGTTTGTGAGACTTGGCGGAAAGCAATACTTCGTGCATAAAAAGCAACTGAAAATTGATGGAGAGTTTGTCCGGTGGCAGAGTTTACTTTGACCACCAATGCAAACACACGGATTCCACAAGAAGCCGCCTGCAATGTTATCTGTTCGTTCTCTTCCTTCCCTTTCGCCATTGAAACAGCGATGTTTAGTTCACTCCGATCATTATTCTTTTGGCCATCTGTTTCCCGGGTATCGATCAAGCCTAATCTTCAAATATATAGATTATGAAAGCAAGACTTAAGTATTAGGTCGCTTTGAAAGTAATTATAATACAGTGAATCAATTTTCATCTAAGTGTTTATTGACCATTATCTGAACTTACCTTGAGAGAGACTTTAGCTTGGCAAAATGATATCTATTAGGATCTGTACTCAATCATAAATTATGGCTGTAAGAGTGCATCTATAGTGTAAGTCATAGACTTTATTGGGCAGAAAATGCTTTCTAGAAAACAAAAATGCCTCGTATTTTTCCTTACCCGTAGGGAGGTTATACAAGTTTTTCTCATTAAAAATAAAAATAAAAAGCGAAACACAGGCTTTACTAATCAAAATTCTCCTACCTTTCAGCTCTAAGGAAGTTTGACTTAGGGAATGGAATGGAAAGGGATCTTCCAAGTCATCATCTGACCCCGCATATGGTTAGCATGTCCTTGCGGCCTTAGATGATAAAAGAGACTGATGAGACAATCGAGTCCCTAGTTCTTTTCCTGGAAGTTTTCAATTTCTTTAGAAATATCAAATATTATCTGCAATATAATTCAAATTTGGTCAAAATTATTGTACAGAAACGAGGGCATTTAAAAAAAAAAAAAAAGAACTGACCATGTAAACATATTTGATTGATTGGTAACTAAAAAGTGCTCATGAAAACAATGAAATCTCATTGGTTAAAGTACAAAGAACTATTGACTTGTTGTTTTTAGAAACGATGAAAGGGTATAAGATTGTGATCCCTTCTCACTAGCTACTCATGTTCACAAGAATAGTAAACAAAAAAAAAAAAAGTCCTCCGATTAGTGAAAAGGTGCAGAAAAAGTACCAAGAGAATTACCTTCAAGGACACTTACCCAATTCAAGATCTTCAATTGTCCTCTTTGTTGCAATCCCCAATAACCATTATTGAAAATAAGACAAAAAGTGTTAAGAAATCCATTATCCAACTCAAAAGTTGACTCAGAAATGGTGGAGTCCAGTATCTTGAGTAAGATTTTTAAGATATCTCTTAGTAACATAATACTTCATTACCTAGATCTTAATACATCCTTTTATTGTAATAATTAAATTATTGAATCACCATAATATCATATTACATTGGCAATACATGAGCACAAGTCAATGGGACCCCATTAGGTTGCTAAGGAAATCTTAGCTCTAGTACCAAGTTAAAAGACTTATTATTTAGTCTAAAAGTTGACTCAATGGGTGGTAAAATTCATTATCTTATAAGAAGGTTCTTAATATATTTCTTAACAATATAAGATTTATTGCTCACATCTTAACAAAAAATATTAAGGAATGTTGAGATATTGTTAGCGTTAGGAGAAAAATTAGGTCAAGAACATGATTGTAATATCTTGATTTAAGTAAGGGCATAGTTGCAAATTGAGATGTTTAAGTCACCTTTATAAAAATAAGGGAGGTGGAGGATCCTAGATGGATTGGTAAGATAAGAGGGCCCCCATTAGGCATGGCTATAAAGCTCTATAGGCTTGCAAAAAATATTTCATGGCTTTTAGGTTATGATAGAATTTTATGAAATATTGCCCATTTAATGAGAAAGAAAGTAGGAGAAAACCAAGAAGTGTATGTAAAGGACATAGGACATTGCATTTATTCGAACCTTCTTAAATATGTTATGTTTAGGTGTATGTGTTCCATTCATTGTGTGTTTGATCCATACATGCATGATGGTACAATCTAACAATTCTTAAGAGATCTTAGGCTTCTAATTTGAACCATTAGATATATCAAACAAGCTCAGTATACGCTTATCTAATTGATTGTTATCTGTGTGACAATAGAACATCCTTGTTAGCTATTTGGAATACTAAAGGCACTCCTTTGCCACCAACAAGAGATATACAACCTTAGAATCAAACCCGCTCTTCACTTGGTTGTACAAGTAGCATGCTCGAGGGGGCTACTATGCTTACCATGCACTTACATCACCACTTAAGTTTCACTACCACTTGGCCTGGCTCCTACGCCAATGATGAAGTTGAATCATCACGTGGCTGCTAAAGCAAGCTAAGCTTTACACGGCAACATTAAAGCTAACTTGAACTCCTTAAATAGAAAAGAAGGAATGTAAAGGGGAACTCACTAGCAAGAGAAGGGTATGAAATAAAGCACTAACACCATTCCACTTAAGTTCCACTTCTAACTAAAGTTGCCCACATTTTTCTGCAAGGTCTAGGCTACGAGGTCCTTTTCCAATCCCTTTCTTATGCATTCTAGCTAAGGCACTTCTGCTGGTGTATCCCAAATTGAAATTGTTTTCAATATCCTTTGAAAGTGTTATGACTTCCTGATATGGATAGAGTAATCTATTTATGGATTGACTGATCATGAAAGATTAGAGGCGAGAAGTGTTGTTTCTTCCCTATGGTGTCAACTAAAAGAGAACAAGGAAGAATTGGAGATGAAGGGGACTTTCATTCACGAGTACAAGAATATAATAATTTTCTCTAGCATTTTAAACTACATCCCTCGTATCGGGTTTCCAAACTCACGCTACAGGCCGAGACCCTTCCCCATGCAACAAGCCGTCCTAAAGGAAAAGAACCCTGGCCTAGATCCTCCCCTAATCCTTCATCATCACTTATTCACCATTATGCTAGCCCACCCACAGTTTGGCTAGTGCACATCATTACTTCTGTGGGTTTGCCAGAATCTTGATGCATGCATCAGATCACAAAACTGGGCATGTAGTCACATGCCTTTACGCTATCTTACTTTTTGCTTGGTGGTAGTAAAAAGGCTTATGGCCAGCTCTTAGGAAGCCACATGGTCATTTGAAGCACCACCCTCATCCAAGGAACTTAAGGTTGCCACACGCGAAGTGGAGGTAGAACGAGGACTCTTTTGGACACATAAAAGACCCTTCCCTTTATTTGAGACCTTGCCCCCAGGGTCAATGTTGGGGAAACGCTGTTTCACGGCGTCTAACTCTTCCCATGTGGCATCTTAAGCTAGACAGCCTTGCCACTGTACCAAGACATGTGGGGTCCCCTCTATCACCCGTTTGTCTAGCACTTTGAGTTAGGTGACGCAATCCATAAGCTGTTGTTCTGGCAGAGGGAGGCTAAGACTGACTTAAGTGGTAGGGGGTACAAACTTTTTAAGGTGAGAAATGTGGAAGGCAGGATGAATACGGGCTAAAGGAGGAAGTTTAAGGCGGTAAGCAACTGGACCTACTCTTGCTTCTTGGTTACAACTATGAAGCACCATTCATTGATTTTCCTAGTTTCTTCCCCTTCAGTCATGAACAGGTTTCTCAATCTCTTATCTTCCTTAATGTTCTTCCTTAGTGTGAGCCATAAAGCATATTTTTGTTGCCTCTTGTTGTTTAGAATTCTTATACTCATAATAAAGATTATCTCTAGAAGCACTTTATTCCATATAAAAATTGTCCAATGTCAATCATATTTGTTGAGCTATTTTACAAGTGACTACTCTATTAATGTCAATTTGACTAATGCACAAATTTCATGTACTTAGTCTACAACTTATACTCCTATCTAATGTTTCTTTTCAATCCAATCATCCGTTTGGATACTTGTACCCTATAGTCTATTGAGTTCGAAGTGTTAATATCTCTTTCTATTACGAGATTTTTCATCAAGGATTTCAAACCTTCATAATTTAATCCATCAAAGAAGAGAGACTTATATGTATCCAAGTCTTTAGTTGCAAGCCTAGGATTTCCTTTAGATGGTTAGACCTTCTAATAAAGCACCAATTTTTTGATACCATCTATAAGAAAGGGGGTTTAAATTGGGTGAGATCTTTTATTATCTTTTTGGTTCTCTTAAATGCTAACCATGTTTATATAATGTTGCAACATAATTGTACCTAATAAACTACCTCAATCAAATGAACAATTAATAAAATGTAGAATGCAAAAAAGAAAAAGAAAAGAGATAGAGAGATAGTTGCACACAATTGGTTTAAGGATGTTGACTCACCTAGAGTCTAACTCCACACCTTTCTTAATCAACCCAAATGAGAGAAATCCTATTTCCATAAAGTACTACACGAATATATGCTCACAAACACGAATTCCTTACAACTCAAGATATTTCACATCATAGCCACTGTGTCCTCTGACAACGTATCTACATGACCTAGTCCAAATGGGTGGCAATTACACGAAAGTTCAAATACATTTTTTTTTCTCTTCAAGAGAAAAATAAGTTACAGGGATATTACAATGATAAGAGTTTAAGTTTATTCATTTTCCAAAGCTAGACCAAAGATATATCAATTACAAGTAGACACGAGTGGTGAGTTGTGCTGCTGGGCCCTCTTGACGCGGTCAACAAAAGCAGGTGGAGAACCTTTGTTTCCAGAAGCGTTTTGTTGTTCATCCAAGCGAAGAAGCATAGAAGGAGGAAGACGCGCATAGGATGTACCAGTTGCTCTTGGAACCGACGTTTGAAGGTGCAAGGAAAGAGACAGAGGTCCCGTCCTCTCGAAACTATTTCTTCTTCTTTTTACAGATATCTTAAAGGCCAGAGAAGAAAGAGATGATGTGTATTAAAAAGGGAGTAATCTATTATTATTGAAAGTCTATTTGAAAAGAAAAACATACCTTTTTCTACAAATCACTTTTAAGAAAAAACGAAGTTCCCTAAACACCTTAAAGACTTTTAATTTATTATTATTAAACTGTATCATGTATCGCTACTTATGTTTCGGTGGATAGGGACAAACCCAAGCATGAAAAAGAGACATGATCTTATTAAATGCTAGCTATGTACCCTTTACACAGTGGTCTACTCTTAGCAGATGTCATGACAACAGTAAACGACTTGGAATATAGAAATATTCGTCCTAAGTTTAGATTCCATATAAACAAAAGCCATACGTACGATAATTAGTTTCACGACTTGGTGGCAGCTACTTGGTTTTGCAACACCTCGCTTCCTCAGACTATCGCGGGTGCACTTCAGTGACTGGTGCTTCATCGACAGACCATGGCACTGAATGGCTTGTCATATCTTCCTTTCCTGGCATGACCTTCTTCACCTTACTCCGAAGTAAAAATGCTGGCTGTTGAGGCAGTTGGAGGGTAACAGAGTGACTGTCAAGCATAAGGACTATAGTTGCCATTGTTGGTCTGTTGGCTGGGTCTTCTTGAACACACAATAAGCCAATATGGATGCATCTAATGACTTCATTTTTGGAAAAAGAATCCTTTATAGTTGGATCTAGCAACGCCAAGGGTGTTCCATTCTTCCATTGTTTCCAGGCCTGTAGTGATTCATTTACACAATATTCAAAAACTTAACTCTTTTTTCCCTTTTGCAGGATCGTTTGTCCTAAACAACACGAAATTAAAGTATATATTCTTTACTCACATAGCTTAAGAGGTCCTCATCACGTTCAGATTGGTAGAAGTGGTTGTTCTTCTTACTACTTATAATCTCCAGAAGTAAGACACCAAAACTAAATACATCAGATTTCACAGAGAATCGTCCATGCATTGCATATTCTGGAGACATATATCCACTACAAACCAACAACAGAACATATCAATACTTGGTAAATGAACCAAAAAAAACATTTTAAATGTTTCAAGCTAATGAATCTAGGTTGGGCATTGATTGACAATATAATGAAGTTAATCAACTAATTATCTATGTTATTTGAGTTTAGATAAAAGCCTCAAGTAGCACCAATTTTTTGTTTAATGATTTCACGTGCTATATGTATAAAAAAATTAGCAATTTGTTGACAAAATCTAAATACAAATGTAAAAATCAAACACTTACAATGTTCCGACAATTCTGCTAGTATTCCCTTGAGTTTGATCCATCACAAATATTCTTGCCATGCCAAAATCTGAAATCTTTGGATTCATATAATCATCGAGCAAGATATTGCTAACTTTGAGATCACGATGAATGATTCTAAGTTGAGAATCTTCATGAAGATAGAGAAGACCACGAGCAATCCCTTTTATAATCTTATAACGAGTTGACCAATCCAATTGTCTTTGTCTTTTAGGATCTATAATTTTGAAATTAATTTGCATTAGAAGTAGATAAACTTAAGTGAATGACAGATTATGGCAACTCAAATATAATTTTCAAGTACAAATAAGCCTCAATTAATTTCAGCCATTAATCAGTTGTCATTCAACATCTGGAAAAGTTCATTAGAAGTTAATTTTTTTGGAACATTTACATCTCTAAATGATCCAAAATAAAAATAAAATAAAATAAAAGAATAGAGGTGTAGATAAAAGTTTAGATTGGCCATACCGAATAAGAAGTAATCTAGACTTCTATTGGGAACATATTCATAAACAAGTATCTTTTCATCTCCTTCCAAGCAAAATCCAAGAAGTCTCACTAAATTCCTGTGTTGAAGTTTGGCAACCAGCATAACCTCATTCTTAAATTCTACTGCACCCTGCCTCGAGGTTTCGGATAGCCTCTTCACAGCTATGTGTTGTCCATTGTAAAGGGTACCCTGAAAGTATGCTTGAAACGAGGTCAGAATATCTTATTATCACGCATGTGCCCATATATATGACAACACGTCGGTTCCAACCAGATACCCACCTTGTAAACCGTACCAAATCCACCTTTACCAATCTTGTTGTCGTCAGAGAAGTTGTTTGTGGCAGCTTCAATTGTCTCCAAGTCAAGTTGCAAGGAATCGACAGATTTAATTTCATCCCCAACTACACAAACAAGACAATATCTAGAAATCAAAACTTGAAAAGGATTACCGTATCAAAGTTTTTGCCACAAGGAGATAAAACATTAATTACAAATGATAATCAACGAAATCCTCTTATTGTTTACCGTTTTCGTCCAGTAAGATACTGGGTATCTTCCTTGTTCTTCTCCGCAGGAAGTATAAGCCGACGGAAAAGAGCACTATAGCACCAGCAATTGGGACTGTAATGGCAATGATAGTTATAGAGGAATTACTTTTCCCTGCATAAAAAATTAGCACGCATCATTGGGAATTGCCACTAACTATGATGGCCACCTATGCAAATTGAAGTACTTTTCCCCTCCACGATAAAGAACCGCAATATCCACATGCTAGACAAAAATTAATTATCTGTTAGTCTGCCGTGAAGAACCTCTTCCATATATGTTTATGCTGCAAAAGTAGTTCAACAGGAAGCATATTGAATACGGGGTTGGTACTGAAACACAAGAATTCAAAAGACTTTGGAGTAGTTGGAGCGGTAGGGATGGCTATGCGAACGCAGTTTACCAACCCACCGCAGCCGCAAAAGTTACCAGACCATGAAACCCAGGATACAATTAGTAAGACGAGTCAATAATTAATCTTGTTTCTTTTTAGATTTCCTCTTTTAAAGTATTTATTTTACTAGGTTGAAAACCAGAGATGCCAGGCTCTTTTTGCAGCAAGAAGATCCAAATATGAAATTTAATCTTTTTTGCAAGAAAATTAAGGATGCTATTGAGGTCGGCGTGTTTTCAATAACGTACCTGGGTGAAGAGGAGGAACTTGGGGAGATAATGCTGTCTGATTGTAAAAAGGGTACAGCTCGTACCTAATGTTAGAGCTCGGAAGCAGAACCGTTCCGCCCTGTTTTCCGTCGCAGCATTGAGGAAGAGAGCCTATGGCGCTGTCCAAGCAACTGCTACAGTCCTCTTTGGTCAAAGTTGGCGAGCACTGTATCAGGCAGTGCAGCGTCTTAGAGTCCTTAAACTTTACTTCCGCCGTCGCAAACTTCTTTTCCGATTGAGAATTCACGACCTTTTCCTGCAAGGACTTCATCGTGCTGGACAGCAAAGCGTTGAACTCGTCCGTTTCTAGGATGGTCTGGTTGTTGGTGGCCATGTTCTGGAAAGGCACCTGAGAGTTCAGGTAGGACTCGTTGGAATAATGTAACGTGCACTGGTCGTACCAGATTAGACCCACCTTGTCTAAGGGACAACGGTTTTTTATATCATTAATGGCAGTAGAGATGCAGTTTTTACAGAGGTCCGGGGTAAGATCGGCACGGCAAAGCAAAAGGCCTCTGACCTCGTCGGGAGGGACCTGGCCAACCCTGGTTGTGTAGGATCCAGACGAGCTGGTGGCGTTGGAGGAAAGAGCGGTTAGGAGGACGTCGCGGTTGGTCTGGAAGGTGCTGTTAGCAGTGAAAAAGCTTGAATTTGAGCAGTAGTAATCGAGGAAAGTAGGTGCCGCTTCACTGGTGAGGCTAAGAAAGATCAAGAGGGAGAGAGTGACCAGGCATCTGGAACATCTGAAGGAAGCCATGGAGATCATTCCGATTCACTCTGTTAAGGGCAAAGTCTGCAAATCGCAGGATCACTTTACCAATTTTCCTTCCCCTTCCCGTTTCTTTTGTTGGTTTCTTAGCCCCCATAAATAAGACGCAGATAAGATGATGACTCGGGTATTAAGTGGCGCAGGAAGAGCCGGTAGCAATCAACGCCTTTGACTGTTCTGCATCCCGGTGATTGAAAAATCAAAAAGAGGAAACTACCCTGTATGATTAGTGGCTCAATTTTCAGTTTTCGTCATCCAAAATTCCAAAGTTCCGACTTTTGTCACGGGCTTAGCATCCCTGGGTGCTGTAAAGTCATTTTAGTTGTTAAAATTTTCAAACAAGCAAATTTCAATTAGGATATTAAATAGATTTGGAAAAAAGAAAAAAAGCAGAGAAAAAGCTCCAATCAACCTCTCCGATTCAAAGGTCCCAAATCGACTCAGTGGGATTTGACCATATTTGCAAGTATTCATAATCAATTTAATTAGGAAAGAAATTTTTACTGTATTAAGAACTTTCAAATGTATCAGTTTTAAGCTACTTATCATTTAGTCATTTTGAGAATAAGCTATACTATTATAACCCCATATAATAACTTATAATCAAATTTTACTGGGCCGGAATCGATTTGAAGATTATTGTAGAAAGTTTTGTACATTAAATAAGACAAAGCTTACAATATGCACCAAAAATACAAATGGTTTGCACTGATTTTTGAGCTGAAGACGAGGAACTCTTATCATACGGTCTTAAGTTAACATTCCTTAAAACAAAACTCCCATGCAAACATGGGCTCTGGTTTTATGACTAGGTAGATAGATGCTTAAGTTGGAGATAAATCTATCGAGGGTGTAATTCAGTAATGGATGCTTCATTGACCGACCACGGCATTGACTTGCTCGTAGACTGATCGGACTCCAGATTTGTTCTCGGCATGTCCGTTTTACTGTGGAGGAAAAATGCCGGCTGTTGAGGTGCTGCTAGTGTGACGGAATCGCTGTTCAGTGTGAGAAGTATCGTAGCCATGGTGGGTCTGTCTGCTGGATCTTCCTGAACGCATGATAAGCCAATCTGGATGCATCTAAGAACTTCATCTCTCGAATAAGAATCTCCCAAACTTGGATCCAACAATTCCAAAGGCCTACCCTCCCTCCAATGTAGCCAAGCCTACATCAGATTATCAATTTAGTACACAGAAATATCAAGCTTCTCTTTAGTAGATTACATCGGCTTTACGATTTTAAAATCAAATTACAATATCAGGTTTTATACTCACATAGCTTAAAAGGTCTTCAGCACCATCTGATTCATAAAAGTTACTGTTTTTCTTGCCGCTAATCATCTCTAGAACTAAGACTCCAAAACTATATACATCTGATTTCACAGAAAATTCTCCACGCATTGCATATTCTGGAGATATATAACCACTGCAAGCCAATGCAACAAATATAATAGTGTTACTAAAAAGATGATAGATATTCCTATTAACATTATTTTAATCATTCTAATTGTCAAGCATAATTCATAATGAACAACTCTCCAAAAAATACAACCCCACAATTTGCTCACGCTATCAATTAATATATTGATATTTACGTTATTCAATCTTAGTGATCTACAAGATATATGGAACAATAAGTTCATTCGCTATGTTCATAAACTAGAGAAGGAGAAGAGAATTCAATACTTACTAAGTCCCCACAATTTTACTTGTGTTTCCTTGTGTTTGATCAATTCCAAAGATTCGTGCCATGCCAAAATCCGAAATTTTTGGAGTCATATCTCTATCAAGCAATATATTACTAGCTTTAAGATCACGATGTATGACTCGTAATTGAGAATCTTCGTGAAGATATTGAACCCCTCGAGCAATTTCACCTATTATCTTGAAACGTCTTGACCAATTCAAATCTTTCCTTTTTGTTGGATCTACAAATTGATAAATAAAATGTAGATACAATTTAGAATTGATTAGAAATTACTATTATAAAATCATAATTGTAAAGAGTATGAGATATATGTGTAAGAGACAAACCATATAGAAAGTAGTCAAGACTTTTGTTGGGTACAAATTCATAGATGAGTAACTTTTCCTCTCCTTCCAAACAAAATCCTAATAATCTTGTTAAATTTCTATGCTGAAGTTTGGCTACCAATACAACTTCATTCTTAAATTGTTCTGCACCTTGTCCGGAGTTCTTTGAAAGCCTTTTTACAGCTATTTCTTGTCCACTAGGAAGTACACCCTAAAAATATATAGTAACACCTTTAGGACAGTTCATTTTTTAGTTTTCATAGAATCCTTGAAAATGCATGAGTTAAGGCTCGTTATACTTACCTTGTAAACAGCACCAAATCCACCTTCACCTAGCTTCTTATCATTCGAGAATTTGTTTGTGGCAGTCTCAATAATAGCAAAATCAAATTGCAAAGACTCCGCATCCGTGATGTCATCTGCACCTACAAACGTAAACCGTAGACGTAAGAGATTGCACTACAAAGATTGCCGGAACGAGACTTAAAAAGATCGTTAGAACATATCTACTTGTTCTTACCAATTTCTCCTTTGACGGCACCGTGCTTCTTTCTTCTCCTTATTAGGAAACAGTAGCCTACAATGAATAGCACTACAGAGGCAGCAATTGGAACAGCAATGGCGACTATTGTCGCTGTTTGGATTTTGTTTTTGCCTGCGTAAACGTCAACAGTGCGATGGTCCTCAATAATAGGGTTGGAGAGACTTTTTAAATCCACTTTCAGCAGCTATCTCCATTTTTATAAAATCAAATTTAAACATTTTCTCATTTTAAAAGGAATGTCAACGCAATATCTAAATAATGTTAGAGAGACATCACTTTTAAAACAGCTCATCATTCTAGATATGGAAAAACATTGCTCTCGTTATTATTTGCTAACAAATAAAAGAACAACACACCTGGCTAAGAATTTTAAAACCATATTACAAAACTTATTTCATATTTAAAACTGAAATATAAAAACATTTTATTAATCCTGTACAACGCATCACGTAATAGATTGTCATGGCTAAACTAGTTCATCCTCCTCAAAGAATTACAGGACTGACAAAAGAACTGAACATCTGATTTGATCAACCACTACCTACCTATAGAGAAACAACGGTCATATGAAGCAATCTAGGTATTCGTAGTTCCTGTGGTTCATTGTTTATGCAAGGACTTACATTTCAATCATTCATAGTGGAGACATTCTTGGGCATGACTTTTTGACCTGTTGCCTGACTTTTCCAACATTTTATGGATGGTGACTCTGGCGTGAGTGTTTATTGTACAATTTTGAAAAAAAAAAAGCTTTCAAAACCATACCGTCTAAGTTATTGAAGAATGAAAAATAGTCAAACGATAACCCGACTTTACCTTTTGAGGCTGGCGGTGGAGTAGCAGGCCCTGGTGCTGTAGTTTGATTGTAGAACTGGTACAATTCATACCTAACATTACAACTAGGGAATATAACTCTTCCCCCTTGCTTTCCATCACAGCACAAAGGAAGACGGTTTATAGCTGCCTGAAGACAACTATTGCAGTCGGTGCTGGACAGGTCCGGTGTGCACTGTACAAGGCTGTACAGGTTTTGAAAAGAGTTAAACGGCACCTCCTTAACCCGAAACTTCTTGACACCGACCGAAGAGTTCGAGGCTTCTCGTGCTAGTTCGGTCGTCGTCGTGTTCACTAGCTGGTTAAACCGTACCTGGCCGCTGATGTTCTGGGTGTTCAACAAGGCGACTCTAGGTCTTGTGGCCACGGTGGAGAAGATAGACTCGTTGGAGTAGCGAACCATGCACTCGTCGTACCAAATAATAGCAACCTTTTGTCTTTTACACTTACCAGCGAGCTCGTCGGTAGCGTTGGCCACACATCTTCGGCACATATCAGCAGGTACATCTCCACGGCAGAGGTAGAGACCGTAGACAGGGTCGCGGGTATTTTGGCTGACAGTGGTGTTGTAGAATTCAACGTTACGAGTGGCGTTGGAGGAGAGTGAGGAGAGCAGGGAGTTAATATTGGAACTGTAGAGGCTATTTTGGGCGTAAGTATTGTTTTCACAGACATGATAGAGTTCAATTGGGTCTGCTGCAGTGGCTAGGTTGAGGAAGCTAAGCAAGGAAAGGAACACGATGGGAAGAAAGAAGGGATTGAAGAAAGACATTCCGATGAACCAACCCCTCCCCTTTGCAACTATGCCAGAATTTTCAGAATCGTACTCCAATTTCTTGGTTTGGTTATGAACGGGGATTTGGATTAGCGGAGGCCGCTAGTAGTGGTGAAGAAGCAGAGGCTTGCCGTCTTGACCGGATGCCCGTTCGTCACGAGTCAACCAGACGAGTCAAACGAATTTAACGCTTTCTGTCCTTGTTGGAGGGCAAATCACGCAAAGGGAGAAAGGGGAGAAAAGTAGACCAAGAATGGGGGATAGAAGAGTCGTGATGGAAGACCAGTGGACTAATGACGTGAGAAGGGACAGGTGGAAAATCTCTTTCTAATTAGCGGATTAGTTTGACTATCGTTCTGTATCTTCTTTCTGGAGTCTGAAGTTTTCTGGTACAGCTTCCTTGTCTGTTTCAAACTCACAGCTTTACCATGGCGTCGCCCCATTATAATTGTCACCTTCACTGTCAAAATCATTCACGGAAGCTCTCCTGCCACAGAAAAATTAGCAATCTAAGATACCAAAGCCCGACTGTGCTAGTACATCGAACGCACGGAATAGACGAGCGTATGAAAAGAATTGGCTTTCGACCCAACGTTTGCTCTGGCTAAGCTTTAAGAAGTCAAATAAATAGTACTGCGGGTAACATTCAGTCACGGCAGCTACAAGTCCCAAGATGCATCAAAAATTAAACCTTAGAAATATACTATCCAATTTTTGTACACAATGAAATTCAAACACGTTTCGAGTAAGAGGGAGATTTTAGATAAGTTATTGTCGTAACATTTATTTTGTATTTATTGAGAAGATTCTACTGAAAGAAGATTTCATCTGCCAATTCTGCCACGATCATTTCTGCCAAAATTTGTGAGAAGTAATTAGGAAACCATACATTTATTACAAAAATTCAGAAAGCCAAATAAATTGTTTTCCCTAATTATCTTTCTTTGGGTTTTTTCTTACGTTTGCTTCAACATCTTAGTTTTTCAAAAGTAGATATTGACTGTTTAAGTTATCATCAAGTCCACTAAGGATTTGGGGTAGGAAAGTGTGAGAATTTTAAGGAAGGGATTGGTTGATCTAGTTGTAGTTATTCTAAAGTCATGATATCTTTAGAAGTTTAGCCAAAGGTGCTCAAGCAACTGAAATTAAATAATTGATATTGAAGACCAGGAAGAAGTGGAAGTCTTCGCAAGGACTCATTTAACCTCGTGGTAGTTGTTTTCAGGTCACGACATTTACCTAACATTCGTTGCCAAACCAGCAGCCCCGCTCCTCCTCCGTTGGAAGGTCTTGTAGTTGAAGCGTTTGTAATCTTGTGGAGCTGTACTTATCCTTATCTCCACTGATTTTTTCAATCCACGGGTGCTTAAACACACGGCATTTTCTTCGCCCTGTAAATGGCGTAGTGGGAGCTGGAAAGCACAGTGCCTGCAGTGTCCTTGATAATTACTCTGATTGGACTGACAGCCAAAAAGCAACCAATTATACAAACTACTGCAACTATCAAACACCAAGTGGGCAATAAAATTCAAATATGGCTGCAATGATGATGACTAAGTTTGAAAAATCTGAAGATATTATTAAGCTTATGGACCATAATCGCTTTGAAAATGGGAGCTTGCAGATCATTACTTAGATAGCCTTCCACTACGGAATCCACTATGAAGAAAGCATTAGCTAACGTCCAAACAACCTTATCAATTGACCTTTTATATTTATATCTCTTTCCTTTTTGGAGCGTGATTGAATAGATTATCCAGCGGATTCTTCCTTTTACAACAACGATTCATATCATAAAATTCTAGGTACACTTGAAATTGGAAACGACAGAAAGGAAAATCCGCCGGTAGTGGAATCGTGCTTGTGAAAGAGGTGACTGATCCCACCGGGATCCACCCCTTTCTCCAAGAGTAAATCGAACGTCGGACTATTTGATAAAATTAAGAGTTACGAAACTAAAACCGAACTTGGTAATTTTCATTATTCATCCATTATACACCATACAAGGAACTCCAAGTCCTAAATGTGTTCTTGAATTGCGAACGAGAATTATTCATCCTCCGGCAGGCAGTTTCTTACTTTATAATCCCAGATAAGTTTCTTACTTTATAATCCCAGATAATCTAATATCATTACATTCTGCCCACCCTTATTTACAAAATACTTGGTATTTTACTTGCTTCCTACACTAGCGAGGGTGTGGTTCGGTAACGGAAGCGTCATTGACAGACCACGGCATCGACACGCTAGTTGACTGATTAGACGCCGTGTCCCCGGCAGGCGTGTTTGGGTCTGGTTGAGGGCGAACGAAGAACGCCGGCTGTTCAGGGGCTCCCAAAGTGAGAGAGGAGCTATTAAGCGTATGAACTATTGTAGTCATGTTTGGTCTGTCAGCTGGATCTTTCTGAACACATAATAAACCAATCTGGATGCATATAGTGGCTTCCTCTCTTGAATAAGAATCTCCCAGAGCTGGATCCAGCAATTCCAGGGTCCTTCCCTCCCTCCAATGTACCCAAGCCTGCACATTTATGAAATGATGTCTAGATTCCATGTTGCACTCAAAGATGATGATTGAAATTAAGAAGGGAGAAGGGGCTATGTTCTAGTTTCTACTTACAGTACTTGTGAGGTCTTCAGAACCTTCTGATTCAAAGTTATTGTTCTTCTTGCCACTAATAATTTCTAAGATTAGAATGCCAAAACTATAAATATCTGATTTCTCTGAAAATTTTCCGTACATTACATATTCTGGAGACATATAACCACTGAAAACCAACACATAATAGAATATATAAACAACATTATTATGAATAAGAAACAATATTGACATATATTATTTAAGTTCAAAGTGTTAGAAATGACTTTGTTATATTTTATTTCTATTGAGTGATTTTATGATACAAGAGAAAAGCAAGAATTTAAAAACTTACAAAGTCCCAACAATTGTACTTGTATCTCCTTGATTTTGGTCAACTTCAAGAATCCTTGCCATGCCAAAATCTGAAATTTTTGGGTTCATATTTTCATCCAACAAGATACTGTTGGGTTTTAGATCACGGTGTATAACTTTATACTTAGAATTTTCATGAAGATATTGTATTCCTCGTGCAATCCCTCCAATTATCTTATATCTTTGCATCCAATCCAATTGTCCCTTCTCCTTTGGATCTATAAATCCATGAAAGAAGATTCAAATAAGACATATATAAAATAAATAAAAAATTAGTTGCAAATGCAAATCAAAGAATAGATAAGAATTTTTTATTATAAGCCATAAAATTGGAGTGGGGAGGGGTGATTCTAATAAACATACCAAATAGAAAATTGTCAAGGCTTTTGTTGGATACATATTCATAGATAAGCATCTTATCTTTTCCTTCTAAGCAAAATCCCAAAAGCTTTGCTAAATTTTTGTGTTGAAGAGTTGCAGCCAATATAACCTCATTCTTGAAATGTTCCACGCCCTCTCCAGATCTGTTCCATAATCTCTTTATAGCTATTTCTTGTCCGTTGGGAAGTATATCCTGACAATGTGTGCAATCTAATTAAATTCAAAATTATTTGTCTTTAGGACTAAAATATCCCAAGTCCAAAAGATCTTGAAATTTCTTACTCTTTTCTCCAAATCTAAATGCAGTAAGTTCACTAAATATTACTTTTAAGTACTGCGGAAAACTCATGAAATGAATGTCAATCGCCTACCTTAAAAACTTCTCCAAATCCACCTTCACCTAGCTTGTTTTCATTTGAGAATTTATTTGTGGCGGTCTCGATGGTTACAAAATCAAACTGCAGGGATTCTGCCGCAGTTACTTCCTTTGAAATTTCTTTTGCGGCTACAACCCATAAGAGAAAATGAATGTATGAGATTACAACGCAAACATAAATTTTTGCAGACATACGGACGAGAAAGTATACATAGAATCAATTCATTCTCTTTTCAGGATACCGCTAAAAATCTTGAAGATTAACTTTAGATGGTGAGAAACTCAATGCCTAAATTCTTTATATCGCCTTCATTTCTTTCAGTCGCAATCACCTTTTGACTTTAAATAGAAAGAGTGAGACATAATTTGGACACATGACCACGTTCATACCTTGCTGAGTTTGAACACGATCGAATTCCTTGGATTTTTCTTCCTTTTCAGCATCGGACTTCTTTCTTGCCCATCTAATTAGGAAACAGTACGCCAAAACCAATAGCACCACGGAGGCAGCAATTGGAGCGACAATGGCAATTATCGTTGTGGTTGAGATTTTGCTTTTTCCTGCAGAAACGATATCATGTTTCATTGGCATGGTAAAAAGAATTACCCTTTCATCAGTATATCTTAGTTAATCAGTTCTTATTTATCATCTTATTAGCTTTTCGCCGAATTCTACAGCCTACTGTTGAAAATGGACGGGATACTCCACAACCAAGAAACTTCGAGCAGAACTTGAAGTATAACAAGAGTATCACTAATTTAACATTGAAACCATAACTGCATAAGGGTAACAGAGGCGGAAAAGGCAGTAAAGTCGAGATATGGGACCTGCAGGTGGAGGTGGAAGACCAGCTAGAGGTGTGGGAGTTGCGGTTTCTGTGCGGTAAAAAGCGTATAACTCGTACCTAACGTTACAACTAGGGAATAGAACTCTTCCCCCTTGCTTTCCATCACAACACCAAGGAAGACGGTTTATAGCTGCCTGAAGACAACTATTGCAGTCGGTGCTGGACAGGTCCGGTGTGCACTGTACAAGGCTGTACAGGTTTTGAAAATCAGAAAACGGCACCTTTTTAACCCCAAACTTCTTGAAACCGACCGAAAAGTTCGAGGCTTCTCGAGCTAGTCCGGTCATCGTTGTGTTCACTAGCCGGTTAAACCGCTCCTGCTCGGTAATGTTCTGGGTATTCAACAAGGCGACTCTAGGTTTTGTGGCCACGGTGGAGAAGATAGACTCGTTGGAGTATCGCACCAAGCACTCGTCGTACCAAATGATAGCAACCTTTTCCCTTGAACACTTTCTGTTAAGCTCTTGGGTTGCGTTGACCACGCATCTTCGACACATATCAGCGGCGACATCTCCACGACAGAGGAAGAGGCCATAGACGGGGCTGGAGGTTGCTTCTCCGGCGGTAGTGTTGTAGAATTCGTTGTTGTGGGTGGCGTTGGAGGAGATTGAAGAGAGGAGGGAGTTGATCCTGGAACCATAGATGCTATTTTGGGCGAAAGTAGTATTTTCACAAGTGTGGAATAGGGGAATTGGGTCGGCTGCTTTAGTTGTCAGGCTGAGAAAGCTTAGTATGGAAAGGAACACGAGGGTTACGGAGAGACTGAAGGAAGTCATTTTGATAAATCAGTCTCTTCCGTTGCGGAACACAGCAAGATTTTGGTTTATATCGAAATCGTGAGCAGGACTACATTTTGATGGCAAAAAATTCCACCTTCTGTTTCAAGAATTCTCAACCTACTTTTTCTCTTTTATGAAATGAAAAGTTAATTTAGGTGTTACATCTCACTTATAAGAATAGAAATCAAATTTACGTCTAACCGCATCAAGATATTAATTAAGCAACTAAAGTTAGGGTTTACGGATATGAAAATTATTAACGCCTTCAGTAAGTTTACAGGCAAGGAACAAAGAGGCTTCACACATATCCGATAACAGTGGATGTAAGAAGGACGTGACGAAGACATAAGAGGGTATCAAGAGAGAGGGAGGAGGACATGTGCGGTGCAGACGCGACGATAGGACAGCCCTTCTGGGAGGGAAGATGGAATGAAAAGGGCGAAAAAGAGAGAAGATTCCGGTCAAAGTGTTGAAAGAAAAGACGGAGGAATAAAATGAGGACGTCGATGTCACGAACGATGGGTCCAACTGAGACTGTGACGGAATCACGGGGGTTCTCCGACCAACAACGAAATTTCCTAAAAATCTTGTGGGCAATGGCTTCCCGGTCGTTTTCTTTTTTGTCTCCCTAGTATTTGTCCGATGTTTTTTCTTATCTTTATTCTGAAAACGACACTTCACTTACCTATGGTCAAAATTTCGTTGGAGGTTATCAAGATGTAATCAATCAATATCGACCTAATTATATCAGCTTTTTACGAACTGAGTTAATACGAGATTATATATTACCTATATCTAATTCCACTCGAATTTTTAATTATCAACATATAATTTTGGAAAGTTTTGTTTTAGTTGCTTGGAGGTATATTACATTTAATATAATGAATTGATTATACTTCCGTTCATGAAGCCTCCTTTCTTGTCTTTTTATACTCTTAGCTCTCCCTTTTCCATATTTTATATTATGGGCTAATGGGAATCATGATAGGCTTAGGCTTATAGAGGGTTAGTGATGACATTTAAATGAAATGTACTAAGATTAATCTTTTAGATTGGATGGTTTGGTAAAGTGATTGAGATACAAAACAAATGATGTTGAAACTAGTTCCATATCCCAATTTCAAACTACAAAAAGAGAACCTATCAAAAGGGTTACCCAGGTAAGGGTTACTAGGGTTAGGCTAGAGTACAACCATTAGAGTCGTATTGGCCATTATGAGTTAACAGCAATTACTCCATATGGTGCTCTATTTCAACCAAGGCGACCGTAATGCAAAGAGACATTTTATTTTAGATACTACGATTTGTAATACAAGTTGGTCTTCTGATCATCGTTTCTCCCTTGTGAACTATATTCCATCGCAAGCTTACTACTGTTCATGAATGCTAGATTCTTTATCAATACTAATATATGACCTAGGAATTCAAATAGCATGACTTAATAAACATTAACTAATTGTGATGTTGCCCTTACCTCTTACACTATATTTCAATTTCAATGTTACACTGATAGACCTCCAGCTCCTTCCATGGCTTTTGCACCTATTCGAACCCATAAGAATAATATTAGTTGTTAAAAAGACTATGGCCAAGAAATAGAGTGATTGTTGAGCATAAATGAGATTAAAGGAGCGGAGACGAGTTTGATGGTATGGTTGAAGAAGATTTCATTAAAATAGAGTTTGATTTTAGAGTGCCCAATAAATCATAGTTGCAGAAAAGAGCAAAGAAATACAAGAGTTTGTGTATTTATAGTATCTAAGTTGTAATTTGAAGAACAACAAAATACAATGGTCAACAACGTGAAATTGAAGCTTCAAGTGGCTAGTTGATTCTTCTATGCTTGATGCGCAAAAATCAATGAGTAAGATGAGAATTGAAAGCATTGAATGACTAGAAAGATCAGTCTCATTAGTACTTGCTTCAGCTTCTCAATCAGTCTTCAAATCCTCTCTGTTTTTCAAATGACTTGAAAGACCAGACTCATACTCAATGACCGGCACACATCAACGTTTTTGTCAATCTAATTACAGAACGGTCCACTATCCTTGCAGATTCAAACATATGGATTTTTCTTCCATGATAGCACCTCCCCTTCTCTCTTTTCTCCTTGTGCGGCCGCCTTCTCCATTCCTTCTTTTTCTTTTTTTCTTTTTTCTTTTTTCTTTTTTCTTTTTTCTTTTTTCTTCTTTTATTCTTTTTTTTTTTATGGAAAGGTAGATTCACAGTAATAAAAATTAGTGTATAGAAACATAAAGTATACCCTAACATTATAAGAATTGTAAAAGCTAGGAAAAGATAGAGATTGAAAACCTCCAAATCTCATTTAAAATGATATTTTCTTTTGAGGATTTTATATTTCAAAACAAAGAAGCTATTCCTTATACAATTTTCCTTATTTTAGCCAATAATATCAGGATGTCAATTATTTTATTCTATTGTCTTATGTTGGGTTCAACTTATATACAATAAATATAAGTTAAAAAGGATAATTTAAGAAGTTTTGTAGTCAAATTTCTTTCTTGGGTTATTTTGATCATCTATTACAATTTTTCATTCTATCATCCAATATTATATTTGGTTCCATTTTAAGTGAGGATAACCTTCCAAATCATCCTTATTCATATACATTTAAACAAAAGATAACTCATTTTTTCAATTTGGGACTGATGGAAGTTACATTATAAGTTAATTAAAGTAGCCATAGTACAATTCATTACATTATAGGAAGTAGATCATAAAAAATTAATGATCCAATGAAATTATGTTTATAAATCACACTATGCCTACTATGCCTACTTCCTACCATCCAATGAAATTAGGTATGTGCATAAAAAGATAGAGCCCAACCTATGCCAACTTTAATGAGGGAGCCAGAAGTAATGTCATGTTTGTAGATCACACTAGTTTAAATTAAATTATATTAATCCACCTCCCCGTTCCTTCTTTCTCTTTGTATTTTTGTCTATGCAACATGACATTGTTTTTGGCTTTATCATTAAAGTAGGCATAGGTTGGGCTCTATCTTTTTATACACATGCCTCTTCTTCTTGCTTGTAGGCAAGTGTAGTTTAGCCCTTAATTTCTTTTGGACCTTTATCCTTTTTTCTTCATTTAAGCTTAATTTTAAGCCTTATTAAATCTAGACAATAAAGGTAAAGTCCTTCAAAATACAAGGTCCATTTAAATGAGAACAAAGGCCATGAAAATATTTCAACCATTGTCATTCCATGAGCAATCAAAATGGTATTCCTTAAATCAAATCATTTATCACTAAGGGAATATTGCATAAAATAAGTACAAGACCATGGAAATAATAACTTTACCAATAAGCATAGTACTCACATAATGTCATATAAGAATTGAATCAACAAATATATGCCCATTGAATCAACATAAAAATTATTAGTTTACATAATCCCATATGAAGCATCAAGTAATTAGGTTTTCTATTATATTTTTTCTTAAAATGAGAACATCCTTCTAGTGTATCGATAAGCAGTCTATTAATTAGAAATACCATTGTAGAAAAAGCTTCCAACTAGAGATTTTTAGGGCAATTGATTGAATCAAAAGAGTTCTTGTAAGTTTTGTCACATTTCTATGTTTTCTTTCAACCAACCTATTTTGTTTAGGCATTTAAGGACACGAGAGTTTTTGTAAAATCTCATGTTTTGCCAAGTAATCTATCATTTGAGAAAGTTGCTGATTTACAAAGTCTCCCTCGTTGTCACAATTTAGGACTTTAATCAAAAAATCCAATTGTTTTTTCAATCATGGTGCCAAAAAGAACAAATCTTTGGAATAAATTTGATTTTCTTTGCAAAGGATATAACCATGTAAATTTACTGTAGTCATTAACAAACAATACATAATAAGAGAAATCCTAATTTGAAGAAATTTGGGGGTTAGTCTCCACAAGTTAGAATGAATTTTTTCAAGTAGAGTTAAGGCACAATTTTTTTTTTCCAAACTGAAAGGAAGCCTATTGGGTTTTATGGCTTAACAAGAAGAGGGGTTGAATTGGTTAAGCTAAGATTTGGTCAGCCTCTTTTATCCTTTAAAAAATGTTCTAAACTATGCTATAAAATAATCATGTAAGTCACAACAAAACAACAAGCAAACAAGAGTAAACAAAGGTAAGTAAGACACCAAATTTACCACGGTGGTTTGGCACTCAAACCTTGAGCCTTATGTCCACCCTCTTTTCCTTCAATCCAATTGATTAAAGTCTCCTTTACTTAATCTAGATTAGAAGAAAATGTCTCCCTAATCCAACAAACTCCTCCTTGAAGGAATTTCCAAATCCGGTTACAAGATATGATCAAAAGATCATGTAAAAGTGCAAATCCCCTAATAATATGATAGTTTATGAGATATTGCTAATCAAATGAGCTATTCAAGTATGAATAATGAATATTGAATATTGAAGCTCCTATCATGAAACCCCCAAATTAGGACAAATTAAGGTTTCGGATTTCTCACAATATTTATGTGCAATATGTATTTTGAATGTAATTAGCACATAAACAAAGTCATACAAGGTATAATAGATGATAAAACCAAAGAATAAATGGTTTAATCACAATATCATTGTAACCTTGTAAGCCATCGAGAGTAAACAAACTTGAATGAATAATCAGGTGAACTCAAAGAATGATTCTTGATAGAAAGAGAACTTCAGATGCTTATAAATCGTCAATGTTTTCTTCAAAGATTAGTTCTTCTTAAATAGAAATAGTAGAACTAGGATTTTGGACTTCAAACCTCAACCGTGGCCTTCTTCCCATTAAAACAGTGAATCACCTTTCAAATTAGCTTCACATCTTCACTCTTAATCACAAATCTGATTGTTCTGACACTAGTCTATTCCAAAATCCTCCTGTTGGGGATTCGATTGCCTGAAAAGCTTGGCTTCTCTCTTTCTCTTTTTCTTAGCCATCATATGTTCGAATGGAGTTAAGGCTTTGTAGTCAAGCAACTTAAGAGTAAGTCTCTCTAAATGAAACGGTGTGTTTCATGTAGACGGTAACAAAAAGTCATGAGGTTGAGAGCAAACAGGTTGTGAGGCCTTAATAGTCTGATCATGAGGCCGAGAGTAAGTAGGTTGTGAACTTTTAATAGATGACCGTGAGGCCATGAACCCTTAGTAGACAAGCCATGATTTGCTCTAAGAAGTAGTCTAGGTAACTCAACTTGTATGATCTTGAATCAACAAGATAATTCAGCTAGAGTTAATCACTAAATCATCACTCCTCAAAATGATCTTTGCTTTTAGATCATTAAGTACCTTCATCCAAATAAAAGCAAGTATCATATTTCTCAAATATGATAAATCATATATTTAATATCATTCAAATAAGTCATTTCTAAAAGGCACTATATGAATATATTATATTAAGAAATATAGGAACTCAACTACTTTATAATATCATTGATTGATATTATAATTTGTACACCTTTTACTTTTTATGATTTTCTTTTGCACATTTAAATATGAAAAACATTTTTCAAGGAATAATTCACAATAGATTTTGTCACAACAAAACCCTTATTTTCCAACAAAGCTTAGTACTTCTCCCTTCGTGACAACTAGAGCGAAAACTAGACGAAGAGCTCCTAGTCATGGAAATTAGCTGTTGCCTTTTGAGCTAGTTCAAAATTAATTCATTAGTATGACAAAGCTATGAGTGCCATACATCCCATAGAACCATTTTTTGTTGAGTGGAGATAGAGATAAATTCATTTGATGTTGGCAGCATACAATTTCCCTTTCTTAAACCCCTTGGTCAGATGTGCTGTAGGTTTTCTTTTCCTTAATAAAGAAAGAATTTGAGTCAAATTCCGCGGTTATAGGCAAGTCATCTCTTAATTGGGGAATTGACATAAGGTTTTCTTGCAAATATGGAGCTGAAAGGACGGACTTAATGGGAAATGGGTCATTGTTTTAAGACAAATTATTGATATGAGTTATAAGGACAAAGTTTCCTTTACCTACTATGATTTTGTCATGTCCATTAATTATAATTTACAAATATTGTTTACCACAGGGCTAATATACCTGTAGACAGGCAAACTTAGGAAGTAGTTCTTGCGGTTGGTAATTGCAATCTAATCTCCTGTAGCACTACAAAGAACCGTGTCCATGTTTAGAAAAGATTTGACAAATAATAGGGGGTTGCATACTTTGAGACTGATTGTTCTATTGCAAGTTTTCTTCCCTTTACTGAGGCTTTCTTTGCTGCTTTCTATTGTTTGTGCAATTGGGGCAAATCTTCTACCTTGTGAAGAGAAGTTGGAGACTGAGCGACCACATCCTCTATTCTAGCCCCGATCTTTTCCTTGTTGATTTTGTAGAATGACAAAAATGACATTGTCACTATGAGTCTATGAATAGTTGAGGAGCTAAAATTCACACACTTGAAGTTGTCAATCACATCTTCAAATGGTGGAATAGGTGGCTTGAGCATAGCCTGCTTAAAAGAACCATACATTTTACCTAGGCTTTGCAATAGTTGAAACGTCTTACTAGAGTTCAAGATTGTTTTCGCAATCAAACTAAATTGGCTTAGAATGGCTTGGAAATGATTCGAATGGTCTACAAGGTGTCAATTTCCTTTTTGTAGGTTGTGTAGTTGCAAGAGAAGAGTAAATTCTTAAGACTCTAACCTTTGTGCGTATTTGTTAGCAAGAATTTCCAAAACCTTGGAGGTAGTTTCACCTTCAAAAATATGACATAGGGCTTCCTTATAGAGCGTCCTAATTAGCCATGAATTGTCAAGGTCATTGCTTTGTTCCTAAACTTTATAGGTTGGGTTATCTTTTTCCTTACCATCTTTCGTTAAAACAGTACTGTTTTATCTATGAGCAATCCCATGAGTTTTTTAGTCTTATAAAGGATTTAATTTGTGTAATCCATGGGAGGTATATCAATATGATATACCAAAATAGTTTAGGTAAGTGAGAAAGAGGAAATAGAGAGCCACAAAAAGTCGGCTTTGATACCCAAATGAAATAAAAGGAACGGATACAAGAGTTTGGTGCTGTGGTTGAAGAAGATTTTCATTAAAACAAAATTTGATTATAGAGAGCACAAAAAATCATACTTGTAGAATATAGAAAAATATACTAGTTTGTGTATTTATAATGTCTTGAGTTATAGTTTGAACATCAATAGAAATACAACGGTTAGCAACCATGAAATTAATGCTAACGGCTAGTCAATTCTTCCATGCTTGATGTGAGACGGTCTGGTGAGATGAGATGACACATAGGAGCTCCTCTGTCTTTGGTCATAGCTTTTGGGGTAGCTCTTTTGTGAAGACGATGAGTGACTTCTCAAAATTCTTATTTTTAAGTTGCTGACATGTCACCAGATGAGATGACACATAGGAGCTCCTCTGTCTTCGGTCATAGCTTTTGGGGTAGCTACTTTGTGAAGACGATGAGTGACTTCTCAAAATTCTTATTTTTAAGTTGTTGACATGTCTAGGTAAAGTGGTCTTCTTCAATTTTAAGCATGAGAACAATGGAGGCCATCATTGGTTTGTCAACTGGATTGGTCTGTAAGGGCAGTAAGCCATTATGGAGACTCCTAATGACTTGATTTCCTAACTGAAAATTTTAATTATATGGATCCAAGAATTCATATATAGAATGGAAGTAATGACATTCGCGTTGACATTATATGTTCTTAATCCTACTAATGGTAAGAAGTAACTTGTTCTTCTCTCTTAAGAACCTGTTCTAAGGGAGAAAATTAAGTTATTTACACCATTAAAATTCAGGCTCAAATGTGACACCTTCTTACTTGTGGATTAAGTTTATGTGATTTTACCTAATTATTTCATCATCATAAATTAACTCTTCATCATTTCTTCAATTCAAAATGACAAACTATTTGGAAATAATAATTGTTGTACATCACTAATGTCTTTATTGTATATCTTCTTTATAATTTGAACTATTCTCCTATCTTAATTATCAGTTTTATAGAAGAAATTGAATCATTTTTTATAGAGCCGACCAAAAGGATCATATCAAGGTTTAAGCATGGCAAGCCCATCCTAGAAGTAGATGGTTGTCAAGGGTCAATCTAATGATCTTAAAAGACATAAAAACAAGGATAATAAGGAACATAACAAGTGTTATGTCTAGTAAGCATATTAATGGACGAACGGTTTAACTGAGAATATGACACAAAAAGTATGTTTGTGTGGTGTAGGGACGCCATGATGTGTTAATAACTTGAGAGAGACTTATTCTTAAATACTTGATCGTTAAATAAGATCCTACTAACTAGGTAACACTTAACCGAAGCAACTACCAAAACAAACTACTAAGACCCACTAACAGTGCTTAAATCTCTACTATCCCAAAACAAACTACTAAGACCCACCAACTCATAATCCCACTACAAAAGAAGATGATGATACTTCAAGCAAAACTAACTAACATAACTTGGCCGCATGACTCGCAAGCCACTTCCACAGCACACGGATCCTTGAGGATCTTCATTATTTTCCCAACAGCACACCCGCAACTCTTGCTTTCCACGAAGAAATAAGCAACTGACGCCCACTACTTCTCAATTCAAGCCTTCCTGCGGAAGCAACGGGCAATGGGTTGAAGCTTGCCTACCTATTGAGCTGGCCACTCCAACAAAAGCCACAAATGAAACCTATTTAACTTTCACAACTCCTAGTCTTCCAGGCGTTGTCATTTTCCCAACTGAACCCTCAATCTTCATGAATGAATTGAATCTGAAAGTATTGAGGAATGGCTTTTCTCATCAGTTGAAGGCTACTTATTCTATGCTAAAAATAAAACAACTATTAGCCTAGACATTTATAAAAAATTCCTAACAATTACATAGACCCGTTACATTATTGGGGGATCCAGCAGGCTATAATGATGAGCCTATACTCCTCCCCGTTGCAAGAGCTAACAGGAGTATGGCTGGGTAGATTGGCCTTGACCAACTCAATGTCCGTTGTTGGGGCTGAAAAATGGGAAACTTTTGATGATGGGCAAATTGGGCTACTGTTCGTGGGTTGGAGGTATTTTCCAACCATTGGGTAGGAAGCCCATGATCCAATAACATTGGTCACAGGTGTGGCCTGCCCGCTTATAATGGAGGCACACGAGTTTGCCCAAGGATACAGCACCTGATCTTTGGAGTTGAGCTGACGAAGACGTTGGAACTCCCAACTGGGCGACCATTGGTTGAGGACACGAACATGACGGCATCCAGGGATGGCTGTCTCTACTAAATAACTGCTACTCGCCGAGATTCAACTCGGAAGAGTACGAAAGAATGTTGTCCCGCAGATTCTGATATGTAATATTCATCCTCCTAAGGAATTTCATAAGCCGTTCTTCATCCCTTTAAGGTTGCAGTTGGCCGAGATAGCCAAAATACATTTTCCACAATCGCACAAATCTTTCCCAACGCCTTCTTAAATCATCTCTTGAACAGTTCCCAGACCTACACCCTGTTTGTGGCTCGAGTAATTAGAGTAGCAATGTCCAATTCTACTGAGTTTGTAAGCCATCTGAGGATGTTGGCGGGACATCATGTTGGCTCATTGTATGAGTCCATGTAATGTGGGCTTATATCAATGATGCATAAACGATCATTCCCTACCGTGGCGATGCAATGTGATTTTATTGGTCCATTTAATTGTACACACATTGTACATGTATTCCCCTTTTTGCATATATGGTACTGGCTGGTGTGGGTCGTTGTCCATCTAATAGACTTTGATGAGTAAGGCTATTTGTATGGACATTTTATTAATTGGCTAAGTCCCCCTTCTAGCTCTCCGTTTATATATATATTTAATATATTTAATGTTGCTAAAGGGAGATATTTTGGAGATAACAATGAAACATGTTTTATTGTGTTTAGTCGTGGGAAACTGCCCCTCAGGGCCGTTTCGCCACCTCATCCATCATGCCCCTCTCTCCCGTAAAACATTAAGCACACAACTCACTAATAACCCACGACTCACACACACCAAATAACCGCTTATTCACACGGGTAAATAAGAAGGGCTTTTACGCAGTCATAGTTATCGCCTTCTCCCTAACCTTTTCACACAGCAACTTTTGGCTATCTCATCGAGCCAGTATTTGGAGAGAATAGAGTGGAAGACTTAGTCCAAAATGACGGCGCAAATGGAAAAATATGGTATGTCTTCTGATCTATTTATGTTATGCATATTAAATCCATTATTTCTCATGATTAATGCTTAGATCCTGTAAAAGAGTCTCATTGGAGACGAAATTTTCTAACAATTGGTATCAGAGCAATTATAGCATTGATCTGGTGAGCCAAATCGAGCCCAATCAAGCCAAATCGAAACAAAATCACGTTTTGGTACCGATCTAAAAATGGGTTTTCCGTATTTTTATAGTCTAAAATTTCGAACTCAGATCTGAGCTAAACCAGTGGTCCTTTGGACCGGATGAGGTCAGATTCGGAACTAACACGGCGTGCTGATTCCGCCGATGCCAAGAACCACCAGAAACGGTGGCTTTCCCGATCGGGTCCCACGTGACCCGACCCGACCCAAACAGGGTCAGGCCGCCAGCCGCTGCCGTTCGCCTCCGAACAAGTGACTGGAGATAGATCGTTCGACGATGATCTCAACGGCGTCTCGACCGGCCGGCCGAACCCCGAACCGGCCAAATCGGGCTACCCGATTTCGGCCGGATCTGGTTTCATCCAAATCTGGCCGCCGGTGTGCATGGACGCGCCGCCGTCTGTAGCTTCGGACGTCAGCCATGTGCCGACGATTCCGACGACACTTCAATCGGCCGGAGAACCGGCCGATATGACTGCGAACTGGCCATATCGGTCGGAATCGGCCGAGTTGACTCGGCCGAGTCGGCTGGACCGGCCGTACCGGCCGATAGCCGCTTCTGGCGACGCGTGGAGGCGCGTCTGACAACTCTTTTTACGTTGAAATTTTTATTATTTTATTTTTAATATTCTGATGCAATTTATTTAAAATAATTGTCTCTGTTTGATGATTATTTAAATTAAAATTGCTTGATTTATTGTTTAATTAATTTTATATGTCATACTTGTATGCTAGCATGTGATGATTAACTATTTGAAAAATTATTTATGGCCTTCTGAATGTTGTTTGTTTATTTAAATATTATATTAGGCCATTTTAGTCTAGCATACAAATTACATAACAGTTAAAGTGTTAATTAAGTGCAATTTAGAGACAAGTGTCAATGTTTTAAAAATTAAGTTGCACATTTGGATTATGAGTAGTGCACGTTGTATCCCGCAGCACAAACTGAGCTCATAGCTTAATTGAGTTGTGACCACCACAGTGACACATCTTGGTTAGGTCATGGGTTTGTGTTTTGTGCATTTGAGGGATTTCTCCAAGTACGTGGGAGTCATGTGATTTAATTGGATTGCGACCACCATAGTGGCGTAATTTGATTGAGTTATGAGACTTAGTTCTTGTACTGTGGATGAGTCCAATCCTAGTACATTATCATTCTCCCACAAGAGGTGATTATGTGTTAGGAATTGGATGTTGCACAACTATCATGCCTGGATTTGGGCCAATCTTTGTGGTCCATACACCCACAAGTGATGGATTGTGATGATTGGTTCTTCCTTATGTCAGTTGTTGTGCGGAGAGTTTCTGGATGGCATGTCATGTTGACTGCCCGCAGGTGTTTATATGATAATGCTTGTGAAACTCTCTTCTTATCTACTCACTGTGTGCTCCTGTTATGTATCATGAATTACAGCAACTTTCACAGTCAACAACTGCATAGTAACCATAGAAATCTTGACTGGATCGAACTTCAAGAAATGGTTGGCTGATCTCCGCTTCGCTTTGCGAATTTCTGATCTACATTTAGTCCTCACTACTGAAAAGCCAAAGGACCCTACTGAGGCTAGCACAAAAGAGTATAAGAATAAGTGTGCTACCTGGGCTAGAAAGAATGAGTTTTGTATATTGACAATGCAAAGGACAATTGAGGATCACCTTCAAGTGGATTTACCCACCGATGGCACTGCTAAGGAATTTTTAGAGGCAGTGGAGAAACAATATTCACCGCCCGTTAATGCTCTAGCTGGAGAGCTTCTGCAAGAGTTATTTGATCTAAAGTATGATGGGTCCATGCCTGTAAGGAATTATATCATGAAGGTGATTGACTATAAGGCCAAACTCAAGAAGGCAGATGTTCCCCTTTCTGATGCAATTATCATTCATTAGGTTTTGAATAGCCTCCCTGCTGACTTTGCTGTTCTTAAGACAACTTATCATATGCGGCATGAGCAGTGGACAACCAATGAGCTGTTAGCTCAAGTGACGGTTGAAGAGAAGCAGTTAAGAGCTAATAAAAGTCGAGTTGCCTTGTATACTCAGGGAGCTAGTTCTAGTAGAAACAGGAAATTCAAGCCTCAACGTAATAGAGACCCTAGAAGGGCTCGCCCAACTTTCCGTGAAGTAGCCCTTCAGGGCAGTGTTGCTGGGACGAGGAGGTCTCAAATGGCTGCTGGGGTCAAGCCAGATGAGATCGTATGTTTCTATTGCAGGGTAAAGGGGCATAAGAAACTTGATTGTCCTAGGCTCAGGAAGAGCAATGGAAAGCGCCCAGATGGAGGTAATTGCTCTTTAGCTTATGTTTGTGAGTCTCATATGGTAGAAACACCCTCTAGTTCTTGGTGGTTAGATACAGGTGCCACTAACCATGTAACATTTACCATTTAGGGATTCGTAAACCGGAGGAGGCCAAGTCAGGATGAGAAGTATCTCTTTGTGGGGAACAATGTTAAGGTTGATGTGGAGTTTGTTAGAGATGTCACCTTGCTTTTAGAGCCTGGTTTTAGGATGACTTTATATAACACCTTTTATGTACCGTCCTTTAGACGGAATCTAGTTTCAGTTTCTTTGTTGGACAAATTAGGGTATTCTTTTGAAGTTAAGAACTCCGTTGTTAATGTATGTTTTGATTCGAACCTTGTTGGTTGTTGCACTTTGAATCATGGTTTATATAAGATTTGTTTATCCCCACATGAGATCTATGTTACAATGAATGATGAACGTAATGTTCCTAAGAGGGTGATGTCTAAAGAGCAATCATATACATTATGGCATAAGAGACTCTGCCACATTTCAAAAGAAAGAATACAAAGGTTGATAAAAGTAGGAATTTTGCCCACTCTTAATGAGGATTTGGAAACCTGTGTGGATTGTTGTAGAGGCAAGTTGACTAAGACAAAGAAAAAGACTGCGGTTCACTGTTCTGATTTGTTGGGTGTGGTGCATACTGATATAAGTGGTTTATATAGACCAACATTGCATGGTGATGTTTACTTTATTACCTTCATAGATGATTTCTCACGCTATGGATATGTGTATTTGATCAAAGAAAAGTCAGAGTCTCTTGAGAAGTTTAAGGAATTTAAGGTTGAAGTTGAGAAACATATGGGAAAGAGTATAAAGATTGTGAGATCTGATCGAGGTGGAGAATACTATGAGAGACATGGTGACACAGGACAGCATAAGGGACCATTTACTCAGTATTTACAAGATTCTGGCATAATAGCTCAATTCACTATGCCAAGGAGCCCAGAACAGAATGGTGTCGCTGAGAGGCGAAATAGAACTTTGATGGATATGGTTAGAAGCATAATGAGTGGGAGTAATCTACCCCAGTTTCTATGGGGAGAAGCCTTAAAGACTTCTATGTATATTCTTAATCGCGTTCCTACTAAAGCAGTTCAGTTGACTCCGTTTGAGTTATTTAAAGGACGCAAACCTAGTTTGAACCATATTAAAGTTTGGGGATACCCAGCGGAGGTGAAACTGTATAATCCGACTCTGGGAAAGTTAGATCCACGAACCACTAGATGTTATTTTGTGTCTTACCCAGAGCACTCCAAGGGCTATCGATTCTATAACCCTGGCGGAGGTCCTAGAATTGTGGATTCACAAACAGCTAAGTTCTTAGAACTTGATGTTGTAGAGAAAGCTGAATGTTCACAGACCTCGGAGAGCAGAGGTGTTACCTATGTGGGTGTTGAAGGTGATCCTTTTGCTTCATTGAGCATGCAACCTGTTGAACCAGTTCTAGTACATATAGATGTGCAAGAACACGATACTAATGAAGTTCTAGTTGTGGAAATGCAAGCTCAAGATCAAAACACTATTGCTCTGCCAATTCGGAGATCTACTAGAGAAAGGAGATTAGCTATTCACCCTGATTATGAGGTATATCTTGGTGAACATGATTATGACATTGGGATTGTACAGGATCCAGTGACTTACTCCGAGGCTGTTTCAAGTCCACAATCAGAATTTTGGTTGAATGCTATGAAAGATGAAATGCAGTCCATGAAGCATAATGAAGTCTGGGATTTAGTTGAGCGACTTGAAGGATGCAAGCCCGTTGGTTGCAAATGGGTGTTTAAGACAAAGAAAGACTCCACTAGAAAGATAGACAGATTCAAGGCCAGATTGGTTGCTAAGGGATTCACACAAAAAGATGGAGTAGATTATGATGAGACTTTTTCGCCAGTATCCTCTAAAGACTCATTTAGGATTGTTATGGCACTAGTGGCTCATTTTGATATGGAACTGCACCAGATGGATGTTAAGACTGCCTTTGTAAATGAAGTCTTAGATAAAGAAGTATATATGGAACAACCTGAGGGTTTTGTGAAAGATAATGCCAATAAGTTTGTTTGTAAGCTAAAGAAATCTATTTATGGCCTTAAGCAAGCCTCGAGGCAATGGTATTTGAAATTTGATAGCTTTATCACTTCTTGTGGTTTTGTTGAGAACTTGATGGATCGTTGCATATATACCAAGTTTAGTGGGAGTACCCCAATTTTGTTAATTCTTTATGTCAATGACATATTATTGGCATGCAAGGATATGAGGCTACTTCGAGAAACTAAGACATTATTGTCTTCTCAATTTGATATGAAAGACCTTGGTGAAGCTTCTTTTGTTCTCGGGATTGAGATCCATAGAGATCGTTCACGTCGATTGTTAGGTCTTTCTCAGAGGGCATATATTGACCGGGTATTAGCAAGGTTTAACATGCAAGATTGTAAACCTGGAAATGCACCAATACTTAGAAGTGACAAGCTGAATAAATTACAATGCCCTCAAAGTGAAGCTGATAAGGAAACTATGAAGAGAATACCATATACCAGTGTAGTAGGTAGCTTTATGTATGCACAGGTTTGCACCAGACCTGATATTGCTTTTGCCACTGGAGTTCTTGGCAGATTTCAATCTAACCCTGGTCATGATCATTGGGTTGCTGCCAAGAAGGTTATGAGATACTTGAAAGGAACAAAGAATTATATGTTGACTTATAGACATGTGGATGATTTGGAGCTTGTTGGGTATTCAGATGCGGATTTTGCAAGTGATAAGGATGATTTAAAATCCACATCAGCTTATGTCTTCATTATGACAAGTGGAGCAGTGTTATGGAAAAACGTTAAACAGACATTGATTACATCCTCCACCATGCATGCAGAGTTTATGGCCTGTTATGGTGCAGCTGTTCAAGCCATTTGGTTGAAAAATCTTATAAAGTTGTTAACTGCCCTTGATTTTATTGAAAGGCCCGTTCAATTATATTGTGATAATTCTGCTGCTGTGTCATTCATTAACGACAATAGAAATATCAAAGGGGCCAAGCACACAGAGATCAAATTTTTGACAATTAAAGAGAGGGTAAAGAATGGTGAAGTTGCAGTGGAGCACATTGAAACAAATGCCATGGTAGCTGACCCACTTACTAAAGGATTAAGTCCTTCTGTATTGCAAAAGCATGTTGACCACATGGGTCTTTGTTCTTCATTTGATGTTTTTGTTTAGTGGAAGCTTATGCTCTCTATTTTGATGCTTTTGCTTAGTGGGAGCTATTGATGTTTGTTGAACACTTTTGTTCAGTGGGAGCTGATGCCCACTTCATTGTTATGTATCATTGCAGCATTTGTTTGTTTATTGTTATGAAAGCTTTGATTGATGCATATACATTTTTGATACTTGTTTGTTGTTTAATTTTCATAAACTTGTGAGACACATATGTGTTTGTTTAAGACAGGTTATAAAGTCTTAAGGGAGGTGTAACCTTAAGCATTTGGCCAGGGCACATTATTGTTGGCCATATTATAATGTCTTGTAGCACACAAATATTTATGTACTCGAGTATCCTACACAAGACATTTTATATTCTCCTGGGACGATCTGTCGATGACGTCTTGTCACCTTGGGGATGTCCTTCTAGGACGGTTTGTCGATGACGTTTGTCATTTGAAGTGATATTCCCCTATGACGGTTTTGTCGGTGACACTGGTCATTAGGAGAATGGGATTGATAGGAGGGTAACACTACATTTCTTTTGTGGTGTTAGTTGTCCACCACACTATCATATAAGATCTATGTTCGTAAAGTGGAGAACTCTTGTGACTATCTTAGGAGTTGTGTCTCTAAATGGCATAATGACCATTATTATCTTTGAGTTTGAAACTTTATGTGACAAAATCAGCAATAAGGGATGTTTTTGAATTTTTTTGGGACCAGCATAAAATGTTTTTAAAATTATTTTCATATATATAAAATCTACTAGTAGTATTATTTGTTTTTATGATCATTGCTATAGCCTAAGTGGGAGATTGTTGGCTCATTGTATAAGTCCATGTAATGTGGGCTTATATCAATGATGCATAAACGATCATTCCTTACCGTGGCAATGCAATGTGATTTTATTGGTCCATTTAATTGTACACACATTGTACATGTATTCCCCTTTTTGCATATATGGTATTGGCTGGTGTGGGCCGTTGTCCATCTAATAGACTTTGATGAGTAAGGCTATTTGTATGGACATTTTATTAATTGGCTAAGTCCCCCCTCTAGCTCTCCGTTTATATATATATTTAATATATTTAATGTTGCTAAAGGGAGATATTTTGGAGATAACAATGAAACATGTTTTATTGCGTTTAGTCGTGGGAAACTGCCCCTAAGGGCAATTTCGCCACCTCATCCATCATGCCCTTCTCTCCAGTAAAACACTAAGCACACAACTCACTAATAACCCACGACTCACACACACCAAATAACCGCTTATTCACACGGGTAAATAAGAGGGGCTTTTACGCAGTCATGGTTATCGCCTTCTCCCTAACCTTTTCACGCAGCAACTTTTGGCTATCTCATCGAGCCAGTATTTGGAGAGAATAGAGTGGAAGACTTAGTCCAAAATGGTGGCGCAAATGGAAAAATACGGTATGTCTTCTGATCTATTTATGTTATGCATATTAAATCCATTATTTCTCCATGATCAATGCTTAGATCCTGTAAAAGAGTCTCTTTCCCAACGCCTTCTTAAATCATCTCTTGAACAGTTCCCAGACCTACACCGTGTTTGTGGCTCGAGTAATTAGAGTAGCAATGTCCAGTTCTACTGAGTTTGTAAGCCATCTGAGGATGTTGGCGGGACATCAATCCCATTGTAGGGCCTGTCGGAGGCCGCCGTGCGGCAATGGTAGGGAGCCTTTGATAAAGGTGATTTTATCCTCATGGTTAGAGAAATTTTTATTTGTTTGGTTTCATAGAAAAAAAATTGCTATCGTTGATTTTTCTTGGAATGTTTAGAGGGAGATTGTACAAACATATCCAGATTTTACATGTGTATTTGTTCTAAGTTAGGATAAAAATCTCAATGCCGAAAGATATGACTTTTAGAGAACAAGGGGAACATGCCGCAACTTACTTGGGTTGGATTGCAGGAGAAAGCAAAGCTCAAGAATTGGCGCGAGGTAAAAATTAGGAGAAAGAAAATATCTTGTGTTGAGAATTATGAGTTTCAGAAAATGATTACAGATATAGCATGCTTTCGGGTTTATGATCAGCTTTTCCGAGTTTGAGTGTTGCAGGATCTGAGTTTCTTGCGGGATTGTTCTTGCAGCACAGTAGGGTTGCAGCTATATAAGTCGGATAGCAATCTTGTTCTAGAGGATGTCTTGGCGGTGCAGTTGACTTTTCAATATCTGACGTGTCTCACGTGCCTTTGTCCTCTTGTTCAATAACGTGGGCGTGGACCCCAATTGTCCTGAGCTTCAACAAAAGAAAAAGGTGGATGTTTGCCACAGGATGGACCTACGTGGGTCAATTTCGACGGTGCACCCTTCCTCTTCCTTCTTGTTTCGCATTCGACGAAGGAAAGTTGTTTGAAAAAGGCTCACAGTATTTTCTTTGTCATCTGACCACTCCGTTTTCTAGGTGTTCCTCTGTTTGCGTTACCTATGGACTATGTTTAGACAAACAACCACATTAAAATAGAAAAAGGTTCATTTGAAAACTTATGGAGTTGAAAGGCTATATGTTCTACATATTACATGTGATATTCTAGCCTTACGGAGATATGATACGAGTTCAGTTTATTGCCGCGATGTGAGAAGGAAGGACACAATCTTTTCAGTGGTCATCTAGGTGAGATACTGGAAACAGTAAGCTCATTTACAGAAGGATTTGTTGCGGGAAACAGATCATTCTGAATGACTCTAGCCACAACAAATGCAGGTTGTTTCGGGTGAGGAAGAATACTGACTCGTTCCCCAGCAGAATTAGGACGGATGACATTGTGGGCCGATCCGCTGGATCCTCTTGCACACACAAAAGCCCGACGTGCATGCATTTTAAGACGTCTGTAATCTGGGTCGCTTCCATCAACAAAGGGTCCACAAATTGCGACCCTTTTCCTTCATTCCCGAGTCTCCATGCCTGTCAATATTCATTTATAGAAACTATATTTTTCATCCACGAATGGGCACGCTTTGAGAAAGGTTAAATTCAGTTTTAACTCAATGAGACTTAATTCAAACGGAAAGAAGAAACATACATATGCAAGAAGTCTTTGGGAATGAACTTTGAGGTAGAAGCCGCTGTTTTTCTTTCCACTTATAATCTCAAATAATACCACGCCAAAACTAAAAACATCATATTTAACGGAAAATATTCCTTCTATTGCATACTGTTTTTGGACATTATGCCAATCAATGTCTTCATAGTTTTATATTAATAGGAAAAAAAAGGAAAAAAAAATACAAAAACAAAAGTGAGAAGACTTATTATGTTCCAACAATCTTTTGGGTGTTGGCAGAACATTGGTTTTCACAAAAGATTCTTGCCATGCCAAAATCTGATATTTTAACAACCATTTCATCATCTAATAATATATTACTTGGTTTTAGATCCCGATGAATGATTTTAAGACGGGAATCCTCGTGAAGATAGAGAAGTCCCCTGGCTATACCAACAATAATATTGTAACATGTCTTCCAATCAAGCTGAGTGCGTTTTTCTGAATCTAAAATGCAGTAGTAGAAGAAAGTTAAGGCATGACTTCAGGTTTGAAAATCAATAGTGTAATGAACAAGTAGTTTGGAATGTAATAAAGTTAGAACGAAGAAGGGTCGAAGGGGCAAACCAAAGATGAAGAAGTCAAGGCTTTTATTGGGCATGAATTCATAGACAAGCAGCTTTTCCTCTCCCTCTATGCCACATCCCAAGAGTTTCACAAGGTTTCGGTGCTGAAGTTTTACAATAAGTATGATCTCGTTTTTGAACTCCTTCAAGCCTTGCCATGACTTCCGGGACAACCTTTTGACTGCTACTTCCTTACCATCTGGTAGAACACCCTGAGAAGAATATTCGGAACCAGAAAAAAAGTTCAGGCCCAACGCAATATAAGATCGAAAGAAAATAGAACAATTGATGTGACCTTGAAGACGGAGCCAAAGCCGCCTTGCCCGAGCTTGTTTGAATCTGAAAAGTCATCTGTAGCTGCCAATATAGTGGATAGATCCATGAAAGGCAGTTCGTCAGTACTCACTAATTCCCCGTCTTGCGTAAGGGCAACTCCGGGGGTGGTTGTCAATTCATGTAATAGATCCTTCTGGCCGTTCTCATCATCTACAACTAAATATAAACCTCGTTGCTGGCAATTCTGAAACAAATCTATGGTAGCAAGCTATTTAGATTAACTAACCTCTCTGTTTTCTCTTCTTCCGCCGATGATAAACTGCGAAAGACACGAGGACGGCTAGCACTGAAATTGGTACACACGTGGCCAACACAACCACCAAAATCTTCCATGTCCCTGCTTTTGACAAAACGAACAGACTTCAGATTCAATTCATTTTAATTTCTTTGTATGAATTTTATAGAATATTCAGCCACGGTGATCGTGTTTTCCCATAAAGAATCTGACAAACTTCTTACTGCCTGCACTGGGTTTGGTTAGGGCCATGCCGGCCATATGGCCGATGTTTTGTGTGATATAAAGATTCCATCATGTCCTATCATATCCTTTTACATATGTACTAAATACAAAAGCAAAACATGAAGTTGATATTTTCACATTAAATTTGGTAGATTTAGAATTATTCCTACCACGACAGCGAATTGTATCAAACGCAAGAATTCGTCAACCGCACAGGAATAGTTATCAAATACTGACTCATGAACTAATATTAACCCAGGTGTTCTGGGGTTCTTTCTTTGTTGTTGTTCTTGCAATTTGAAATATAGAGCAGGACTAAAATTCTTGCTTCCATACCTTTGGAACCCGGGTAGGTTAAGAGCAAACTTGAGTTGTTGTAGAATCGGTAAAGCTCAAACCTTATATTACAATTCCCACTAACAATAGCTCCGCCTTCTAGTGATGAGCAGCATGCACGAAGATCTCCGAAGGCAGACCTCAGACAAGAACTACAGGAATCTGCAGTGATGTCCCTTGTACATTGCACAAGACTATAAATGGTTCTCTTCCTCGAAAATTCAATTTCCCCCGTGGCAAACATGCTTTCAGATGGATCAAAAGCAGCCGTTCTTGAGATGCTATTCACTAAATAGGATAATTCCTTATCAAAAGGAACTGGATTTGATAGTTTCTTCTCCAGATTATTCCGGGGTGGATACTTTCCAGTATAAACACTCAACGAAAAGAACATCTGGAAGGAGTAGCGAACTTGACAATGGTCAAACCAAATCATTGCATCTTCACTTCTGCATCGCTTTAAGATTTCCTGGCTTGCGTTCTCTATGCAATCCGTACAAACGGTGGAGTTCACATCCCCTCTACAAAGCGCTTGACCGTGGACTTTGTCTGGGTCCCTCCCAGTAGAGGTGTTGTAGAAACCTGTTAGCGAGGCATTGGAGGGCAACCACTCGAGAAGGAGCTTGAGATTATTTTCAAATGAGCTGTTAAGCGTGTAATTTCTGGAACTGGATTCACAAGCGATACAGAGAGGATCTTCACTACCAAGGATTGGGCGCATATAAAGCGGTATGACTAAAAAAAGTATAGCTGAAATCACACCTTTATCTATTTCCCAAATGTGGTAGTACATTGAATGCTTGCTATAAGGCTCTCTTATAGTACTCTACCCGGCTGACGTTTAGTCCTCCAAGTTGTAGCTATTGAAGATTGCATGGAAATTTCCATTCTTTACCAGTCTGCTGACTGATGGGGAATATCCGGTTTAGGGAGGGCGATGGCGAAGGCAAATTTATCCGTAGTTTCCTGAACTCAGGTCAGAGCCAATAGCACTCTTCGCCCATATAATTCAAGCACTGACCAACATTATTAAATTTCTATGTAACTTACTAATTTTGTTTGGAGGCAGTTGTGAACATTATCTTGATCCCTTCATAAAAAGAAAAACTATCTCGGCCGACAGTTGATTCTGTCTGACTTTCTAACAAAACAAGCGCCTCCTTCGTTGGGAGTTGAGTCATATGACCGAGCTTTGGCGTTCGAACACTCAACTTAGTTATATGCGCCACAAGATTTTGAGAAAAGGATTTGAGCCTTTTGGAGGCACAGGATATATGAGTATGCGGTTGACATGTTCGTTCATTATAAATAACATATAAAATGAGCTACCATCCGAGCTTCCTGGTCCACTTTTAATTGTAGAACTTCTAATTGGCTTTACTGAGGCAAGAACAGAAAGTTCCAGTATGACCAAACACAGGGGCTTCGTAGCTTAATTAATTTCGTAGATATCTTAAGAAAAGATTTTTACACTTCATTGAAGTAATGAGATACAGTCATGACTATAGCGATACATCAAATATGGTGGATATTTTAAGATATCAGGTCTGCGCTTGTCACTTTCAGTTAACTGCTGCTTTGATATTCAAAAAGGAACAGGAAAAACTTAGAAAGAAACGGGAAGAACTTGAAGTCTAAGGCGTGTTTGTACATGGTGCTTACGTACTAAGCTTGATAGTTGGCAATCAACCACCAAACACATGGGTCGTGTGTTCGAGTAACCCCCTCCCCACGCTTGACCTACGGATATGGAATATAAGGATTAGTTTTTTCTTGGGAATTCAAGTTGAACACGGAATTGAAAATCACTTCCATTGACCATAGTGTCTGAGATGTTAAATATTAGTAATTCTAATCACATTACTAACTATACAGGTGAATTACAAGCAAATACAAACTTCATCTACTGTACTGCACGCAAGTGGAGGCATCAATGGAGTTTCAAATCCGCTGACGGGTTTCATTACCGCGGGCCAATGGTGGAAACCGATAGTTCATTGACAGAGTGGCCATTGGGACCTGTTTCCAAGTGACCAGTGAATCTCCCCACAGAAACGGCAGGACGTTGAGGCTGGCAAAGAGCTATAGTTTCACTTCTCAACATTACTACCACGAGTGACATGGTTGGTCTATCATTTGGATCTTCTTGAACACACAATAATCCAATATGAGTATATCTACGAAATTCGTCTGGACAGCATGAACCAATCAATAAAGGATCCATCAACTCCAACGTGTTCCCTTCATTCCATAATTGCCACGCCTGCACCATCATTTAGCACGTTTTAGACAATTTTTGAGCCTAGTATGAACTTCACAAGGGTAGAGATAGCCAGGAAGTCTTACATATGCCAGGAGGCTTGAGGCACGTTTTGATCGATGGAAACCAGCATTCTTTTTCCCAGTTATAATCTCAAGCAAGAGTACTCCAAAGCTAAAGACATCAGACTTAATAGAGTACAATCCCTCCATAGCAAATTCTGGAGCCATATATCCACTAAAAAAAAAGGTGAATTCACATTCTATTAAACACTAATCATTGAAATGCTAGATCTATGCGTAGAGTGCCTTTTGCCTTCTGGAACTTTAAAATCTATGATCGATGTAGATTTTTGACAAAAACCAATGATAATTTTAACTTCCCAAATAAAGCAATCAATATGTATGGCATGTATGAAATAATTTTAGAAAACTTATATCATAATAAATATTGAACCAAATATAAAATAAGATCAAGAAAACAGTAGAACTTACTATGTCCCAACTATTTTAGCAGTATTAGCTTCACTTTCACTTCCTGAAAAAATTCTTGCCATTCCAAAATCCGAAATTTTAGGATTCATATCATAGTCTAATAATATATTATTAGCTTTTAAATTTCTATGAATAATTCTAAGTCGGGAGTCCTCATGTAAATAAAGAATGCCCCTTGCAATTCCACTTATAATTGTATGTCGTTGGCTCCAATTGAGTTTCGCACGCCGCCTTGGATCTAAAAATCAAAAGTTAAAAGTTATTCAATTTATTGTTGAAACTTAACAAAATTTTCAAACAAATAAAGAAAGAAAGTAAAACAAAAAAACTAAAATGTTGGAAGTCTAAACAAACCAATAAGAAAGGCCTCCAAGTCGCTGTTTGGCATGAATTCGTAAACAAGCAGCTTTTCATCTCTTTCCGTACAAAACCCCAATAGCTTAACAAGATTTTTATGTTGAAGCTTCATTATTAACAAAACCTCATTTATGAATTCCTCTGTACCCTGTTCGGAATAGTAAGAAAGTCTCTTGACTGCTACTTCTCTCTTCCATCACTAAAGGTACCCTGCAAAAGTTTCATTCTTTTCAGTAACATTAACAAAAGAAAAAAAAAAAAAAAAGACAAGCTGATACCTTTTGTACTATAAACACAAGAAGATAAAAGAGCAATCACCTTGTAAACTGCGCCAAAACCACCTTGTCCAAGTTTATTTGCATCAGAGAAGTTCTTGGTAGCTGTTAGTATATATGCCAAATCAATATGGGGGGATTCCTGAGCTTTCTCGTCACACTTCCCTTGAAAAATGGGATGATTGAAGTTTAAGATACCAGGATCACTGATATTTGCTTGTTGATTAATGATGTCTCTTTCCCCTGAACGGAAAAGAATTGTATTATCAATTGTGAAAACCAGTACAAAATTGAAAAAGCAATCTTTGTAGCAGGCTTCTTTACATTTTTTAGCCCTTTTAGAAATCACCAGGCAAAAGATACAGGAACCCAGAAGTACTATCGCCAAGCTAGACCCGACTATGAGAATTAACATCATCCATTTTCTCCCTTCCCTGCCTGAATTTGTAAGCAATCATTTGCCGATTAGTTATTATTTATCTCAAATAAACATTATACTAAGAGGAATTTTCGCTACAGTATTCTTGTCGGGAAAAATACTTACTTCTCCCCGACGAACTGGGAGCTTCGGACGGCTTTCCATAAAAGTCATATAACTCATACCTCAAGAAGCAACTCCGACTAGGAAGTCTTGCACCAATAGAAAAATAGCAGCAAGTTAAAACATCTGTTATGGCGCTCTGGAGGCAGGAACTACACTCATCAGCAGATAAGTCTCTGGTGCACTGAACTAGAGCATATATTGTCTCGTCTTGAAAGGATACCTCCCCCGTGGAATACTGTAAGATTTTGATCTGAGTGAAGGGAAAACCTCTTTGTATTGATACTGCCTTGCTTTACAATGTACAAAATAAGGTCTTTATATAGACCTAGAATGAAGCTATACAAGGAAAGAAATAATTAGGGAAATATTTACATAATGCTAATTATCCTGATTTCACGTTGTGACAATATTGATATTCCATAACAAATACATATTAGCCGAAAGATTGAAAGCTGCCTCCTTAGCAAGATCATTAAGTGTCTCCCTCACAACAGATTTGAACTTTTGCGGTTGCGAAATTTCCTTCTTGTTATCCAAGTTGAGAACGTTCCCCGTGACATCCAATTGGCCAAAGAAATTTTTGTTTGAGTACCGCAACTGGCAATTCTCCTCCCATACAATCGCTTCTGTTGTGTTTGGGCAAAGATTCAAAATGTCTTGCGCAGCGGTTGTTATGCAGTCCCTGCAGGTGTCATACGTAGCATAGTTGAGGCACATGTAAAGACTGAAAACCCTATCTGGGTCATTTCCTTTGGAGGTATTATAGAATTTGGAAACAGATGCATTCGAGGGTAAAGATTGGAGGACAGCGTTAAGATTCTCTTGAAACGTACTGTTATCTGCATAAGTGCTGGTGTTTGAACAAAGGTTATATGGAGGGTCTGAATATGCAAGATTGCATAGGGAGGCAAGGAAAACATAAAGCAGAAGCGTTCGACTGACTTCTGGAACGATATGGGGAAGTGCCATTTCTTACTCTGAGTGCTTCTGCTATAATAATGGCTAAATTTCCTCTAGGGTAGTTGAAGGAGTTTGTGTTTCTCTTTGCACCTAAGGAGATAAGTGAACAAATTCCTCTCTTGTAGTCATTCAATTATACAATTAAAGATAGTTTCTGGGAGGAGTCCTTACGCCAGATTCAACTTCGTGGAAGGTATTGTATCGCAGAAAAAGAAAGGCACCATTGACTTACGTGGAGGAGCAGAAGTCTACATAAATCTATCGCTATTAGAGTTACAATTCTGTATAAATTAAGGGCCCTCGTGTATTGGCTTATTCCCTGTGTGTGTCCTAGGTAGCTTCTGGGATGTGATGTGGCAGTCAAGGGGAAATTTCAGTTATTAAAAAAAAAATCTATTCAAAGTGGGTGAGTAAAAAAAATAGTGGTCAATGATTGAAATGTTGATGAGAGCTAAGGAGTTGCAAGGAAAGGGTTCGGAAGCTTAAATTGACTGAGGGGCCCATAGTTTGTGAGACTTGGCGGAAAGCAATACTGCGTGCATAAAAAGCAACTGAAAATTGATGGAGAGTTTGTCCGGTGGCAGAGTTTACTTTGATCACCAATGCAAAAACATGGATTCCACAAGAAGCCGCCTGCAAAGTTATCTGTTTGTTCTCTTCCTTCCCTTTCACCATTGAAACAGCGATGTTTAGTTAACTCCGATCATTATTCTTTTGGCCTTCTGTTTCCCGGGTATCGATCAAGCCTAATCTTCAAATATATAGGTTATGAAAGCAAGACTTAAGTATTAGGTCGCCTTGAAAGTAATTATAATACACTGAATCAATTATCATCTAAGTGTTTGGTGACCATTATCTGAACTTACCTTGAGAGAGACTTTAGCTTGTCAAAAGGATATCTATTACGATCTGTACTCAATCATAAATTATGGCTGTAAGACTGCATCTATAGTGTAAGTCATAGACTTTATAGGGCAGAAAATGCTTTCTAGAAAACAAAAATGCCTCGTATTTTTCCTTACCTGTAGGGAGGTTATACAAGTTTTTCTGATTAAAAAAAATAAAAAAGGGAAACACAGGCTTTATTAATCAAAACTCTCCTACCTTTCAGCTTTGACGAAGTTTGAGTTAGGGAATGGAATGGAAAGGGATCTTCCAAGTCATCATCTGACCCCTCATATGGTTAGCATGTCCTTACAGCCTTAGATGATAAAAGAGACTGATGAGAGAATCGAGTCCCTAGTTCTTTCCCTGGAAGTTGTCAATTTCTTTAGAAATATCAAATATTATCTGCAATATAATTCAAATTTGATCAAAATTATTGTACAGAAATGAGGGCAATTAAAAAAAAAAAAAGAACTGACCATGTAAAGATATTTGACTGATTGGTAACTAAAAAGTGCTCATGAAAACAATGAGTATCTCATTGGTTAACTTACAAAGAACTGTTGACTTCTTGTTGTTCTTAGAAACGATGAAAGGGTATAAGATTGTGATCCCTTCCCACTAGCTACTCATGTTCACAAGAATAGTTTGAAAAAAAAAAAAAAAAAACACCCTCCAATTAGTGAAAAGGTGCAGAAAAAGCACCAAGAGAACTACCCTCAAGGGCACTTGACCCAATTCAAGATCTTCAATTGTCCTCTTCGTTGCAATCCCCAATAACCATTATCGAAAATAAGACAAAAAAATGTTAAGAAATCCGTTATCCAACTCAAAAGTTGACTCATGAAGTGGTGGAGTCTATTATCTTATGAGTAAGATTTTTAAGATATCTCTTAGTAACATAATACTTCATTGCCTATATCTTAATACATCCTTTTACTGTAATAATTAAATTATTGAATCACCATAATATCACATCACATCGGTAATACATGAGCACAAGTCAATGGGAGCCCATATGGTTGCTAAGGAAATCTTGGCTCTAGTACCAAGTTAAGAGACCTATTATTCAATCCAAAAGTTGACTCAATAGGTGGTAAAATTCATTAACTTATAAGAAGATTCTTAATATATTTCTTAACAATATAAGATTTATTGCTCACATCTTAACAAAAAGGATTAAGGAATGTTGAGATATTGTTAGGGTTAGGAGAAAAATTAAGTGAAGAACATGATTGTAATATCCTAATTTAAGTAGGGGCATAGTTGGAAATTGAGATGTTTAAGTCACCTTTATAAAAAGAAGGGAGGTAGAGGATCCTAGATGGATTGGTAAGATAAGAGGGCCCCCATGGGGCGTAGCTATAAAGCTCCATAGGCTTGTTAAAAGTATTTCATGGCTTTTAGGTGATGATAGAATTTTATGAAATATTGCCCATTTAATGAGAAAGAAAGAAGGAAAAAACCAAGAAGTGTATGTAGAGGACATAGGAAATTGCACTTATTCTAACCTTCTTAAATATGTTGTGTTTAGGTGTGTGTTCCATTTGTTGTGTGTTTGATCCATACATGCATGATGGTACAATCTAACAATTCTTAAGAGATATTTGGGCTTCTAAGTTGAGCCATTAGACATATCAAACAAGCTCAACACAAGCTTATCTAATTGATTGTTATCTATGTGACAATAGAACATCCTTGTTAGCTATTTGGAAAACTAAGGGGCACTCCTTTGCGACCAACAAGAGATATACAACCTCATAATCAAACCCGCTCTTTACTTGGTTGTACAAGTAGCATGCCCGAGGGGGCTACTATGCTCACCATGCACTTGCATCACCACCTAAGTTTCACTACCACTTGGCCCAGCTTCTACGCCAATGATGCAATTGAATCATCACGTGGCTGCTAAAGCAAGCTAAGCTTCACACGGCAACATTGAAGCTAACTTAAACTCCTTAAACAAAAAAAGAGGAATGTAAGAGGGAATTCACTAGTAAGAGAAGGGTATGAAATAAAGAACCAACACCGTTCCACTTAAGTTCCACTTCTAACTAAAGTTGCCTACCTTTTTCTGCAAGGTCTAGGCTACGAGGTCCTTTTCCAATCCCTCTCTTATGCGTTCTAGCTAAGGCACATCCCTTGGCGTATCCCAAATTGAAATTGTTTTCAATATCCTTTGAAAGTTTGATTCACTAGTGGCTATTCTCTCGGTCATTAGCAATCACTGTGATAAAATTAGTCTACCTGCACTCCTCCAGAGTTATTTATGTACAAGACTATTCAAACATAAGCGATTGTTGAATCTTTGTAATCTACTAATGAGCTTATGAAGAATACAGAAGTGTTTATCAGTTACAAGAGAAAGAATAAAAGAATTGGTTCCCTACATATGCAAACTCTACAATCGAATACCTAACGGTCCATTACATGACTTGAAATTATTAATCATTGAACAATAGAGTTTAGCATCTCATATAAGAAAGGTCCATCTTATTTTCTCAACAATGCCCTCAAATTGGTGTTATATGCAAATCATAAATGCCCACTTGCCCATTAAAAGATTGTGTTGGGAAATAAAGCCTTTGTTAGTATATCTATAGGTTGCCCTCATGTGCATACGTGCATTTGTTTCCATGTGTTAATGGCAACATAATGAAGGAAGGATTTTAAATTAGGTTACGGTATTTTTAAATACCAATTTGAGGGCAACTTGTAAAGAGAGAAAGAGATACACAAAAATTTGTTTTAAAGATTGTTCAGCCATTTTGAGCTATTCCATCCCTCTCTTAATCTACATAACTAAGAAGAATCCTATTTACACTAAACCTAGAAAGAAAACTACTCTCCAATTTTTACAATGATATACACCATTGAACCACAAATCCTTAAAACCAGAGCAGCCACAAACTATAAGATTGTTTTTACACACCTTCTGACAATAAGTCTATGTGACTTACAACCTAGGTGTCACACACTCAACCATAATGAATTTGCTCTTCGACAAGAGAAAACTAGTCTAATTACAATGGATTACTCATATGATCACAAATTTGAGTTCAAATCCCTAGAATACAAGCTAGACTCAAGATATACAAGAATTGTTTTGTTTAGCTATAAAGACATTACAAATAATTTACAAGACATCTTCAAATATTGCTCTCACAACAAGCTTAGGCTCTCATACATATTTGTTTTAATGGGGCTAAGGGAGGGGAACTCTTTCTCACCCTACCTATTTGTTCTAATAATGGTTTCAAATTTTTTTGGAACTGCTCAAAGGAAAAGATTACCTATTTGTGCTTTTTTTATGACATTTTCTTGTTTGCTAATAGAAGTATTGGTCTAAAATGTCTTAGTTAAATGTTACGTAAGAATTTACAAAACTCATAAGGTTAAAGATGTACCCTTATAAATGTCAAATTTTCTTCTCAAGCATGTATAAGGTAGATAATACTTTGATATTTTACCATATTCCTATCTAGGAGGCCTAACTACCAATTAAATGCCTAGTAGTGCCCCTAACCTCCAAAGGCTCATAAATCTAGCTTACAAACCTTTGAATGAGAAAGTGTTAAGGAAAATTTAAAGTTGGGAGACTAAGCATATTAGCTATAGGGGGACAACTACAACTAGCAAAAGCTATCTTATTTTCTATACAAACGTATTGGTTGCAAATCTTTCTTCTACCTAATCAAACACTTGTGAAATTGAAAAAAGAAAAAATTAAACTTTTCTTATGGACAGGTACATCTAATGGGGAATGTGTAGCAAAAGTAGCTTGAAAGAAATCTATTACCTTGAAATTGATGGATATACATACTTGGAATAATGCAATAGTTGACAAAATTTTATTCTCTCTTATGAACAATTAATCAAATTCTTTAAAGGTAAGATGGATTATCTTATAATTTAAACCAGATTGAAAACTAGTTTAGGTTCAAACTCAAGTTTCGGTTTGATATGATATCAAAATTTAAACCTACAACCTTTGAATCCAAAGTCAAATTCAATTAATGTGGGTTTGGTGCAAACAAATCTCCCCATCTTATTACTTGGAGGACCTAGGTCGCACCTATTTTGGCATGATTTCTTGATAGGAAATTGGTAAGTTGTAAGTTGGAGGTAAGGCTATTTGTACATAGGCTGTGTTTGGAAAATTTTAGCTTCAATTATGCTTTTGGTTTCTAATTATCTCACCTAAGTATTAAAATTTTATGGACATTTAGAGAACTACTGATGACAAAAGTAGGGCTAACAATCGAGGTTGTGAAAGCTAAAGAACCTTACGGCTTTAAAAACATGTTAGAAAACTTACTTCCTCCATTAGACTTGGCTTGTAAATGAAGGGAATACCTCCACATATAAAGAATATAATAGGTTAGTATGTTGACAACATGTAATACATTAAATTCTAGCACATTTCATCATCCAAATATATAACATGGACAAATACTTTCCATGGGGACTTAACCAAATCTATGAGGGAAACAATGTCTTATTTAAAAATCTTTTCTAATACCATTTCACAAGACTAATGGTAAGAAAAACCTGATTGAGAAAAGGTCAAAGTGGAGGTAATGGCAAGCTAATAAGAAGCCAAGAAAATGTATTAACTAAGGCTTTGTGTGCAACATCTTACTCCAGAATCCCATGCCTCTAGCACCCCTAGATCCTTTCCTTATCCCCTTGATCCTTAATCTCTCTACCCTAACATGAACCTCACACCAAATTTCCCTTTACCAACTCACCCCATTTTCCTTTTTCCTTTCCTATCCCTGTTTTTTTTCCTCTTCCAAGGCCTTCTTCCATTCCCCCCCTTCCTTCCCCACAAAAAAAAAAAGAAAAGAAAAAGAAAAAGAAAGCCTTCCCCATGTCCCACCACCCTTATTCTAATGCCTTGCCTTCCTTCCTCTTTCTTATTTCCCTTGTTCACTCATGTATTAGCTTGATTTATTCAATTTTGCTAATGGCCTTCTATGTGGGAAATGATGAAGGAAAGGTCTATTGCTTTCACCTTCAACCATTAGTTAGACTCTCTAAAGGTCCTAACATAGGGTAAAAGTTGTAAGCCGAACTCGTCCAAAACCTATAACTACTCAAAGACAAGCCCTTAGCTTCCTTGGCTTAAGTTTAATGTATTGTACTAGGAGTGGGAAGTCATGAATTGCATATTCAAAATCTAAGGAGGAAATTGGAATGGCTACACTCTAATTATGCAATGTATGAGCTATATAGGAACCACTGGACATACTAAAATTAGGTACTTTTGATACCTTTTCCTATTTCAATAATTTGTATGAGGTAGTTATTGATGAAATTGCCTTTTAAATTACCATAAATGATGAAGTACATAAAGTTGAAAAGAGTTAAAAGTAGGATTTGGCCTCTATACCTATTGCGAATTGGTTAAAATCTATTACTTCTACTAATAATGTTAGAATGCCTTGGAATTTGGTAACCATGAGGACAATTAATCAAATTGCTAAATTAGATTATTTCACCTTGATAAAAAAGGGCATAAGATTGTTGTAAAGCTCCCTCTAGAAGCAATTAAGAAGTAAAAGTCACTTTGCTAACTATGTTATGGTTTATTTTTTCGATTCTAGTGCTTTGTGTTATGTAGTGAAACAAATGGTTGAAAAGTCAACTTATTATACATTACTACTATTAGGGATGGCTTTTTTTTTTCCTTTCAGTTTTCTAATGTTTGAAAGCCAAAAACAATTAATGAAAATTGGAGTATGGGAAATAGTTGGTAAACCTTTATTTTTTTCCAATATGACACCCTTGTATCATATTGGAGAAGGTCAAGCTATCTATTGTTCTCATTTAGGTTAAATTGTTTAATGTCCTTTATACATTATGAAACAAGATTGATATAAACCATGTTAGTAGTGCACTTGGTAAACCTTTATATATGGACAAATTTTTTTAACAAAAGCATCAACTATTATATATGTTAATCACTATATTTTAATGGATATTAATAATAAATTTCTTCAAAATTTTAATGTTGATCAAGATAATAATTAGGTGTTTGAGGTTACTATTCTGTGAAATTCTATATGCAAATGTACATGTTGAACAAGTACTATAAAAATAAGTAAAGATATCGTCCCATAGACACTGATGGTTACTAAGCTAACTAATTACTAATGGTGAATAATTCCTAGAGTTTATCTAGTAAATTAAAATAGTAAAACATGGATTAACTAACTTAATTTAACCTAAACTTGATAACTAAAATATGTTAAAGTGTCTGATTTCACCTAATTACTATATATAAATGTCGATCATTTATGCTTGCAAGATTAATTCTACTCATGTGATGACAAAATTTCCTAATTTATTCATTATCCTATATCTAGGTGTAGCGAATCTACTTAGCTCATTAACTCACTATATTTCTACCAATGAATTAAATGAACTAAGTGCATTAAGATATGTGAATATTTCAGTCTACACCTAAATCCACACAAACCAAATGGTATATGTATATCCATATTAAGCTATGGTTGCATATTACATGAAGCAATTACATGTCATTTCCTGTCGATCTCAAACATGCAAATAAGATCATTTAAGTGATAGATAATCAATTAAAAGCATTAAACTTAATAATATGCAACTTCACATTCATAAAATATCTCACAAAACACAATAATCATACCATTCATACATCATAATCAACTTTCATTGTATCTCTAACACAATAAACTAAAATACGGTATTTACAAATATATAAATAGTGCAAGAAATTGAACAAGGTATTTCGAAAATTAAAAACACCAAAGCTGTCACCAAAATGTCTTCAATTCAGAGAAAGTTTGGAAAAATCTACACATTAGGAAGAGGAGAAGAAAACACATAGTACACACCGCCATGCCCCACTGCTGCCCTACATAAAAATCTTTAGAAATTGCTCTAGAATACACCTAGGGTGCCGATCTAACTAGAAAGCATGAAGATCTATTGGAAAACTTACTAATCTACCAGAAAATTACATCCAAAAGGTGGCTGTCATCCTGCACCAGAAATTGCTCTTTCACCACTGGAAGCTGTATAGAACAGGTTGGAAACTCCCTCAAATGGCCAAAAATGGTCAGATTGAGTGAAAAATCGCACCAATCACTGGAAATATAGACGGGTTTTGCATTTCCCACCAGAAAAGGATGCTGGTGGTTGGTTGTCGCACAACCACCACGCTCTCAACTAGACCCACACTGTCGTGTGCGGCCAAGTTTCGGCGAGTAACTCCACTGTCTACTTCCCTCTCTCACTGGTCACTTCCCTCTCTCACTGGTCACTTCCCTTTCTCACTGGTCACTTCTCAATCCTCTCTACCAGTTGCACAAAAACTCTTCTCTATTTTTCAGCCACAATAATTCACCCTAAAATTCCTCCTTTTCTCTTTCTTTTTTCTTTTTCTTTTTGTCTTTTCCTCTTTTCTTTTCCACGTGTTGCACTTACTCTTTTTGCTTCTTCTTTCTTTTCTCTCTATCTTTTGCTTCATTTCTCTTGTTTTTCACCTATTTTGGGTTTACTACATAAAATAACAAAATATACATAAATATAATTAAATGAAATTATAATTATAAAAACACTTATTATATATTGCCTAAAATGATCAAAATAACTCTATAAGAAATAAAATTATCAACACCCCCAAACTTAACATTTTGCTCATCCTCGAGCAAAAGCTCTAAACAAGACTTTATGACAATAAAAAATAAATAAATAAAAATTACACACAAAAAGCACTAAACACATTCTAACAACACAACCAATCACTTGATGATATTCTCCCCAAATACCCCCAAACTAACATTTTGCTAGTCCTCGAGCAAAACACTAAACAACATATACTAACAACTAATCTTTCCATGATATTCTCCAATCATTGCTCAACTTAATAATTCAAAGATAAACATAACTTTCATCCAAGCATTATAATTGGTTTATAAGACAAGATAAATTCTTAACTATGTCAACCATGTGTGTGTATGTAAATCCATATTTTTTCTCAATTACATGCACTCCAAATAGATCCACATGAATATGCAACCTCTTAAAATCTTTAACCAAACCTCATAGGTTTGCTTTTCATTTCTTTTTCCACTAATGTAAGTCAATCATTTAACCAAGAATCAATAGGCTTTCATAAGCTTGTAATGTAAGGTTAGGCTAAGGGTAAGATGGAAGTCATTTAGGCTCAAATAACCCATGAACACATTACTTTCTAGGATCTCATCAAAACTCTAAACCTTCTCTACCTTTTTACTTCATGAAGATAATCTTTTCACCACCACTTATTCTCATTCTTTCATGTTCAATCATACTTTAACACTATCCAAAAGCCACAATCATATGTGCAACAATAAATCAAAACAACATTGTTTAAGTATGGCCACTTCAATCCTCTCCTACTAATGATATTCAATTACAATGTTCAAATGTCTATTTCAAAGAATTATGTGACTTGAATCTAACAAAATATGGTGGGATTATTCTATCCCAAAGCAAATGCTTCCATTTGCTTTTCTTTCTTTTTTTCATTTGCATTTGCATTTACAAAAGTAACATACTATGTTACACATAATCATTTCAATCAATTCTTCCCATACTACATCCTTCTATTTAACTTTTCTTGTGACCAAATCAACTTATACACATAAGAAGTCAATAGGTTCATAGGACTAGGACAATGAGAAAGATTGATCAAAAGGGTAAGAGATATCATATGTAGGTATCATTAAACAAAATTAGGATAAAAACAAAGCTTAGTGGGGTGACTGGGGATAAGTAAACAAGATTAGCTTGAAAGGCTCAATCGATCCAAAGATGGCCTAAATCATTTTCTTAGTCAAATGCAGCCTAGGATTTCTCCTCAAGAGGAAGTCAAGCAAATTATAAGATCCAGGTGAGATCCAAGAAAATCACACAATTCACATGAATGTTCTCTAGAGATACATATAATTTCAAGAAAAATGCAGACTTTTAGTGCTCAATAAGTGAATTAATATAATTAGAATTACACTTAACTCATATCACAATTGCAAGTTTGAACAAAATCTACATCTCCCTAAGAATTGCCAAGAATTCACAACAAGGAATCTAATGGTAATCATGGTCCATCATAAAAAGAATTCAAAAAAAAAAAAAAAAACTACTAACACAACAACTTTTAACACAAAACATAGAATTTCAATACAACACATCACAACATTTCCAACAAAATAGAAAACACTTCCAATACACTTCCAATATACTTCCAACAATAACTACAGTGTTCATAAACTTGAATGAAGCATTCTTCTCAATGCTAAAAGAAAATAAAGCACTAGTAAGGAAGGAATAAGGAAAAGTCCCCTAATTGAAGGCTCCCAACATAGAGCTATGATGAACATTTAATGACAGCTTTCCAATAAAAGATCAACAAAATGCTTAGGTTGCCTCCCAAGAAATTCTTGCTTTATAGTTTTCAGCCAAACTATCCTCCACATTGTTGCTAAAAAAGGATGGAACTCCAATAGTTTAAGAGATAACTTGTGTTGCATGATGGTTAAGCATTCTACAATCAACACCACCATTTCATATACTTCTAGCTTCCTTTTGTTCTCCAGTATCTCCTTCAACAATTATGCATAACTAGGTATTTAAACTAGAGCATTTGCATAAGGAATGTTAATTTTTAGTTTTAAAGATATATTAAGGAATTCTAAAAACTATTTATCTTTTTCACGTTGCTAAAATCTTTGGGGAGATGGAGCTGGAGGCATAAAGGGCTCAAGAGTTTCTGGAACAAGTTTACTCCTAAGTGCCTCCTTAAGTTGCATGTTGACATCCTTATCCATATCTTTGACAATCTCTTTGTCAATATCATCGTCTCCCAGTTGCATGTCACTTGTTAGGGTTATTACCTATGCAATATCTACAAGGCTTTTCTCCAAGTCAAGTGGCGAATGACCCTCATGATTCTCTAAGACCATATTAATCAACTGACCCATTTGAACCTCCAAATTTTTAATAGAAGCTTTTTAATTTTGAAGGTTCACTTCTCGGTTCTACAATATCTCTTCTTGGTTCAGAAGTCTTGCTTCAATACTCTCTATAACATTTTGTGTGGTAATGGCCATGTTGGTGACTATTTAATCTTTAGGGCTTTTCTCCATATTGATAGGCAACAAACCCTCCCTTCTCTCTGAAAGCATGTTGACCAACTGACCCATTTCCACCTCTAATTTTCTGATTAAAGCTTCTTGATTCTGAAATCTTGCTTTAGTCCTCTCCATAAAGTTTTGTGTGATAATGGCTAGTTTGGTAATTGTATCCTCCAAATTAGGCTTCTCCTCTTCTGTTTGCTCAAATGTTGGTGGTGGTCTCATTTTATTTAGGTTACTCCATGAAAATTTTTAATGGTTATACCATTCTGGATTATAGATGTTGAAGGATCATTTTGTGACCTACTCGAAATCCCAACAAAGTGAGCATATTCATTGTATTGAGCATTAGAGTTTCCTACTCTATATTTCATGCTCGCATGTCCTCCACCATAAAATTCACATTCTCTACTCTGAATTCCTATACTTAGGTTATTTATCTTCTCATCGAACACTTCCAATTATACGCACATTACTGTGAAGATATCTACTTCATGGACTCCACTTGCTTAATGCATTGGTAGCCTCTCAATAGACCATTGATAGTTATTGAATGTCATCTCCCTATAGTAGGTCATATGCCTCTTTTGGTGTTTTGTTGTGCAAAGACCCTTCTGTAGTTACATCAATTATCAAACGGAGATTTATACAAGATCCATCATAAAAAATTTGTACTTGTAACCATATGGGTAGTCCATGATGTTGACATCTCTTTAAAAGTTCCTTAAGTCTTTCTCAAGCTTTATATAGTGATTTATTATCCATCTATGCAAAAGTGATAACATCTTTGCACATTTTTGTTGATTTTGCAAAAGAGAAGAGCCTATGAAGAAACGTTTGAGCCAAGTCATCCCATGTAGTAATTGATCTTGCAGGAAAAGAAGAAAGCCAACTTTTAGCTTTGTCCCTAAGAGAAAATGGAAATAGTCTTAACCTAACAGCCTTATCTATGACTCTATTGTACTTGACCTGGTCATAAATTTCAAGGAAGACTTCAATGTGAGCATTTGGATAATCTTTTGGTAGCCCACTAAATTGGACAAAGTTTTGAAGCATCTAGTTGAGTGCTGGCTTGATCTTAAAGTTGTTTCCCTGAATTTCAGGCCTATTAATGCTTGATGTGGCATTCCAAAATGTTGGTGCACCACAGTCTTTTAGAAGTCTACGTGTACCATTAGTGTTCTCCATCCTTGTTGTCCAACAACAAAAAAGGCAATAAAATCTAGATTAAACCTAGAAGCTATTCAATACTAATATTAATTAGCAGTAAAACAACCAATCCTTGACAACGGCACCAAAAATTGTTCGGTGAAATTCTACATGCGAGTATTCATGTCGAACAAGTAATATAATAATGAGTAAAGATATTGTCCCACAAACACTGGTGATTACTAAGCTAACTAATTACTAATGGTGAATAATTCCTAAAGTTTATTTAGCAAATCAAAATGGTAAAACATGGATTAACTAACTTAATTTAACCTAAACTTGATAACTAAAATATGTTAAAGTGTCTGATTTCACCTAATTACTATATATAAATGTCGATCATTTATGCTTGCAAGATTAATTCTACTCATGTGATGACAAAATTTCCTAATTTATTCATTATCCTATATCTAGGTGTAGCGAATCTACTTAGCTCATTAACTCACTATATTTCTACCAATGAATTAAATGAACTAAGTGCATTAAGATATGTGAATATTTCAGTCTACACCTAAATCCACACAAACAAAATGGTATATGTATATCCATATTAAGCTATGGTTGCATATTACATGAAGCAATTACATGTCATTTCTTGTCGATCTCAAACATGCAAATAAGATCATTTAAGTGATAGATAATCAATTAAAAGCATTAAGCTTAATAATATGCAACTTCACATTCACAAAATATCTCACAAAACACAATAATCATACCATTCATACATCATAATCAACTTTCATTGTATCTCTAACACAATAAACTAAAATACGGTATTTACAAATATATAAATAGTGCAAGAAATTGAACAAGGTATTTCAAAAATTAAAAACACCAAAGTTGTCACCAAAATGTCTTCAATTCAGAGAAAGTTTGGACAAATCTGCACATCAAGAAAAGGAGGAGGATCTGGCTGAAAAAAGGAGAAGAAAACACATTGCACACGTTGCCACGTGCCACCGCTGCTCTACACAAAATCTTTAGAAATTGCTCTAGAAGATGCCCAAGGTGCCAATCTAACCAAAAAGCACACAGATCTATTGGAAAATGTGCTAATTTTCCAGAAAATTGCATCCAAAATGTGGTTGTCGTCCTTCTTTGGAAATTGCTCTTTCATTGCTAAAAGTTTCACAAAACAGGTTAGAAACTCCCTTTAATGGCTGGAAATGCTCAAATCGAGTAAAAACTCACACAAATTGCTAGAAATACAAATGGGTTTTTAGTTTCCCACCGGAAGAGGATGTCGGCAGTTGGCTATCAAACGACCATCGTGCTTTCAACTAGACCTACACTGTCGCGCGTGGCTGAATTCTGATGAGTAACCTACCATTTGCTTCCCTCTCTCACTGGTCACTTCTTGGTCCTCTCTCCTAGTTGCACAAAAACTCTTCTCTGTTTTTTACCCATGATAATTCACCCGACAATTCCCCCTTTTCTTTTCTTTTTTGTCTTTTCCTCCTTTCTTTTCCACGTGTTGCACTTACTCTTTTTGCTTTTTCTTTCTTTTCTCTCAATCTTTTGCTTCATTTCTCTTGTTTTTCACCTATTTTGGGTTTGCTGCACAAAACAAAATATAATCAAATATAATTAAATAAAAATATAATTATAAACACACTTATTATATATTACCTAAATGATCAAAATAACTCTAAGAAATAGAGTTATCAGTTACTATTGAATTATGGATGGATTCTTCCAAAATGTAAGAAATGTAATTGTTTTGGTCAGAAAGTTTGCTCTATTAAGAAAGATGTATGGATTCCTAAGAAGAATGTAGCCCTTTCCAATTTCCAATAGCATAGGTAAATAAAAAAGAAAAGGGTCAAGACCTATTTACAAGTGTAAAGACTTAGGTTAATACACATGTAGTTAGGGAAAATGGTGTTATTTACCCTACCCTATCAATTTGAGTACTATCAAGACTAATGTTGCTACTTGTACCACTCAAGAAAATAACCTTTACACAACTTAAAATTTATTCCTATTACTAGTAAGAGGAAACTCCTGGAAAGGAAAAGGACAATGATCATGTAACATTGTCGGAAAACAAGTTTGCTTAGCTTGTTGATAATATCTAGCCCACTTGTAAAAAGCTTCTAGATCTTCTTGATAACTTTGGGATGATGGAGAAGAGAAAAAAAAGCCTCCAAATCAATGAATGTTTATCATGAAATGTGAAAGACCTTATTAAATAGCCCAAATAAAGAGAATTTTTTAATTTTATATTATCTCAAGGCCCACATGTTATCATTTTGGTAGAATATCAAACAAAAGAAGAAAGTACAAGTTTTGTGATCAATAGTATGTTTATTAGTTCAAATTATTCTCATAACTATGATAATAAAATGAAAGAATAAGAAAGCCAAAGGGTTTATGGGAATGATTCTATATTCAACTATAAGAAATTGTACAATAATGAGCTTACATTTATAAGCTTGAATCCTATTCTAAATAAGAAACACAAATATTGACAATGAGTACAAGAAATTATTATATAAAATATACCAAGAATATTCCAAATTCCTAATGCTAATAACAACATGTTTGGTAGGCTTTACATTCACTAATAATTACTTGCACTCCATGATTAGAGGAAGTTGGATTTTATGGACATCATATGAGTTACAACTTTCAATTCAACGAACCTCATCTTTGGTTATCCATTGCCATATCGATAAGTTAGATTTGCCATCTTTCTTTTTGTCTATTACCTATCCGAATAACTTGGAATCAGAATGTATGAAGTTATGGAAAAGTATTAAGCTTTTCTTATCCTAAAAAATTGGAAATGTTCCTTAACTACTAATAGTGATTTTTATAAAATTTGACATGTAAATAAATGCATTAGTTGAAATGTTAGATGGATAAGGGGTATGAAGGATTTCAATCATATGACTAGGAAATTAAGATTGGTGAACCCTTCTTTCTTGGTTTTCTTCATTTGATCTAATAAAAACTTAGCATAGAATCTCAAAGCTAGCAAGATTGATAAAGCATTAACCAATACAGAGTGAATTCTTAGTTTTAATAGGTTTTCTATTGGGTTATTGCCTCCACCTATGTTAAATCATTTTCATTCTCTAGTTAAGTTAGACATCACTCACAAAAGACAGGGTGGAGGAGGGGTGGCGTGGAATCCTCTTTTAGATTCTTCAATTTTTCAACAAATAGCCTTGATTTTATGGATACTATCAATTCTATTTGATAATAAGAAGTTAGTGGCAACAAAATGTTCAAAGTAATTTTCAAAGTGACACTAGAATTATAACCAATTCAGTAACATACATCAAAAGGTAAAGGCTACTAGAAAACAGTTGTAGTGGGTTCAATTTAATCGACTACTTGACTTCTTTGATGCAATTACACACTCTAAGGAAATCTACTTACATTAGGTAAATAACTAAAACAAAAATAGAGGAATCTTTGACTAAAAGATGGAGATAATAATAGCATAATGTTCTTTTCATCCTTGATGTGTAAAAGAGTCCATAACAAAATCACTCACCTAGTATAAAAAGTTGGTTTTTATATTTCTAATAATGATGTGTTGCATAATGCTGTTAATACATATCATCATACTATACTTGGTAGTTCTTAGGTTAGTAGCATTCACATTGAAAGGTATGCTTCCTTAATCATGAAAATGTAAGTAACTTATTAAATCTACATGTTTTTGAATAATTAGATGTGGTGAGAGTTATTTGGGAGTTTCATAATTTTAAAGCTCCTAGTCTTAATAGTTACAATAGTCTATTTTTGAAGAAATCTTGACCTATTATTGGTCATGACATAGAAGGTGTAATTCTAGATTTTTTCTTCTCTAGAAAATTATTGAAAACTATTAATATTACTTTGTTATGCTTAGTTCCAAAAACCTCCAATCCTAGCCACATGTAAGATTGCCAACCAATTGCTTGCTATAATGCTCTGTATAAAGTGATTTCTAAGTTGCTTGTAAAAAGAATAAGCCTCATTCTTCCCATTGTGGTTAGCCAAAACCAAATTACTTTTATTAAGGTTGTCTTCTCAACTATTACAATAGATATAAAGGTATGCATATGACCATTAAAATTGATCTCATGAAAGCTTATGACATGATTAAATGAGGTGTAATATTAGGAGTCCTTTAAATTCTTCATACTCCTCAGATATTGATTACTTTGATTGGTTAGTGTATTACAACTACTAAATTTTCTGTGAACATTAATGATGATTATATTGGTTATTTTAAAGGCACCAATGGGTTAAGGCAAGGGGATCTATATTCCCTTATTTATTTGCTTTTGTTATGGCGATTCTTAATATGATTATTATTGAGAAAACTTTTGCTTCTACTTTCAAATATCATTGGTATTGTAAAAAGGATAAAATCACTCACCTTTGTTTTACTGATAACTTATTTTTATTTATACATGGGGGTTTTAATTTAGTACTATATCACATTGATGCTTTGGAAAAAGTTGTAGCAATCACAAGTTTACATTTTAATCCCATAAATATTAGCTATTGTTTCAAAGGCTCACTATGTAAAAAAAACTTTTAACACTAGATCACACTCCATTCTTCAAGGAAACTCTTCTTATTAGGTATCTTAATGTTCCATTCATTACAAAAAGGCTTACTTACATTAGTTATAAGGTTTTGACTAAGAAAATCATTGGAATGATTAAAGGATGGGAAATGAGACATCTCAATTGTATGTGAAGATTATTACTGGCAAAATTAGTTCTTACTTTTATTTGCACCTTTTAGATGCAAATATTTATTCTCTTTAAGAAAAATATCTAAGAGATTGAAAAAGAGATTAAGTACTTTTTGTGGGTAGATTATACATAAGATTATAAAACTCACAAGGTTGCTTAGCAAGTTATATGTTTACCCAAAAGGGAAGGAGAACTTAGGCTATTATACTTTAAAGTGTGGAATTAGATTCTATTGGGGTAGTCACTCTAGAATCTCATTAACTATCCAAGTTCATCTTTATAGAGTAAATGTATTCATAATATTAAATGTAGGAAAACTTTAGCTAAACATCTTAACATTTAAGAAAATATGTCAAGGAGTTGGAGAGCTTTTTTCAAGTTACAACAAATTCTCACATTCATACTCTCCAAACCTCGTGTCAAGTTAATGTTGAGATTGAATGGTATAACTTGATATGGTCAAGTGGAATCAACAAACATAACTTCATTGGATGGTTCATATATGGGAATAGACTTCTTATAATAGAAATGTTATCTTGATGGCTTTTTTCAATTAACTTGTATTGTAATTTTTGTGAGTCTAAATTTGAAAGAGGTCGCACTTGTTTTTTTAGTGTATTTAGACTAGACAAATTTGGCAAAGTATTCTTACACAATAAAGCTTTCATAGGCTATTTTAGGATATGCCTATTAGCCTTTGTATTTTTCTTATTCTTAAACAAATAAACTTACATATTCATCTGAAAAAAAAAACTTAGGTTTTACAATGTATGTATCCTTATGAATTCTTACATAACGGAATTGAAGAAGATTTCATAATAGAATAGGTGACATTCCAATCTTGTTGGCTAAAGTAAGGAAAATTGTATGAAAGAGAACTTCCCTACTTCACAATATCAAACACTTACAGGGAAATGTCATTTTGAGTAAGATCTAGAGACTTCTAACCTCTATTTTCTCTTACTCTTAGTTTTTCAGAAATTTTTGTAATACTAGGGTATTGCCCCTATGCTTTTATATATTACATTTTATTAATGTAACTTACATTTCAATCAAATATATATACATATATATATATATTACAGTTGTAATTTCTCTCATGTAATTATTCCCATGACCAAGAATATATTTTTTATACTTCATTTGTACCTCTAATACTAATATCTAGACTCTAGAAGGAGTTCATCACGTATATTAGACTTGTTACCACTCAAAAAATTTGTAGACAAATTTTTTTGTTCTACAAGTAGAAATGCATGCCAATTTCATATTAATAGGCCTTTAAAACTAAGATAGGATATAGGAAATTTGGCTTAGGGTGGTTGGATTAAACACAAGAAATTGTACAACAAATGATCAAGTAAATCTTGTTCATTTTACACAATCAAACTAATACAACTTAAGGGAGAAACTTGAATCCTCATATGTTAGCATGAAAAGCAAAAACAAACCTTAACATAAAACATATACAAAGAAGAAGATAGGGACCAAAAGATAGTACAAGCGAGCCAGCCATCTCCATATGCATTAGCAAGTTAGTCATTTAAATAGGTTACATGACAATGCTATAAGATAGTTAAACAAGTCATAGGTAATTGCCACCTCATATCCAAACAAGAGCATTTATCATTTACATGTTGCCTTGTCCATTGGAAAAAAAAAAAAAAATTTGGTTGAGGGTAAGGAAAGTGTTAAAGGTTAGTACCATTGGAAATGTAAGAATGTGCCATTCAACTAATAAGTGATTAGGTTTCCCCCCTAATGTCTTAAGTTTTTAGAATGGGCCTTCATACTCTAATATAGTATCAAAACTTCTAATGCATATTGTTCTTTATGGCTTAGTCCAACTTTGGGTTCATATGCCACACTACCTTGAGTCTTGAAATGCATCTAATTTAGAGGTCAACAAAAGGGTTCATGTGGGGCAAAAGTGTTGGTTCAAGGACTCGATTTAAGTAGAAAAAGATGGTTTGAGCTTTTAAGAGCATACCTAAGAATGGAAGTACGAGGCCAAGACACACATAAATTAAGCCATTAAGGAACTTTCAAAGAAGAAAATGGAAGAAATAGTGAAAATCAAACTCAATAAGATTTTTCTTTATTCACCTCTCCCTTACTTATTGTCAGCTTATTGGCAAAGGGTGGTTGGCTTGGATTGTGAGGCTATGGAGGTAAGCCTCATGGTTTAGGAGCAACCCACAAAGATCTTCATAGGTTAATGTTGCTGCTCAAGTATGTACGAGAGATGGTAATGGCGAAGGGTGTAATTGGGTTCCTTAGTCCTCAACAAACTTGTGTTAAATATTCATTATTAAACATAGTTTCTCTATTAAGTTAAAGTTAATCCACGAGTGCATTAAGTTCCTATATAAAATCAAATATACAAGAATAACCTTTTTTCATTGATTGGAAGCGTAAGTGTAAGGCAAAGGCATGGGTTTTGCCATAGGTGTGAAATTTACTAGAAAGAGCATTCCAAATTTCAGTAAAGGGTTTGGTATTTGGCAATAGTAGTAACAATGTTGTTGTTTCTTGTGTTTAGGATCTAGCCTCACGCTATTTGATCCTAAACAATCCAATTTTGATATGCTAGATTAGTGTTACACACTATGGTCTTATCTTTAGCAATATCTATAATAAACTCAAGTGGACATGAATATGAACCATCAAGAATACTCAAAAGGCCAAAAGCATGCATATATGGCTCAATTCAAAGCAGCCTCGATAATAAGGAAAGTAGGTTTCTTAGGCATAGGAAAAGGTAGGGCATGAATGGCAACATATATGTGATTAACATAGGAGGCCATTTTAATGGTAGGATAAAACAAACAAGGGGCTTATGCCATTGGTCAATGATACCAAGCTGATGTGGTATTACTCAATGCAATCTCAAGATGAATGTTTAAATGTTTTACTAAATTTCAATTATTTGTTGAAAATCAACTACATCACAAAATAAAATGCATTCAATGTGATTGTGTTAGAGAATTTATTTTCTATTTCTTTAACAATACATTTTCTGACAAAGGAATATCTCATTGAATATCTAGCTTATATGCACCATATTAGAATGGATCTACTGAGTGCAAATATAGACATATTACTAAATTTGGGCTTTTGTTACTAAATAATGCTTATGTCTCATTAAATATTGGGATTATGCATTTGAAATAGAAATCCATATCATAAATAGGTTATTATGCCCAATAATATAGAATAAAATGCAATGGAAATGACTATTCAATGCCCTACCTATGATTCCCATCTTAAGATTTGTGAATGCCTTATTTACCTTTATTTTCATCCATATTCAAAACATAAACTAGAAAAACATTTCACATCATGTGTCTTTCTTGGATATCCCATGGGATATAAATGTTATTGATATCTTTGTCCAATAATCGACAAAATTTGTATTATTTCCAATGCCCCCAACTATGGTTCATTGGACCTTGGTCAAATGTATCTTGTAGTTTCTAGCTAACACTCCTTGTTATGGCATTTAATTTACCAAAATTCCAACCTATTTCCTTAACACTTACTCTAATGTAGGATAGGTTGGTGATTGTGATGACTATTACTCAATAGGTGGTTATTGCAATTTCCTTAGTCCTAATATCATTTCTTAGAGCTATTACAAGTAGAAAACTATTGCTTGCTCAAGTACTAAAACTACATTTAAAAGCCTTACAAATACTGCTACTTAACTTATATGAATTGAAGCACAACTTTAAGACCTCCATGCTCAACTCCAAAATCACCAAAACTTTGATGTAACAACTTATCAACTCGCTATATGTCCATCAATCTAATGTTTCATGTCTACATAAAACATATCAGGAATGACTTCCATTTTCTTCAAGAATGCATTAAGATGAAAAAAATTTCCATCCATTTTATTTCCTCTGTGGATAAGTTGATAGTCTCACAAAAGGCCTATCCACACATTTCAAGCTATTACAAGGCAAGTTGACTATTTGCACCGACCAATTAGCTTGTGGGGGGATGTTAAGATCAAATTCTTGATATTCTTGCTATGACAGCCTTACAAACAAAGTTGAACCTACTAATTTTGCCTTAAGCTAATATGTCAAACCTTTTAAGAATAATGTCTCACCATTAACTACTAAATCAATAGGAATTGTAATCAATCATTCTCATGCCTAAATTAAAGGAACCCTAGAACTTTCCTTTGGGCAGGTAAATCTAATGGATGATGTGTAGTGAAAGTTGCGTGGAAAGAAGTTTGTTGGCCTAAAATTTCTAGAGGACTAGGTTTGATAGACATTCATACTTGGAATAAAGTGGCAATTGCAAAACTTTTATGGTATCTTGTACACCCCAACTCAAACTTTTTATAGGTTAAATGGATTATAATAGAAAATTTGAAGGAAATGAATGTATTAGAAGTTGAGATGAAAGGATCACTAGCTTGGAGTTTTAGGAATATTTTACAAGTAAGAAGTGAACTCACACAACTAGTAACAGACTCAGAATATAATATTGCCAAAAGTTATGTAGCACTAAGAGAGATAACAAAGAAGATATTGAATGGGCAACACTTGTATGGAAAGAAGGAATACCAAAGCATAATTTTATCTGTTGGATCACTTTGAAAGACAAACTATCCACAATAGATAAGGTGGCTAAATGGAATAGTTCAGTGGATCTACAATTTTTAAGTATAGGTTCACAAACTACATCTGGAAGGCTTTGTTAGGCATGAATGGATTAACTTAAAGGATTGAACACTAGAGAGCTTAAATATGTTGAATGATCAAAACTGTTAAGAGGAAGAGCTTTGCAGCAACTTTGCTTAGTATATCTTTCAAGGCCGTATTGTATCACATTTAGAGAGAAATGAATAGAAGAAGATTCAGTGATACAAGTCTAGATAACTCAACCATTATTGCAAAAATCAAAAAGGATGTAAGAGGAAAGATTTCATCTACCAGAGGAGTCAAGCTTACAAATTGTAACAAATTTTTACAATAGCTTTGGAATTTGCCAAGTGCAATGTTTGAGCTTAGATGATGATATTTTGTAACCGAACAATCTTGTAAATATTTTTAGGGTGATATATAATTTGACTTTTCACCAAAAAATAAAAAGAACCCAAAAGGAAGTTCTATTCAAAATTCAAATTTTGAATCATAATATTTTCCTGATCTCTCCAAACTTGGATGACTTTAAATTTATATTTTCAAATATTTTCTTAAATTGTAATTTTCAACTATCATTTATTTCATTATTTTCTTTCCTTGGTTAAAGATTTTCTACATCATTATAAATAAGATCTATTCTTGTGCATACAATTTATCGAATCCTAAACATATTTTCTCATATTGGCTTAGCCTTTGCATTCCATGTTACGTCTAACTTTCTTTCAAATTAATGTGTTACCACACATACTATGTTACACAAATTACAAATACCGTAACATCAAATACATCAACATAACAAGATTCTAATACATCACCTACTACAGCCATTATAACATGACAACTTTTTACTCATCACATGACTACATGTCTATGAAGAGGTACCATTCCATGTCTCAATGAATTGCCAAAACTAGTGTTATGATTGGCTTGTAGTCAATAATAATGCTTAGCATTCTGAGAACACTACAATCTAAAGGTGGTGCCATTTGCCTCTAGAACTCAACTTGGCCCAGAAGCTCTCAAAACAACTCTACCATTCCATCAATCACTCTCCTAATGAGATCCCTTGTCAAGTTATGGATTTCAGCACATGCTACTCCTCTAAATAGCCGATTAAAATTTAGTCTCAAATTGTTCAATGAAGCAAATATATCCAACAACTTTAAAAGCTTATTGGGATCCTTCCTACTCTTTATAATAATCATACCAAAATGAAAAAAAAAATGCAAGAATACCAACTTGGGCAGCTATCTTTGCAAAGTAACTTATCCATATGTTCAATCCCTTCCTCTTAGAAACATCAATATAAAGCTTATATTCTACCTCAAACAAATGATTCACTACAAACTCCGAATGCTTAGCCCAATGTGCTATATAGCCCTCTATGCTTTGCATATCATTGGACTCAAACACTGAGATATAAAGGTAACCCAAATCAAGCTTGTAAGCTTGCTCTAACATTTGAGCTACGAACTTGAACATAAATCAATATGCACTTCTCAAGTCTATTATTGGCAACTAATCTTCAAAGAATCACCTGCAACTTCTGCATAACAATAACTAGTAAAAGTGAAGGTGCAATGCAAGCTTACACCCCAAGTGAGGATGACGATGATATTGGCAATGGCATACTATTTTCAGTCAAAAAATGTTGGAAATCATCTTCTCTAGGGTTATTGTCCGACCCATTTGTGTGGGCAAGGATGCACTTGTCATGGTTAGGGGCCATATTAACCATGTTGTGAGCTCTATTGCTATGGTGCTTAACGGTTTTGATGCCGCTCATGGACTTGAAAATTCACTACTATTGGACTCCGGGACTAATCTACCCGGTTACTTGTCAGTTTTGAAATGCTTGGAGAAGGCATTAAAGTTTTTAGAGGACAATTGTGGATTGGCAATTCAATGGTTGTAGGATATTGTGGAGTACTTAGAAAATAACCCCATGGGTGATGATCGGTAGCTTTCAAATTTGAAGAGTTCCTTGCAGGATCTTAGGGAATTGCAAAATGATGAGAAGAAGGTGCTTCTAGATGGTGTCCCACAATGGAAGCATGAAGATGGACCATTGAGTTTATAAATAATGAAATTTTTCTACCTAAGACCTTAAGGTTTTGGAATATGCCCTTACACTTTAATAGAGAGAAAAGAAAAAATAGATGCTCTTCACAAGATGGAGAGTAGAATGGTCAATTTATATGGCACGAGCTTCATGGTTTAGTTTGAAGGCATTTCACTCTACAAATAGACTACGTTTGAACAAAGATCCCAATTAAAATGGACTACATGAGTCATATTTAGGAAGTAACATTTCCTATATTACATTCACAATGATAGAACTTCTATTTATTACCATGCTAGACGAAAGGAGAACATGTGCATGATTACAGAAGGATGAATTCACATTTCTTTGTTAGCAGTCATCGAGGTGAGAAACTGGAAATTGTAAGCTCATTTACAGAAGGATTTTCTGTAGGAAACTGGTCGTTCCGAACAACTCTAGTGGCAACAAATGCAGGTTGTTTTGGTTGAGGGAGACATGCTGATTCATTTCCCAACTGAGCTAAGACGGACGACATTGTAAGCCTATCTGCTGGATCCTCTTGCACACACAATAGCCCGATATGCATGCATTTTAAAACTTCTGAAGTCAAACCAGTCTTCATCAACGAAGGGTCTATGAATTCCAATTCTTTTCCTTCATTCCATAGTCTCCATGCCTATCAATACACGTTCAAAGTAAACATATTGTAATCATTCAACAAGAAATTGTACATTTTCAACTAAAATATACTTAATTCAAGCCAGGAAAAAAAAGAAAAAGAAAAAGGAAACATACAGATGCTAAGAGTGTTTGACCATGATTCGTGAGGTAGAAGCCGCTACTTTTTCTTCCACTAATAATCTCAAGCAATATGACCCCAAAGCTGAAAACATCAGATTTTGCAGAAAATAACCCCTCCATTGCATATTCCGGAGCCATGTATCCACTGTTTTGTAGCATAGCATCATTGTATTTTTCATCTAAAAACAAATTGATTCAAAAAAGAAAACATGTAAACTTACTATGTTCCAACAATTCTTCGAGTTTTAGCTGAATATTGGTCTTCACCAAATATTCTTGCCATACCAAAATCTGATATTTTGGCTTCCATTTCATCATTCAATAATATGTTGTTGGGCTTTAGATCCCGATGAATGATTTTAAGGCATGAGTCTTCATGAAGATAGAGAAGTCCTCTAGCAATACCAATAATAATATTATAGCGGGTATTCCAGTGGAGTTGAGTGCGTTTCTCTAAATCTGAAATGCAGTGCAAGAAGAAAGTTAACGTGTGACTTCAGATTTGAAGGTCATCATGTAATGCCTAAGTAGTTATGGATATAATAAAGTTAGAATGCAAAGGGGTTCAAGGATCAAACCAAAGATAAAGAAGTCAAGGCTTCTATTGCGCATGAATTCGTAGACGAGCAGCTTTTCCCCTCCCTCTATGCCACAACCCAAGAGTTTCACGAGGTTTCTGTGTCGAAGTTTTGCTATAAGTATGACCTCGTTTTTAAACTCTTCTAAGCCTTGCCATGACTTCCTTGACAGCCTCTTGACAGCTACTTCCTTACCATCTGGTAGCACACCCTGGGAAGAACATTCGGAATCAACCGACAAGTTCAGGCGCAAATAAAGGACTTCAAAGAAAATAGAAAAGTTGCTATGACCTTGAACATTGCTCCAAACCCGCCTTGTCCGAGCTTATTTGAATCTGAAAAGTCATCAGTAGCTGCCAATATTGTGGATAGATCCATGAACGGCAGTTCTTCAGAACTCACCAATTTACCATCTTGCGAGAGGGCTACTCCGGGGGTGGGTGTCAACTCATGTGAAAGTGCGTTCCGGCTTCTCCCATCATCTGCATTATTTATGGATATGACACCTGGTTGCTGGTAATTCTAAAACAAACTTGTCGTAGTTAGGCATTTAGATAATTTCACCTCCATGTGCTTTCTTCTTCCGCCTATGGTAAACTGCACATGACCCAATGAGAATCCCCAGAACTGATATTGATATACATGCAACCATCACAAACATCCATATCTTCCATTTGGTCCCTGTTTTTTGATAAAGAAACTGTGTCAATTTCAATCGAACAAAACTCTCTCTGACGTATACAATTTTCAGCGCTCTAGTAACTCTCTCTGAGGTATAAAATCAAGTTTATGCCGTTTCAGAAATAAATCTTGGTCAATTTAAGTTGATCTGACAAACTTATTACTTTTGCTCTGTCAGGTGACGGCCATGCCTGCGACATGACCGAGCATGGACCTATCTTGGCGATTTCTACGGTACCTGTCCAGCTATGATTGTGTGAGGGTTGGAGAAGGCCTACCCGCAAAAATATGGACTGTTCTATGTCCTCCCTCATCCATTTTTCTTGCGTTTGAAGTATAGTGCAGCATTATAATGCATTGACAGAAAACCAATTAAAAATTCTTACATCCTTACCTTTGGAACTTGGGTAGGTTAAGAAGAAACTTGAGGCGTTGTAGAATTGGTGCAGCTCAAACCTCATATTACAATTCCTACTAACGATTGTTCCGCCTTTGCGTGATGAGCAGCATGTACGAAGATCTCCCAAGGCAGACACAAGACACCGATCACAGGAATCTCCAGAGATGTCCCTTGTACATTGTACAAGGCCATAAATTGTGTTCTTCCCAGAAAATTGAATTTCCCCCGTGGCAAACATGCGTTTAGAAGGATGAGACGCTGCCTCACCTGAGATGTTATTCATCAAGTACAATAATACCTTGTCAATTGGAACTAGACTGGACAGATTCTTCTCCAGATTATTCTGCTCTGGATACTTTCCGGTATAAACATTCATGGAAAAGAACATCTGGATGGAGTATCAAACTTGACAGAGTTCAAACCAAATCATTGCGTCTTCACTTCTGCACTGCTTTAAGAGTTCCTGGCTGGCACTTTTTATGCAATCCTTGCAAACTGTTGTCGCAGTCTAAATCCGACTCCTTATAAATCTGGTTCCTAAATTGCAAGGGACGATCTAGGCTCCTGTCGGGTTTAGAATTCCTTTTCTTTCTACCAATCTTCACAGCGCACCACACAACAACACCACAACACTATCCAAACCTTCACAGCACACAACGCAACAACACTATCACAATACGGATCTAAGTAAGAGTTTAAGTGAACTCACCCGCATCAAGTGGACACGGCACACCTGCATCCAAGGGAGACAGCACCTCTGCATCGACAAGGGACACAGCACCGGCGGCTAAACGGCCAATTTTCATAAACAATAAGCTAGGGTCCTTGGGCGTCGCCCCCCCCCCCCCGCTCTTTTACAAGGTTTTCAGCTTAATTACAATACTGCCATTACTAAAACAAAAAGCCTCCACACAAGGCTATCCGACCCAATAACAAATAGCCCACTTGAGCCCACAGTTCACACATTAAACAAAAATAATAACAACAAAAGATCCTTACTTTCTTGCCTGCGACAACTCCCTCCCCCTCAAGGAAAAACCTTGTCCCCAAGGTTGAAATCTGGATACCTGAGGCAAAACTGGTCAACAGACTCCCACGTGGCATCTATAGCGGATGAACCTTTCCAGAGCACGAGTATTTGTTTCTCGCCCTTTGCCACTCTAGTTTGCAAAATGGCTTGCGGTTGAGCTAGTACAATGCCCTCTGCCTCCACAAACGTTGGTAATTCTGCTTGGACTTGAACTTGGCTGCCAATAAACTTCTTCAAGGCTGAAACATGAAAGACTGGATGAATTCTAGACTCCTCAGGTAGTTTCAGCTTATACGCCAATGTCCCCACTCTTTCTAACACCTCAAAAGGGCCATAATACAATGGCCTTAATTTATTCGGGCGTCTCATACTTACTGACAATTGTCGATAGGGTTGCAACCTCAAAAATACCATATCTCCTACTTGGAACTCCCTATCTGTCCTCCCTTTATCATAAACCTTCTTGATCCTATTTTGGGAGTCAATGAGCTTCTCCCTTAACATTCTCATTACGTGATCTCTTGTCATCAACTCTTTATTCGCTGCCTCCACAGAAGTTGCCCCTGGAACATAATCTAGAAGAGAAGGAGGAGGGCGTCCGTAGACTACCTCATAAGGGCTTTTGCCAGATGATCTGTGGATGCTAGTATTATAACATAGTTCAGCCCATGGCAGCCATTTCACCCAATACTTAGGTTGATCACCAGTGAAGCACCGTAAATACATCTCCAACACTCGGTTCACTGCCTCCGTTTGCCCATCTGACTGCGAATGGTAAGCTGTGGAATAGTTCAATCTTGTCCCTTGCAGGTTAAACAATTCCTGCCAAAAGAGGCTAGTAAAAACTTTATCCCGATCTGACACTATTCTTTTTGGGAGACCATATAATCTGTAGATGTTCTGGAAAAATGCTTCTGCTACTGTGACTGCAGTGTAAGGATGATTGAGAGGTATGAAATGAGCCATTTTGGATAACCTATCAACCACTACCAAAATACAAGTTTTTCCCTTAGAACTGGGCAAACCCTCAATAAAATCCATTGATAACTCAGTCCAAATCTCTTGTGGAACCGGTAATGGCTGCATGAGACCAGCGGGAAGTGTGTTCAAACTCTTGTTCTTCTGACATACCATACATTCTTGCACTACTTCTTGCACTAATCTTTTCATCCTACGCCAAAAGAATGAGGCCTTGACCCTTTGAAGGGTTTTGTGTACCCCTTCATGTGACGCTGCATGAATTTCTTCCACTAGTGGTCTTGATAGTGCCGAGTTAGGACTCAGATACATTCTGCCCTTGTAGAACAAAATCCCATTTTTGTACTGCCATGGTCCCTTAAGCGTTCCAGCTTGTACTTGTTGAACTAATTTCTGCATCTCTGGTTGTTCTTTTACTTCCTCTTGGATTGGTTCTATCCATAAAGGAAGAGGGGCAGAAATGGCTTGTAAAGCCCCTAGTGTTTCTCCTTCACCATGAAAGTCTTCCTTCCTCGATAGGGCATCTGCCACCATGTTTTCACGTCCAGGCTTATACTCAATGACAAAATCAAACCCCATCAACTTCATTAACCATTTTTGTTGAGCTGGTGTTGAAATTTTCTGCTCCCACAAGTACTTTAAGCTTTTCTGATATGTTTTCACAATAAACCTTTGCCCTAATAGATAATTCCGCCACTTGTTCACTGCCACAACAACAGCCATTAATTCTTTCTCATAAGTTGACAATAGTGCATTCTTTCCTGATAGGGCTCGACTGAAAAAGGCTATAGGATGTCCTTCCTGAGATAGCACCGCTCTAATTCCCATTCCTGATGCATCACATTCCAACTCAAACCCCTTCTCAAAGTTTGGCAAGGCTAGTACTGGCGCAGAAACCATAGCTCTTTTTAATTCCTCAAAGGCCTTTTCTGCTATTGAATTCCATTGAAAACTATTTTTCTTAAGTAGGGCTATGAGAGGAGCTGCAATTTTTCCATAATTCGCGATGAAACGCCGATAATATCCTGTCAAACCTAAAAATCCCCGCAGCCCCCTAACTTGTGTAGGTTTAGCCCACTCTAACATATCCCGAACCTTCTCATCATCCATTGATACCCCAACTGCACTGATAATATGTCCGAGATACTTAACAGATGACTGTCCAAAGGAACATTTGCTTTTCTTAACAAATAACACATGGTCTTTCAATACCCCAAACACCCTTTTTACATGTTCCACATGTTCTCTCCAACTCTTACTATAAATAAGGATATCATCAAAAAATACCAATACGAATTTCCTTAAGAACTCTCGAAAAACTGCATTCATTAAAGCTTGAAAGGTGGAAGGAGCATTACATAATCCAAAAGGCATCACCAAATATTCATAGTGGCCTTGGTGTGTTTGAAAGGCTGTTTTATAGATGTCCTCTGAATGCATCCTAATTTGATGATAACCCGACCGAAGATCCAATTTTGTGAAAAATTGTGCTCCATGTAACTCATCCATGAGCTCTTCTACTGTGGGAATTGGGAACCTATCCTTAACTGTTTGTTTATTTAAGGCTCTATAATCTACACAAAGTCTCCAAGACTTGTCTTGTTTTCTAACCAAAAGTACCGGTGACGAATAAGGGCTAGTGCTTGGTCTAATGGCTCCCGAATCTAACAATTGTGCAACCATTTTTTCTAGCTCATTTTTCTGGTAGTGGGGGTAGCGGTATGGTCTAGATGCAATTGGCTCACTTCCTTCCTTGAGGGATATGCGATGATTGAATTCTCTTAGTGGTGGCATTCCTTGTGGTTCCTCAAACAATTCCTCATACATTTGTAAGATCTTCTGCAATTTCTTATCCAACCTCCCTTTTTCCACCGTTTCACTAGGTTGTGCATTACCATCTATAGTCACTAGCTTTAGTTCACAAACTTCTTGTATTTGCAGCAACAATCCCACTCCCATATGCTTTATCTCTTTACATATAAGTTCCTCATCAACAATCTGGTTTTTTCCTGGTTTAATCCCCCAAATGGTTACCATTTTCAACCCTACACGAAAAGTCATCCTTAATTCCTCCATATTCCATACAATGTCCCCTAAAGTGCGCAACCACTGAGATCCCAACACTGCTTCAGAACCAGGTATGTGGAGTAACCAAAAATCTAATTTCATCCTAGCTTTCTGCACTACCACCTCAATCCCTTTACAAAGCCCTTCACTTTTCAGCTTCTCGCCACTAGCTACTATCACCTCAACGTTTTTTCCATCATCCACCTTTAACCCCCATTTTCGAGCCAACCTTGTACTTAGGAAATTATGAGTACTTCCCGTGTCCATTAGGATGCAAGCTTTATTCACACCTATCCCAAAATTACCCATCACCCTCATAGTTCCTGGATTTGTGTCACCTTTCATTGACTCTAGAGTTAAATCGCCTAACATGGCTTTACAGGAAATTTTTGGGGTTAAATCAACCATTTCTTGTTCTTCCTCTACTACCTCGGGTACTACACTTGCCCCATCGTCCTCATCCTCATCCTCATTCTCATCTTCCTCTTGTATTGCCATTACAAACAACTTACCTTTACAATTGTGGCCTGGTGTAAATTTCTCATCACAATTAAAACAAAGTCCTTTTTCACGCCTCTCTTGTATCTCCTTAGGCGTTAATGACTTAGGGGTTTTAGAAGATCCTGACCCTTTTTTCCAAGTGTTACTAGGCTGAGTTTGAGCTTTTGGAGTAAAGAACCTTTCTTTCTTGGGCGGAACATTCTTATCCTCCCACAAGTATGCCAACCCAATAGCATCAGCCAAATCTTGAGGTTTTCTGGACTGAACTTCCTTTCTAAGGCTCTCCTTTAACCCTGCTAAGAAGTAAGTAAGTTCCTGCTCATCTGTCACATAATCAACTTTCATAAGGAGTTGCATGTAGTTAAACTCATACTCCTCCACAGAGCCTGTTTGCTGTAATTTAATCAGATCCATGAGATAGTCTTGATACACTGATGGGCCATACCGTTTGATTAAAGCATCCTTAAGATTAGACCATGTGAGCTGCCTTCCTCCAACTTTCCTTTGTATCCATCCCACACATAAGTGAGCTTCATTATCCAAGTGCCAAGATGCAATTGACACTTTATCCCTCTCCCTTGTGTTATTAAATCTAAAAAACTCTTCTGCCCTACAAATCCAACTTGTTGGATCACTTCCTCCAGCAAAACGAGGGAAATCAAATCTAGGATTAGTTGGTTGTCTTTCCTGCTCATTGTTATCTCGGTCAGCCCTTCTGTTATTTTTGCCATTCCTATCTCGCCTCCTATCATCAAAGTCATGAAACTCCTCTTCATCCAACTCCTCCTCTTCTTCTTCTTTCTTAATTTTTTTATCTTTAGATCCCGAAGTAGACCCACTTACTTTCTGATCAAAGCTCCCAGTTTTTTTTTTGTCATTGTAAGTCTCGTGCAAACGCTGGAATGCTTGCAAAACCTCTTTAAATTCTTTCGATGTAACCTCCTGATGCCGAGCGAACTGATCCTGCAGTCGCCGGTTATCCTCTTCTCTTTTCCTTTCACTTTCGTCCTGTCGCCGTTCCATTTCAGCCTGACGACAATCCATGTCGGCTTGGATTTTCACCCACATTTGATCTGTCATAATTGATTCAAACTTGGCTCTAGATACCAAATTGTCGCAGTCTAAATCCGACTCCTTATAAATCTGGTTCCTAAATTGCAAGGGACGATCTAGGTAAGAGTTTAACTTTCTACCAATCTTCACAGCGCACCACACAACAACACCACAACACTATCCAAACCTTCACAGCACACAACGCAACAACACTATCACAATACGGATCTAAGTAAGAGTTTAAGTGAACTCACCCGCATCAAGTGGACACGGCACACCTGCATCCAAGGGAGACAGCACCTCTGCATCGACAAGGGACACAGCACCAGCGGCTAAACGGCCAATTTTCATAAACAATAAGCTAGGGTCCTTGGGCGTCGCCCCCCCCCCCCCCCCCCTCTATTACAAGGTTTTCAGCTTAATTACAATACTGCCATTACTAAAACAAAAAGCCTCCACACAAGGCTATCCGACCCAATAACAAATAGCCCACTTGAGCCCACAGTTCACACATTAAACAAAAATAATAACAACAAAAGATCCTTACTTTCTTGCCTGCGACAACTGTTGAGTCGACATCCCCTCTACAAAGCGCTTGACCGTAAACTTGGTTTTGGCCCTGCCCATTAGAGGTGTCGTAGAAACCAGATACCGAAGTATTGCAGGGCAAGGAATCAAGAAGGAGCTTGAGATTGTTTTCAAATGGGGTGTTGAGCGTGTAATTTCTGTAAGTAGGTTCACATAAGATAGCGAGAGGATCTCCACTAGCAAGGATTGGGCCCACAAAAAGTAGTATGATTAGGAAAAGCACAGCGGAAAGTACACCCCGATCCATCTTCCAGATTGGGGTAGCACAGTGGATGATTGCTAAGGCAATAAGTGGTGAAGAGAGGAAAGGTGGCCTGACTTTTGATCAAGAATAACACGGTCGTTATACGCTTAGCCCCCATGACAATTCATCCCTTAACAGCAAACTTTGACAACCAAACCGAGTAAGGTTGAACTGCTGCATATGGAAAGAAACTTTCCATGCTCTAGCTGGATGCTTTCAGAAAATGCTTCGGCTTTCGGATAGACTTTGGGGGAAATTTTCCTGTAGGTTCCTGGATTTTGACCAAACAAAACAACCACGACTATCTTGTCCTTTTGCCCTCTATTCATTAGCCAACGGCGTTCTTCATAACAGCAGCCAACAAACCGCGTTAACCGCATATGTACTTCAAACTAGCTACTTCTGTTTGCAGACCATCTCGAATATTGTAATTGCTAGTTGACTTTGTCTAAGGAATTCTCTCGTTAAACGAGTGGCTCCTAGTTAAGAGTTTCATAATCTACTCGTGATAAACAATGATTGAAATGCGCATTAAATACCGTCTTCCAGGTCTAGTTTGAACTTTGGAATCTCTCACGCGTCAGTGCCTATCCTTGGAGTTGAGAACAGTCACCGCGTCAAGGCAAAAGTTACCAACTGAATCTAGAATACGAAATGTTTACTCTTTATTAAACTGATAAGTAGCGAGGCATAAACATGTGTCATTTAAGACGGAGGATCTGTTTACTTATTTGTTACTTTTTCTAACCTTGAGACAGTGGTTACATATTTTTTCTGCTATGTTTAGCCCTTACGCGTATGACTTTCAGAATCATGTGCTATTATGATTTCATTGATTGCTGCTTTGTTATTTTGTAAAAAAGAAAAAACCCTCAAAAATTTATAACCTGTTCCAAGAATTTAATTAGGTACTCAACTTTGAGAGTTGACGTAGAATATAAACAGCCCTAGTTTTGGAATTTGGGAGAACACAGAATTTAAAACCCCCTTCATTGAGCAATGCGTCTGGGACATGGAATATACAATTACAGATCACTTGCAAATAAAAACGAGGTCAATTACAAGCAAATGTAAACTTCAACAACCGTACTGCACACGCAATGGGGCTTCAGTGGAATTTAAAATCAGTTTATGGCCTCTATTACCGCGGGTCAAGATCGGAAACCAACGAGACATTGGCAGAGAGGCTGTCAGGACTTGCATCAAAGTGATCGGTTAATCTTCCCACACAAAAGGCCGGTCGTTTAGGGTGGCAAAGAGTTACTGTTTCACTTTTCAGCATTAATCCGACAGACGACATGGTTGGTCTATCATTTGCATCTTCTTGAACACACAACAATCCAATATGAATATATCTTAGAAATTCGTCTGGACAGCATGAACCAATCAACAAAGGGTCCATCAACTCTAACGCATTCCCTTCGTTCCATAATTGCCATGCCTGCACCACAATTTAATGCGTCTAAGAAAATCTTGACCCCAGCATCAACTTTTCAAGTAACGATTTTTGCCAACAAATCTTACATATGCTAGTAGGCTTGCAGCACGTTTTGACTTATGGAAGCCAGCATTTCTTTTCCCTGTTATGATCTCAAGTACAAGTACTCCAAAACTATAGACATCAGACTTGGTGAAATATATTCCTTCCATAGCATATTCAGGAGCCATATATCCACTACTCCAAATACATCAAAGCAAAATTGAAATTTTTAGCCACATTAAATAATTTAATGATTAAGGCACAGTTATCATATAGATCGTATAAATATTTCACAAGGTCTTTCCTTTTGTGGCTTCATTGATCTCTTTATATTACTAGAAATGAAAATTGGTATGATTGACATAAATTTCTAAGAGTACATTTATGCATAGTGACATCAAGTTGTATTGATATGAGACATTTGAAATATATAATTAAATAAAAATGAGAATAAGAAAACATAGTACTTACTATGTCCCAACTATTTTAGCAGTATTGGCTTCACTTTCACTTGTTGCAAAGATCCTTGCCATTCCAAAATCAGAAATTTTAGGATTCATGTGACAATCCAATAATATATTACTAGCTTTTAGGTCTCTATGAATAATTTTAAGTGGAGAATCTTCGTGTAGATAAAGAGTTCCCTTTGCAATTCCACTTATTATATTAACTCGTTTGCTCCAGCTGAGTTGTGCACCTCTCCTTGAATCTAGCCACCAAAAGTTGAAAGTTATTCAGTTCATTATTGAAACTTAACAAAATCCGCCCCTCCTATTGCTTAAGTTTTTTAAAAGTTGATCTAAGTCACTTAAAGAAAAAAGAAAAAATATGCATAGAGAAGAAATTAGCCAACCGAAAAGCAAAACATCCAAGCTGCCATTGAGCATGAGTTCATAAACAAGCATCCGTTCTTCTCCTTCTACGCAGAACCCCAATAGCTTTACAAGATTTTTATGTTGAAGCTTCATTATCAGTAGAACTTCGTTTGTAAATTCTTCTAGACCTTGCTCCGAACAATAAGAGAGCCTTTTAATTGCTACTTCCTTTCCATAATTGAGAATGCCCTGCAAAAATTCATTCGACTTTCTTGATTAATTATAAAATAAAAATCAAACTTATGAGCTTATATGCTGTAGAATCAATTGAAAAACTATTTTTTCTTCGCATCACTATCGACTTCGATACTAACACAATTATTACTTCATAGGACATCACCTTGAAAACTGGGCCAAAGCCACCTTCTCCAAGCTTATTTGAATCAGAGAAGTTGTTCGTAGCTGCTAGTATAGATGCCAAATCAATATGAGGGGATTCCTGAGCTTTCGTGTGGTATCCTTGAAAATCAGGACGGTGGAAGTTTATTATACAAGGATCACCAATATTTGCTTGTAGACCATTAATTCTACTTTCCCCTGAAAAGAAGGGCAGTCTGAATAGTGAAAACAGAAGTAAAAATTGAAAGGCAATCTTACTTATAAGCATCCTTACGTTTTTTAGCCTTTTTACTTATCAAGAGAAACAAAACAAAGGAACCCAAAAGTACTATCGCCAAGCATGACACAACTGTAAGGATTATGATCATCCAATTCATTTCTCCACTGCCTGCATAGGAAAGCAGCCATTTGAGATTCGTTATTGATTATCACAAAATCAATACTAAAAGAAAAGTCATCTGTGTAAGAGAATAGTGTTGTTGACGAATCCTTACTTCCTGGTGAACGGGGAGCTGCAGGCGCGTCCCCATGAAAGTTATATAACTCATACCTCAAGTAGCAACTACGACTAGGAAGTCTTGCACCAACAGAGAAATAGCAGCAAGTTAAAACATCTGTTATGGCCCGCTGGAGGCACGAATTACACCCATCAGCGGATAAGTCCCTGGTGCACTGCACTAGAGCATATATTGTGTCCTCTCGAAACGGTACTTCACCCGTAGCATACATGTTAGCCGAAAGATTGAAAACTGCCCTCTTAGTAAGACTATTCAGCGCCTACCCACCCACAGGTGGTTCACTTGGTAAGGGTTGGGCGTGGGATCCTTGAGGTCCCAGGTTCAACTCCCCATGGGGAGCATTTGTGATTTACGTGGGGGATCAAATATTTATTTTTTATTTTTTATTTTTTATTTTTTTTGATAACCAAGGTGTCCGGGCCAGCTTGCGCGCACCTCGACTAATCCTTGGGGAAGGCTAGCACAGCAACCCACCTGTACAAAAGCTTACTTACACCATGTGGCTTTCACCATGCCACATGTATCCATCTCCTCCAACACCATACGTACCAAGAACCTTCCTTGAAAGTCTACGGCTCCCAACAACCTTTAATTGATTAATCTTGCTGCAACCCACTTACTAGAAAATAGTCTCAACAGCTTGAGAATTTTCCTTTCTGTCACGTCGCATCCCAGAAGCTACACACTACAGACACAGCAGAATAATCTAATATGTGAAGGGCTTTACTTCACGTGGTATTGTTAAGTTGTGCATCTCTAGTTGCAGGTTGTGTTCACATACTGAGTTCCTAAATGAAAGAGGCAGCGTCTTCAGCATGGCTACCACCTGTACAAAAGGTTGGAAGTTGGACTTGCGTTTGTAGGTCTCGTAGATGTAGCATCACAAAAAGTGAGAGCCAATTCATGCATGGAACTAGCCTTTGATAAGTGAAGGGATCTTTTTGTGGTGGATCATTATATTCTTCCTTTGAACTAACGTTACATTGACGCTTGTAAATTTCTTATTTTGCTCAATTGGAACAAATGAGAGTTTGGAACTTGCTTACCCAACTTCTAAGACAAGTTCCAAGGTGTACTTACGCTAACTCAAAGAAATCTCTTTTGGAGAGTGTGCAATCTCTATTCTAAGGAAAAACTTTGACTATATCAGATCTTCATAAAGAAGGTGGAGTTCAAGTATCATTTTAAGTCTAAGATGGCATTTGATTATTTCCTATAATTAAAATATCATTGATATAAATGAGCAACACAACAAAAGGATTGCCTTGAGATTTAGTGAAAATGAAGTAATCATGTTAGGATTGTTGAAATCCATACACAAGGAAAGCAACTGTAAACTTTGCATTTCACTAACATGAGGCTTACTTTAACCCATATAGAAATTTGCACAATTAACAAACTAGTTCCTCGGCTTGATTACAAAATCCAAAAGGAAGCTCCATATAAACCTTCCTAGAGAGATCAACATGAAAAAATGCATTATGGACATCCATCTAAAATAAAGTCCAATGATGAGCTATAGCAATAATGATTATATGTTAAAAAATGACATGTTTGGTTTTAGGTAAAATAGTATCCTAATAACTAATGCCTTTGGCCACTAGTTAGGCTTTATAACTCTTAATAAAGCTATCAACATATTACTTAACCTTGTAGACCTATTTACAAATAACTAAACATTGACTAAGAGGCAAAAGGGCCATATCCTATGTGTGATTAGCCTTAAGGGCCATAAGCTCACTATCCATGACAGCAACCCAATTAGGATCTTGAAAGGCCTCTTGGAAAGATTAAGGTTCTTAAGTGGCTGAGATGGAGGCAATAAAGTGGAGTAATGGGGTTAGCAATAGTCAAAAGAGAGATAATTGGATAAAGGGTGTATGAAAGTGGAGTATGTGTGTTTAAGTCAATAGAATTGACAAGTGGATCAATGAATGCATAAGGCTCATGTACAAGTTGTAAAGTATTAAGGTCAATAGATGTAAGTGGCAAGCTAGTGTCAAGTGAAGGATGGAATGCTAGGTTAGGAAGATAAGGATCATCAACTAGAAGCAAAGATCGAGACTATGATTCCTTAAGCAGTATGATGAGAGCTAACAAGGTGGCCAAACTATTAAGGGATAAGGGTGAAGGCGAAGGTGTAAAAGGAAAAATATCTTTCCAAAAAATGACATTTTGACTAATAACAAGTTTTCCTATGGCAAGCTCATAAAGTTTGTACCCTTTCTGGTATGAAAGATAGCTAAAAAAAAATGCAAAGAAATGCCCTAAGATTAAAATTTCCATGCGTGCCTAAGGTGTTGGCATAATATTTGCAACCAAAACATGTAAATGCTTAAGAAAAGGTAGTTTGCCAAAAAGTCTCTCATAGGCAAAGATCACTCCCAAAAGAGAGGAAAGTAAGCAATTGATGAGGTAGATAGCAATTAAAATGATTTACCCCAAAACCATAGGGGAAGATGAGCTTGAAAATGTAAAGCTCATGTTACTTTTACTAAGTAATGATATTTACATTCGATCACCCCATTTTATTATTAGGCGTAAATACAAAAGCTTTCATGGAGGATGTCTTTAGGATAAAGAAAAGAAGAAACTCAAATGATAAAAATTCAATATTGGTACTAAAGCATATTTACTTGATGAAGGTTTTAAACTAAGTATGTACCATGAAGAGAAAGGCTTGACTTTTTTTAAAAAAAAAAAAGAGAAAATTGTCTTTTAAAATGAAGAAGAAAAGTCTAAGTACCATAGGAGAAATGGTTCACAATGATTTAAAAATAATGAGCTACATCATGTGTGGAATGTTTCTAAGGTCTCCAAACATCCATATAGACAAGTTCAAAAAAAAAAATATTGTTGCTATATGGCTAAGAGGAAGAGGTACACGAGTTTATTTTGCAAAAGGGCAAAATGAACAAGAAAAAGAGTCTAAACATAATATATGTTTCCTATAGGTAAAATAGGATTTTAGAAATGAACAATGAAGCCACTTATACCAAAGAAAATAAACATTACTAAAAACTAAATTACAAACAGTTAATTATTTGTTGCAATTATTGTTCTGAGCAAAAAACAAGAAATTAGAAAATAAAATTAAAATTTTTTCCAATGTTGGAATGGAGATAGTCCTTTTCAACCTTGTTAAGCCTAATAACACCTTACTCATTCGGTCTTGAAAAATACATAAATTATCAAAAAATAAGACTACACAATTATTGTTACGAATTAGTTTACAAATAGTTTGTGATTGTCATGAATTAGTTTACAAATGGATAAGAAGTTATATTGAAAATAAGGTGCAAAGAAGATGTGACAAAGGTGAAATTTTGGATTTGGCCTAAAATTTCCTATCTAAGTGACTAAACTACAAGTTTGATCAAGCAAATGAAATAAATATATGAGATACACATGGAAATGAAGAATCTAAAATATGGAGACCACAAGTAATTTGATTGCTAGTTACCAAATCTATAATCCATGTAAAAGTAAAACGTTTAAGGTTAGAAACTGTATTTATGAAGTTGGCACTTGGATCAAATGAGCTTATCTAATTACATAGAGTCACTTGCTTCTATTGTGAATCAAGAGTCAAGGTGAGACCAATAAAGCCCTTATAGATATTGCCTAGGCTACATGATATTGGGCCTAATAAGCTCAGACTAAGATGTAGTGGGGGCCCATTATAGAAACTTATAGCATAGAATTGATCAAGGTACTAGGGTGTGAAACAAGGGGGATTTTGGGGCTCATGTCCCTCAGTTGCAGTGTTATAGGCTGTAGGCCCATTCCCATTGGCCTAACTTCTGTTAGACCCTTTTTGTTTGGGCTTCCATACTAAATGTAACCCATAAAGAGGAAATAGGTCTCATTGATGTGGCATGTCTTCTTGCAATAGGAATAGGTGGGCTTTTACCCAAATTGGGTGTTAATGACAAGACATAGGCCAGACCCACTAGGCCCACTCGACTGAGCTGTCAAAGAATTGTGGGTTTGGCCCGACCCACCCTACCTTGTGGGGTCATATAGGCTCAAGGATTTGATCCATTCTTGCTCAATTTGTTGAACAATTTCCAGAATCTTCACACCACCATCCTGACTCATAGCACTCTTATCATTGTTGGAACTAACTCATGCTCTATCGAAGCCACTAGTGGCACCGACATGCCTCCCCCTTTCTACTGGACCTCCTACTTTCATAGAGCGTAGGTTCGTTCCAACAATGATAGGGTACCGCGAGCCAAGACAGTGGTGCAAAGATTCTGGAAATCATCTGACAAACCGAGCAAGAATTTCATGGATTAATCTTCTTGCTTAGAATCCTGGAGTTGCTTGTTCGCCTTGCACGAGCACTTACCGCATAAGCAGTAAACATGGGGTTGAATCGTATCTAATTCGTCCCACAAATCCTTCAAGCAAACAAAGCAAGTGGTAAGGTTGTTATTATTGCATTTACCGATGAGCTTGAGGTCATGACGGCTTGCTTTAAGCCACACTTTTGAATGCTAGTAATTTTGTTGAAGGAATCCTTCAAAACGGCCCAGATTTCCATCACCCATGGGAACCAAGAAACTAGATTCTCCAAGGAAGGATCAACCGAGTTTATCAACCAAGTGCTAACGATGGCATGACACTATTCTTTCATTGAATTGTAATTTTTTTTTCCTTTATCAGTCTATTTCTTGTATTATAAGTAGAACGTCTTGTAATGCTTTCTTTTCAAGCAATCCAATACAGAATTTTCTCAAGTTTCTTTTTCTTCAACATTGCTTCTTCTCTATTTCTTGTCAAAAACAAATTTTTAAAAAATCATAATTAGCGGAAAGAATTAAAAATATTCTTAATTTGAAAAACTTAAAAGTGGTCATGAACCATGTATAAATTTTTTATAGGGGCCAAAAGGTTTTAACAATATAATGGTAGGAGAAAATTAATCCCAAAATTTGTGATGCGCTCTTTGTGTTAAAGAGAGAACAGCATCGTGAGAACCACGTCCAACTGGAATAGACAAGTTTTAGGTCTTGGGCTTGAAATTGGAGCCTATGTACTCAGGCTCGGGACAAGCCCATCTACAATATTGTTGAGTGACCATATACCCTCACCAATTAGGTCAAAATAACAGGTGTGCCCCTCCTTGGTCCCAGACCGGAGCTTCTGCGGCCTTTGGAATCAGACAGCCGAGGCAATTTCGTTGTCATTTCCCAAGCGGAAACTGTTTTTCAACTCCTATAGATCAACTCGCTGCCTTCCCTTTATCTTGGCCATGGCGATCGCTCCGAGAAAATTTGCCAACTTGGGCTTCTTTACTTCACTTTCCTACCTCATGTCTAGTAGGCATAAGGCGTATATACAAGGCGTTCGTGCTTTTTCTCCCCAGGGTGGTAGTTTTCTTCATGATTTCTCAGCGGGGCCTGGTCGAACTGGATCTAGTGCTGCCTCCGAGACGTCTGGTTCGTGACATGGGCTAGGGGAGTTTGAAGTTGTTTTGTTGTAGGATTGTTTGAGAAAATGTCTGTGAAACAATATCCTGTTACCAACTGTTCATGACATTCAGCACCATGAATACATGCGTCACAACTGTTCTACATTTTAAGCACACAGTCTAGTATTGCTGTGTGCGTAGTTCTAGTTGGCATGTCAAACAATTAGCATTTGAGGCTAGGTAGCGACCACATTTATTCTTTTTGTTGGAAACCTCCCCAGTAAATGCAAATGTATATAGTGAGATAATTAGCTTGGGGTTTATTTTACTAAATGTCAAAATACATTGAAGACATTGATGCATTTGCGACATGGTTGTGAAGCCAACCTGCGCTTGGTTAGTTTCAGCTGGTTAACTGTCCATTGGAATCTTGCCTGTCTTTTTGGGCTTAGTATTTTCATTTAAGAAAAACTATTGAAGTTCTCATTGTTTCACTTCAATCATGCACTAACTAACAGTTGCCACCTGCCTTTAACTTCAAAATTAGAGGATGGTGCTGGATTATGCCACAGAGAATTTCAGAGATGGCATAATGGAGGTGGGATTTTCCACAAGTCAGCTTCCATTGACCCAACAGCGCTAATAGAGACTGGTGCTATCGTTCATCCCCAATCTGTTGTCAGTGGAAATGTTCATATTGGATCAGGAACTGTCGTTGGACCTTCCGTGATTATTGGCCAATCGACAAAAATAGGGTGAAATTTCCTCCCTACGCCGCCATAGTAATATTTATAACATTATACTGATATGGTTTTGGAACTACTGTATTTGTCAGGTACAATGTTGCGCTCAGTAATTGTGCTATTGGTGATTCATGTGTAATTCACAATGGAGTTTGCATTGGTCAAGATGGTGAGGGTTGGTAATTATGAGCTCAGTTTATTTATTGCAAGTGACAGGCATTGGATAGTTACAGAAATTGGATTTGATCCTAGTGGACACTCGTGTTATTTAGGGATCAATGTCATGGAAATCTTGTTTATTGACTGATACTTGTCTCCTTTCTTATTACCAATACCAGTACATATCAAGTTAGTTATTCTAATTCATGGTTTTGATATTTATCTATGTAGCCTGGAAACGTTGTTTTCTACATATTAGATTTTCCTTTGGTCTGTCAGTTGCTGATCTGTTAATCAGCTCTTGCTGCAGATGCTTCCGGTAATGCTTCTAGATTGTAACTTGATCTTCAATGCACATATGGTCCAGCTTTGAATTCCCAACGTACCAATACTTTTTTCCTTCGCTCTCCACACTGTATATTATAGGTTTCCTCTTGTGATTAGCAGCCCTGTTTGCAACTGAAAATGTGCTTTTTTGATAAATCTTTTAGTGTCTGCTGATTTTAGTTGCTGCATATCTTTACTTCAGGGTTTGGGTTTTTTGTGGATGAGAAAGGGAACATGATGAAGAAGCCTCAAGTTGGTGATATTTTATTTTTCTCAATTGAATTTAACCGTATGCTGTCTTCTTTGACATTATTGATCTGATTTGGATCAGCAATAGACTACACTATGTAAGATATCATGTTTGTTTTTTTCCTCAGCTGTTGAATGCTAGGATAGGGAACCATGTGGAGATTGGTGCAAATACATGCATTGACAGGGGAAGGTGAGATACGTGATATGTTTTAGAGTTTTTTTCTTTCTTTCACTGTATTAAATTTTTTTCTAAATGAGTTTGCACTCAAAGCTGTCCAAGCAGAAGTGTTAATGTTACCATCTATTTGTTTATGCAGCTGGAGAGATACAACTATAGGCGATCATTCAAAGATAGATAATTTAGTTCAGGTCAGTCTTTACTTTCTTAATTGGAAGGCAAATTATACTGAACGGGTGATCAGTCTGGCTGGCTTTGCAGATTGCTCATAATGTTGTTATTGGGAGCAGTTGCATGCTTTGTGGACAAGTTGGGATTGCGGGTTCTGTAACGTATGTTATTTCTGATTATTCTTTACCGTCATGAAGTTTAGGTTCCATTTTTTATACAACTTTCACTTTATAAGTACTTGGTGAAGCTAGTTTTCTTCGAGTTCTAACTTTACACTCTCTTTTTTTCAGGATAGGAGACTATGTAACAATGGGAGGAAGGGTAGCAGTTGGGGATCATGTTTCCATTGTGTCAAAGGTATTAATTTGGTATAGTAAGAAGGCTGTGCAGTTATAGCATAATTCTGCTGTGTCTTGTCACAGAGAATTGTAGACTATTTTTACTTCTGATTTCATTGGAAATCCCAGAGATATTGCATTTACTTTTCTTTGCTCTGTGCTTTTGTGTTGGAAGTGTCAGTTTGAGCTACCCTTTTCTTTTGGGTGGCCTTTCTGCTTCCAGAGATCCTTTTGGAGCAGTGTTTTGTTTGTTGTTTCACTTGTTGCGTCAGGACTTTGCGTATTTCGGTAGAGAATTTAGATTGTGAGGCATTCTAGAAAGTCTTGATGGACCTCTGAAAACAGAAATCAAATATGTGATGATTGCTTTATTGTATATAAAAAAGAAAAAGATAAAAAAAAAAAAAAAAAAGATTGTTTTATTGTGGAAAAAGAGGACTATTTTCTTGGTATGAGATAGATATGAATTGCCATGAAGCATGAAATCTTTAAGTTTTTAGCTTCATCTTTCTTCTTCTATTCAGTAGTATTATGCCTTCTTTTTATGTTTTTTCCTTAATGACTTCATTTTGATCTTTCATCTTAGAATATTTTATTTACGTAAGATATAGTTATTTGGTTCTTCCTTAAATAGAAGAGTTTTAAGAAATTCCACGTTGAAACACATGATAAAAAAAGCCTGTCCATTCAACTTTCATTTTTACTTCATCCTCAAAATTTCCCGTTATATATTTTTTTCTCAATGTTTACTTTTGGAGGTCTAATTTTCAATTCTTTAATCACCCAGAAAGTCAAAACTACTTCAGTTTTGAAAGCTATCTAGCTTGATCACTTTACTTTTGAAAAAGATTGAGTTTCCACCATCCGAAGCTTTGATAGGAGTGGACAAATTGGGTAGGAAAGGGCTGGCAATGGAAGTTTGACATTAGCATTCTCAGAAAAAGTATCAATGAGATCACAATTTGAACTAGGTAGCCAAGTTAACAAAAATGAAGGACTTGCTCAAAGTTTATATCTTATTAAATTATTAAATATATATGTATATATACAAAATCAAATAAAAAGATCCCAGAAAGATTAATTATGAGTTTCAAAAACCCCTGACAGTGTTCATTGCCTTTTTGTTTACCAAACTATTTCAATGTAGCCTGACCTCTATGACTTCCTTTGTCTGTTATCAGAAAGATTGAAACTGCGCAACCTTCTTTTCTTTCCATTCTTAAAGCATGTTTCTGATCAGGTTTTAAGATTACAAGCAGCGATCTACTTACGATTCACCAAATGTGTTACTCTCTTTTCTGCACCCATCTGAAGCAGATTCATATGCCCATATGACCACAAAGTATTAGTCTTTTGTCTTCATACTTGAATGTTTGCATGTTGATGCTTATGCCATTGGCCATAAAGAATACACATGGGCTTTGATCACCATATATAGGATTATTGGTGTCTCTCACTATAGTGAAAGAATACTGGGTTGAAAATAAGATATCTAATTAAAAGGAGTCGCAGGTCCGGCTTGCTGCCACTAGCTTTGTAACCAAGGACATCAAAGAACCAGGGGATTATGGCGGCTTTCCTGCTGTAAGGATTGCATTTGTCTTTTTTTTTCTTTTTTTTTTCTTTTTTTTTTTTTAATTGTGACTAACATTTTTCCACAGAAAGGGAAATTGGACCTAATATAACATGATATTGTTTACATGTCCTTCGGTGCTTTGCAGGTGCCAATACATGAGTGGCGAAGACAAGTTGCTACCCAATTTCAGATGTCAAAGAAAAGGGTTTCTTAAGAGTACCGAGTTAAGAGTCAAATGATGTGCCAACTTCTGAAGGATTCTGAACTTGCCAGGCGGCCCAACTTGCCTTACCATCAGAGAACGGCAGTAGCCATAGAGTAATAGACTTTGTCACAAGGTATCTTCAGCACTATATGGTTTGCTGGGGGGCATCTACCACATATCAGCCTTATGTAAGGTGCTCTAGATAATTAAAAAAGTTCACTTATTCTTTTCGGCTATGCATTATGTTCTTGTAGAAAAGTGGTCAATAACTTTTCTTTGACAATTTTTATGGCTAACTAGAATTATATATGTTTCCCTTCATTTACTTAGATATGATCAGGTTGGACGAAATTATGATTGGCACTTATTTTACTCTTTTCAAGTACGCCTAGCTTCGGCCAGTTTCTTCTGAAAAGCACCATTCATTACTATGTAAAAACCTACACAAATATGAGAGAGCAAACAGCAGATCACCTAGAAATTCAGAGAAGTTCACCACCCTTTTTCTATTTCTAATTATACAAGAACATTCAATGCCTTATATTCCTACAAAAAATGCTTGAACTTATACCTCATCCTGTCCTTGGAAGTACGGTGTAGCTTAGTCTTCTTCTTCTTCCCTGAAATTTTCCCATCCGAACCAACTGGAAAATGCCCCTGAAAGTCTAATGTATGGTGCTTACTCCTCCGTCCCCACGTCTTAAATTGAATCGTACTTTTCAAACCCACCAGCAATTCGGCTGTTGCGTTCGACACTGCAGTGACAAAAGGTTTCCACACTCGTGGATTGGCAACTCCATAATCAATAACTTGAGTAGTTCTGCCTGTTCCTTGACGGAAAGAAGGGACTCTTTTCTCAACTACTATATCCTGTCCAAAAACAAATGTTAGAAAACTTTCATCATAGTATATAACGGAGTCGCTGTTCGGATTTTTGATTTCAAGATTGTAGATGATGGTGCCATTTTGACCCTCCTTACTGAGTAAAGAGGATTGTGGGATGGAGAAGTCAACGATGGTATAGTTGGGAGTTCTTGGACGTAAGAGTAGCCATAGACAAATGGCTAGGATTCCTACAAGGACCAAAAACTGCAGAAGCCATAAATACAAGTTCTTGGTTTCACACATTTTTAGGGACTAAATGTGGTATGGAAGAGATGAGGAGGAAGAGGGGAATCACATCCCATTTCGGATTAAAAATATGGTATGATTCAAAAACAAAGGATGTCAATCAGTTGGTGCATGTTGTTCAAGTTTTAAGGACGGAATTATTCTTTTCTTCTTATGTGCTTGATTACTTGCTTCCCTCATCATTGGCACAAGTGGGCCTTGGAGGCCTCATAGTTCCCACATGGAAAAAGCTATTTGTGCCTAGAATGTATTACACTGAAGGAATTTTTTACTTCGAAGGGAACTTGAAGGGAACTCTCAAGCTTCCTTTCTGACCTAGGACGCTATATGAACTTTTTAGCGGGGAATATATGAGACAAAGTCTCTCTGGATGTATATCCACAGCCTTCCTGTACTTTTAGGTTCGTATTAGTAACGAACACCTACGCGAACATCAAGTACACCTCAGAAACACAGATTTAAGGTGTTTTGGGTAACGAACACTGCATCAACTGTTGGCAACATTTCCGATTACTTGTCTGAATAGAATTTTTTCATCAAAAGACCATACATTCAATTTCTTCCTACAAAAAACGATAAAACTAACATCGTCCCAAATAGCGGTTTTTACAGAGAAAGTGCAGGAATGTTCCTACGGCTATAAAACAATTCCAGACATGTCTTACAGGACATAATGATATGGTTTTTTCCACTGTTAGAAAATCAAAACCAGCAGTATCTCTAAATTAGTTTTTGCTTTTTTTTTTTTTTTTGCGTTATTTGGAATGACAACATTTTTGTATACATTGTTAGTTCTTAAGTTTTTATTCTTGAAGCTATTGAGAAGCTTATTAGAGATAAATTTATTAACGAAAAGAAGATTGTCAAAGCAACAGAAAAATTATATATTCTACATGTTTGAAAGTTAAATAAGGCTATTCTTTATTTGGCTTGATGTTGTATGTGATCTTAACCTATTTACTTACAAAAAAAAGAAAAAGAAAAAAGACTTGGGAACAAAGGACACATTGAAGAAACTATACTAAAAGATCTAAAAGGGAAGAAGGTATTGTGTTCCTCAGTACCTTTCACTACAATTTTTTGTCAGCTTAGGATGGTGTAGCACAGTCTTCTGTCCTGAAATCCGCCCATCTGAGCCGATTATCACATAAGCTTCATTACATATCCGGTGATGCTTTGTCATGAAGCTCAGTATCTTATACTTGACAGCAGTTTCCAGGGAAACCCTCATCCTCGTTGTCGTATTTGTAATTCCTTGCCATGACGGTTCGTATGCATTCACTTGCACTTCATATAGTGCACTGCTTTTGTATCCTTGGTAGAAACCCGGCAAGGATTTGGACCCGACGATGGCGTCTCTGTAATATAAGGTGATATTGATATGACTATAGTCGATGCCCATCTTCTTGTTGGGGTTTGAGAATTCGAGATACAAGAGAACAGAGCTGTTTGGGGTGTGAAGTGAAGTAGAATTCCTACCATCTAAGGTCGGAATATAGGCGTCGATGATGACGTAAATGGGACTCTTCGGAGTTAGAACCAGCCACAGCGTCACCGTGCATAATCCTAAGACGATTATAACTTGGAGAAACCATAAGAACAAAGAACACTTAGGTTCACGGGATCGTCTGAGAATAGGTAGAGATTCAGAGGGACTCTTGAGATCAGTCATGTTGGAAAACCGTTGTTCTGAGGATATGAGTACGCAAATGAATTCACTTCGCAGGGAAAAGATGAGTGGAAATATATGTCTACACCACCAAAACTTGGTCTGGATTTAAGGAGTGGAGCTTTCTATAGCTGTAAAAGTTGCATAACCAAATGGCGGTGAGTAAAACTTCTTTTGTAGCGCTTTATTACGGATAAAAAGCTCTGCTGATGCATCCAATGCGTGGCCACTAAAACATGGAAAAGAAGAAGCGAATTTCTGTCACTTTTTGTAGGCAGTTTCCTGGTGGAAGAACTAAACTTTTCAGCCACAATATAGTTCGCTTGTCGGTAGATGATTATTTTAGTGTTACTTCATCATGAAGAATGCTGTTTAACAGTGCGAAATACGAAACACGAAAAGCGATTTAAGGAAGGAGAAGAAGCATAGAAAGTAAAAGAAAGAAGCATTTTGCACAAACCCCCCCCCCCCCCCAAGACTGCTTTAAGCAGTCCTCCTTAATCAGTTATCCTAAATCAGCCTTTCTTTAGTGGATCACACTAGTAGAGATAGCTTTGGGGCTACGTTTTCTTAATCCAACTACCACCTATAATAACGCCTATGATGTTATTGTTTTCATTTTTCATTAGACATGTTGTCCATAGAAAAAGAAATGGCATATATTTCATGTTTGAACTGGTTGCCTTGGCGTTCTAGAGATTTCCAGGCTTTTCTATTGCACAAGTTGTTCCAAAATTTGGTGTCCATCTTAATAATCGAAATTCATGTCAAATCACAAGTTTATTTTATATAATCTTTTAAGATCACCTTATTGTATACAACTATAGGCAATTTCACTTCTTTTTTTCTTTTTTTAATGATCCAAAATCCTACCAAATTTTGCTTGATAGCTTAAATAAAGTAGTAACTTACACCAAAATATGCTCAAGTTCAATATAGTCAAAAGGACTTGAATCCACAAGATTGGACAAATTGGCATATTACCCAATCATGCACTTGTTGCCGTGGGTAAAGGTATTTTGAGAATATGCCTTGATAACCAATGGATAATGACGGAGTAATTTTTCTTACCATCTTGACTATAGCCTAAAAGATTTATTTTGCTTCTCCATTTATATTTTTCTTGGACCAAAATCCTAACAAACTACACATTTATAGAAATATAATTTGAATATTTTAATAATGTGAATATAACATGTTGAATTAGATACAAAATAAGTACTTAAATGGATGTCGCAAGTGTTACAATTTGCAGATCTAACATGCCTATTTTGTTTAAATTTCTTTCAATAAGAATTTTCTTTACCCGATTTTAATATTTTTCCATTTCTCCCAATTAATAGTTAAGTAAAATGATACAATGTTCATTATATACTTTTGAAGAATAATATGTTGATATAATTATTATCCAATTCAAGTGGCAGTAGGATTTATTAAGAAAAATTCTTAATATATTATTTAATAATATAGGATTCATTGTCTACATATTAACACAATATAACAAAAAAAAAAAAAGAAACGAAGAAACACAAACATCTATTACTTCACTTCTATATTATTATCTCATAATGAATCACAAATTTAATTTACTCTTAGAAACCAAAGGAAACTTGAGAATACAAATAAGGAAAGAATATTAGAAAAGAGAAATGAAATTACAAGAAAACCTATCGTGTAAATCAACTTACCACATTCTTTATACACATCAAGTGAAATAAACGGGGCATCTCCTGTCTTTGAAAATGGGTGACATCTTACCGTCGGATCCCACTGGAAACTCACAACTGGCGTGAGCGCGATGGTGCTTGGATTCCCAGGTGGAGATCTTAAATCTTATGGTTGCGACAATTTCTAGACGAAAATTCACCGTCCCATCCGCACGATCACGTGTGAATTCTGCCCAACGCTGGTTGTTCACCGTCAAAGTGTCTCCGGTCAGTGTATCTGCCTCCACAATAGTAGTCTTCGGTCCCTGATAAGACGGGTACGATAACGGTTTACCTCCGATCCGCTGCTCCACATAGTAAACCGACGCGTCCATGGAATCATAGTAAATTCCAATGTTCTGGTTCGAGTTCCGGATCGTCACATTAAACGATATCTGGGCATTTTGCAAACCGGCTGCTTCCCCCAAACCCGGAATCGAAAAGTCCTGGATATGAAATCTTGGGCGGTGTGGGCGTAAACTAAGCCATAGTATGAAGCTTATGATACCAACAACCAGTAGAAGCCCCAAGAAAACGGCACATACCATTTTGACGATCCGGGATGTGAGGCTTTCTCGGACGCGGTGGGCAATTTGACGGGCGGACCGGTGGCGGTGTTCTGTAGGTTGGCTTCCACCTGGGTAGCGCCCCGGGGTGGTCTTGATGGGTAAGCCGCTGGGGCTGTACATTTTTCTTGCCAGCCAGAAATGGGGAGAGGTTTACGGGGGAGATGTTGATGAAAAGTGGTAGCCATTTGGGAGCTTAAGTACAAAGGGGACGGAAGAGAGTGAGGCCCTACGTCGGAGGTCCTTTTGCATGGAGAAGGAAGGAATAAGGAAGTTGTTCTATGGTGGATCACCTTTTGCCAGTTCTCTACATTTCATGTGCACGCAAGGGAAAGATACACTTTTTTACTTTCCATAATTTAATATAACATCTAGAGAAATTTATCAATAATGTTTGATATTACATGATTATTAATGTTGATTACTTATCTTTTTGCAGAATTCGATGAATCATCTTGTAATTGAAGAAGGTACGTTAGGTATCCTTGTTCTCTGTTTATTCTCTTTTTGCTTTTAATTTGTAATGGGAGCCTTATTTCTGTATGAGAATAAGGTATAAAGATTTCCTACGTAGGGTGGAAAGTATACAGACGAGAATATAGTTTCGTGGACCTGCTGCCAATGTAAGCATTGCTTTGCAAGCTTTTTATTTAAATATTTCCTACTTGCATGCACCCGTATATGGTACTCTCAACTTATTTCATCCTAAGAAACATGTATGGTGAAACTCAGTATGCTAAAAAGGGTTGGCAGCATGCTTCCTCAAAGGCTATGGGAGAGGTGTAGTTTGGATGCTCATTAAGTGCAAGTTAAGGATGGGCTTTATGTGCAAAAAGAAAATTCATACTAAAAAAATAAGATCATCAAGGTGAAACTTATATAAGAAGAGGAATTTTTTGACTTTTAATTAATTTTTAAATTAAATTTTAAGTCCGTTAATATAGTACCAAAACTTAAGCTAACTTTGTTTCATCTCACATAAACTTGACATATAAGAGAGTGTGTGGGATAAAAATCTCATACCAAGAAGTAACATAAATGAAAAAAAAAAATCTCTAATCTCTAAGTCAATTTTTAAGTCGGGTCTCAAAACTTTTTAACAGGTGGTCTTTTATTAACAAAAGCTTTGTTTATGGTAGCTTTGGCCCAATGGCATTATAGAAGTGTGTGTGGGACAGTTTTGTGTAAGCAAGGCAATTATTGGAACCTTCATTGCATAATAAGGAAGTTACAAAAACAGACAAGGGGCTGGCAGAAGCTAATGGATAATTTTCTCGTTACAGTTCCCAAACAATAGCATTTTAGGTTAACGGGCTACGCATGTGCTTTTGCTCGTGAACAGTGTTGGAACGTGCAATAATATCGTGCTCAAGCGAAGTTCGAGGATGCAAAACCAAGTTTATCATTTTTTTTTTCCTAAGTTTTCAAGATATAATCATCTCTTGGAAAGTCATTATGTGCTTACTATTATAGTAATACCTTAACCTGTACTTCGGAATCCAAGCCACACGTTTTGACACGCTAATAGAAGACTGTCTCAAGGATCTGAACCTGCAGGTTCAAGCTGAACCTACAGGTTCTCTGGGCGAGAATCATGCAGTTTTGTAAAATAACGATAGTGCTCTTTTTTTTCTTTAATTAAGAGATAAAATCTCCGTAATTAAGTTGGATTGAGACAGGCCGTGCGACTCCCTATAATATATCCCATAAAGAAAAGGTTGTATTTTATTTGTGGGGGCCTTTTCTTCTTTCAAATTCTAGAACATGATAGAGATAACATCTTATTTAAGGTGGGTTGGACAGGTTGTTCAAGTCCCTATAATGTACTCCCCAGGAAAAGATGGCATTTGATTTGTTGAAGCGCTTGTTGAGGTGTGTTTCCGTGATTTACTGGTCTGGATTTTTCTGGAGTTCTTCATATGTTTTTCTCCATTGAAATCGTACGTTGGAGTTATGACACTTACTTCATGATGTTCAAGTTGTGATAAACTATTGACGGACAAAAATTAATCCTTTAATTGTCTAGCATTACACACGCACCACGTACTAAATAAATTGTTGTATGAGAAAAGAAAACCCTTTATGTCACCAGGCGATGGACTGAGGGTAGTCGACAAACCCACATTAGGAGAGCCAGCAATTCGAACACTTCAAACCGAATCAAACGTTTATTCAGGACAAATGAATAGAACAAACAGGACGAACACAAATTTACTCATAAGTTACAACGATGAGGAAACGGGTTCTTGTCACTTCTGGTCGTGGGTGATGATGATTGACCCAAAGAGCTCTCGATTAGTGAGCCATTAGGCGCCCATTCAAGGGCGGTTGCTTCTGCATCGATCTCAGTCTTTATTTTACAAACTTAAAGCTTTTAACTGTTGAATACTAACTCTTAAGGCTTCGACGACATACTACTCCGGTTCCTTACTAGTTAACCCTGCTGCATTGCTTCCTGATTTCGCCATTGGTGCCGGTGAGCACTCCAATCCGACCCATGTTGACCATTGATACTCCGAAGTCCTTAAAGAAGGTTGATCCTTCAGCACCACCAAGTTGTTGTAGGACATACGCTTTTGTCTCGGGATCATTAAGGAGAGCCGCATCTGATTGGAAGAGACCCCTTCTCTTTGCCACAAGCTTGTAGTAGCCGTTATCAAATGTCTTGAAGCTTCCGGGATCCATCTCTGCAAGCGTGGTAGTATCAGTTGCGCTGCATTTGCTCTTCAACCTTGCTGCATAGTTGGAATCCAAAGTCGGATCGGCGTCGCTTTTTCCAGTGAAGTTGTATAGACGATTGGTGAAGGCGGGGCAGTGAGAAGTCCCGATTGTATGACCACCTGAATCAATAACAACGGAACCAAATCAGCCCTTTTTTCCTGTCTTCATTTCGGTAAGAGCAATATAAGCCATTTAGTACCTGATAGAACTACAAGGTCCTTTACGCTTAGACCCTTTGCTTGAAAATCTCTTTTCAAAGTGGAAATGTTAGCTGTTGGTGGTGGTAGATTTTGTAAGGCCTCTATTATGTTTGAAACCCTTCCGTCTCTACGCCCTGTCTCGACTTCCCAGGATGGTCCGTACAACTGAGATGATCATAAGAGTTCGTCTAATCAGTACTTCTCAAGGAAAAAAAATATTTATAAAACTGGAAAAAGGATCTTTCTTTTCCTTACCAGGGAAACCGCATCCCTAGCTACGAGAGCTACGATATCCGCGCATGATACAACACCAGGACATGCCTTTTCCAACGCAGACTTTGCCTTGTCGATGATTTGAAACCCCCGAAGACTTAGATTCGGAAAAGCATTCTTCTCAGCTTGATTGGTTGAAGAGTTCAGCAGGACTGAGCCATCACAACCCTGCAAATTAACGAAACCAGTGAGTTGAAAAAACGAATAACAAAAACCCAACGAAACAGCTCTTGAAAATGAGACATCCAGATTCGTACCCTGACGAAACAATCATGAAAATGCATTCTCAATAGAGGCCCTCCAAGTGAAGGTGCTACTGAAAATGTTTCTGTCGAAACCTTCTTCACTATGTCCTCCACTTTTGGACATGTCTTTGAATAAAACCCTACTTTAAGTCCCTGCGCATTTGCGGGTTCAAGGAGAAAGAGCACAAACACCAACTGGAGAAGTAAAAACAAGGAGAGATTTGAGGAAGAAGCCATAGCACAAGGAGAAGTTAACAACTTTGATCTTGCTATGAGATGCTCTTAAGTTTGTGGCAATGGGAATTTATAGCGAAGCAAAACACAGCGAGACTAGTAGAAAGGCTGTAATCACATGTAATTTAATATGAAATTTAACACGTTATTACGCTAGTGAACGGGTGATGTGGACCACCCTTTGTAACCATAATTTTTCTCGATTCGATCCAATCGGTATTCGAAACTCCAAATTGGAAGGAATCAAATGTATTATAAAATTGATTTCTGATTTGTTTTCATTGAATTCAGTAGTTGAATCTCCCCGTGATTGCTATGGAGTCATTGTTAATTGGCACAACGTATTGTGATGGCCCTCCCCGACCGACAGAAGGAAACCCTTACAAGCAAAAGCAACTCATATGAACTGTACACTCTCCAGCACGTACGCTCTAAGTTGACCTTGCTATAGCGAAGGAAGGTTGCATGTGTTAGCTACAGGGATTCATTTTTTTAAGCAGGTTACAGTTTGGAAAGCTCTAAAGACAGCCGGCGGTATGCATGCGGCCATTCCAATCGGCTGTTTCTGAGAAAGAATAAGACAACAGAAAATTCTGTTCCATGGAGAGTATAAATACAAAAGAATGTACCAACTAGTTTCAAATAATGCAAAGGTTCCATGGCAGCAATGTGCCCCTTGGATCACCTATATTTTTTGTCAGAAAATATTGATTTGTTGCACCGGAAAGCAAAAATTAAAGTTCAAAACTGTGCTTGAGGCTTTGACTTCGCCTATAATGATTGTTTACAGCTATTTCGGTGGTTCTTTCTCTGCAATCTGCTTGTAGCAACTATTACATAAATCTTCCTTTTTATCGCATCCAACTAGCACATGGCCAGTTGCTAAGTGTATATTTAGAGTATGATAAAAAGAAAATGGAGAGTTACCTAACAAAAAAAATATGGAGAAAGTTGTTTTGTTACACGATGCTGACACTTCGCCCACAGAATACCACACTGATCTGTATGACGTTCCTCTTTAATTTATCAATAGACCTTGACAAGCAAGTTTCAGTTTCTAGGGAACTCTCTTGCTCTCCTACGATCACAAGTATGACCCATCATACATTTAATTCCAATGTTTCTAGTAAAAACAAAAACAAAGCGGTCAAGTGACGTCTTTGCAATTGAATAAGTCATGAGAAAGCATGGCTGAACCTTCCCCTATTCCAAATTTATTTTTTCTAATTGTTTCAGAATGTAGTTAAAAGTCTAACCTATGCAAATTAACTTGCCTCTAGTCAATAGGCATGTGACTCAATTGGTAGCACATGCTGCTTAGGATCAGAAGGAAATTAACTTGCCTTCCTCTTCTTTTTGTTTCCCTTTTTCGTTTTTCTTTCTTTTCCACGGAAAGGTTACAGATATAGGGAAAAAAAGCTCGTCTAGGAGATAGCAGCCCCTTGCTAAATAAAATCTTCATACAAATTCCCTTAATAAACTTGTATCAGCATCTTTTTCCTCTACTTAGCTCCCGACTACCTTTTTTTTTATTTATAGTTTATTGTTTGCCCCCTCCTTTAGGTTTAATAAGGTATCCAACCGCCATGATATCTTTTTATTTTTTTTGGTCTATAATGAAATAGTTGATATTTTCATCTTTAGTTAATTAGAAGAAGTTTTATATATTCAAACTATTGCTCCTACATCTGTTGACATAATTTATTGACCGAATTTTAATTTTTCCTGCCAAGTTTCTCCACGCAAGAAACTGGGAAAAGCATTTCATGTCCGTGTCTTCCATCCTGCAGATGAGCATCCCAAGGTTATCCGTTTGGGGTCGGCCGTGTTGGATACCTAGGCCTCGTCAAAAACAAAGACCAGGACAGAGTACAGGACGGCTCAAATTTCGTTCGATTATGAGCAAGACAAGTCCTGAACACGACTCCCGGAGCATAGAGTACAGCAAAGGGCTTATCTAGAACCGAACTTAAATTGCTGATAATGCTGCACATGGTCAAAAGTCTCCTGAATCCCCTTGCTCCGAAAGCGAACAGCATGTGCAAAAGTACGTGGTTTGATGCGTGAACACTTGTCAAGCCCCCTCTTCAATCCATGTGGCCATTGGAGAGTTTTACCTTTGAGACGGGATACCCTCTCCAGCCACATGCTGAAGTCAAAGGAAGATTTTGAAGCCTTTAATTAATATAGCAGTCTATATTTGTAAAAGGGATATGAATATGACCATCTTGTTCCACCCATGGGATCTTTTGTGATGCGGGGATGAAGGTTCTCTTGTCATATGATCTTCTTTTGAGATAATAGGCATTGGGAAGAGGAAATTCATTGGATGGCAACATGTACTAAACACTGTTCTTTCATTTGTCCTGTTGTCTGGATTGATGCTTAAGGCTAGGGTACTATATTCTGGTCAAATATTCCTTAGAAACTACATAAAGTGTAAACTATATTTTTACTTAACCAACAACTCCAACCAAACGGATATGATGTGGTTAGTTTGTCTAACTTGCAAATCAGCTAATCACCATAATATTTTAATCCCATCTGAATTATTTACATGGTTGGACTACCTATTTACATTTAAACCTATCTGCAGAATTTGAGAGATTAAATAATCCTAACCTTATCGGACCTCTTCGTTTCATCCAAATGTTTCCACTGTCAGCCCATTTATTTATTTGTTTGTTTATTTATTTTTATTTTGTCTCAATCGAAAGTGGCTTTCCCTTAACCTTCGACACTTAAAGCTACCTTGCCATTGTCTATTGCTCATCGAAGCCATCACTGCATTGCAGATGACTTGTTCTATTTGTGTCTTATTTTGAAAGATCTAGAATAATTTAGTATTAATGTACTGAATACAATCAAGGAAAAACAAGATGTATAGGAATGTTTTGCACTAAATTTCTTTCATTCAAAGTTCATTTTCAATACTGAAGGCCTCCTATAGCTATTTGAAACAACAAACCTACTTTCAGCTGTATGTATCACAAAAGGCAAAGTCACTTACGCTACGGGTGAGTTACTGAAACGTAAATTGTCGGTGATTGATTTGCGCCCGGTTTGATGGGACTTGCTTGGTTTAGGTTAGTGGTAATCCCTTGCTTTTCTCCTGCGATGTTTCTGCCAATTATTATGCATTGACATCGACAATAAAAACTCAAGTTATTAGTTGTACGGTTGTTTTACTAGTACGACAATTACAATTATTATATTCCTTTATAGACTGCGGAACCAACATTTTACTTTTCCCCTGCGATGTTTCAGCAGTGATAATGACAATGGACACCCAAGTTGTTAGCTGTGAATTTGTTTTATTGGTATGATAATTACAGTTATTTTACAATGAACACCCAAGTTGTTAGCAGTAAATTTGTTTTATTGGCATGATAATTACAAATATTTTCTTACTTTATAAACTCCTGAGTCAACATTTTACGACATGCAGGGAAAGGTACTTCCAAATAGAAAACATGTAACCAACGCGATTCACCAAATTGCTTCCCTTGTCATGATCGGAAATTTGAGTGGTCGGCAGGAATCATTCAGCTTAGCACGTCATTCTACATTTGGTAAAACGAGATCAGGACTAAAATATTAAGTGGAAGTATTCAGCTGCTGGGGTGAATAGGCATGACGCAGATCAAGTCAATCCCAAGGCAAGCACAAGAGAGCCTACTACATAGGCTTTCGTTGCTGATAGGTATCAGAGATTTAGGACATACATTCTAAATATGTTTGTCTTAAGCCTTCGGGAAATGGACCACTGAAAGATTCTATTGTTTTGAAACTTGTTCTGATCTGTGGTTTAAGCTTTTGGACTCTTGGGGCAAGGCCTGATGGAGATCTAGAGCTCAGTGCTGTTGTTCCTTGATGACCAGGCGACACGACCCTTTATCTGTTTTTTGTTCTATGTGGTGGATCACGCTAGCCAAGTCTCTTGTCGGTTACCTCTTTAACTGAAGGCCATGTTGAGTGCTTTAAAAGTTTTCAGTCACGAGATATGATGAAAGGGAAAGACAAAGAGCAAAAAAAAATAAAAAATAAAAAATAAATAAATAAACAAACGAGATAGATAAATTTTATTGTATTGGTTTTGTTATGATGAATGGAATTATCTTGTTCGGAGATGACATGGCATCCACCTGGATGCCACGATGTATGGTCAACGGGCAATTCTCAAAATGGGAACTGCCCCCTTTAGCACTGCACCAACTTACTGTTCTTGGCAAGCAGGTGAATGCTTTCCACAACTCAACCTCGCAAAGGCTCTCTTCCACTAAACCCGCAGCAGGATGCCAATAGCTCCTGAGACACAGATAGTAGTTCTCCCCCGAGTAGTTTTGAATCTTGTTCTACAAGACCATTGTTTTGTACATTTCAAATCTTTATCATGGGATTACCTTCTATCATCTTGTAATGGTATGTTTTGTTCATCAATAAACAATAATTTATCCAGATTTTCATATGTGATTCCAAGTATTTTGACATGACAAGGAGAGTATGTTCAACTTTGTTTTGAAGCTTTCTATCCCTCTTTTTGTTTTCCATTTCTTCTTTTAGATTTCCGACAAAAAAATTTCTTGATCCTAAACCGCTTCTACTTAATCCCAACATAAGGTGGTTTTGTTCTCACTCTAGGCAAAGGGATCTAAGATCCTTCTTCTTTTTTTTTTTTTTCTCCCATTTCCCATTTCTGCGAAAGCCATAAACTTGTCCAAAACTTTTTGGCTTTCACAAGACGACAATTTTTTTTGAAACGATGTCATCTTCTACCAATAAATGCAACAACACCATATTGCGTTATAATGAAACAACATCTCCTCACTTAAACGATGACATTTTGCCTTACAACGTAGTGATGTCTCTCTACTCAAACGACGACGGTTCTACCTGCAACATAGATGATGCCGTTTCTCACACATTTTTGCTGACAACACAACTTTGTCTCAGTCTCACTTAAATGACATCATTCGCCCCTCTTTGCTCTAAAGGCCGACAACCACTTGCTCCGCTCCTACAGCTACTCCAACGGCATACCACCATACGTTCCACTACATAGAAGTGGAAATCATGGCCAAACTCATTAGCAAATTGCCTACACACCACCACACATGCCTCTGTAGTAGTTACTAGAGCCCAAAAACAAAATGCACAAACCTTAAATCCTGCAAACCCACTCTATCTACCGATCAAAGACATGAATCCAATAGCCTTTTTATCAATTAAGCTCACAAGGACCTTGAATTATGTTGTGTGGTGTGAGACAATGACAATTGCATTGTCGATAACAAGCTTGCCTTCATCAACAAGTCTTACCTAAAGCCCAAATCTAGAATCTAGATCTCTTCTTCGACCTATCTAGGAATGGCACAACTCCATCTATTGTGGCTAGATCTTGAACTTCGTCACCAACCATCTTCATGACAATTTCATATACACCAAAGATGTGTTTGCCATGTTGCTAAAATTTCGGGCTCGATAATATCAATCAACCTATCTAGGGTTTACAATTTGGTCAATGAACTCTATATCATTTGATAGGATGACAAACCAATCTTGACCTATTTTGGACACATCCAACAACTCTGGGTTGAATTTGGGTCTCTGATGGAGCTCACATCGTTGGAGATGGCAGTTTACCTACCGTAGACTGAACATAAGGAAACAATGAAGTTTTATCAACTACTTAGGAGCTTGGATACTATTCAACCCTCAGGAGCAAATTCTAATAGTGCAACCACTCCTAGACCTAATGAGGACCTACTCAATGCTCTACAAAGTGGAATATCATTGAAGCATTATAAGGAAGATAGCCAAAGAAGCTGGATTTGCTACGACAAAACACAAGGTTAACATGACAAGCTTTCCTCAACCCATAAGGTCTATTGTGCCAACATCAAGCTTGGGAACGACTACTACCCAAATTGTTGAAAACAACACATTGTTTACACTGAAGGTAGTGCAAAATGACCAATCCTTTAAGCCAAAGTAGGTTAAAAAATATAATTTTTGTGAAAAAAAAGGCATTAAAAGGAAGAATGTTATCACCTAACAAGCCCATAGTTTGATTGCTATACAATATACGAGCATGAGCACAAGGAATGCTACAAGTTAAATAGTTATCTACCAAGGCACAAAAATCACGAGGAAGCTAAGACAAATCTAGTAGTAGCAATTCAAATAGAGTTTTCAACACCAAAACTAATTACTAATGCTTTATGAAGTTCATGGAGCTATGGATATCCAGTAGATGTTCTTGATTTTATTAATTGATGTTGGATAATTAACTATGGTGCAAAGGATCATATTACTACTAATTTTAATTGCTTAGAATCAACTATCACATGTGCATCTAAGATCTAGGAAAGATAAATTTTCAAATGGCAACAATAATACCATTACACACATTGGCAACACCTACATATCTAAACACCTAAAATTGTGCACAATTTTATATTCACCAAATTTCAAATTCAACCTTATATTTGTGTCAAAATTCTACCATAAAAATAATTTTTGTATCATATTATATGCCGATTTTTGTATATTCCAAGAACTTTCAATGAATGAATTCAAGGAGCTAGGTAAGATGAAAATGAATACTACTATTTTATCATACATCCTGATACAAACTTTGTTGCACATTATTTTAGGCATGGCACATCTTCTATTCATGTTTTTTCAAGTTGTAATATTTAAAATTTCAAATTTCGGCATTATAGGGTTGGGCATCTATTTAATACCAAGTTTAGATTTATCAATGAATTAAATTTTAAAAATGTTCCTCACAATGTGTATTGTTTCATTTGTTCAATTGCAAAGCAAACTCACAATTCTTTTAGCTTGCATGATGATACAATTCAATGACCTTTTGGCCTAATTTATGCAAACATCTAGGAACTGTATAAAATATCTTATCATGATGGGTCACGATACTTTCTCACAATTATATATGAATTTTCTAAAGGAACATAGATATTCCTTATGAAAGTCAAGAGAGACATGTTCATGATTGGAGGAGTTTCTCAACACATTGAGAAATTGGTTTAACACCATAGTCAAACATGTTAGAATAGATGATGCGCCTAATTTTTTTAGTCATGATGTCAAATAATTATCTTTATTATGAGGAATCACATATGAGAGCTCATGCGTGCATGCTTCCTATAAATTGGGGTTGTAGAATACAAACACCATCACATTTTGGATGTTACACAAACATTAAAATTTCATAGTCAAATTTCTATTAGGTTCTAAGGAAAATATATACTCAAAACAACCTACCTTATAAATAAGGTGTCTTCCTTAGTTTTGGATGGTATCACACTATTTAAGAAACTTTTTGGTAAACCATCAAAGATTTCTCAACTTAAAGTTTTTGGTTATCCTTGCTATGCCACCATGATGAGGCACTACGACAAATTTGACACACAAGCAATCCCTAGTGTATTAATGGGATATGCTTAAGGACAGAAGAGGTACAAACCCTATGATCCCAAACAACATCATTTCTTTGTTAGTTAATATGTATATTTTCATGAAAATATTTTTTTTTCTTCACAAGTAAGGCCCAGGTCACATCTTCACTATAGATTCCTTTGACTAAACTTGTTGAAATGGTCTTTAACATACATCATCATCTAAAGATCACTATTGAATTAGTTCCATTATAGCCACCTACCATTATGCGTACTAGTCACACTCTTGAACTAGGTAGCACATCATAACCTAACCTTAATCTAATGCATTTATCACCTTCAACAAATTCTTATAATGTATTTTCTAAAGACAAAATAGAGGACATCATACCATCACCCACAAATTCATCTAACACACCCATTATAGTACCTTTTAAATGATCCACCAGGGAAACCTAACCACTATTTTGGTCAAGTGATTATGTTTACCTTACCATTAATGCCTTAGAAAGCAATACATCTTAATCCTCTCTCTTAGCCTATATTACTTACCATCTCCTTTCAATTAATAGTTACTAGTTTATTGCACTTATTTCTACTAAAGTGAAACTAGTCTATCACCATGAGAGTATTGGCGAATGACAATAGGAAGATTGTGGACTTACCACCTAAGAGAAAACCCATTAAGTGTAAATGGGTTTACAAGATCAAGAATAATGTTGGTGGAATAGTTAAAAGGTCCAAGGTTAGACTAGTGACAAACGGATGTAATTTAAAAAAATGAGTGAATTATCATGAGATTTTCACACTTGTGATCAAGCACATTACAATCAAGTGTGCCCTTTCACTAATAGCATAAAATTAGTGGGAGAATTATATAGGTGTCAATAATGCATTTTTATAAGACAATAGTATGCAAAATTTATGAAGGCCCTACTAGTAATTGGATATTAAAATTCAATGCATAATACCTCACTATTTATCAAGAACTAAAGTAATTTTATAGTAATTCTTATAATTTATGTCAATGACATCCTTATTATAAGTAGTAACACTAGTAGCATTAAAGAGCTAAACAAACACCTACATTCTTTGTGAAACTTAGTAAGGCTAAACCAATAAAGAATTCCATGGAGACCAATTTAGAGCTAGCACACGATTAAGCATGAGGGGTAGGATCTAGTACCTTAAGATGATAATCCATCGTTTGAGAATTCTCTAATGTATAAACAACTCTTAAGTAAGCTAAATTACTTCAATGTGACAAAACTAGACATTTTTTACACAACACAAAATCTAGCACAATTCATACATTCATAGAAATTGCAATAAGATTGGTGAAGCACTTGAAAAGTTGTCTTAACTACAATTTTATTCATCCCTTCCATAGGATGGTAGCATATGTACTAATATTGTAGTTTTGACTATGCCACATGCAAAATGGGTAGAAAGCCACTCATAGACTTTTGTGTTATGCTGAAAGATGCATTGATTCCTTGGAAGAGCAAGAAACAAGGATTTGTCTCAAGGTCCTCCATTGAAGCCAAAGATAGAGCTATGATAGTCACTTATGAAATTATTTGGTTACTAGGCCTTCTAGGAGATATAAAGCATGACACACCTCATCTTATGACTCTATTTTGCCACATCAAAGACTCAATGAAATTAGCAATGAATCCTACGGTACATTAATACATTAAGCACATTGTTGTTCTTGGCAAGCTTGTGAATGCTTTCCTTGACTCAACCTCACATAGGCTCTCTTCAACTAAACATAGTAGCAAGACATTGACAGCGCTTGAGACATAAATAGTAGTTCTCTTGCCAAGTAGTTTTGAATCTTGTTCTATAAGACCACAATTTTGTACAGTTGTAAATCTTTATTATGGGATTACCTTCTACCATCTTGTAATAGTTTGTCTTGTTTATCAAGAAACAAGAATTTATCAAAAATTTCGTGTGTTCCAAGTACTTTGATATAAATAAAGTTATTGTTATATATGTATAGATATATAAGTTTAATCCCAATTTACTCAATATAATAATAGTCAATACAAGAACTAAAATGATAAAATATACAACGTGAATATACAAAAAATCCTAAGAAAATATTAAGTGGATGGCAGGAATCATTCAGCTTAGCACGTCATTCTACATTTGCCAGAGCGAAGTTGGGAGTCAAGACTAAAATATTAAGTGGAAGCATTCAGCTGCTGGTATGAATAGACAAGATGCATATCAAGTCAATGTCCAGAGCAATTACAAGAGAGCCTACTACATAGGCTTTCGTTCCTGAATCGTACCAGAGATTTGGTACATACATTCTAAAATATGTTTGTCTTAAGCCTTCATGAAATGGACCACTGAAAGATTCTATTGTCTTGAAACTTGTTCTGATCTGTGGTTTAAGCTAGTGGGCTCTTGGGGCAAGGCCTGCTGGAGATCTAGAGCTCAGTGCTGCTGTTCTTTGATGACCAGGCGACAGGGCCAACCTTATCTGTTTTTTGTTCTCTGTGGTGGATCACGCTAGCAAAGTCTCTTGTCGGTTACCCCTTCAACTGAAGGTTATGTTGAGTGCTTTAAAAGTTTTCAGTCACGAGCTACGATGAAAGGAAAAGAAAAAGAGATAAAAAAGAAAGGGTGGGGGGGATGGATAAATTTAATTTATTCATTTTATTATGATAAATGGAATTATAATATATAAAGGGGTATCATATACAAAGTTGTCGTTATATATAAACTTAAGCTTAAGTTATTCAATATAATAATAATAATAATCACTACAACAAATAAAATGATATAATGCACAATGTGAATATACATAAAAATTTAAGAGAATAAACATATCACTACCTAAGCAACGCACATTTCTTTTAACACCCTTTATAATTAAATTCAAGAACAAAAACATGTAAATAAAATTAAGTCCTTTTCTTCTGGAAGCAAGTTCCGAAAGCGTCATCATGCTGCATCCTGGAGTTTTACGGCCGTAATAATGAGCTTGAGTTCAAATTCCCATCTAATGATAGAGGAAGGTTCTACTTTATTCTGATACGTAGATTATCAAACTGATCATCATCTACCGAGGACACTGTCTATTGGAACTGCAAAACATATGAATTATTTAGCTGTAACATTATGTAGATGTTCCCTTCTTTCCGATTTTGGATTGAACTTTCAGTCCTGATTCCGTTCAGGGGAAAATGATAAATTGTAGGAGACAATAGGTTTGGTGATGATTGTGAAGGTTCACCATCATCCACATATTCAGAATTACTTCTTGATTATGCAACTTAGCTCCGGATCATGCAACCACGACAGCATCTGGAAAGCACTCTTTTATCACCATCCGCGTAATTTGGTGGCTGAACAGCACATATATTATCCCTATCTTAGTGTCATGATAGATCTGCTTTAAGTGGGGGAGGTAATAAAGCCAACACTTTTTTTTTTTCTGTTTGACTTTCCTTGCGCATCAGGCACCACTGAAGAAAGTTGACAGAAAGTGATAACTATTCATGTGTCAAGCCTTGGTAGGATTGGAGAAGATTTCATCATATTATCAAATAGTCGGCCTTGTGTTTTAAGATTAAAGAGAATCTTACTTTTGTTCACAAAGATGCCAAATTTGTAGAGGGTAGTCTACGGTGAAGAATGCTTGCAACAGCTAAGGCCAAAGACTTCCTCGATCCTTTTTATTTGTAGGGAATCAACTAAGCTCTCAAAGTGAGTATATCAAGCTGTGAAGAGGAGATCAAACATGAACTCGAGTTGGGGTACCTCGTGCGTTCCTGCAAACCACTTTCTTTGCTATGAAAACCACAACGCCATCAGTCAGCGGGAGGATCTTAACATTTTCCTTTCTTGACTTTCCCCCTTTTTCTTTTTAAGAAATGCACCAACCTCTCACATATTTGAAATATTTAGAATCTGTCCTTGTCATTGGTATTAAAGTTAAGCATCAATTCGTTATAGTCAACTCAACTCTTACAAGTTAAATAATGTAAAGTCATTATTTTACATTACTAAAGAATATATTGAGAATCCTATTTAAATATAAAAGATATTTTCTTTTATTGCCTTAATACTTCAAGGTGAGTATAGATTTACAACATTACATATAATCACTAATTATCTATTTTTATAACCACTGAACTGTTCAAGGATGACCCATTAAAAAAATGAGGCAACGGACCAAGGACCAAATTGAAACAACCCCCATTGATTGGTAGCTGCTTGGTTTGCCCCATTAATTGACCTAAACATGTAGCTTTGGGCTTATCAGCTTTGAGTCCTAAACTTGTTTAAGTTTTGGACACCATTGACTGGTTCTTTGTATCACACTAACTAGTTGAAGAGAAGAAAATTATGAGTTCTGTTTGAGAAACTTACCTTGAAAACATGGGTTCGAAATAGAAAAGAAAATGAGAAGAAGAAAAAATAGTAAGTCCATCGACTAAGATCTTTTCTTGTTAGGCTAAAGTAATTAGGTAAATTTCTTTTAGTTAGTAGGTTAAGTTTATCTGACACAATCTCATTGTTAGGACCAAAGCCAAACGGGCTGGTGGGTTTAACCCAACCCAACAAGAGACCCTAATACATTTCCCATATAGATAAAGTGTGAATGGATATACATTTGCACGTCAACTATAATAGAATAGTCTTCTCTCTTTTTCTCAAATTAAATTAGGATCGAAAGCAATTGTTTGATACTTTCTCCAGAAATGTTGGGATAAACTGTTCCTTATTCCTTCAGATATCATCAGTTTGGTAGGACAAAATGCTTTTTTGGCGCAGCCAATCGCAGCCGTAGATGATACTTGCAAAAAACCATTTGGTTGCATGATTGTCCAATCTTATCTTCATGACTTCTACGTACGTGTTAGTCCGGATATTAATGATTTTGTTTCATTCGATTCTCCAGGAGTTCAACTTCACTGGCTCAAATGCCAAGAGAGGATAGGGGAATCATTCCATGTTTTGTTTTATTTGATCTCACCACTATTTGCTTTGGAAGTATAGCGTCTCCACTTCGCTCCAAGTTGGAGAAAAACTACGAGGAAATTTAATTTTAGCAGACAAGTACGATAGCAATTGATGCTTCTTTCCCCCAGAGTGGTAATACAAGTCATTTTCTGCAACTCGACAATTTCTCTATATTACTAACCAAAACGTGTCTATTTCAGCGTTTTCAAGCTTAACAAGAAAATATTGAAAATAAAAGTCTCATTAAACAAAGAAGCGATTCTTAAATAATATTTAAAACTGAATGAACTTTTAATTTAAACTTTTGACATATTTATATAATAATTCTGGTTTCAAACGAATGTCATTTGCCAAAAACTTTGTATTAATTGAGAGTTATTGATGAACTGGATTGGACTGGATCACCAAACATGAAATGAACAGCCATAGATGACTAATCCAAGTTGTTAAACATGAACAATCACTTCATTATATAATCATGGCTGTTTTACTTTAATTCCATGACTAAGCTTGTTAAGAGAAGAGACATAGAGGGTCGCGGTGGCTTTCCACGCAATGGCAGGAGCGGGGTTCGGCGGAAGCAAGCACTACCTCTATGACATGCGCCGCACTACGCCTTCTGCTTTTCATGTGCGGTCCCTGATTATCTATTGCTTAAAAAAATTGCCTTTGATAGCAATCAAGTTATTCAATATTATGTTAGTTAATACATGTTATTTGGGGTGTTTGATTAATAGTATTATAATTGCTATACAATCAACATTTCAGGCTCCTTGCCGGTGGAGCTTAATTCCAAAAAGCATGATGCCATTGCATTATCTGATCTTTGTCTAATGTTCCTTCCGGCCCTCAAAAGCTGCAGTATTTTATCCAATTATGTGGGTGGTTGCATCGAGTGTGGAGCCTCTGTACTCGATGAATCAAAACGGGATTGCAGCCACTCGGAGAATTTGGATGACTCATCCCCAGAAGTTGTATACGAACTTGACAGATCCTTTTCATACTTGTATGTATTACTATTTTTTTTTTATTCTAAGTATACCACATCAACAATGATGAAACAAAAACTAATACTTAATGTGATCAAATCATAGTTAGAGTAAGATTTTAATCCCCACTCCTAAAAGTTCCATTAACTAGTTAGTGACGCTGGGAACCAAAGGGATCAATTAGGATAATGTTTTTTTTATGTAGAAAAAGACTAACAAACAAATTATCCCCATCAATGTTGTTGTTAAGTCATTTTTGAAAACTGTGTGCTGATTATCTTGAATTTAGGTGCAACACAAGATTAGTATCCCGTCAAATCCAAGGATAAAACAAGATGACTAGGCTGTCTCAAGATTTTTTCTGTGTTTTGAATGAATAGCGATTCACGATGCTTCCAACACAAAGAACCAAAAGTACAAGAGTCCCTACCAAATAAAATCAACACAGGCCGACGCCGAAGCCTTCCCATCACTATCACAGTCACATGCACATGCTTGATTCTCTTCTTGTGATGCCTCCCGTGGCTGCCAAACCACAATCACAAGCCTAATATTTCATATCTTGTTTGTATGGAACTACTTTTAGTGAATGAAGTCAAAATATTCCATAACTTCTGACTAAACACACATGGTAATAGTGATCAGTGTTTTCGGTGTATTGTAGTTTGAGGCACGTTCCAAATATTATGTCTTATTATACATTTTAATTAAAAAAAAAAAAGAAGATCTTTTGGCATAATATTAATATTTAAATATCAAATGAATGCTTCTTTGTTTGTAGACTAATATGTGGACTTCGTTTTTCTATCTTTTTATGTCGGTTTTTTATGTTGTGAGGACAATTTTCAATGCGTTGTGGTTAGAGGCAACAAAAGGTAGAGCAAGGTAGGCGAATTAAGGCGGGGGAAGAAAGATAGGTAGAGAATCGAGACAGCACAGGGCTTCGAAAAGTGTAAATATTTACCAAAGTAGCGCCGAACAAGTCGATAGCGGTCCGGTTTCTGAGACCCACAAGAGAACATGCCAGTGTTTTCGTTTTTGTAAATGACAACAAACTGATCAATGCTGGAAGCTCACTATTCTTAGTCAATTTCTAGTTGGGTTAGTTCTCTGGTCTTTGTTACAGGCTCGCTTTACCCTGTAGACGAGATTGAATGCCACGGGTATGTAATCAACGTATGTTGCACCTCAATGAAGCAAGATTGAGACACTTTGATTTCATCTTATCTACACCTCAACAAACTCTCTTTTCACAAGGCACCCATAGAAGAGGAATAAATAAATAAAATCTATCAGCCTAACTAAGGATCAAGGAACATTGCTGTTCATGGCCGCAACTGGACGATTGGTCCAGGACACTTTAAGATGGGGTAGCCCTGCGTGATCTCCACCCACGTACATCGCAAACAATGTGGGCATATAAATAAACGCTAGAAGGCTGGCACAAACAACTCGTCACCGTTTCAAAAGGCAGAGTCCTAAGGAATTGCCAGCTTCGACTGTTACTAGTTCTGCAGACGCCCACACATGATCGTTCTATCTTCCCTTCCGATCGCCGATCGTATTTCGCTGATCGGAACTGCTCCGGGCAATCTCTCCATCGCTTTCTTTATCTTCTCAATCAGACCAAAAAGGTGTGGTTGTAAGTCAGTCCATCCACAATGCTTCCTCCTGAACAAAGAATAAAAGATTTGTTTTTGTTAACGTTGTTTGTTTGTGCCTGGTGACAGGTTGAGGAGGAAAGAAGAACAAGGGCTGTTCTGGGACAGGTAAATCCTGTCTCGGTTGAAGCCTGAAATCTTCAAGCTACGGAATTTGGAGCAGTTGAAGGACAAGAAGATAGGAGCTTTCTTTTTTTCATTGGTTAAGTTTCTTTCTTGGCATTTACGACGAGCTGTTTCACCGAGACATTTTCTGTCTTGATATTGACTTATTGGGGTGCCTTTTATTCCAATCAGGAGATTAATAGCGACAGACCCATTTGGCACGCAACGGTGGCGCTGTAGATACATGTCCTCCTTCTCTCTCTGTCTTTCTCTTCGTTTCTCATTTTCGACTTCGTTTTCCTAGAAAGTGATGGATATGGCGGACCATCCAAAGTTGGTGAGCATCAGTTTTCTCCGTTTGTTTTTTTTTTCCTTAGCTTTCTCAAAACATTTGGGATAATAGACTTTTGTTTCACGCATCGGCATCGCATCTTTTCCTCATTCATCCATGAATTCGCTGGTTCATATCATCTTCTTCCAACGGAACAGCCTCCTTATTCTCTCGATCACTCGCTCGATGTTTCTTCGATTGTTGAATTAGCTCTCAGGTATGGAGAATTCTTGTCAGGTGTGTGGCTCGGAAGAGAAGATGGAAAACGATGGACAGAAAATATCGGTTTCGGATAACATCAACGGCTTCCAGTACACCGCCGATAATTCCGACAGCTTTGTCATCGACATGGAAAGCGTCTCTCGTGGCAACAATAAAGAGGCTACGCCAAATTCAAGAATTACTGTAAGCTTTTTCTTTCCTTTGAAGGTTTCTCATATCTTCCCTTTCTTTTTTAGTGTGGGGTAGCTGAATTTTCAACTTCTTTGACTCCCAGGCACATATGTTCTGTATTCTGAATCTTCTCTTACTATTCAACTTTGAGTTTCTACACCTTTTTATATTTGTTAATTTCTCAATCACTTGCTGACATTCTTGAAATGGAGGAAACAACGTTAACATTTGCTTGAATTCCAAGGGAAATGTCTATGTCAAGCATGAATATCTGCCACCAGTTCCAGTGTCCTTTATCTTCTTTAATGGCACATGAAGCGAACCAAAGAAGCAAATCGAATCACTCTTCTACCTTTTTCTCTTTCTTTCTTTCCACCCCATTTGATCTTATTGGATAAGGGTGATTATCAGTAGCTGTTCTTTGGGTTTGATATAATCTTTTCCACATGAAAAAGTTGCAGAGAAGCCTTTCACGAAAAGGGCCTCAGCGTGGCGGCGAGAAAAAGATTGGTCCTAGTGGTTCTCTTAACGATAGAGATACCGTTGTGGCCACATCCTCACCCAGAGGTACCATTTCCTTTTTACAAACTTGCCTTTACAGATTTCATGAGTTGCTTTGTCCTGTTCCAGCCCTCACCAAGAAGGTTGAAGCCTTTGCACCTAAATCTGAAGAATATCTAAGACTTGGGATTAACTTTGTCCTGTTATTTTTCTGATATAGATCATTTGTCATTACCAACTTCCACCAGCCTCTTACACCGAGGTGGGTGACTCACAAGTCCTTCGTGGCTCCTCACTTTGTCATTATCCAATTATCATCACCCCCCGTCATGCTTAGAACATGATTTTTAGTTTGGTACACAACATTTTGGTTGTTTTGGTGTTCTTTTTGTTTAGTTCTCACCTCCACTTGAGCGTGGTGGAGCCACACTTGGCCATATGGGGGTGAAACTAGTTCGGAATATCATGTAAGGCAAGTAAACCAACTCTTAAATGATTTTCATGGGGTCAATGGGTAAGTAGATTGCGATAATGAAAAGCCAAGTATTACCAGATTGCTGGGTCCCCATGTAGTGCAAGGCATTCGAATTCAGAACTAAGATCCAGTTGGTTCCTTTTCTTTTGCTTTAGTTTGGTAGAAGGTAGATGACAGATTATCATTCCTTCTGTTGGTATGGCATTTTCTGGAGCCATGTGCACTTGCATTATTGGAAAGTCCATAGGGAAGTCTTCATGGTTAAAATATTCTAGCTCTACATGGGGTATGAAATTATTAATCTGCAGCTGCTATGTTAGGATCAAGCACGCCTGAAAAGTCCCCGGTGTTGGCAGTGGGGACCATGGATAATGCAAGCAGCCCACAAGTTCATCACCAGATCACTATTACCACCGGCAACATCACCACTTCCACCGAAAGCAAAGGCATAACTCGAAGGAATAGTTTCAGGCGCTCTCCATGGGCCTTTGATCCTAAGAAGATGCTCCTCTTCTTTGCCACCCTGTAAGTCTACCATTTGCCTTGGCTTTCTACAGAAACTTTTTCTTTGTGTTCACGCTTACAAGATGTTTGTCTTTTTTTCTCTCTGCGGCGACAGGTCAAGCGTGGGGACAATCTTACTGATATACTTAACTCTTTCAATCGGAAGGGTCAATGCAGATGAAGATGGTTTGGATTGGCAGCAACGACCATAAGCAGCGCCTTTAATGAGTGATATTGGGAGCTGAATCTGGAAATAAACAGAAGGGTGTAAACAGCTTAAGATAGAGGTCCATATCGGATGTCCGAGCTTGTTTTGATGGTGTTCTGGGACAAAAAGCAGACAGAGCAGGCCGAGAATTTTTATACTGGCTTCACAATTGACAATTCCAGCTTTTTTGTATGCGTTCGGAAAATTTAAAGAAGAAGACAATGATATAGTGCATTCTGACAAAGAAAAAGTATCTTTTTTTCCTTTCAAATATATTAATGGCAGAGACGAAATGCAGAGACATTTTTCTTTTGTAAATTTGCCATCTCTGTAAAGCTTAGTGGACGATACAAAATTACTTTTTGCTCTCTTTCCTGCTCCTTTTTCCCTTCCCATGCCTTCTGTACCTCATGCTCTTTTGGCACTCCTACTTTAACTGGCTCTTTTTGTTGTATGTGGCTTCCATGTGAGCGGGCAAAGAGATGAGAACAACCATTAGATTTGTCATAAATAAAGCATGCTCAATGTGCATAGAAGCAAGCCTAGCAACTAATACTTCAACCTTTTTCCAGAAACGAGCAAGGGAGAGGGACGCATCGGCTAGCATTATGATTTGCTGGTTATGATTACAAAATGGACAACTTTCTGTAAGGCATGACAAATGCAAACATGTCGATCTCCCCAAAATTCGTAGGTTATTTCAGGAAACTTTGAATATCCCAAAAAAATTTCAAAGTTGATTGAGTTCATTCCTTTCTAGACATTGCAGAGGATTGGGTATAAGATTAGAACTCCCTGCCGTTGCATCGGCATCAGATACACACATCGGAAACAACTTGACGCCTCTAGTAGCGTTTTGAAATTCTTGGCATCGAACACCTGTTTTTCCTGTCATGGTAAAGCCTCAATACAACCGCAGCAGTTTCTTCTATCGCTTTTCCTGTCACCTCTGACATAGCAGGAGGTAATACAAGATGCAGGATTCGTTAGCTGAGTATCAGAATCTTTCAAGCATTCTTGGGAGTAATGAATATAATTAAATTCTTACCAATTACAGGCCAGACTGGATTTTGTGAGAAAATACTACCAGCGAATTCCAGCTCAGCTCTAACATAGTCCATCTCTGAATAATTACTCCTTGTTTCGTCGCTGAAACCCAGAGTTTTAGCTCTTGCTTTTCTGATTGCTTGCAATACTACAGGATTTATAGTCAAACCAAAGACCTTCTCTGGATCAATCTCAAAGAGACTTTTTGGTAATTCAATGCCCTTCACGATAGGCACATTAGCCACTTTATATCCTTTCTGTGCTATATAAATCGATAACGGTGTCTTTCCAGTACGAGAGACTCCAGCAAGAACGATATCTGCTTTGTAAAGATTTTGGGGTAGTGCCCCATCATCTTGCTTGATGGTAAACTCAATTGCTTCAATCCGACGGAAGTAGTCCTCAGAAAGGGCAATACTCCTGCCAGGAGCCCCGCGGGGAAGACCAGATGGTAAGACCCCAAGATGAGAAGCAATGGCTTCCGTGATCGGACCGAGTATGTCTGTTGAGGGTATACCCCATAACTTGCAGGCCTGCTTGGCAGAATCAGCCATTGATGGATCAGCTAAAGTATATACGACCAAAGCATCCTCCTTGGCTGCTTGCTTAATAATCTCCAGTACCCGCTCTACATCATCAATCTGGCACAAAAATCAGCACAAGTCTTGAAATCTGAGACAACAGGATTTAATTGTTTCTTAGCACAAGAAGCAGGATTTCCAAAAGTAAGAGGTTCAGCAGTCCAGGTTCCAAGGGGGGCCATATTATTCATGACTATCAACCAATTGCGGTTGCTGAAGGAACTCAAGATGAGAATGCTGAATGCATAATAACTACCTAAGAATGCGTACTATGTCCATCTAACAGGTAGACTTGGGATGCTTGAAGCTTTGATCATTGTCACCCTCCTACAAATTCATGGACCAGGTGCCGCCTACCACATACAATGTTCAAAAGGACTGCATATTGAAGTTCACATTTGACTCCAATTCATATTGTGTTCTATTAGAGCACAAGGATCAATCTTAAAACCTTAAACCATTAAATAAGAAAATTTTATTACTTATAAACTCAATGGCTCATTCTCTCACAATAGATGTAGGACGTCAACATCTTTAATATTACCCTTCATGTGTAGGCTGACAAAAGCATCATATGTAAACGAAAAATCCCACAATTGAGATTTGCATAGGAGTTAACAAAATGGAGGCTCATTCTTTGGTTTCAATACCATATTAGAGTATAAGAGTCTATTCCAAAACTATAAAACGCGTTAAAAAATCTCATTACTTATAAGTAAAGATCTTATTGATATAAGACATTCACAACTTCAATAGGCTCAGATTTTAGCATAGTTTTTTAAACAAAAAAAAGTTCCTGAAAATGGCATAGCATGAAATGAACAATTGGGCAGTAAAGTAAGCTCCACTGGAAACTCCCAATAAACACCATAGCAGGGATGCGCATATCTGCATAATGCTGTTCCTTTTTTAAAACTAACCATCAAACCAATTGATAAGCTAAAGCTGAGAAAAATGCTTCCTGTTTGCTAGCTGCCTCATTCTCAAATTACACAGCTATGGCTTCGCCTATGCATCCCCAACTTCTCTGCATTTCCCCAACTATTAACCCCTTCACTAATCATGCCTGAGCCACCACTTACATTCGGTTTTCTAATTAGCAAAATAACCAACCAAATATAAATATCTTCTCAATTCTTGTAAAATGAACGTACAAATGGTTATTTCCCTAAATCTCAATTACTACTTTCAGATTAAAGAATTAAGCTAAACAGAAAGAGGATAATACACTCCTTACCCCGGAAAACAAATGGGTATTCACAGGGCAGCCACGATCCACTAAGCAGTGGTCGAACTGCCCCAACGCCGCGCCGACGGAATGCTCCACCGTCCATCCAGTTCCGTCGGAGATCATGTAGATCGACTTGGCAGCAGACATGTACACGTCTTCATCGCTGTCACTTTCCGCCACGGGAGGAGGCTGTAGGAACACGTCCCTCAGTTGAACCGGAGCGGTGGCTTCCACTACCGGGGCCCGGTGGGCCGAGCGGTCCAGCTTGCGGCCCGAACGTATGGCCCGAGCCCTCGACCACCGGTTCAGCTGACCGCTGCCCTTGAGCTTCCGAACCTGAGGCTCCGGCTCAGGTTCGGGAGGGGCTTGGTTGGACGCCGTTGCCGCAGCTCGTAGCTTCGGGAGGGTTAAGGCCGAAGAAGCTAACATTTTTTCATTTTTTCAATCAATTTTACGGAATTTGATATGAAAGTAACATGGAAAATGGATATTTCACGGAACTACTGGATTTCCTTTGCCTTTATTGCGTGAGTGGATATCAATCATGAATAATTGGATTTGGGCCAAAGGCCTTTCAATCACCACGCCTCGGCCCCTCCCATGTCAACAAGACACAAATTAGGGGAATTGATAATGCTTATCAACAACTTAATATATTTATTTTAATAATCTGCGCATTGACTGTAAAAAAATGTATTAATATAAATATTTTCCAAACCAATATATCTGAAGTAGAAATTTTTTATAGAAGAATTGAAGTTAAATCCATTTTTTCTAAAATTTAAATGTCATTGTGAATGTTTTTCAAAGAAGGTAGAAACAATTTTCCATCAAGAAATATATTTTTTTTGTATGAATCAAAAACAAACTATTGTTTTAGAAAATGCTTCCCATCAAACTTATTGTGCACTTCGATTGCATTTGTTAAGAGAAGATGCAATATTTCAAGATTGGTGAACTATATATTAGTCTTTTTTGGAGTATACATTATATTATATTATCATATGTACTTAAGCATATATTTTTCTTATATAATTAGTTTTCATACAAGGAATTATAGGATTAGTTTTGTATAAATAATAGTAGCAATACACATTGTAATACAAAGTAAATTCAATACAATTGAATTCTCTTAACTTATTAGACTTTTCCTCTCTTTCGGTTTTTGACATAAGGTCAAAGAGAGTTTTCAATCTCTACACATTTGCTTTCACATTGAAAGACCATACAAGTCAAAGTTGAGATTCAAATCTACATTATCCCATCCAAATTGTGAAAACAATAGCATTATAGAGATCCTGTCAGAACCACAGTTCTTTATTACCTTAAAACCTATTCATATCTTTATTGTCATCCTAAATTTTCTAAAATACCCTTAACCATTAAATTATTACTTTGCCCTTATACTTTCTAGAAAATTATGAAATTGCCAACTAAACCTAGGTTCCATACAGCATGTTTGAATCATTGGTATTGATGTTGGTGCCTTTTACGAAAACTCTCACATTCTAACTACCACAAACCTCCAAATTGGCCGTCTTATTTTAAAAAAATTCACCAATAAGTCAAATTATGAACTTTGGGGGAACCAGATTTGCATTAGCTTCCTCTCCCAAAACAAGCTTGGATTTATTGACAACAACCTTCCTCGACCAACTAATGACACCAAGCTTTCTTAATAGTGAGACCAATGTCATGTTGCCATAAAGACTTGATTAATTGGTAACATCAACCCAAGTCTTGAAACACTTATTTCTTGAATCACTAATGTAACTAAAATTTGGGAAATTTTGCAAGAATTGTTCAATAAGGTCACATGAACTTAGAATTTCAATCTAAAACAAGCCTTTAATGATCCCAAGCTTGTAATGAGAAGGGATTTAATAGAATTTTATGTTAGATTGAAAGATTTGTGGGGCATCTCGAAACCTAGGAAAACCCAATTTTAATAGTGAGATCAAGCTAACAAAATGTGAAAATTTCTTCTTGGCTTGTTTTAAGACTACCAAAATCTTGGAACCAGCATGTTACTGTAAAAGAAAATATTATTACTTAAGAAAACCTATACTCTAGCCAAATAGGATTCTCGCTAGCATGTGCATGGGCTCAGCAACAATATAAGTTGAGATGGCTTAGCATTTGCAACATCTTTATGTCATAAGCAAGCACAGTTGAGCAACAACAATGTGGTTCCATTTGGAAATTTGAATGGAATGCAAGGAAGCTTGATTTACGTTGGGTTAGGTTGCACAATAGGATGGACCTAGTGATTGAGCTCATAATTAGGCCAACAAGGTAGCCTATTTTAGGCCTAGTGAACATTGCTTTCTAAAAAGAAAAAAAAAATACTTTTAGCCCATCACAAAAACCAATATATTCACATTGCAAAGAGAAAGGTCATACCAAAGAAGTCCGTTATTCTTTAATGGATTATTCCTTAGAATGGAAGCCTAAGCCTAAAGGATACAGTGAAAAATCAAAAGATAAATGGCCTACAACTTATAATGCAACTACAAATGATAATGGATCATATCACACTAGTTATAAGTATGCTCAAAAGAGGTCCCATTACTTACCGATAGGCCCCAGGAAACCTTACTTCTTATAAGACTACTATTACTAACACGGGTTTGTTGCCTTCTCCAACAAGTAGCATGTATAGAGGATTTTAGAGGCCCACCTTAAGTCTAGATTAGGTTTAGCAAATCATGAGTTTTATTAGTCAAAATGTGAATCATATCACAGCTAGTTTCATTAATAAGCCCCAACTACTTCTACCTTGGACACAACTAGTATTAGTGACTCGAGAGCAAGTAATTATATCACTTGTGATTTTTCTTTCACACTTTCATTAATCATATGCATCATATTTTTCCATAAAATTTCTTGATGAGTCACACAAAATTGTCAAACACGTGGAGCTTGTAAACCTAATCTAAGAATTAAACTTTACCATATTTTCTATGTTCCTTAGTTTAGATACCTATATTTGCGCATCAACTTTACGAGGATAATAATTATGTTGTATATTTTTGGGATATTTTTTGTACCTTTCATGACTATTTGACTAGGGATCTATCCAACTAGGCATAATTAAAGATGAGTTGTACTATTTATCTCTTTTTCCTTTTCATAAAAATTTTAAGTCTAGTGTTTTGAACTTTTTCAACTCAATAAAGCATCTTTTTTGTATTCCCAAACAAGAACCTATTTGCAATTTCAATTCTAATAATAGTTATGACATTTGGCGTCAAAGGCTTAGTTATTCTTCTTTGAAATCTTATTTTGCTAATGGAAAATGGCTTTATGTCTACATTATTTTGCTTGTTCCATTGGTAAAGCAAATGCCTACTACTTTTCTTATTGGTCATATTGTGAGTACAACTATTTTTTACTTTGTTTACATAGATGTTTAAGATCCTCCAAGATGCCTACGCATGGCCATGAACATTATTCTTTAATCATTTTTCATTATTTTTCTCATACATAGACTTTTCTTCTTCATTATAAAAGCTAAGTTTTCTCAAAAATTTAATTTTTTTTTAATTTTGTAATACAAAGTCAATTTCATATAATCATAAAGCTTATTCACTTTGACAATGAAACTAATTTTTTTTCTCCTTAGTGGACCTCATTTCTTTCAAGTAAAGGTACATTTTATAAGAGCTCTTATGTTCATACTTCATAACAAAATGAAGTAATTAAGCACAAATATCGCTAATTACTAAATATGGTGCAAGCCTTGATATTTCAAGCTTATATCTCTTCTTATTATTAAGGTGAGTGTCTTCTCACTACCACCTACCTCATCAACCATGTACCCACCCCAACTTTAGGTGGTGTCATGCCTTTTTCAAGGGTTACAAAGCAAACCCCTAATCATAAAGCACCTTTGTGTTTTTGGATTTTGTTGTTATGTCATGAGATTAGGTGTGCCAGAAAAGCTTACTCCTTGCTCTATCCTTTGTATTTTCATAGGTTATCTTCTCTCACAAAAGGAATATCATCTTCTTAATCCTGCCACTAAGAAATATTTGTGTTAAGATGTCATCTTTCATAAGGATGACTTTCTTTTGCTCAAGTCATTTTGCCTATGGACTTGAATAGCCTACCCACTCCATTAACTCCAATCATGCCATCCAAAGATACATACACTTTTAGGATCTTTTCCAATCAATATGCTAGATAGATACTCTCTTGGACCTTTTCTAATTGATGTACCAAACATACATGACCTCTTAGACTCCATATATGACTCATTTTACCTAGTTTCCATAAATGACTTATTTAATCTAAATCCTATGAATGACTTACTAGTTGGCTCATCTAATGAGCCCTAAGCTTCCACACAACCATGTCACTACTCTTGTCATGCAACTTGCCCTCTATATGGACTTTTGATTAGATATGTCCCACCTTGCCCTTAGCCCCCCTTTACCTTATCTCGTAGTATATCTCTATTGACCAATGCAACCTTCACCATTGCCATTTTGTTGCTTCCATCTCTAGAAAAAGAACTTGTAGCTCTAGAGATGAATCACACATGGAATATGATTTCATTACCTTCTGAATAACATCTCATTGGTTGTAAGTTGATATATAAGGTTAAATATTAAGTTGATGAAACTAAGCATTATAAAGCTAGATTAATGGCCAAAAAATATAATCCATAAGAAGGATTGATTATCAAGATATTTTTTCTCCCCCTACTAAGCATGTTACTATTCATTTAATTATTATAGTTGTAGCCCTTCATCATTAGGCTCTTTATTGCTTGAACGTTCATAATGCCTTCTTCTATGGCAACCTCTCCTAGGAAGTGTATATTACACTTCCTACTTAATTTGCAATTAGGAGGTAAATTTGGTATGTTGATTATGAAAATTCCTTTGTGGGATGAAGCAAGTCTTTACTAGTGGAATGCAAAATTTACAAAGGCTCTCATCACTCATGGTTATCTTCAATCCTACCATAACTACTTCTTCTTCACAAAGTCTTAGGAGAGTTCTTTTGTTGCTTTGATAATTCATGTTGATGACATTATGATTAAAAGGAGTAATGACATTGCCATCTTAGACTTAAAAAACAATACCTTCATTCCATTTTCCTTATAAAGAGCTTGGGATTATCAAAGTTCTTTCTTGGCATTAAGATTACACATTCTCCTAAAGGGATTTTCCTTAATCAATACTAGTATACTTTGGAACTTATATCAAAGGCACATTGATTCCCATAAAGCAAAACAAAAAATTCACCATTATGAAGTATGATAAAGGAGTGAAAGAGAAGATTAATGATCCATTACTTGAAGGTATCTCAAAGAATCAAAGATTGATTAAGAGATTAGTTTATCTCATGCTAACATGGCCTTATATATTTTTTTTTAGTGCAATTCTTAATAAATTCATGCATGTGCCGAAAAAATCTTATATAAGAGTAGCTATGAAAGTGATTAAGTGCCTCAAGAATTGTCTTGGCATTGATTTGATGTTTCTATCATCTTCCAAGTTAATATCAATAGCTTATTATGGTTCTAATTATAACGCATGTCTCATGATAAGGAGGTTCATTATAAGTTTTTGCATAAAGCTTAAGGATCCTTTCATTTCTTAAAGAACTAAGAAGCGGTCCACAATCTCATTATCGTCTATTGAAGTAGAATATAATGCAATGGCCAATATAGCAAAAAAGATAATTTGGATTATGAGATTGCTTAGGGACTTTGGCATAATTATTAAACAACAAAATATTTTGTTTTATGGCAATGAAATGGCAAAAAAGTTAGCAACTAGTTCCACTAATCATGAGAGAAACAAGCATGTGGAAGTAGATTTTCATTTCACATAAGACAAGATATAAGAAAGAATCATTGAGACAGGACATATCTTAACAAAAGAGTAGTTTATGGATTTATTGACAAAAGCATGTTACAACAAACAATATTGGTATCTTTTCTTCAAGCTCATAATATTTCATTTATTTAAATTTTAAGCTTGAGGGAAAGTATTAAAAAAAGATGTAACATTCCATGGTTGGTGAATTAGACATTAACCTTTCCTTCAATATATGTTATATTTTTGTATATACTTAAGTGTATATTTTCCTTGTATAATTAGTGACAAAAGCATTTTGTAGCAAATAACATTAGAGTGATTTATTTGAATCTCATGTTTGAGGAAGAATACTAAAGGAAGTTGCAACATTCTAAGGTTGGTGAATTAGATATTAGCCTTTCTTGGAAGATATGTTATACTTTTTTTATATAATTAGGTGTATATTTTCCTTATATAATTAGAGATCATGTAAAGAGTTCTAAGATTACTTTTATATAAATAGTAGTAACCATACACATTGAATTAAACAAGAATTTCTACAAAATATTATAGAAATTTATGTATGTATGAGAATAACAACACAGGAAAATAAAATATGAAGAACATAAATAACAATATAAAGAACAATAAAAAAGGAGTATTTTTGGATAAATTGAGACCATAATCAAATCACCTTCTTATAATGATCGAAAACTAAGTGTAAATCAACTCATAGTTACAAGTAGTTGATGTAAAATTTATTTTGAAAACATTTGGTATAAAAACTCAAAAAATGCTAAAACTTTTTAAGTTGAAATTTCATTGACAGAGTTTATTATTCTTTTTTTTCATTGCAATCAATTGGTTGCTCTATTCTAAGTTAAATGTCTCTTGAATCATCTTAAAATGTTTACTAAAACATTTAGAATTAAAAAAGAAAGAAGAAGAGATCAGGATGGAGGTTGAAGACGAAGTGTGCATGTTGTACACATCCTCATCATTGAGATAGCCTATTATGGTGTCACATATGTACTACATGCACCGAGCTATTTTGGTGTGGTGTGTGTAGTACATGCACCCACCTGTTTTGGTGTGGTGCATGTATTGCATGTGGTAGCCTATTTTAACAATTCCTTGCAAGCTACTTTTTCATTTCAATTTATGAGCTTATTCTAAAGTGGCTAGAATAGAGTGGTTGAAAGACCTTTTGTAAGGGTATCAACTATTTGATCAACATAAGAAATGAAATATACAAAAAGTTTCTTTCTTTTGATTCTCTCATGAATAAAGTAAAAATCAATTTCAATACGTTCTCTTTTTACATGGAAAGCAAGATTATTGTTAAATATAGTGTTAATAAATTTTCACACCAAAGTGTGAGAGGATTATATTATTTTATGTTGTAGTATGACTCATAATTTGTGTACTATTGACATGTGCTGATCATTTATGAGAGAAGTTTCTAACCAGTCAACTTGTTGATGCAGTAGCATGGCATGGACAGTCAACAAGTTCTTACTGTAAATAGTTATCTCTCTTATCTACTGTGTTATTGTTTTGTCATAGCAAATGTTATTCTCTGATTAATGGTTGCTTCAGATATTTCTAGTTTGCAATTAACATATAAAAGGAAAGAACTGGACAGCAAGGAAGCAAGAAAAATGAGTAAAACCATAAAGGAATACAACTAAAGAAGGAACAAAATTCTGTAGAAAAGTTAAAGTAGAATAGTGCAGAGTTTGTGAAAATGACTTTGTGTGGTGAGAAAAAGGTGTTTCTTATATGATTTTGTAGTCAAGCATTAGAAAAACACTTCTTGTAAATGAGAAGAGGTGTTTTGTTTGTGTTCTACAGATGATAAAATGCACTTAAATCTTGTATACTCTCCTGCATATCAATAAAGAAATTTTCCCTACTTTCCCTACGAATGTAGGCAAAATTTGGCCGAACCATATACTACACTAGTGTTCTTTAGTTGTATAATCCTTGTTTATGTTTTATCTACACATTTGTTAGCTTGTTCAAGTGTTACAAGAGTAAAAGAAATCATTTAAAAGGCTAAAGCAAAGACCTCATAATAACAGTCAGAAAACTATTTCTTTCACCAAGTTTTAATACCAATCCAACATTTTACATATAGATCTTGTAATAGAGTTTTTTTTATCCAAAAAAGCTCTACAATATTATTAGTAAGACATTTTAGCTTAGCTTCTGCGCTAAAGTGAGTAATAGATTTTTTTTTTCAAGAACTCTAAGAAATAATATTTTTTCCAAGAAAAATACAAAATTGTTTGGTTGATCTGTGATCATCATGATCTCCAACCCATCCAACATCATAATATATGTGGAGGTTATTAGTTGATGTTTTCATTTTTTAAATCTCAAATCAAGGTATGTTATCAAAAAATCATAGAATATGTTTTACAAATGCCCAATGAGTAAGAGTAGGGACATGCATGTATTGACATAAAATGTTAGTATTTACAACAAAATTTTCTCAAATATTATAAAAATATTGTATAGAAAAAATAACACAAAAAAAAAAACTTGAAGAACAATATGAGAAACTTGAGAAAGAAGCTTTGAATTCAATAATTTTAGTGTAAAATCAAATTGAAAAGAATACAAAGAGATTCATGGTAAATGAATCTCTCTTGAAATTAGTAAATGCATAGAACACAAACCTTAGATCCTTTGTATCAAAAATATATTAAATGAAGCAATTATTCTTCTCATCTTCTTATGTAATATATCAACTATATACTTCTAACTAAAACAATGATGAATCTAGCTTTAATCACTTTCTAGAATGTTCAAAAATTGTAAAGATATAAAAAATATGTGAGTGCATGGTAGTAGCAAGAACGGTGTAATGTGTGCTAAGTCCTTGAAAATCATGAGTTAGATACTCATTTTTTGGAAATTGTTTCATGGACAAGAGACAACATGTCAAAAATCTTATCAATCTCCTAGAAAAAGGTAGTCATTGGGCAATGACCTTTGGTTACAAATTATAAATGAAGACAAAAAGTAAGGATTCATAAAGAACTATGAGCCATAAATTCTAAAGATAGACCTTTCTAAATTTTCACAAAAGTTTTATACTTGATGACAACAATAATGATAAACTCAATACTAGTGTTGAAAATCTAGCCTCAAGTAGTCTGATCTCTTAAACGCTAGTCTTGATAAATAAGATTGGCATCATGAATTAAGTACCATTTTCATTCATGTTAGTGATGAACTTAGTAAGAAAAGGATAAGAGCCATCAACCACCCTGAGTAAACCAGTAACTTAGAGATAAGGCTCAATGTGAACCTTTCAAATCAAAAAGTTTGGAACTTTCAAGTGAGCACTAATAAATGGAATGAAGATTGGTCTTAGATTAGGCAGTAACAAAGCATAAGTAGCAACATGAGTGTTGTTGTTGTTGGAAGCCATTGAAGACATGAAAAAGAAAGGATTGAAATAGCTTTCACCAAAAGGCTAAACTAAAGCTAAGTTAGAACAAGATTTTTTACAAAATACTATAGAATATTTTGTATAGAAAAAAAAAGCATAAAAAGAAACTTGAAGAACAATATGAGGAACTTGAGAAAGAAACTTTGAATTCAATAATTCTTGTGTACAATCATATGAACTTTTTCTAGTAGTCATAAATCAAACTAAAAAGAAGATAAAGAGATTTATGGCTATTAATTCATCCATGAATCTTTCCTAAAATTAGTAAATACATAAAATACAAACCATTTGATCCTTTAAACCAAAAATACATTAAATAAAGTGATAATTCTTCTTATATTCTTATGTAACAAATCAACCATTTTCTTCTAACTGAAACAGAAATGAATCCAGTTTTAATCACTTTCTAGAATGTTCAAAATCCTTGGAGATACAAAAAAATATACGAGCATAAGGTTAAAGACAACACATGTGAGGTACATGTGCGCATTGGAGAAAAAGTATGAGTAGCAACATGAATGTTGTTGTTGTTGGAATCCATTGGGAACACGAAAAAGAAAGGATCGAAATAGCTTTCACCAAAAGGCTAAACTAAAGTTAAGTTAGAATAGGATTTTCTACAAAATTATATAAAAGATTTTGTATAGAAAAAAAAACACAAAAAGAAACTTGAAGAACATGTGCGCATTAGGAAGCAACAAAGCATGAGTAGCAACATGAATGTTGTTGTTATTGGAAGCCGTTGGAGACATGAAAACGAAAGGATTGAATATTTTTCACCAAAAGGCTAAACTAAAACTAAGTTAGAACAAGATTGTCTACAAAATACTATAGAAGATTTTGTAAAGAAAAAAAAAGCACAAAAAGAAACATGAAGAACAATGTAAGGAACTAGAGAAAAAAGCTTTGAATTCAATAATTCTTATGTTTAATCAAATGACCCTTTTATAGTAGTCATAAATCAAACTAAAAAGAAGATAGAGAGATTTATGGAAATTAATTCATCCATGAATCTCTCCTAAAATTAGTAAATACATAGAATACAAACCATTTGATCATTTGAACCAAAAATACATTAAATAAAGTGATGATTCTTCTTATCTTCTTATGTAACAAAAACCAACCATATTCTTCTAATTGAAATAGTGATAAATCCAAATTTAATCACTTTCTAGCATGTTCAAAATCCATAGAGAAATAGAAAATGTGTGGGCATAAAGTTAAGACAACACATGTGAGGTACATGTGCACACCTTTGCCTTGGTGATCATTTGCCTTAGTGGTGTCATGTGTGTATCACAGACACCCACCCTTCCTTCCACGTGTGTTGTATTGTTGTTGTTTAATCCTAAAATTAATAGCATATGAAATATCAAGTTGTGTAAGTGTTAAATACTGAAAAGATCCAACAATACTATAGTAGTGTGTGGGATTTAAGTATGGTTCACCATCACTTATGCACGATAGATGATTTGTTGTGCATGGTGTAGATATCATTCAAGCTTCATTCATTTTGGATCAAAAAAATTATTTCATAAGCAAATTTTTCTTGATGGGGAAAAAGACCATTAGTAGAGTATTTGACTTCAATTCCAAAAAAAAAAATGTAAATCAACTAAATCCTTGATATAGATTTCAATTTTAAGTTGTTCAAGGATCTTTGACATTGGTGTTATGGGACTTCCTATAAAAATAATATCATTAAAATACATAAGAAAAATACATTGTATGTTTTTGTATCTAATATAAATAATAAAGGTCTTAGGTTGGTGAGTAACTTCCACCGTTATGCCATATTTCTCTTCATGGGCACAATTCATGAAAAGAAGATGTGGCATAATGGTGGAAGTTACTCACCAATGTGCCCATGAAGAGAAATATGGCACAACGGTGGAAGTTATTCACCAACCTAGAAACATTATGGCTTCCTATTGTTAGGCTACTATGAGTGTCCATCTTTCACTTGCTTTGCAACATAGTAGGTGGGTGGTAAATGATGGTTTGAGGTTTTTCTGGACAACCAAATGGCTTAAGGAGCTTCTATGGTTTCCATATTGTGAAGATTATCATAAAAGTATTAAAGATGGCATATCATATACAAGGTTTTCCGAAAGGTTTTTGTCTCCAAAAAAAAAAGAGCTCATCAAATCAATCTCAACAATGAGCTAGATAAGTTAATCTTTGAGCTTACATCCAATGGGTTTTTTTTTCTATTACATCCGTGTATGAACATCGATAGGTGCATGGAGAAAAGGTGGGTTGGAGCAAATTCATTTGGAATCAGTATTTACCCATTAAGATTGGCTCTTTTATGTGGCAGATGATGAACAATGGGTTTCCCATGGATACAAATGTACAAAGGCAAGGTGTTTTGCTAGCATTTAAATGTGTATGTTGTGTTCATCCTCAATATGAATCAATTGATCATTTATTTTGCCAAGGAGAACTGGCTAGGAGATTATGGTAGCATTTTTGCAATATCTTACAAATATCGATTAGGAAAGACATAGTCTCAAATCTTCTTTCTGATTGGTTTAAGAAGGCCAACGAATCTTCACAGGTAGGAATAATGGTAGCATCGGTGGGTTGTTATATTATGTGGCAAATTTGGTTAGTAAGGAATAATGTCATCTATTCGGAAAAGGGATTTCTTTTACCAATGTTGATAGGAGGAGTGATTTTTTATGTTTGTCTTCTAATGGGATCCTTCAAAGGTATAAAATTTCCATTAGTGAGTGATTGCACACGGTTACAAGCTTTGCATATTCCTATTTCAGTACCTTCCATTACAATAAAACAAATGATTGGTTGGACTTGCCCTGTTGTTGACTCTTTGAAGTTAAATACTGATAGATCTTGTATTAGTGGTGCATGCGCAGGAGAGGGAATGGTGTGAGATTGGAAGGGAAATGTATTTATAGCATATGCAGTTAATTTGGGAAATGGAGATAGTGCAAAAGCAAAGGTCTTAGCCTTACTTAAAGGCCTAGAAATATGTCATCAAAAGGGAATTGTGTTGTCAAAGATAGAAGCAGATTCTCAATTTATGATTTAGTGCATAAAAGGAAACCACTCTACTCCTTGGAAATTGGCTTATGAGCTATGCAAATGTTCTAGTTATATTCCTCCCAATGTTCAGATATCTCATGTTTCATGAAGTAAATTTTTTAGCTGATGGATTGGCTAATTTTGGACATTCAATGACAGGATTGCAAGTTTTTACAACTCTTGGCTCTTTACCAAGTCAATGCAGGAAAATTTCATGCAAAGATCAACTAAGCTTAGAGCATTACAAGCCTCCTTAGACAATTACTTTCACTTTATGCTAAGTTTCAATGAGATAAATAATTTATTTTTTATTAAAATAATAATAATAATAAAGGTTTTGCCTGGGAAATTGTGAACCCAATATTTTAAAGAAATTAATTGAGTTAATGATTCCATGCTCTTGGAACCTATGAACCCACATAGGGATTGTTTTACATTAAGTTTTTTTATGTTCCAATATTCCATGTAAGAAGACATTTTTGACATTAAGTTTTTTTTTTTTTATGTTCCACCTTAGAGTAATAATGATTCTTACTACAATTGGCTTATCAATAGGACTAAATGTGTCATTATAATCAATACCAAGTCATTGATGAAATTCATTAGCAACAAGTTGAGCTTTCTGGTGTCCTATCAATTTTTTTTTTTACTTTCTATACCTATTTACAATTGATAGGAATAATATTTTGTAGTGGAAGAACAAAATCCCATGTCTAATTTCTTAATAATGTATTATATTATTATACCATAGCAACATGCCAATAGGAACTTTTAATGGTTCTATACAATTTTGTGATTCAATGTAATGATGTATAAAATGTTGGAATATATATTAATGATATTAGAACATATAGACATTTTGATGATGAAGAAAAATGGATATTATAATATGACAATATTATAATCATTTTGTTAGAATATATTGATAATTGAATGGAATTATAATATGAAAATATTATAATTAATATTTGATTATTTATGGGTTTCATAAGAAAAATAATGTTGAAATTGTATGTAGGAAATTGGGTTAGAATGAGCACAATTCGCAAGTTAGACCCAATCCAGATTGGGCAACCCAGTCTAGAAAGGTGCGACCCAATCCAAAGTGTGCGACCCAGCCCTAAGCATGACCTAGGTCCAGAATGCGACCCAGTACGTGACCCAAGTCTAGAAGGCTCGACCCGTGATCCAAAAGTGTCTGTGACCTGTGGACAAGCCTAAACCCAGTCCGACTCACGACCCGCTCAACGCCGTGACTTTGCCGTTCCATTTAGATGCTGATTTCAACTCTGATCAAGCTACAAAATGGCTCATTGGAAATCTAATAGAGAGGAGAACATTTCTGTGAAGAAAAATCAAAGATCCACTACTCACAAAGAATTAATTTGAAGAAACTATGGATTTCTATGAGTTCTAGCCCTAATTACTCAAAAGTGAAATTGAAAGTAGATTAGAGGGTTTCTAAAGATGATTTCAAAGGGCTTTTGGAAGCAATGAGGTGCTTTATCAATCTCTAAAGAACCACAAAGAATTAATTCAAGATTGGAGAGAATTGAAGAAAATTTGAGTGACACATAAAATCTGCTCCATAGAACCCAAATTAGAAAACTTTAAGTTAAGACCAAAACTACACCGTTTTGGATGGGGTTTTGAATTAAACAAAAGCAGAACCATAGCCCCGATATTCTATCTCTCTCAAGCTTGAAAATGGATAAAGAATAGGGAAGTAAGGAACTCCAACAGGAAGAAGACTTGATAAGGCTCAGAGGTGTCATAATGACTCTTTAAAGTGAAAGGTTAGCTATTTTGATGTTATTTAAGTTTATCTTCACCATTGCAAATAATCCAAAAATAAGAAGGAAAAGAAAGCAATCTGTGAAGGATCTCATACTACTCATTCTAGCTCATCCAAACCTATGATTTTGATTTTCATTGGATGACTAACTTCTTAGCTCATTACTTGCTTAGGAGAGAATCAATTTGTGCTTCATTATACTTTATTGTTGAAGTTGATTTTTTGCAAGTAGACTTTGCTAGGGTTTGAACAAATTTGGGGCTTTTATCCATATTACTCTATATTAAGTCTCTAGCAGTTGTTTGAAGCTTCTAAACTTGTATTGCATATCTTACAAAAGCTTAGTTCGAAATTTGTAATCAATTGTATTATAATCCTTGGTGTAAAGATTGTTTGACTCCTCGAGGAGGAGTTAGAAAGTGTAGGAGAAAGTTTCTCCTAACTTTGTAGTAAAGTAAATTTTAACTGATTATGTTGAAGAAGAAGAAGAAGGTGGAAGTAGGTAAGAAGGGCTGAACCACCGTGTAAATTGGTGTCTCATCTTTCTTATGTTTGATTAACTTGCTGATTAATCTTTATATCTTTGAATGTCATATTTGATTGCATAAAAAGTAATTGAAAAGAAATAGAGTGACTTTTATTAGAGAAACCTAATTCACCCCCCTTTTTAGGTTGTTATAGGATCCAACACAAAAGTTGTTAGGAAAATATGTATGATCACGCAATAAAATAAACTTGGCTATTTTTCCTTTGTTAAGTCTCATAATCAATGAATGTTTATTTATGGAGGATTGTTATGTCATATCATGATCTGAACTTGATTGTTTGTTTTGTGCCCAATTATTTGAAATAATTTTCATAGAGAGATGTGGCATTATTGGATTGATACCAATATTTTATGTATTTGTTTGTAAACAAAAACAATGATAGCTTTTATATCCTAAACACCCAAAAATCTATAAATGAGATATAATATGTGTTTGATTAAATATTTTTTCACATGGATTTTTTTTATTCTATAACTAAGGTTGGTAGATGATTAATAATATGTGCTACACTTTTAAAAACACAATCTCAATATTTAAGTGATACATGGACATGATTAATCATTGATAATCTTGATTCAATGGTGTGCCTATGTTTTCTTTTAGTCGTCTCATTTTGATATGGTGCATGGGGGCTTGATATGCATTGATAAATACCATTGTGAGGTAATAGCTTCCAAATCAACAGAAGCAAATTTAGCTACCCCATCACATTGAATGCTTTTAATTGTAGTTTGGAGTTCATTTTCAACAAATGTTTAAAAATTCTTGAAGATTTGAAGAAAATTCATCTTTACTTTTCATGGAATAAAGCCTTGTAAATTTTGAATTATCATTAATAAAAATATAATATATTTTTCCTTGAGAAGTTATAATTGTTGTAAGGCCCTATATATTAAAATGGACTAAGTCCAAAAGAGCTTTGGAGATATTATGCGTAGATAAATGAGCCTCATGTTAGCTTTTACTAATGGTACAAGCATTGCAAGATGATGAAGTTTTTCCAATAAATTGGATGTTCATTATTTTTAGCAATCTTATTACATTTACATAATTAAGATAGCCTAATATACAATGCTACGCCATTACACTTATTTTAGAGGTATGAAAAGCCTTTGGGGATTGCAAAAGATCACACAAGTTTAGGTAATAGAGTCCATTTTCAATTGGTCATTAGTAAAATCTCTCTTGTTGTCAGATCTCTGTACAAGATAGAAATCAAGAAAAAAATAAGAAAATGTAATTGTTATCTTTTGTAATTTTAGAAATAGATAACAAACATTTTTGTTATATTTGGCATAATAAGAACATCAAAAATATTAATATTACTAAGGGTTGATAAATTACCTTGGTAGGTTATCAGAAGTGTCATTTTGTCCCTGACAATAACTACTTGATTTCTACGGTAGTTAAGTAGTTATGTAACATCATAGTCATCTAGCAAGATATGATGTACGATGCTAGAATCAAGAAACCAATCAGTTTCAATGGAGGCTTGGGGTGATTGTTGTTAAGCCTTCTTAACAATATTGGCCTAAATATTTTGTAGGCCAAAGTTTGTAGAAACATACCTATAGCAACATTGATGTGCTATATATCTTATTTTGCAATAGATTTGAAATATAACATTGCACTAAGGTCTGTTGCTATAGTGAGCAACATGATTATGTCCTTGATTGGTGATATTATTTGAATGTCCTATTGAATTGCAAGCGAATTTAGAAGGAAGTTGATATGAAAGGATATTGGCAAAACTATGCAAAAGCAACTACAGTGGGAAAGCTTTGTGCAATCATTTTGAGGTGAATTTCCTAGATGAGGAGTAACCCACATAGATCTTCATGGGAAAGAGATGACATGCATATATGAATTTCAATTGTAATGGCAATAGGTGCATAAAAGGTCCCAAGACCTCAAAAAACATAAGTACAGTACTCATTTTCCAAGATAATTTCATCTACAAGTGAAAGTTGATCAACAATACCATCTACCTCATAAATAAATCTAGTTATTTATTCAATGATCTTTTGTTTCTTTCTAAAGATGTAATCAAAGAATGGAACATGTGTAGAACTCTAATCCACGAACTCATATGGGCCTATTATATTTTAGCTAGTGTTTTGCACTTCCTAGCAATAATCACAATTATGTAATTGCAAGTGCTAAAAACCCAACCTCATGCAATCTAATCTCTTATTTTCCAATCTTAATTGGCTAGATTGGAATCACGAGTGATGACACCCTTCTTATTAGTATTAGTGATGAATTCATCAAGACAAAGGAACAAGCTACTAACAACACCAAGTAACCCATTAGCTTGAAGGAAAGGCTCAATTTAACTTTTTTAAACAAGGAAATTGGGCCCTTCTAGACAAAAACACCTATGGTTGGAATAGAGCCTAAAATTGGCAATGGGAGAGCATAACTAGCAGAATGAACATTCATGGTGGTGGAGGCTATGTGCAAAAAAATGGAATAAAACAAGGGACTTTACCAAAAAGCTAAACTAATATCGAGTTAAAACAAGAACTTTTATGAAATATTGTAGAAATTTGTGTATAAGAATAGTAGAACAAGAAAACAAAACACAAAGAATAATATGAAAAACAATGAGAAGAAAACTTGTATTTTTAAATGATTTGAGAGTACAATCTAATCATCCTTTTATAGTAATTGAAAACTATATGCAAACCAACTCATAGTTTTGGGTAGTTGATTCAAAATTTATTATGAAAACATTTGGTATAAAAATCCTAAAAAGGTTTGGAATTTTTTAACTAAAATTTCATTGATAGAGTTATTGATTCTTCTTATTTTTCATTATAATCAATTGACTATTATGTTCTAAATTAAATGTCTCTTGAATAGTCTTAAAATGTTTATTAGAATGGTCAGAATTAAAGAAGATAGAAGAAGAGAGTAGGCGAGAGGTTGGAGATGAAGCGCATGCCGTTTGAGCTCGCTTGTTCTAGTGCCGTGCATGTACTACTTGCACCGGATTGTTTTAGTATGGCGCGTGTGCTGCACATGCCTCCTATTTTGATGTAGTGTATATACTGCACATGCCCGCCTGTCTTAACACATTGTAATAACTTTCCCAACCTATTGGTCCTCTTTTCTCCATCGTTTTGGACAGCATCTAATACGAGTTAACTCTAATTCCTCCTCCAAACTAATTATTAAAAATATTAGTCAACATTTATTTTATTATTCGTTTAATGTCGACAGTCATTGTGACAAGAAATGTCGACGTGACAGCAATCATCAATTCCGTGACATGCACAGTTACCATTGAATAGACTTAAAGTGATTCACCCTTTTGGAAGCATGTAGCCTTTGAAAGACCACTTTATGGCCCAAATGAACGAAGGGAATTCAATATTGTGGTTCAAATCCGTTGAGAGGATGTTTTTTGAAAAATGTAAAGGTTTGGATTTGATCTAAAGACTCAAATCAGTTGAGTGGAAATGTTGTTCGACCGTCAGAAATAACCAATCAATGAAAACTTCGACGCTGAACGTTGTTGACTCTATTGCTGCTCTCTCCAATCATTTAAAATCACCCTCTGTCGATTCCCATTCCTGATCACTGTTACCATCCTTCAGATTTTCAACCTGTCTCTCGTCTCGTGGTGTGGTGCTTGGAAGCTGAGAAAATCGCGGTTTGCAAAGAATCAGAAGAAATATAGTCATTCAGTTAATAGATTCTTAATCAAATCAAATATAAGAATACGTGGACGCCCGGAAAATTATAGCCTCCTGTCAATCCAGACTTGTGGGGATCACCCCAAACAGGATGAAAGGAAATTGATGATTATAACTTGTCCCCTTTTTTTCTTTTTCTTTTTTTTTCACATCACTTTTTTCCTTTTTGTTTCTAGTCAAAGATTAAATCCATCTCCAACCAACATAGTTATAAAACGTTACATCTTAATACAGAATTTGTTTAGTCCATACAGATTTATAATATATATCTAGTCATCATATAAGTAATGTGATTTTTTTTTATAAGATAAAGAATAATATCACTCTTCTTACATCATTTAAAAGTTAAAATTACTCACTTTTAAGAAAAAACTATCTCTTATTAAAAGGAGTTTTCATCTTTTAAATAAAAAAGAATAGTTACTTCTCTCCATAGGGGTTACCTTTTTTATTTGGTAATAGATAAAAATTTTAGCTCTTTTATTTGATGATAAAATTAAAGTTGTATAGAATTGACTATGATAGTTGACTGTAATAGATCTTATCAATGACTTGGTGCATATTTACAAAACTTGTTTTTGAAATAATAATCAACGTTTGTCATACAAACTCAAAGCATAATATGCAAAAAATTATAGTAATTTTTTATCATTTGTATGGATTAAATTGCGTGGGTTCATTGTATATTGGATTGTGTCTTCAACATTATAGTCGAGCAAACATAGATGTTTATGTTGAACCACTTTAATTTTTTGACCTTTTTTTTCTGTATATTTTCATCTACATTTCTTTTGGCATCTAGAATTTTAATATTTCTCAATTCTATCAAAAATATGGAATCAATTTCAGATTTTTAAAACTAAAGTAATTGATTTCTAGGAATGTCATGAAAATTGAGTGCTAAGGATGTGAATATCATCATTTGGATATAATCTAATAATTGTGCATCTTTTTATAATAGGAAGCTTTTTTATTATAAAGAAATATAGGAATCTCAACATTACCATGTTATTATAGTTAGACCTTTATAAAGTTTTTTAAAAAAGGTTCCTCTTATACATGCCAAACAACACATTTAAAATACATCTAAAATACAAAGTTTTCACTCGCTTCTTTCTCTTGTTATTTCATTATCCTATCTTCAATGACGCATTTTTCATTAGAAGGAAACGGGAGCTTTAAACATGATAATGTCCTCAATCGAATCTATTGTCAAACTGCAGTAATCAGGCTCAGAAATTGAAAGGAGGAGGGGCTTTAAACCTTATGACCTACACTCCAAGTGCTCCTCCCTTTGCTTTCAGGAGGGTTCAAGAAGAATGTCGCAGATAGTATACCAAAATCTAGAAGACCACGGGATTGAAAAGGTCTCCCCGTTCTCTGACAATAACCAGGTGAGTGCATAGCCTTTCATGGCCCCAAAGGACAAATGCAAAAGGACAAAACACAGGATACAGAGTAAATTTACCCATGATGAGCAGAAGAATGAGAAACGTTAAGTGAACAGAAGAGGAGTTTCTTGCATTATTTTAATGATTGGCGGAGCAAATATCGCAGCACTCCACATGATATCATAGTAAGTGGGACTCACTCTGTCTTGTACACGAAATTGCCTCGCTTCCGCATGTCAACGTCGACATCAAATCGAAAAGTCTGAATCTTTTGGTCCTCATAATGATTGAAATGGTTTAATTAAAGAAACGGCCTTCACAACGATATGAACTGCAACTTTGACCCCGTGTCATGGACACCGATCTTGAAAGACCCTCCTAAAATGACAACAGGATGAAGACCTTCTGTTTCTTTTCGCAACCGAAAAGGAAGAAAAAGAGGGACAAAATGAAAGATAGGGCATAGCATGTTAGCTTAGAGGTGTTAAACAGAGGAAAGAAGGCAAGATACGTAGGTTTAGAGCGTTAGACGAGTCTTTTCTTTGGCCCATCTGAAACTGATGAGTTCTACCCTTTTCAGTTCAGATGCAACTCATTTACTTCTAATTTTCAGTCGACAAACTTCCAATAGTTAATTGTCAGGCCATGTTCCAGATAACATACTACCTGCTGTCTCCCAACAAGGAGACTGATATTTTTATAGAAATACGTCGGCAATACTGAGGGCTGTTGGTGAAGAAGTGCCTAAAGCTGACGAAGGACTCAATCAAAGGGCACAAACAAATGAAGGGGAAGCTTGCAGTTTTTCTGAGGTTGGGTTTTGAGATGCCAGTAGGATACACACGTCGGAGAAATCCGTTGTCTAGAGAGAGTGGAGCGATCTCAAAGAGTTTTCTATTTTCATACCTAAAACTTTACTATATTATTATTTATATATATAGTCTTCTTAATGGCCAGAAAAAAGGAGGAAGGTACTTTTAATGCAGAAGAGAATCCGAAAGAGACAAGCATAAAAAGTAAGAGAACTTTCTGTTTTTGATGTGATTTGATAATCCAGAAGCTGGCCCTCTTTGACACCACAAGTTGCCCGTCCATTCAATTGCCACAGAGAGGGGTTCTGCATAATTCAAAAGGCCTTCCTCCGTATAAGTGACCATGTTACTGCTATTGGCTACACATTATAAGTGCTTTAATGACGCAATCGATATAGATGCTAGTTCTACAGAGTCCATATGTCATGCCTTACAAGCATAGCCACATCTTTCGCGACTGCACAAGACCTATTCTTCCCGGGTTAATGTCTTTGGTTAAAGTCTATTAGATAACCCTACAGTCTGACTTGCACGCACCCTCTTTGTTGCAAATACTGCGTGTACTATTCAATTATACACCTGGCAGGGAGTTGCTTTTCATCCATGTGACTCAAGCTTCATGGATGAACTTGTACAATAACTTGGGTGTTTTTTCAAATTGGAAGGAAACAGCAGACCACGTTTCCTGATTGAAAAGTGTGGGGTTTCCTCGTAAACACAGGAACAATATCGAGAAGGAAGAACCCATGTGTTTTAAAAGACCATGTTATATCACCGGATATTTTGCAAATCTGATCTCAATAGTAGCAGCAGGCCGCATTACATGATTGAAATGCCTGGTTTTCCATAGAATCAGGAAGATAACTGTCTGGGAAAAGGGAAAACAAATGTTTTAAAGAAAACCATATAATATCATCGGGTATTTAACAAGGACTTCTGCTCCAAGGTGCTTGAGCCATGAATCCTAGAGGGTGATACCATGTCCTTTCTCATTTAAGCACTGCACATGCATGCCCTCAATTCTTTACCCGGGCCAATTGGAAATGGTAACATGCATGTGGCTCATAGCCCCTGTAGCAGGGATGTGCCGACATCCACTCAGAGGATACTGTGATACGGTCGGGTTCCTGTATTATTCATGTGCCTACGGCACAGACTTGAGTCAAAGTAGAATTGGAGAGAGAATTTTTCCAAACCAAACTTTCAATTGGTGTGTGTTGAACCAAGTCTCCTTCAGGAGTTGCATCAGTGTATCATTTGGTTCTCATTCCTCCAAGTCTGTCTATTCCTAATCGTTCCCTCTCCTATCTTCAGCACTCTCTTTCACCTTGGTGCAAACACCTTATACAGAGGGGGAAGAAATAGAAAAAAAGAAAGCGACTTTTCTTCAATGCCTATATAAAGGGTGAAGACAAGATCGATGCCTAATTATACTCCGATGAGAAGCGTTTTTTCCAAAAGATTCCTTCTCCTCCCTCTCTTATCCGTACATCAACTGGGTAATCATTGAATTGCTCCTTGGCCTATAAAGTATCTTCCTCCGATCTTACTGATAAAGCACTTTCTCTCTGTTTTCCCTCTCTTTCCCCTCTCTCTCTCTATCTGTCTGTAGCATATGCTGCAAGCTGGTCCTCTTTTAGGTTGCAGTAACTTATGCATTTCTTCAAAATGCTTTGGCTTAATGGGGAGTAGTTTTTCGTTGTGAAGCTTAGATATTTTTCTGTCCTAGTAGTTCATTTGTTCTCATGCTTTTGTTTCCTTCATCGCGGTCAAGAAAATCGAAGGATGATCTTCACATAAAATCAAGAACGTATACATCGCCGCCTTCGTGCATTGCCATGCAAGTAATCTTTCATCAGCCAACCCTCATCTTTGAATTTTGTCCCTCTACGAAAGTAACGTTGAATTCAACCGCCTTCTTTATTACTTGTCAAAATTAGCCTGAAACGGAATATTTCCTCCCTTTCTTGGCAGACAACACGAGAGCTCTGGATCCATCGCGGGGAAGCAGAAGCAATGCTGAGTTCCGGAACCTTGTTGCAGACTCTAAGCCAGGTAAAGGATAGATAAGTATCATTTATTATTCCCAGAGGGCACTTTTTTATGTAGGAGAAGCTACGAATTTAGCGCCAAAACAGAGAAGGCTTTGGCAATATCATCACATGATGTGAAAAAGACATGGATTTAGCTTCTCTTCGGTCACTGTATGTTTCGTTCAGTCACTGTTTGTTTCACTTTACATAACAACCATTCATTACAAATCAGGCTCACGTGTTAGAAGATAAGTTTCGCCTGCCATTAATAGCGTTAGAGTACCAAGGCGTACTGGATATATCAACCAAGTACTTTTCTCCATCCTTTAGACTTGAGGATTCCTGTATTCTTCACTACATTCTAGGCATCTTGAGCCACAGTTCTCCTCCAGGCTTGTGGCCTCAAAAGACCGAAAAGTTAAGAAAATAAAAAGTGCATAAAATTCAATCAAGAAATGTTTGTCCGAGGAAATAATAAAACGATAAGATCTTTCTGGACTAAGTTATAGCTCACCTCTATGAAGACTCCTATGAAACGAAAGAATGTAAAGGTTGGTTTTGATAGTTCTAAACCCAGTATGGTCAATACAAATCGTCTAATGATTTCTATGTAAGTATATATTTCCAGACAATGACAGAAATTTGTGGCTCATCTTGTTAGATTAGTATGACCATTGCCTTTTTATCTTCTGCCATAAGATAGGACATAAAGAAGAAAGCCATAGACCAGAAAAAAAAAAAAAAAAAAAAAAAAAACCATGAGACCACATCAGAAAAGCAAAAAACTTTTTAGGAGAAACCTAATTGGCCACTTGATAAAGGAGCTAACTAGCTAGCAAATCAATCTTCAAAGGGCTTTAGAACCTCAAAGGATTAAGGCTCATGTTTCTTCTTTCGGATAAGAAAGAAGATAAACGAGAACTCATTTTGTGGATCATCCTCATCCAGTAGTCTCTTCATCCGGAACGAGGAAAAAAGTTATTCTCAGTTGCTAATTCTGCAAGTGAAACACGCGTTTCGTGGTTTTTGTGTTTACCTCTGTTGGAAGGAGTTGTAGTGTTTCTTTTCACTCGTGGGGTTGTAGCTTTTACCTGGAGTTTTGATGCTCCGACCTGTCCGCCGTAAAAAAAAAAATGTGAGAGGAAGGAGAAGACCTCCGAGAAGTGGAACAAGAAGCCTTCCCGATTGAATCAACGGTGAGATGGCAGTCAAAGGATGGCTGACAAGATGCTCATTCAATAAACGGCAGAGTAAGGCGGCCGTCAAGGGACGGCCGACATACAGGAAGGTCCCATTTTTCGCTCGGAAAATCGTACTCAATGACCTAATGATTTTCTCAGTCCCCGTAATAGTCTAGAAAGTAATAAGCTCCCTTCTCTCTCGCTTCCATTTTCATATGTTCGTGTGTTGAGCATATCTTTAGATATCTTGTTGTTTTTGATAAAAACTAATACTTAATGCTAAAAAGTAGGAAATATAATGCATGCCAAAAATAAAAAATAAAAAAAATAAACATTATACTTGCTTGTGTTCTATGTTCTTGAGAAGCAAGTAACCCTAAATGATTATTTAGTCTCTCTCTTTTTTTTTTCTTTTTTTTTTTTGGTTTATATGTATAGATCCAGTGGATGTTGAACATGAGACTGAAAAATTCTAGGCTCTTCTAACGTACCATTAAGCTAGCAAGTGTCAACTATTTAATGTTCTTTTAATAGAGTAAACATAAGGAGCCGGTGAAGGATCCAAATCAGCTTTTTGTCTCTTTTTCTCTTTTCTTGTTCTATGCCTAACTTTATTTTCTGGCTACACCTACGCCAGTACCGAAATCTTTAAAAAATGTTCTTTCAGAGACTAAAAAAACGAATTTGAAAAAGAAAGGGAAAGAAAATAGATGTCTTCAAGTGTAAGAAAAAGACATGGATCAGCTTTGTGTCCAAAGTCCAAAACGTTCAAAAACAAACGCCAAAGGGTTTTCATCGACGAGAGGGAAAAGAAGCCAAAGGGTATTGGGGAAAGCTTTTGTCCCCATTCCTGTTTCTCCTTTGTCCTCATCTCCGGAAAAACTCTATTTTAACCCGAGTTCTGTTGATCTTTATGTAAAGCTCTAACATTCTGTTGGGACTGTCTTTCAGCCGCTAATTAGCATGGACTCGGACCCACCATTTCTCGACGCCTACAAGACGCTCTTTGAGAAAACCATCCAAGAAACTAGCCCTCGGAGTAGAAGAAGCACCAAAGACGGCGACGTTGTCATCGTCAAGGAATGCGAGCTTCCGTTGATTGACCTCGCCCCTTTAGGCGCCGGCGAAGCGGAGAGAGAGGAGTGCAAGGCCGAGATAGCCAGGGCTTCTCGGGAGTGGGGTTTCTTCCAGGTTGTGAACCATGGAATTTCCCGAGAAATCTTGGAGAAGATGAGGCTCCATCAGGAGAGGGTGTTTAAGCAACCCTTTGACAGGAAGACGAGAGAAGACAAGTACTTGAACTTCTCCGCTGGAAGCTATCGTTGGGGAACCCCTTCGGCGACATGCTTGGGGCAGCTATCATGGTCAGAAGCTTTCCACATTCCTATGATTGATGTCTCGTGTTCAGGCGGCGTCGAAGGTCTCAGGTAACAATCATTACCGGGTACTTTTATTTTGCTTATGCACTCCCCTGCGTGTCACTTTTCTTGATTTCGTCAAGAAAAAAGGTCGGACCAACGAATAGGGAAATGTTTTATCTCATTGTCATGCTGTAATGATAAGGATATTCGTCAGCATGTGATAGAGACGGAGGCCAAACTTCTTTCTTTATCGTTTATTTCATCCACTCATAAACACAAAGTTTGAAACAAAATAAAAATGCTTGAAAAATGAAAATTCGCGTCTGTTAATCGTTTGAGTAATTAAAAAAGTTCAAAATCATCCCACTGCCGTCTGGGTGGTGTAGTTGGTTATCACGCTAGTCTCACACACTAGAGGTCCCCGGTTCGAACCCGGGCTCAGACACTAAACTCTAACCCATATTTTGATTTTTCCTTGATGTCGTTTCGGGTGCTGTTACCTGCGTTTCCTTGTTAGAGTGTCGTTGCTTTGCTTCACATTAGTTTCATCGGAAAGTACGCGAACCCGGTATGAGAGTCAGCCTCTGTTTCGCAACATCACATGTAGATGTTTTGGAGCCACCGCTTCTAAACCTTACTGCTACTCTCAGTAGTTCAGAAATCTCAAACCCACTTACCTAGAAAACTCCTCTTTAATGTCGGCCGACAAGTTGTAGGAGTTAGGGGCCTACGAGTCAGGCATGACAAAGGAACAGCGAAGGCGGACGGAGGGCTTGCGCCATACCACATAGAACTTTCCCATCATCCACACAAACTGGGTCCAATCTGCATGTGTGAGAAGTAGGCTCTAGTCTTTATCGGTATTATTGGACACGTTGAAGTCCCACCAGCCACATAAAATTTCGTGTCCTTGGATTTTCTCTCTCATTTTTTGCATAATATAAGCTATAAGATTCTAAATTTATTATCCCTTGCGGTTGTTATTATCCAGCACAACGATGCAACAATTTGCGGCGACGGTTTCCAGTCTGGCACAGAAGTTGGCTGAGATTTTGGCTGAGAAAATGGGCCACGATTCAACTTTCTTCCAAGAAAATTGTTCACCAAGCACTTGTTATCTTCGACTGAATCGGTACCCGCCATGCACAATCTCTTCGGAAGTGCTTGGCCTGACGCAGCACACTGATAGCGACTTCCTCACGATACTGCACCAAGATCAGGTCGGGGGTCTGCAATTGGTGAAAGATGGGAGATGGATCGCAGTCAAACCTAATCCCGAGGCTCTTATCATTAACATTGGCGACTTGTTTCAGGTAAAACTTCAGCCACTTTGTATAACTTAAATTGGAATTCTTTAATTCGGGATTCACCAAAATAGCCTCTCTGATACTTTTGTTTTTACGTAGGCATGGAGCAATGACGTCTACAAGAGCGTAGAACATCGGGTCGTCTCCAATTCCCAGGTGGAAAGGTTCTCCACGGCTTACTTCGTGTGTCCTTCGTATGACACCGTGATAGAAAGCTGCCAGCAGCCTTCAATCTACAGAAAATTCAGCTTTAGGGAATTCAGGGAGAAGGTGCAGGCGGATGTTAAAAATTTGGGTTTTAAAATAGGCCTTCCTAGGTTTCGCGTGTAAATGCCACCACAAATGGGCGTTTCGTAAGTAGTCAAAATGGTGTCAAAAAGAGAGCAGTCGAGGTGTAGTTCCTTTAGAAATAAGAAAGGTATATCCGATTTCGGTGTGATTCCATGGTGGCTGAGCCCCCCTGTCTTCGTCTTCAACGAAACGGAAAGTTTTGTGTCCAGCGAGGAATTTAAGCAACAGAGGTTTGATCCCCTTGTTAGTGTTTTTACTTGGTGCTTGTTGTTTCAATGGCAATGATTATCATTGACGGTATTAGAATCCGGTTTCTTCAGTCTTAAGGAATCCCATCAAAGTGGAGGTTCAAATTCGATTTGAATTTCTCTTCTGGTGAAATTCCGGCACTGGAAGTTACTGGATTAGACCCTTTGACTTGATGGCGCACTATCATTCTACTTTTCCAGTAGTCGGGACCTTTTGACTAGTTGGGAAAGTGCATGATGGATATCATGTAATTGGACTTTGACGTTCATTACATAACATCCAATTTGCTAGATTTCATCTCAAGACTTCCATTGGAGGATTCCAAATGTGCATATCTCAACTTGACTTTAATCTTGCAACACCAATCATGTTATGTACACGCGGATATGAACTGATTCAAGTGAATCCAGGCCCAAGTCAAGGATTCAGTTGCCGGGTCCATTATGTGAATGATAACACTCAATTCTTGCAGTAAACTTTGAAACTCAGCATGAAAAAGAACGAGTAAAGACCACTGTTGATCTTATCCAGATTATGACAAGGTTATTGGAATGAATGTGACTATTTTATGAAAAAGTTTTGAGTCTAATGGCAAGTCACATTCATTTCTTTTTAATATCATCTTCTTCTTTGGCTACATAAGCTTGCTTGTGGTCCAACCTGTCATGAGATTATTTTAGGTATTTATAAACAATTCCTTTTTTTGTGAAGAATTTGGGTTAGACTTTTAGGCCTTTTAATTTAATGTCAAAGATTAAGTTGAATATATTTTATCTTTGTGATCTTGAGCCTAATGTCACTTAGCAGAATCATCTAACGGTTGAGTTAACTTTTAAGTTTGAAAATTGTGAGCATGAGTATGATAAAGATTGATCAAGTAAAATCTTAGATGACTTATCAAAATGTGTTTTTATGGATTTTAAACACAATTAAAAATTTATCTACTAAAGATGTGCGCTCTTCTACTATGTCATATCATCATTTTACTTAAATGCGTGCCCAATGCCCAAATTTTTCCATAATTTCGTCGGATATAGACGATTGACTTCTCAAAGCTACAAATAGGAACACGTTCTACTTTGAGATGCAAACAAAAAATACATATCAAAAAGATAATCTTTTGATTAACACCAAATTTATGGGAATACGGAGTTGCTTTTTTAGCTCTCAATTATTATTTTCCTTATCTTCTTCTCCTACCGTGATTCTAAAATAAAGTGACTTGTGTTTCTTCTTTTTCTCATTTCTTTATCATCTTCCTGCCTTCCTCTCCTATTGTAACTCTCATCTACTTAAAAAAAAAAACTTAGCTATCTTTTTCTCTTTTCATGTGCATGTCATCTCCTTATTTGTAAATGAAAAATGATTCTTCTTCGTTGTTTCTCTTAAAATTATGACATCGTACACTTCTAGGAAAGAAATTAATTGTTTTTTTAATTATTCTCATAATTTTTTAAAAGAAACTCAATTGTATTTTTATTTTTCATTTGGCATGTCATCTCTTGAAAATTATCTCCCCTTGCCCTCCCCACCTTTTTTTTTTCAAAAGATATTATTCCATTACACTTTTCCTTCTTTCCTTTTTTTTTTGTTGCCTTTTTCTTTTTTAATAAATTTCTGACAACTTTTTTTATTTAGTACTTTTTAGTAATTGTTGGGGGAATTCAACCAAGTACATCAATTACATAGAGATCAAACACATAATCATGGAAACGCTCACACCCAAACACAACAAATTTAAAAGATTCAAAATATCATTATGTTCTATGTCCCTTGTGGTTTTTTCTCGTTACATTTTCTTACACTTTTCCTATTTTCAAATATGTATATCATAGATTATCTCGTTAACTAAAATCCATCAAAAAGGTTCTCTCCAATAATTAACCCCTAAAGGAACTTTCTTTGCTCGTCCTTTAGGTTTCTTTATAGTTCTTCTATTTATAAAGAAAACCAAAATGAATCTTGGTCAAATACTACTAAGAAAACTTACTTTCATAAAATGATATGAATTCTACCTAGATACTATTAGAAGTCTCATTACAACAAAAAAATATTTCTTGGTTCCACAATTATATGAACACCTTGATTGTAATTACAATCATACCTTCTAAACTAATTGTTCCACCAATCCTAACAATCTCTCATTTCAAACAATTTGGTGCAACATCTTTGTACCATAGGAAAATATAGAAAATCTCTTCAAATACATCAACTATACAATCACAATCTTTGGAAAAGGAAATATTAGAAAAACTTTTTTCAACTTCTATAGCTACAGTCTTTGGACAGAGAAAGACTAAGGAAGCTCTTTTCAACTTTTACAACTATAGTCTTTGGACAAAGAAAGATGAGGAAACTCTCTTCAACCATGGTCTTTTGAAAGAGAAAGACTAAAAAAATTATTTTCAACTTTTGTAACCACAATCTTTTTAATAGAGAAAGATTGGATAAATTCTCTTCAAAACAAGCCCAAATCAAATGTGTCATCCTTGCCTCCTCTTAAATCATGCCACTCTCAAGTCATTCCTCTTTAGTTACCTCCATTGTAGCATCTTCCAAGTTACACATCTTCTAAGTTATGTTTCTTTTTAGACAACTACACATCATCATGGGCTTCTTCTATCCAAACATCTTTTCCACCATGAGACCATTAATAATAGTAAAAAATTTGGGTCTTTCATAATATTGAGATTTCTCTTTGGAATCCATCCATCAAAGAGTTCGTCTTTCATCCTAAATTGTTGGTGATTTTCCATAATCAACCATTGAAACTTCCCACACCTCATTTGGATATCAACAAACTTGGAAATATAAAAATTGTACTTCCTCAACCAAATCAACATAAAAGCATCACAAGCTCCCCCTCAATCATTAATCTATCTTCAAACACCAATATTTCCATCATTTTCTCTTATTTAATGTCATAACTTGAGTCAAAGATTCATATGACCACCATAAATACTATGATTAACTTGATCTTCAATCTAACATCTCAAAAAATATTGATCATCTCCAAAATCTCATGCACTTCAACAAAAAAATCTCCAATTTGGCTTATAAATACTTAAATTTGAATAGAAAGACATAGATAAGCACTTTGCAAACCCTAATCCACTATACTAATAATATATATCAATTGATCTACATTAATATCATCTAAAATCAAACTAGATTTAGGGAAAGAAAAATTCTCACTTTAAAACATCTACTTCAATTACATTCACTATGTTTGATCTATCATCTATGGTCTTGATCTTCCATGGTTCATGCTCACCACACCATTTGTTAAGATCCAAACTAGCTATGATACCATTTATTAGGATTTAAGCAGCTTTAATACCATTTGTTGGGAGAATTCGACTAAGTGCATTAACAACATAAAGATGGAACACACAATCATAGGAACACACATTCAAAATAGCACATTCACTATGTTTAATCTATCATTTATGGTCTTGATCTTCCTTGCTTCATGCTCACCACACCATTTGTTAAAATCCAAACTAGCTATGATACCATTTATTAGGATTTAAGCAACTTCATGCTCACCACACCATTTGTTAAGATCCAAACTAGCTATTATACCATTTATAAGGAGAATTTAACCAAGTGCATTAACAACATAGAAATGGAACACACACACTCAAAATAGCACATTCACTACGTTTGACTAATCATCTATAGTCCTGATTTTCCATGCTTCATGCTCACCATACCATTTGTTAAGATCCAAATGAGCTAAGATACCATTTATTAAGATTTCAGTGGTTTTGATACCTTCTGTTGGGAAAATTTAACCAAGTGCATTAACAACATAGAGATGGAACACACAATCATAGGAATACACACTTAAAATAGCACATTCACTATGTTTGATCTATCATCTATGGTTTTGATCTTCCATGCTTCATGCTCACCACACCTTTTGTTAAGATCTAAACTAGATATGATACCATTTATTAGGATTTAAGTGACTCTAATACCATTTGTTGGGAGAATTCAGCCAAGTGCATTAACAACATAGAGATGGAACACAATCATGGGAACACACACACTCAAAATAGCACATTCACTATGTTCGATCTATCATCTATCATCTATCATCTTGATCTTCCATGCTTCATGCTCACCACACCACTTGTTAAGATCTAAACTAGCTATGATACCATTTATTAGGATTTAAGCATGTCTGATATCATTTGTTAGAAGAATTCAACCAAGCACATTAACAACATAGAGATAGAACATACAATCATGGGAACACACATACTCAAAATAACAGATTTAAGAGATACAAAATATCATAATGTCCTATATCCCCTATAATTTCTTCTCATTAGATTTTCTTATACTTTTTCTCTACTTAAATAAGTATCTTATAGATTTTCTTATTAATTAGATTCTATAAGAGGGATTCTCTTCAACAACTATCTCTTAAGGGAACTCTCTTTGTTTGCCTCTTAAGAATTTTAACTACATACTACTATGAAACCTACTACAACTAGAAAATATTTTTTAATTTTACAATTACAAAAAAATTCTTTATTATAATTACAATCATACCTTCTAACTTTATTATTCTACCATTCCTAACAGTGGTTTACAGTTTCACATATAAATATTAATTTCCCAATTAAAAGCGGTTTGAGTGAATAAAACATGAAATACTGGTATTTTTCACTTCCAAAATATATATAATACAAGTATGATCAAAAGAAAAGGCTGGCACGTGCTACGTAGACTTTCATTTTCAAAGCCCGACCAGAGACACGTTCTCAAGGGAAATTCCGAGACGCATTTCCGCATGGCGCCAGCGGCAGCGCTCCGATGGGGCGCAGTCGTGACAATTTTGATATTTTCTGTTCTTGTCTCACCGTCGACGGCGATCTATTGCGACGAGGACGATTGCTACGATCTCTTAGGGTCAGCTCCAGCTCCAGCTCACCAAAATTTCAGGCTTCAACTCTTCTTTATCTCATTTTTGCTTCCGCTGATCCATCTTCACCTTCATATCTAGGGTTACTCAGAATGCTAATGCTTCGGAAATCAAGAAAGCCTACTATAAGCTCTCACTGAAACAGTGAGTTCGTAATTTTCTAATTTCATATTATGTTCTGATTTCTCGTAGATTATTTCTTTTATTCGTTTATTTGTTTGTTGTCCTTGGAATTCAGTCACCCGGATAAAAATCCAGATCCCGAATCGAGAAAGCTGTTCGTCAAAATCGCCAATGCCTATGAGGTACTATAGATCTTGCACTTTTATTGAATAGTCAACAGCCTCTGGAGTTGTTCGAGTGCTGTAATTAGGAAAAGAAAAATGTTTCTTTTCTTGCTTCGCTTGTGTATGTACTATAAGTGCAAACTTCATTCTCACTTTTGTAGATTTTGAAGGATGAGGCGACGCGAGAACAGTATGATTATGCAATTGCACATCCAGAGGAGGTGAAAAGAAAAATCTAGAGTAGTTTTATCGGACCTTTTTTTTTTTTTTTTTGGGTTGTTGTTGCTGAAAGTGTGATATATTGGTTATGAAAGTCAATTACCACATAGGGCAAATGGAGTGTGAAGGCGTGTTGTGTCTAGGTGTTATTTAGTCGGGTACTTGATGAAACTGATATGGAAATGGTTGCAGAAAGATCAATTTTAGTGTCGACGAATCCTTGTAGTTTATAGTACACATATAGCAAGCACTTGTGAAACAAAAATTTTGTTTTTGTTCTTGAATTGATTACATGCCTTGGTCATTTTTATGACTTAGATTGTGGATCTTGTGGATAGTACTTAGTCTTGCTGATTTATATTTGTAAACTCACATTCTCTTAGTAAGCAACTTAGCAACATACATGGGTTGCAGAAACTTTAGACTGGTGTTTGTATAAACTTTTGAGTGTTTTCGTTGAGTACCTAGTCATAAGCTTGATGCGTGGCTTGCTGTCATAGTGCTTATGTATGCAGGCCTTGTTGATTGTTTTGGTTATCGAATCATAATGACTGCTCTAGGGGCATTGAGAGGTGTTGATATGCTAAGGGGGTTGCAATTTTAGTTTAGTGTTTGAATTTCTCTCTCCTGATTTTTGGTGAATTAAATATGTGTAAAATGATGACCATCTTTAGAAGTGCCATTTTTTTAGTTACTTGCTTCCTGGTATTGCATAAGCATCTCTCTTCCTTTCATTTTGTAGTGTTAATGAAACATTTGAGTTTATGACCATAATAGGTTTGTTAAAATTTACATGATTATGGTAAGTACTATAATCGTCATCTTTTTGTTTCAGGTATTTTACAATACAGCTCGTTACTATCATGCATATTATGGTCATAAAACAGTGAGTACTTTTCATTTTTTCTTCTGATTATCCTGTCTTGTCTTAAACCAAACGTAATAGTAGATGGATTAAGCATTGCATTCCACTTAAATTATTTTTGACTGGTTTATGCATCTACTTGCTAGGATACCCGTGCTGTCCTGGTTGGCCTCCTTTTGATTCTCTCAGGATTTCAGTATCTCAATCAATGGACAAGGTTTAATCAGGTAGTGTGACATATCCATTGCTGAAACATGATTCTATGCATCTTGATGTTAAATGTTTGATGGATGTGCCGAATGTTGCTAAGCCATTGCTTTTTAGTTATCATGGCTAATTTCACTTCCAAATCTAGAGTTCTATAGAAGTCCTTCAACAACCCCAACCACCCAACACCGCCCACCCCCCCCTCTCCCTCCTCTTCCTCCTTCCTCTCTTTTATTGTGCTTTTATTGTGCATTTATTGTGCAGTGCTCTGCTCTTAGAGTAATGATCATATTTTGCGATAACAAGAACACTTAAAAAAAGAGAAAAAAAAGGGGTCAGCTGTAGGAGAAGAAAGCATTTAAATTTTTTATATTTTTGGTAATACTTCTTTATAGATAATTTTTTTCAGGGATCAGAAAAGTCTGGTGGATTTGTTAACATTAACACTTTCAATTCTTCTTGTTATAGGCTGTAGCAATGGTCAAGAAGACACCCGCTTACAAAAACAGACTACGAGCTTTAGAACTTGAACGCAGTGGAGGAACTACAAATAAGAAGAAGACTAACAAGCAAATGAACAAGTATGATTAGTTAAGTTCTTTGACATTAATGATAACTCTCCATGGATGTTATTTTCTTCTATTGATGTGGGTTATGTTATTATGTTAGGAAAATTGAAGAAGATCTGGGCAAAGAACTTGAACTACAGATAAAGGGAGCTGAAAGGCCGTCCTTCTGGGATCTTCTCGGTGTCCGTTTCATACTCCTACCTTACACCGTTGGAAAGGTCGCACTGTTGTTCTTGTTCAAGAATATCTGCAACTTTAGATATGTATTATACAACAATAATGAAGATTGCCGAAGGGTTTCTTTTTTAATCTGTTTCTCTGATGGTGTTTCTGCAATTAGAAATGATTTTAATGCTGATATTGGCTTATCGAACACAAGGATTACTGATTAAAATTCTTTTCTCCAATCCAGCTATTATTTTGGTCAGTTTGTTGGTTCTGGAGATACAAGGTGAGAAAAGCACCTTATTGTTGGGAAGACGCTTCTTACCTAACACGAAGATCCCTTGGAGTTCCTCTTGATGCATGGGGAAATATTGGTGAGCAAAAAACTCAAACTCATATAACTCTTTTTTGTTCTGTTGGAACCGAAGAAATTTTTTTGGAGTATTAAGTGGGACTCGATTTTTGAGAACATTTTGTTATACTTATCATAATTTTTTATGCCATATATGGTTTGTTTACTTTGCCCTTTTACTATGAATATTGGCCGTAGAAAACCTTTAAGACGGATGCTGAACCAATAAAAACTTGCCATTTTGTTTACGGAAGTGGCAAGAATTGGGATTTCCTGACATATGCATGCTGATACTGCATCACTACTAATGTACTTTAGAGATTCCTCACAGGTTCAAGATTTCACTAATTATGTCTGGCATGTTTTTCTTAGATGACTCCACGAAGGAAGATCTTGTTAAGAGACGTTTATGGGAGAAAGCCAACCTGGAAAGCTACATGACTGAGATGCGAAAAGAATCAAAGCGCAGGAGATAGTTGATTTTGTGGCTTTGCTTTCAAAAAAATCTTGAAAAAGTTATGTTAACAGAGAGATAGCGGATGCAATTTTGATGAAGTCAACCTATACGGAAGGTTTACCCTTATAAACTCTCCTAAGACACGTGAACTGCAGGGGTTGGTTTACTGGAAAAAGCTAAGAGTAGTATCATCGTCCCGTCATATAGAGACCCATCGAGAAGAGGCAGGAATAGTAGGCTCTCTTAATTTGATTCTAATTTTTGCATCAGACGGTTTACTTGTAAACACACATTATAGAGACCTTTTTTTTTTTTTTTTTTCTTTTGTGGCCATTTTGGAATTTTAAACTGCGGGGAAGTCTTAGCTTGCTGTTCTTCCATGCACTTTTGCCGAAAGTAAGAAATCACCGTCGCAGTAAAAACTGTTCTTGCTTTATTCAGATGAAGTTACACTGTACGATAAAAAAGAATAAACCAAAAACAGAATAAAAAAGGCAATGACCCCCTTAACTCCCACCGTTTCAAAGCTAGAAAATAGGTAAATCACACAAACAACAGGTAATTGGGTGTTATGCATACAGTGGCCTGCTCCTGTAAATCTAGAGTTGTAACCCCCAATTCCCAAACCCACTGAGAATTTGAAGCTCAATTTCTCTTCCAAAACCTTCTCTGAGCTGAGGCTCTTTCGCTCTAGCGTAAGCGATTGTTCTCCGATGGCTCAGTCTCAGGTCCTTCCCTTTTCCCTCTCATGATCTTAACAACGACTCTTGATACATTTTCTATCTGTCACTTTCATCGGGAAATCTTGTTTTGTTTTTGTAGATTGGATATTTGGTTCCTCTTACACAAAATCTAGACGAAGACACATCAATACCAAAGCTCACTCTCGCCGAAGGCCCTAATGTCATTGGCCGGAACAGTGTTCCTCTGCCTGACATAAGACTCAGCCGCAAGCATCTCACTCTAACCGCCGCCGTCAATGGCACAGCCGACTTATTTGTGGTGACTGACTAATCCTTGCACTTTTTAGTCAAAGAGAATTATATGTGGTTTCGTTTTAGGTGATTTTTTAAGTTTCGCATTGTAGGAAGGGACGAATCCCGTTGTTGTTAACTCCGGGAATAAAAGAAAGAAGCTTTCTTCTGGAGAAAGCATATCCGTTGTTGACGGTGATATCATAGAGCTGATTCCGGGCGACCATTTGTTTAAGTTTGTAACGCGGGGTGATCGCAAGAATGCACCTTTGCTTGGTAACGACGAACCAAGTCGAAAGAGGTCGCGTCAAACAGAGTCGCAGGTGTGTTCTCGGGACATAAAATTATTGTTTTAATTTTCTGTGCAATATTTGATTAATGCATTTCACCAACGCTTCTAAAATCTTTGGTTTTCTTCTTCAGAATAATTGCAAATGTCGCTGTGAACTTTGTTTTTCTAGAAAGAATTCGCGTTTTTCACGTTATTGTTTTTGTGTCTGGTGGAAAAGAAAACCCAGGAACAAGGAACTGCTGTGGAGGTTGAAAGTTCTCGGCAGTCCCAGTCTAAGAGTGAGAATACTGAGAAGGCTATCCAACATTTTCATGTACCCCATGATAAGTTATCTTCGACATTTCGGCTTTTGCGAGTGAATGGGCTGCCGGACTGGGCAAACACCTCTTGTCTTTCTATAGGGGATGTGATTCAGGTAACCATATTTTAGAATTTGAGGACGCGTCGTCTGCCTGCTTTAATCTGTAAACTTAGAGTGTTGTTATTTCGCATGGAGAGTTTCCCAATGTAATTGAAAGTTCATGTTTCTCTTAAAAGAATCAAAGGATTATTATCTAATACTACTAGGTTGACCTTAAACTGTTACAGATATGAAGCAAGAGTGGTCTTATTTTAGATTTTTTTTTTTTTTAATCTGTTTTTGTTCCTGAATCATTTACTTTTTTGGTAGGGGGATGTTCTCATTGCTATCCTTTCAAATTACATGATAGACATCGACTGGTTGTTACCTGGTAGGTACTATTCACTTTGGCTTTCATCCTCGGTTTGGTTTTCTTTGCTTTCTGTCTGAGATAGACCCTGTCAATATCTTCGACTGAAGAAAAGTCTGTTGCTAAGTAGGTAGTTGTATCCTTAATTGGAGTAAATAATGCGTGCATATTTGTAAATACCAACAGTTAGACCTATAATATTTGAAATCAGTTTCCCTTTGCATCCAGGTTGAAAAATGAAATGGCCGAGTATAAAGCTTATCTGCCCATTTTTATTATTACTTTATCACTCATTGCAGTAGTTCATTGTTTCTTTTTTGGGCCTTTGGTTATAGAGTTGTTACTAGCTAGTTTTACTGATGAGGCAGCTGTGTTTTTGCTAATTAGATTTTTTTTTCCCCCCATGGGTTAGAGAGTTGTGTTTCTTCTTCTTGGGTGCTTTCAGCTTTTTTAAGATTGGTTTACTTGATTTGTTCCTTGTATTAGGAGTAATACTTTTCATAAATCATTTATTCCTGTTATTGTGATGCTACGGCTGCATTTTTTACTCACATCTGCAGTTTGTGTATTATTCTCAATCTAAATGCAATTAAGGGTATAGTTTGCGTTTTATCATTCTTAAGGATAAGTTCACCAGCTATTTGCTAATTTCATTTTCCTTGACTCAATTGCATGCACTCCATATAAATAATATTCTTCTTGTCTTTTGTTGTTGTAGCGTGTCCAATACTTACGAAAATCCCTCATGTCTTGGTTGTTCATGGGGAATGTGGTGGGACATTGGATCATATGAAGGTTTGCCATTTTTGCAATTAATATTGGATCCACTATACATTAAAAGTAGTTTGGAGAATGGACACTTACTCTGGTTAACTCCAATATTTTCTAGAGAAATAAGCCTGCAAATTGGATTCTGCACAAGCCACCCTTGCCTATTTCATATGGGACACACCATTCAAAGGCCATGCTTCTTGTCTATCCTCGGGGAGTGAGGATTATTATACATACAGCCAATCTAATCTATGTAGATTGGAACAATAAAAGCCAAGGATTGTGGATGCAAGATTTCCCCTGGAAAGATCAAAATAGTCCAAGCAAAGGATGTGGATTCGAACATGACTTAATCGATTATCTCAGTTCCTTGAAGGTATTACATAGAACATGCTATGTTGAAGATTGAGGCCTAAGATCTTGTTTAGATTTGTTTGAACAAATGTTGTAATATTTCTTAAGTTGTATGAGATGATATTTTCCTATAACTGATGCGATGAATCTCTTTTTACTCCGTTTTTGCTTAATTTGTTCCCTTCGGAGAAACTGATGGCCATGTTGTGGACGTCTTTAATCTAACTGTTTGATAAGTCAAGCTTTGTTCTTTATTTCTTGAATGTTATTGCTTTCTTGTTTTGGGGTGTTTCATTTGTTCCTGACTTCTGTTTATCCTCTTACAAAAAGTTGTTGGCAACAAAGCCCTTCAGGTGCGCATGCCACTTCAGATGTTTGTCTAACCCATGTACATGAAATATAGGCCTACCTGGGGTAGAGTGTGGATGTTGGGAACTTGACTTGGATTTTATTGCTTCAAATTTATGTCTCTTCTATAGTGCTGCTTGCCAGATTTATCTTAATAACCTTGTGTTTTTTTCTTTGTTGACTGTTTATAGTGGCCTGAGTTCTCTGTTAATATACCAGCCCTCGGAAACTGCAATATCAATCCAGCTTTCTTTAAGAAGTTTGATTATAGCAAGGCAGCGGTAACCTTTTCCGTTCCCCCTTTTTTTTTGTTGGTTTTCTTTTGTTTCCTCCTTGGCCTTAAAATGACAATTTAATCCTGTTGGGACAACAGAATGCCAGGGTTGTCTTTGTTTGGGAGTAGCCTGCCATAACATGGGGAATTATGAAATTCCTTCGATATTTTTCAGGTCAGATTGATTGCTTCTGTCCCTGGATATCATACGGGGACCAATTTGAAGAAGTGGGGACATATGAAGCTTCGAACTGTTCTTCAGGACTGTACTTTTGATAAAGAGTTCAAAAACTCCCCACTAGTTTATCAGGTATAGATGAGATTGTTCTTGAAAGGTGTTATGATCATGTTGCAGTTAATGGTGAATTTCAACACCAGGGTTTTCTGTCTTTAGGCATAGACGTCAAATGACAAATCGTGCTACATGATAGAGTTGTCTTTTGTTTGCCTCTCTCTCTCTCTCTCTCTTGTATGCTGGGTTCTGGACCTAGTTTTTTCGTTAATCGTTTTTGCTGTACATTTTATGTGCATACGTTTTACTGGATCTTGTGCAGTCTGATTGGTTTCTTAAATTGTATTGTATCCAATTTTTGTAGTTGTTTTGGATTTTTGGCAGTTCTCTTCTCTTGGTTCTTTGGACGAGAAGTGGCTGGCTGAGCTGGCTTCGTCAATGTCATCCGGCTTCTCTGAAGATAAAACATCTCTTGGTCCTGGGCTACCACGTGTTATATGGCCTACTGTGGAAGATGTCAGATGCTCTTTAGAGGTGCTAGCAAATTGTTTATTCTAGTGAACTTCCATAATACCTTGGATTACATGCTATAGAGTATGGTTGTCTTGTAAAACGACTCCCAGCTGTTGGACATTGGCTGCCTCTGAGTATTTGATAGAGTTAGCAATCTCTGTGGATAGGTAGTTTCATGCTTATATTGATGGATGGACAGGGTTCTGAAATGGTAAAAGAAGGAAAATTCCTGAATGAAGATAAGACTCAAATATAGATAGATTCTGGGAATAGGTTGTCACTGAAGTTTTTATAAAATTATACTGCAATCTTCTTTGGTTGTTGACCCATAAATTGTTCTGTGAGTTGTTACGATTGCCCAGACATCTTGAAGCCAATTTTACCTTTCTTACTCTATAGACAACTAAATGATTTTGGAATGTTAAAACAGCCTACTAATTATGCCTTTTATCCAATGAGTCAGGTGTAATCAAGCATTTTTGAACTCATGAAAGATGAGTCAGGTTGACTAAAGTAGAAATTTTATTTCAAGAAATTGATCTCCTCCAAATTTTCTAATGTAAATTTGAGATTATGATTTACATATTGGTCTATTCTATCTGTCCATTTCACACATATTTATAAATTCTGACTGAATCCTGTATTTGTTATTTCGTTCTACAGGGCTATGCAGCTGGAAATTGCATTCCTAGTCCACTAAAGAATGTCGAGAAAGAATTCTTAAAGAAGTATTGGGCAAAGTGGAAAGCCAGCCACACTGGTCGCTGGTATGTACATCTCGTTGCTAAGTAAGGTTGTACATGTCGATTGAAGGTCTAGCAGAACTCTATAACCATGAAGTGAAAAAAATGTAAGGAAAGAAAGGATAAAATTTTCCTTCAGTTAACTTAGGAATGGTACAACATATGGAAGAGATATTAACAATACCTGTGTTCCTACTGCTTTTTGTTCTTTTTAAGAATTGCTAAGGATCTTACTCACATTCGTTCTTTTCTTTACAGTCGTGCAATGCCACATATAAAGACTTACGCACGTTATAATGGTCAGAAACTTGCGTAAGAGTTCATATCATGCCTGTTGGTTGGTTTATTAAATTTGTATAATATAACATGAGTCTTGAACATAAACTTTTTCCCAACAGTTGGTTATTGCTAACTTCAGCAAATCTTAGCAAAGCTGCCTGGGGAGCCCTCCAGAAAAATGGTTCTCAGTTGATGATCCGTTCTTATGAGGTATATTTATCAGTAACTTAAACATGAGAATTAAGTTAACAAAATGAAATTTGGAGAACGTACATTTAAAAGTAACCCTTTCATGCGTGTCCTCTTTTCAGTTGGGAGTGCTTTTTTTACCATCTTACATCGGAAGACACGGTTCTGGATTTTCCTGTACAGGTGATGGGGATGCAATGGAGGTAATGGCTGTATCTTAGCTTTTGAATTCTTTATCATCTGCGAATTGAATTCATTGTACAACATTTAGAGTGTTGGTGAAAAGAATCTGAACCAAAGGAAAATATCTCAGTTTCAGCATAAGGATAGATCCTCGGAAAATTCTGAAGTTCAGAGAACAAATCTAGTAACTCTGACTTACCAACGAAGCAAAAATTCAAACTCGTCATCCGAAGTAATTCCATTGCCTGTGCCTTACGAACTCCCGCCTCAACCATACACTTCTGAAGGTCATGCTTATCCCTCAGCCACCTCTGTGCCTTATGGAGTCATTATCTAACGTGTTTTGCTTCCTCTCCCCCTGTGCAGATGTTCCCTGGTGTTGGGACCGACGCTATACCAAGAAAGATGTTCATGGCCAAGTAGGGCCACGGCTATTTTAGTATATTCTTCTAAAGATTACTGACATTCTTCATGTCTATGGTAGGAATTCCATTATTGTTCTTTAGTTCCTCTTCAGTTTCATTCAATGTAAAAAGCAGACATATATACCGTCGCCCTTCATAAATTTGATTCTAAAATTTTTCTGGGAACATTTGTTTACCATAATGGATTTGTGGACCATTGACAAGTTTTTATCTAAGCCCAATTGGTAACTCCAAGAGTTCATCCTCTGTTAGGACTAGCACCCTACACAAACCCCAAACAAGGAACACACGGAACACCAAATGAAATAATACCTCTGTGTATTGAATTCAATTTAACAAAAGATCATAATAATTAATCTCTATAATCAAAATAGTGAATTACAATTACAAAAGCACTTCTATGAAAGCAATAAGAATATTAGGAGTAAGACTAAGAAACTATTAGGATAAAATAAGGAATTCTTGGATGGCATTTTTCTACTAAGAGTTAAGAATACCTTAGATAAGTATATTGGAAATATTACATTAACCTAGACTAAACTTATTTAAAAGCTATATCTTATCTTATCTAAAACTATATCTTGTCTTATTTTAAAAAATACATTTTATCTTCAATCTTTTAAAAGCCTAGTCTTAACAATCATTACTTTTTCAAATAACTCTTGTTCATAAAAGTTAATTTTAAAAGTTGGGAACTATCTCTTGATGTATTTAATGTCTTCCTATGTTAGTTTATTTTTCAGATGCCCAAATCATTGAATAAGCAAATCTACCGCTAAGCCATTTCCCTTTTTTCAATTGTGATACATGAACAACTAGATGTATTTTGGCATCTTGGCAAAAGAATTAGCTTGTACACAACTTCCCCAGTATGTTTAATAAACCTATAAAGCTTGTAATAACATGGGGATAGCTTGTGATCTATTCTTTTAGATAATGTCAACTGTTGATAAGGCTACACCTTTAAATGAATTGAATCACCCACTTTGAACCTTTGCTTAGAATAGTTTCTTTTAGCAAGTGACATCATCTAAGCTTGGCTCTCCAACAAATGGGTCCTAATCAATTGAACCCTATCGACTTGCTCATGAAAGAACTCATCTACATATTGTTCTCTTATGAACTCAAAGTTATGATAAGAAGGCTAAGTGGTTGGTGCCTATACAATGCTTCGAAAGGTATCATCTTCAGGGTTATATAGTAATTTGTGGTATATCAATATTCTACTAGAGACAACCATGAGTACTACTTTTTAGGCCTCACACCATAAGAATAACATAGATATTGTTCTATGCACTAATTGACTCTATTTAACCATCCATTTGTGAGTGATATTATGTGTTACAAACAAGCTTAACTTCTAAAGTCTAAAAGAGATCCTCCTAGAACATGTTAAGGAAAATGGTGTCTTAATCACTCATAATTGATTGTGAAAATCCTTGTAACTTGGCCACCCTATTTATGAAGGCTTTTTTCACTTAAGTTGCTGAGACAAGATAACTCAATCTAATAAAATAAGCATATTTAGTAAAATGATCAATAATTATCAAGATAAAGTCCTTGCCTTTGTTATTAGGTAAACCCTTTATAAAGTTCATGGTGATGTCTTACCAAGCTTAACTAGGTACAAGTAAGTGCTACAGTAACTCAAAAAATGACACTTTCTTTGATTTGTAAGATTAATATACTTTTATATTTGGCCACCTATGCCTCCACTGTCAATCTCATGTTTGGCCAATAGAAGTGTTGTTACACTTTCTTTAAGATTCCCCTAACCTATGAATGGCTTCCAATGCTCGACTCATGTAAGTATTGTACTATCTATTCTTTTAATCACCCTTGCTTTCCCATTATAATTTTTCCTTGAAGCCATAATACCACTTTTGCTAATTGATAATTTGGGTAGTCAAAGAATCAATTGCAAGTTTTGCAACAATACCCTAAATAAGAGCGTTCCTTTTATAACTTTGTAATACCTTTTATACTTAACTATATTGTAAGAACATCTAGACTGTAGATCCATTTCTTCTAAGTCCCTCGGTAGTTGCAAAAGTGTGTTTGCAACCTTATTCTCACCTTACTTATACCGGACTTTGTAATCAAACATGAACAACTTAGTAAGCCATTTGTGCTAAGTTGGCATGGACACTTTTTAGTCCAACAAATGTTTAAGACAACTATGATCTGCATGCACCATAAAATGATTACCTAATAAATATGATCTCCACTTTGGAGCTATCATCACAATTTCTAACAATTTCTTTTCATAGGTGGAAAGGCTTAAATACTTTGGTGCAAATGTCTTATTAAGGTAAGTAATTAGCCTCCTATCTTGCATCAATATTATACCTATTTTCTGGTAATTTGTATTGGTTTCTAGTATAAATGGCTTCTCAAAATCTATTATTGCTAGTACATGTATAAAACTCATGGTCTATTTTAGCTTCTTAAAGGTTTAACAAGCTTCATTCAACCTTGAAAATGTTTCTTCTTTAACATTTATGTCATGAGTTGACTTATCTACCCATTATCTTCAATGAACCTTTGGCAATAACTAGTAAGGCCTAAGAACTCTTTCAATTAACTATGGATGGAAAGGACCAAGTAACCATATTCTTGATTTTCTTTAAGTTGGCCTTAATGCCATATCTAGAAATAATATACCCTAAATATTCAATCATTCTCTTTGCAAAAACACATTTACTTTACTTTGCATATAGTTTATGAACCTCAAGAGTTGTAAAATAGTGCATAAAAATTACATGTAATTTTTCCAATCTAAGTTATAGACTAGTATTTCATAGAAAAAAAAAAGTTAACACAAATCTCTTTAAGAGGCCAAAAATGTTGTTTATAAGACCTTGGAATGTGATCGGTGCACTGATCAACCTAAATAGCATAATGAGGAACTTGTAGATGTCTTTGATGAGTTCAAAAGATAGTCTTCAAAATGTTAGGTGGAAGCACCCACACCTAATGGCACCCCAATCCTATATCTAGCTTTAAAAACCAAGATATCCTATAAAGTTCATCAAGTAATTCATCAATAATCAATATTGGAAACTTATCCTTAACTATTTGCTCATTAAGTGTACAATAATCTATACAAAACCTTTAACTATTATCATGTTTCTTAACGAAAAGCACTAGGGATGCAAAGGGACTAATGCTATTATGAATGATCCAAATGAATAACATTTCCTCTACCATATTTTTAATTTATGTCTTTTGCACATACGGATATCAATAAGACTTTACATTCACCACTTAATTCCCTTCATGTCAAGGGTGTGATGATCAAACTTTTATATTGGGGGAAGTTGACTAGAGATTGCAAATACATCCTAAATCTCTATCATTAACCCTTTTAACTCTACTAGTACCTTTTCTACTAGGGCTATATCTACGGCTCAAAGTTGTCTCATTACACAATGTGGGTGATTTATTATTCATTTGCAAAAATTAGACCTACTAATGAATGATAATGATGCACTAGTTTAAATACCTTTTAGAATAACTAGCTCCCCTGCTATTTAGATGGTTAATGTGTTGTTAATCACATCTAAAATAATAGGATTAAGTGTTTCAACCCACTACATTTCCAATACTACATCATAACCCTTTAATGGCAATAGTTTGACTTTCATCAAAAATTGATGGCTTTGAGTTTGCCAAGGAAACTTATTGCAATTAGTATTACCTCTTAGATGATGGGCTCTAGCAATCTTAACCTTAAAGGCAAGCACTTCCTCAATTTAGCAACCTAACCTCCTTGCCAAAACAACATTAACAAAGTTGTGTGTCACATTTATATTAAACAAAATGTTGGTTTTAGTCCTTCCACAAATTGCCTCTAATCTAAAGGTGCTTGAAGAGGATCCTTCAAACATTGCATGAATGGAGATAATATCATCTTCCTCCTACATCTTTGAATAATGTTATGCTAATGCTAACTTGTCATTGCTTTGTTTGACTTGTTCTTTCCTTTTGATCATCAAGAACAATTACTTCTAATACATATATCTCTTAACCCATTTTTCATCTAGTAAAATAATCCTTGCTCCCTTTTGATTTGCATATGTGGGATTATGATATGCATTGTGAAAAAGTAAGAGTCTCTACTATTCTTTTTTGTCAAGGAATAGTTGATTCTTAACTGACCTATGATTAGTTCCCTATCTTTCTACGATACAAACTTCTCAATCTTTAATGTTAACTCAATTGCCCATTTTAGGTTTTTGGATTACAACATAGAGATTAGCCTTAAGCTCCTCTTATAGTCTTACTAAGAAGGCTTCTAAAAAGGCTTCTAAAAAGGCTTCCTCCATTCATTTTAAATTCTTTACAAGTATTTGAAAGTGTAGTTTGTCAAACTTCGTAATGCAACCAATTACTATGATGTTTGCCTTAGTGGGTGAAATGTCCTCATCATGCATGCCTTCACACCCCTCCATTATGAACTTATCACACATGTTTTCTTTAAATTGAGTTTAACTCACTCATCCCATGAAATTGAGATAATTTTCAATCCATTCAGTAGTTTCATTTTTGAAATAAACCATAACATATTCTACTTTTGCAAACTCATCTATCAGGTTGAATAAAACTCATGCTAAAAATCCACTTGATTGGATTAAGACCATTAAACTCAGGAAAATGAAGGCGACAAGGCTAAGATCTAGAATTACTTGCAAGCACTCTACTTCTAAGGTACCACTCTAGGTATTGGCTACATATGTCAAAGTTAGGACCTTGGATGTCTCCAAATAGGTATACTCGGAGTTTAAAACTCTTAAAATTAAGCCTCTAACCTTGTTGTCCTCAAAGGAATTGTGGTAGAAAACTCCTATGATAAGATTCATGACAATTAAGGCTTAAGCTTGTGCTCAAGTTCTATTTAAGGAAATTGGGCCCCCCAACTCACATGTTTGCCCTATGGATTAAAAACCTAGCTTATTTTTAGTCCTTATGAATTAAGCCTTCAACCAACTTATTGTCCTTATGGATGGGCTCATAACCAACTTATTGTTCATAGGAATTAAGCCTTTAGTATGCTTGTTATCCTTGAAGAGTGGGCCTCCATGTTGTTTATTAGGTAAAGGAGTTTGGCCCCTAAACTACTTGTTGCCCTTATTGATTAAGGCCTTAAGTCAAATAAAGTTCTTAGTAAGTGGATCCATAACCTAATGTGGACCCAAGGGGTAGTGGGCCTATGCCAAATGGGCCTATAATTATATGGTAATAAGGCCAAACGGGTGGGAAAGGAGCCTCTTATGATGGAATTGGTGGTGGTGGGCCAACCCACAATAAAGGGCGGTTGTAGTGATGATCGTCAAGTTGCATGCACACTTGTGTAATGGCCATGTCTATGGCCATGTGCAAAATTGTTCGCACAATTTGCATTCACAAAGGCATATGGTTCATTGAGTGACTTGCACCCCCACCTAAAGAACATTGGGTTGGTGGTTAGCAGAAGAATGTTAATGCCCATTTAAGCACCTAAGGAGGGGTTTGCTTACTATATATGGTTGAAAAACACCGAACACCCCTTTAACCTTATGGGTTAGGGTGTGAAACGTAACCTAATCCTAATGTGTCATAATGAATTTCAATCATTTGGTGGCCATAAAGGAATCAATCCAACTCATCCAAATCCTCCATGGTGACATATTTGTTGTTTCCATCCAACATGCACTAAATATGTGCAATAGATTGTGGTGTCACTCTTGGTAGATTGTGCCTAATGGTTGCAAGGCAAAGCCCACGTGCATGCCAATGGGCTCCATAGCAGTCATTTGTGTGAAAATTGGAATGGTGGCCTTTTTGGTCAACAAAGGTAGTGACAATACTAAATGGCTGGCACAAGCTTTCATGGCCATATGCAATTCCTACAACATCCTTAAAAAGTTTCATCTTATGTTGCCTATATAGTTTTGACTTTCTCTTGACTAGCATGCAAAATTTTAATTTAGCAAAGGTAGGCTTTAATAGGCTTGGAATTGTTCCCCCACCATGGGCATTGTGCTTTCCATCATGGTCAGTGCGTTAGCTTTTACTTTTGCCATTGTTGCTGCCGTGTTTGTGCTGTTATGTTTATCTCACTTATGGTTGCAAGATCGTTGTCTCTAGATACTATTATTAAGACAATGCCTTACACAAACCCCAATCAAGGAATACAAGGAACCCCAATTGGTATAATACATTGTTTATTAATTCAATTCAACAAAAGATCACAATAATCAATTTGAACAATCAAAATAGTGACAGTACAATTACAAAACTACTTTTATGAAAGTAATAAGAATACTAGGACTAAGGATAAGGAACTACTATAATAAAATAAGGAATTCTCTAATGGTGTTCTCTTTCTAAAAGCCGAGAATGTCTTATACAAACATATTAAAAATCCTACTTTAACTTAGATTAAACCTATCTAAAAATTGTATCTTATCTTTAGTATTCTAGGAGCCTAGGCCTAACATCCTCCTTAATAGTGACCTACAACTCATAGCTCATTAACGATGATCATGGTCAAAGTTTCCATGGAACTTGATCTAATAAGTACCACCAATGATCTTCCTTTGGTAAGCAATTTCTTTCTAATCTTGATTTTTAGGGGTGGTACTTTGGTACCAAACTACCATTCAGTTACCTAACCGAAGAAATATATCTAGCCAGAAAAATAGCCCCCGCAGTTAGAGGATATCGGATGCTGTTACAACAATTCTATTATCCAAATTTACGTTTTTCTAAAACCCAACCATCGGATGCTTCTTCTTTTTCAACAATGGATGTGATCTTTGAACCCCAGAATGGGCGGCCATTCACCATCGAAGTAGGTTTCTTTGATACGGTTCTAGAGATCAAGGAAAAGATACAAAAATACCAAGCCATCCCGGTATCCGCCCAGAACCTTTTCTTCAATGGCGTCGTCCTCCAAGACGACCGCAATGTCGAGCAGTGTGAAATCTTACAGAGCTCATGCATTCAGATCATTTCGTCGGCCGATTCTGATAAGGCCGCCATTGATATTGAGAACTTATCGCTGTCCAAGAGAATCCATCTCAACGTGAAGAGTCCGACGTCTAAACGTCTTGTCCCTCTCGAGATGGATGTTAACGACACTGTTGGGCAGCTAAAGCAAAGAATACAGGAAATGGAAACCGTGCCTCTCAATCGGTTGGTGATTAGCTCTGGCGGGACTGAATTGCCAGACGATAAGTCTCTACGTGATTGTGAGCTTTCGGACAATTCCAATATCGACGTTAGTTTCAGAGGGTCACCGACGGCTTTGAGAGCGGCAGCGTCAGGGGCTGCCATGTCGGGGTCGAAGAAGCTTAGGGTAATGGTGTTGCCAAAATGTGGGACGAAGAAGATTCCGGTGGACGTGAATGCGTCAGATAACGTTGGGGAGCTGAGGAAGGAGTTGCAGAAGTTGCAGCAGAGGCTGAATTTTCATCTTCCGCAGGAGGGTTATTTTTTCATTCACCGGCAGAATGTGATGGACGATGATCGGTCATTCCGTTGGCACCATGTTGGGCAAGGAGATACTATAGAGATTTTCAATGGCTGTGTAACAGGCGGTTCATGATATGACTTCTTCTCAACCATTTGTTGCACAAATTACTTATAGCTGCAGTCTTTGTACAGAAACAACCAAGTCATCTCAAATGTCCTGGAAACCTGAAGCAATCTGCCAGGTATCTTTATAATTTATTTGAACAAGTTCTAAACGTTCTTAGGGTGATGCATTCTCGTTCTCGTTTTTATTTTCTTATTCAAGAACTTAAAAAATCATACTCCAGTGAATTAAAACTCAGAGGAGATTAAGTATTTGATAAATCCTCTTTTTTTATTTCTGCTTCACTTCCAATTTTCCTTTTATACTTTTCCTGTTAGCTAATTTTGGGTGTTGAGTTATTTGGGTCAAATTATAGATGAATTTTCGTCAAAGGAGAAAAAACTGAGAATTTTAACTTTTTTTTTCCTGTCTAAAACGCCATAATCAACCAGTTTTAGGTTGGTAGTTAGGCTCAAGCACCTTACTCAGTATTCTTCAACTTTAAATCACTGGTCGACGAGCCTAAAAGCCAAGCAGGATACTTGAATTTCTACCAAACTCATGCGCAATTACATGCTGCCCTATGCTACCTGTTGTTTTTACTTAATTTCCAAATTAGTAAGCTAATGCATTTGAAATTAGGCAATGACTTGAATTTGGTGTTTTACAAAAGAGTAAAAACTTACATGACAGAAATTTTGAGTTATCTTGACATCAACTACCCTGTTGTAGTTTCATGTACTTATGCTTGAAGAATAGTATAAGTCAAGTTAGATTTGCAATAATCAGAATGAAAAAAAAATTAAATTAAGACCTGTACCTGATGTTTGATAAATAAAAAATAAAAAAGTTTTCAACGTGTATTTGATAGACTGTGTATTAATTCTTTTTAATGACCTATTTGATCAATTACAGGGGTGCAGGTTTTCGCAACAATCAATTTTGGCTTGGAGTCAAATTACTTGAAGATTGTAAATGGAGATATTCCGAAGATAACTTTTAGAACCTGAAACCTAGTGTAAATTTTTTTGCAATGGCTTTTAGATTGACTAGTGACCTACATGCATTTTGATTCTGCAAGGATCTAGGCTACCCCTGAACGGAACCCCGAGATGGATATGGACAAGAAGAAATCACATAAAAAAAGATTAAAAGTCACCATCAGTGCGCATTTCCAATAGAATACAGTGGATTTTTTACTGCTAAACAAACAAGTATAAATGTAAACGTAGATAAAATGGGTAGGAATGTTAAAGATGGATGTTGTTTCATATTGAAAACATGAAAATAAACTCTTGAAAGTAATGAGATTTTTTTACCTAGTGCTTTAAAGTTTTAGGAAATGCATAAAAATTACATAACACAACAATACAATACTCATGGTCAGAGAAAACAAACCGAGGTCAGACATGAGTAGCTTCACGGCAAGGTGCTCTGCAAGTCAAATCAAATACGCCAACAGGAGAAATGACAGTACAACATTTAGGATTCATGCCTAAGCCAGAGATTTGAAATGTGGTGGGTCTTTGACACAGCTCTGAGTTCGTCCTGGGGTCTCAAGCGCCATAGGACCACAATTTTTGGGCTTTCCGGGGAGTAGGTGTGTTCCGGTGGGAAAACGTCACTTCCCGGCTGAGGTTGTGGCAACTTGTTTACCTCCTCTGCTATGAAAGAGCCTCAACATGGGTTCCATCATGAAAGGGTAGTCAGCTTAATCAAACTCTCTCAAGGTATTTTTCCTCTCCCCTCTGGTTTCTTCGTTGTTTAAAATCCGTGCTCAGCCGGTAGGAAAGATAAAGAATATATCAAACACATTGGATTGGATTAGGTTTATTGATTTATTGGATTTAGAACATTCATCTTCGGAATTGGTATCAAGGCTGTTAACGTATTAGATCTGGAAGGTTAAGCTGAACTAGATGTAGGGTATGCTAGATCTCTTTAGATATATGCAGAAACAATTTGAAAATTGCCTATTCTGAATTTTTCACTTTATTTTATTATTTCTTTCCTTGGAAAGAGGGGAGGATTCTTGATACATATTATTAATAAAAGTAAGACTGAACTGAAAAATCTTTCCTTGTGGGAATATAAAGGATATGGTGTAAGCTTAACTCATGAAAATTTAACTACAAAACCTACATTTCAACTTCAGAGCTTGGATATAATTATAGAAGTAAATACAAAAGGCATCATGTATGTTTAAACCTATAAATGCATGTAATTATCTAGACCTAATTCATCATTTCTAAAAGCACGTATACATTAATTGCATTGAGTTTTCTATGATCCGACGCATCACAAAATATCTGAGCGGATATTTTCCTACTTTTGCTAATCTTCCGTTTGATCCCTATATAAAGAAACTGAAACACCAACACAGCTAGCAACATAAATCAACAACAAACGTGCACAAACAAGAAGACAGAGCTGGTGGAAGCTCGCGGGTTGAAAGTTTATTTACAATTACCAACAAAGGATACAATGTGGAGCGTGCTCGGGCTGTAGAATGAGTTATGGGAGACACAAGTGGTTGATCTTTGAGCAGAAATGGTTACTGGCGTCTTTTACCTCTTGTCGTGGTCGGGAGTGCAAGAAGGCTATTTTAAGAGCAGAGAGATTTTCAGGAGGTAAGAGGGAGAAGTATGGATGGTTGGGGAATGAAAAAGGAGAGAGATATGATAAGAGGAACAAAGTGGCGACCCAAACAAGTCAAGAACAATGGAGAATGACAGTAAGAACACAATTACAAAAGAAGCACGTAGGTTAGCACGTATTATAACACACTGCGACAACATTTCTTTGGAGGAATGTTCAGGTTTAACCCTATGGTTACCTTCTTTGCCCTTTTCCTCTCGTGCCTTATTTATACGGGGTTACCGGTCATGCATGGTTACCTTCGGTTTACAATGTTACTAACAACATTTAGATAGTCCTACTAAACGTAAATAAACTGCTGCTTTTGAAAGTTCATAAACTACTTTGGTTGAATTGCTTATGCAGAAAGTGCTAGCCTCTTTCCTTGTTGATCAGTTTACTTGTCGTGCAAAAGGCTCTCCACATTGTTGGTGGTTTACTCCCCAGGTTGAGTGCGTTTGGGCGTATGTAAGATACGTGACGGCCCTCCCCCATTGACTGCACTCTTGTCCTAAAGATGCAGATGAGGAAATTGTTGTAGGATTTGTGCCTTTGGTTCCCTCGTAGCATCTGCAAGTGAGAGTCCTTGCCAATGAACTAGAATTTCGTGTTTGTTCTTCCTATTGCATTGCTCCAAGTTAGCTTGTGGAGTGGGGAGCATGTTCTGGTTGTCTTCAGAGAAGGTGGCAGTTCTTATTCCACTTTTGTAGGCATCCTCACAAACTTTTTCAAGCTGGATATGCGGAATACAAGATGTATTTTAGCCGTGTCTAGCAACTTCATTTGTTACTACCTTGGTGAAAACCCGAGTGAGTGTTGGACAGCAACTGTGGTTTGCCTATATGGGCATAATTTAAGGAAGACCCAATCCCCTTCTTTGTACTCCACGCACTTTCTTTTAAGATCATAATTTTTCTTCATTTTGTTTGAGCCCTCTGAATGTGCATCCTTAGGTCTTTGAGCATGCTATCATGATCTTTGAGGGCCTTGTCCATTGCCTCTATGTGGGAGATACCAAGTACATAGGATAAAAGAGTTGGTGGAGTTTGTTTGAACACCACCTCATAAGGTGTATTCTAGCAATCTTTTGCCCATGAAAGTCATTAGGCCCAATTTTTTTGTTCATCACCTATGAAGTACCTAAGGTACATTTCTAGAGTGTAAGTAACCACTTTTGTTTGATAGTTTATGTCAAGGTGGTACAAAAACGAAAAGTTAATGTTGTTTCCTACAAGTGAAAGAGTTCCTTCCAAAACAAGCCAATGAATATTGGATCTTGATCACAAATGATAGACGTGGCATCCCATTAATGTTTAGAATATTATCAAAAGAAATTTATGCTATGGTGGTGGCTAAAAAAGGATGATTCAATGGAACATAGTGGCTAGACTTTTATAATCGGTCCATTGCCACAAGTATTGAAGTTTTCGTGTTAATGGTGTTAATTCATCTATGAAGTCCATTGATAGATCTTCCTATATCTCCTTGGGTATAGGTAGAGGTTGAAATAGTCCAGGCATGACTACATTTTCACTCCTCTAGTTCTGGAAAATTTCACAATTGTGGATTGTTTCCATCATCCCACTTTCATGCCTTCCTAAAAGCAAGCCGCACGGCCCATTGTATTGATTTGTTAAGACCTTGATGGGTGTATCTGTGTATTTCCTTCAAAATAGTAAGGATGAGTAGAGAGTGGCTAGATAAATAAATTCTATGTTTTGAATAAAGTAAACTTGTCTTTTTAGCCCCAAGGTCCCACCGTTTCATTTGTTTGTATTATTTCAATGATAGCTTGTAGATATCAGCTATTAGTTGTTGATTTTCGTATTTTATTGGTTGCAACCATTGTGGTGTAGGATAAGAGATAAGAAAAGATGAGGTATTGTTCAGTCAACATAATTTTCTTTCCTTTGTCATTGTTTTTTATGGAATCATCACATTTGCATGCAATTTGAGTTAACATATCTACTGTTAGTTGCTTCTCAGTGATTTTTATTTTTTGATCACTTGTTGCTTTTTTTATAGGCCTTTATTTTTGGTCCTTCAAGTTGATTGGCCTATCACACCTTTCAAACTTCATGATATTAGCGTCGAGTTTGTTGACTTCATCTTATACAGGACTAGTTTCTTTTTGGAAGAAAGCATCCCTAATGGTGTTACTATTGCTTGGTGTGTAATGGATATTGAAATCAAATCCCACTAATTTGGTTAGTTGTTTTTGTTGGGCTAATGTGGAAATCCTTTGGCTCCATAGAAAGTGTAAACTCCTTTGGTCAATGTGTTTTTTAAAATGACTTCCTATTGTGTTTAGAGAAAAATAATGAGGGGCAAAATAGTCATTTCACCCTTATGTGAAAAAGAAACAGTAATAGGAAAATAGAAGAGATAGAACGTAGTAGAGAGTGTGAGAGTTACTGTAGCACCATTTTTTTCCCTTGTGAGAAACCCATATGGTGTGCTATGCTTGTACCCCTTGTACCCATTCTTTTATTAGTAAAAGAAGTTGCTCCTTAGGTTATGGATAAAGGGACATTTACCCAAACCACATAAATCTTTATGTTCTTCGTTTGCTTAGTTGGTTCTGGTGTGGATTTGTTTGTTTTGCTTTCACATTTGCATTGTTGTTTCTACCTTTGAATCAACAATTGGTATTGAGCTCAGACTCTCGAATTAGAGTTGTTATTGTCGTGGTAATGAGGCTTGAAAGTTAGGCATTTTCACAAACACTTGGCGTGCACAACCAAGAAAGGACCCAAATCAAAATATGAGGTAAGGGGTTTTCTTCTCCATCTTTCGTAAAGTATTTTTTTACCAACTCTATGGCTAGAGACTGCTGGAGTTTACCAAATATCAGCCAAAAAGGTTCAAGTTACTATTCACCTGAGGGTTAAAAACAAAAATATCTAAAATTAACTTTGTTAATTGGTTTTTGTGGAGTGAATATATGATCTATAGATTCCTTGTGGCATGATCTATTGATCTATGGCCTTGGATTGTCAAAAACCCATTATGGAACAGTGGAAATGGAAGGAGAAATATCGATAGCAAAAAAAGGGTTCATTTGACCTGATTTGACCTGAAAACCTAAACCAAGTTTGACTCGAGTTTAACCCATCTGACTTGACCTAGGTTTGGCCATGACCCATTGGCCCAAGTTTGACCCATAACCCAACCCATCAACCTGGTCTGTATTTGACCCGTTGACTTTGATAGCGTGCAGTACACATGTTGGACAATTTTTTGTTGTGATTTTTTCTTCTTTATTTGTGCAGTTTTTTTAGGCTATTTTAGGAGATTATTTGATAGATTTGAAAGCTTAATCAGTGGGTTGTATTGGTCAAGCTTTTAGGCATATTGTTAAAGGTATTTTGGTAATTTTAGCACTTAGATTTTTGTTTAAGGGCAAACTAAAAAGAACTTATTCTTTTAAGATGGAGGAGTCAAGCACTTCTGGTAAGAATGTGCCAATGTTAACTTCTTCTAATTATCAGTCTTGGAAGCTATAGATGAAAGATTACCTGATTAGTAAGGATTTGTTTGATGTCATGGAAGAAGATTCAGCTAGGCCTAAGAAGTTAATTGATAAAGAATGGGAGAAGTTAAATAAAAAAATTGTTTCTCATATCAGATAATTTATTAAAGGCAATATCTATCATTAAATTTCAAAAGAGACAAAAGCAAGTGAGTTATGGGAAAAGCTCAATGCTCTTTATAAGCATAGCTCCTTTTAGAAAAAGGTTTTTTTACTTAAAAGGTTGACAAATCTAAAGTACATAATAGGATGAGTGATGACAAAGTTCTTGAGTGAATTTAAGTCATTGGTTAACCAATTGGCAATGTTAAAGATTGCTTTAGAAGATGAATTGCATGCAATGTTGCTTTTGAGTAATTTACCTAATAGTTGGTAGACACTCTCGCCAATTTAGCTCCAAATGGTGTCTTCTAGTTGAAGATAGTTTAAGAGAGTTTGTTTAATGAAGAAACTATATTAAAGGAGCAAGGAAAATTTAGGCTAATAGAGGTATTGGTTTCAGAAAAGTGGGGGGAAGAAATGAAAATAGAAACAAAGACAGAAGTGAAAACAAAGGGAGAAGCAAGAGCAGAGCATCAAATTTTGATAGGTCACATGGATCATCTAGTCTAATAGAGATGTTAAGTGTTATAATTATGGAAATTTAGCCACTATAGGAGAGAATGTTGGAATTTGAATAAAGGAGAATCTAGGAATGATAACAAGAAAGGTGATAAAGACCCTATAGCAACTACGTCCGACACTAAGCTTATAATTTATAATGATTCCCAAATTAACATATAAGGCAAGTTCTGAGTCCATCTTTGACTTGGATTATTAATACAGGTGCATCTTTTCATGTCATTCCACATGAAAAGTATTTCTCATTTTATAAAGGTGGGAATTTGGGAATAGTTGGCCTAAGGAATGAAATGAAAGTCAAGATTATTGGCATTGGTGATATAGTCTTAGAGACTGAGATTGGATGTTAGTTAGTGTTGAAAAATGTTAGGCACATTCTTGCGATACATTACAATTTGATTTCCACTAGTGTTCTTAATGATGAGGGTTATCATTGTTGTAAAAGGAAATAAGATCAATACTCTTTATAGGATTGAATCTAATATCTAAAAAGGTGAAATGAATATGGTGAAGGATAACCACATGGAGTTATAGCTTAAGTGACTTGGACATATAAGTGAAAAAGGACTTCAACATTTGATAAAAAAACAAGATCATATTAGGAATCAGTGGTGTATTACAAAGTTAAAGCCATGTGATTACTACTTAGCTAGGAAACAATCCATAGTCTCATTTTGAATAGATCCCCCCGTCTACAAGGAAACATGTTCTTGATCTAATACACTTAGATGTTTGTATGTTAAAGGTAAAAACCTTTGGTAGTTCTTTGTATTTTGTCACTTTCATTGATGATCACTCTAAGAAAGTATGGATTTACACATTGAAGACTAAGGATCAAGTATTAGAGGTCTTCAAGCAGTTTTAGGTTATGGTTGAAAAAGAAATTGGAAGGAAATTTAAGTGTATTCGTACAAATAATGGAGGTGAATATAAAGGACCATTTGAAGAGTATTGCAAAAATCATGGCATCAACCTTTAAAAGACAATTCCTAAGACTTCGAAGTATAATGGGCTTGTATAATGGATGAATAGGACCATTGTTGAAAGGATCATATGTATGCTTTCACATTCGACATTATCTCCACTATTATGGGGTAAGACAATGCATATTGCAATTGATTTGATTAAAGTTTTTCCTAATAGGGTATGGACTGGGAAGGAGGTGTCTTTTAAACACTTGAAGGTGTTTGGTTGTAGAGCATATGTTCATATTCCAAAGGATGAGAGGGGTAAGCTTGATGATAAAGTTTGAGATTGCATTTTTTAGGCTATAGACATGATGAGTTTGGATATAGATTAGGGGATCCAATTACAAGGAAATTGGTTAGAAGCAGAGATGTGGTTTTCTTTGAAAATCATAATATTGAGGATCTTAGGAAGACTAAGATGCAAAGAGTTGAAAATAAAGATTTTATTAATATGCCTTCAACTTCTTCTATAGTAAATATAAATGAAGGGGGAATTACATAATAAGAGTCACCTATAGATGTAGTTAGAAAAGAAGCTCTTACTGCAACAGTTAGTGAGGAATCAAAAAGACATGTTAATTATCAACCAATTGAGTCACCAACACAACCCCCACTAAGAAGATCTAGCAGAAAGCATCAACCTTTAATTAAATATCCACCACATGAGTACTTGATGTTGATTGATGGGGGTAACCACAATGTTACAAGGAAGCTAGTAAAGTTAAGTATAGTAAAGACTGGAAGAAAGCCATGTAAGAAGAGATGAAGTCTTTACAAGATAATTATACCTATGGCCTTGTGGAATTACTTAAGGGCAAGAGAGCACTAATGAACAAGTGGGTGTACAAGTTGAAGTTAGAAAAGAACAACCCACGACCAAAGTACAAGGCAAGACTAGTTGTAAAGGGTTATGATCAAAAGAAAGGTATTGATTTAGATGAAATATTCTCACTTGTGGTGAATATGTCTTTTGTCAAAGTTATTTTTGGTTTAGCTGCTAAACTGAACTTGGAGATAAAACAGCTTAGTGTGAAGACCGTATTTCTTCATGGAGATTTAGAGGAAGAAATTTACATAAAACAACCAAAAGGGTTTTTATAGAAGGGCAAAGAGAATCTTGTGTGTCGATTGAGGAAAAACTTACATGGTTTGAAACAAGCACCTTGATAGTGGAATAAGAAATTTGAGTCATCCATGTTGCAACAAGGCTATAAGAAAACTAGCTCAGACCAGTTCGTACTTATGAAACACTTTGCATGAGGTGATTTTGTTATCTTACTTCTTTATGTTAATAATATGTTGATTATTGGTAAGGACATGAAGAAGATTATTAAGCTAAAAAAGGACTTGAGCAAATCTTTTGCTATGAAAGATTTAGGACCAGTGAAATAAATCCTTGGTATGAAAGTTGCATGGGACAAAAACATGAAAAGTTGTGGCTATCTCAAGAGAAGTATGAAAAGAAAGTACTTCACAAATTCAACATGAGCAAAGTAGAGGTAATTAGCACTCCATTTGCAAATCACTTCAAGTTGAGTAAGAAGCAAAGTCCTACACAGGTAAGTGAGATTGAAAAGATGAAGAATACTCCTTATGTATCTGTGGTTGGTAGTTTGATATATATATTATAGTATGTACTAGACCTGATATTGCTCATGTAGTTGGAGTAGTTAGATATTTTCTTTCTAAACCTAGTAAAGAATATTGGAAAGTTGTGAAATGGATATTCATGTATCTTAAAGGAACTCGTAAAATGTGTTTATGTTTTGGTAATGATGAACTTGTACTGGTTGGATACACAAATGCATGTATGGCTAGTGATTAGGACAGTAGGAAATTTACTACAGGGTACATGCTCACCTTTATAGGAGCAATAATTTCATAGCAATCCATATTGTAAGATTTTGTTGCTTTGTCCATAATAAAAGCAAAATATATTGCAATTACTAAAGGTGGAAAAGAAGTCTTATGGATGAGGAACTTTCTTGAAGAACTTGGTGTAAAGCAAGGGATGGTGATTCTCTACAGTGACAATCAAAGTTCTATCTGCCTAAGTAAAACTTATTCTCACTCTAGATTTAAGCATATGGATGTCAGATATCATTAGATCATAGATGTGTTGAAATCCAAAAAATTAGATCTTGTGAAGATTCATACTAATGATAATGGTGTTGATATGTTGATATGTTGATATGTTGATGAAGCTGCTGACAAGAGACAAGCCTGAGATTTGTCAGCGAGTTGTTGGTATGGACTCTAAGTAAAGTAAATGTCTAGGGAGCAATTTTTCTTTTTCTTATGGTATAAGGATGTTGAAGTAATATTCCTCCAAAAAGGGGAAATTGTTGTGTTTGGAGAAAATCAATGAAAGGTAAAATAGACATTTGCCCGAACCACGTAAATCTTTATGTTCTTAGTTTGCTTGGTTGATTATGGTGTGGATTTATTTGTTTTGCTTCCATGTTTGCATTGTTGTTTGCCACCTTTGAATTAACACTTCTAAAGAGGTAATGTCTCTATTTTTTCACCACTATGACGAAAGCCATTGATTCTTTTTCATAAATTGAAAGTTGAAGGTGTTTACCTTGGAGTTTTTGGCTTAGAAAAAGCCACTAGTTTCACCCCTTGTGAGAGAATAGCATAAAGTCCTTCACTGAAGGCATCACACTAAATTACAAAAGGTTTAGTGAAATTCGAGAAAGCAAAGATGGGGCCACAATATATGGCATCTTTAAGTTGAGAAAAGGCAACTTCGGATTCTTTTGTCCAACGAAAGCCGTTATTTTTTAAGCATATGAGGGAAGGGAGTAGCTACCTAATTGAAATCCTCAAAAAAATTATGTTAATCTCCCATTAATCTAACCTTTGAAATTAACTCTAGTACATATTTACATTAGTTAATACATATATACCATCTCAACAAACAATCTCAACACTGAAGAAATATTTGGATTGTCCCAAGTTCTTTATATGAAATCTAGGATTTAAATAACCTTTGAGTTTAGAAATAGCCTTGATGTTGCTACTCATAACCAAAATATCATCTACGTGAATGATCAAAATGACAAATGCATTACCACACCTTCATGTAAAAGAGTATAATCATAATAAAATTTCCTATATCCAATTACCACTGAAGCCTTAGTAAATTTCATGTTCTATTGAAGTAATGTTTGTTTTAGGCCATATAAGGATTTAAGTAGTCAACAAACATTATTCTCCTCTTTAATAGGAAGACCAATTTGCAACTTCATATAGACTTTTTTTAACAAAGTTTTATACAAAAAAAAAAATCTAAACATCTATTTGGAATAAATGCCAATTGTGAATAGATGCCAAAGTTTGCACTACACAAGATATAATCATTTGCATTATGGAAGAGAATGTATCTTAATAATTAATGCCCACATACTCTTTACAACCTTTGACCACCAATTGAATCTTATATCTTTCAACATTGCCATCAAATTTGTATTTCACTTTATACACCAGAGCTCATGTATGATACACCCCAAAATGCTTATAAGTCTTGTCTTATGGCAACAACCCAAAAGTGATCCATAATTGCTTTCCTATATAAGGATGACTCTCATATGACCAATATAGAGGAAATGAAGTGTTGATGATATAGGGAAAAGTAGTAGAAGGAAACATAATGAGATATACAATAAAGTGTAGTAAAGGAAGTGGTGGAACAAATGTAGTCAATAGTCCAAATGGGAGGGCATAAAAGTCTAATGGATCTAAGACTCATCAACTAGAGCAACATATGCATCAAGTAAATTTTGAATGGGCTCAGATGTAGACTCAATAAAAGGAAACTTGCACTCATTAAATATAACATCCCACTTGACAAAAAATTAATCATTTGTAAGACAATCATAAGGCCATATAATCAATATGCCTTCTAAAGTGATATGAAACCCATGAAGATGCACAAAATGGCTTCACAAGATAAGCTCAAGGAAACATGATGAGAACTTGTAGAAAAAATAACCATACAAAAGGGTAATAATGATAAGGAGTAAAATCAGGAAGTAAATGTAAAATTCTTGCACCAATTCAGCAGACATGATGGATAGAAAAACAAATTCAACAAGGAATAAGAAAAGAACAAAGGCCAAGGATAAAGACAAATAAAAACTTAGAAACAAGTTATCATGTATTATTATTAATAACATATATATATAGTTCATTAGAGAGAACATCAACCTCCTATGAAACCTTTACAATCAACAAAGATAACCCCTACTCCATCATCTTTGTTTCATTTACATTGACTATAAAATCTACTAGTTACATAACCCACTTTACATTTATCTATTATTGTTAAATTAGACAATTCTTCAATAACGTTCAGAAATCACTATTGCAACGTACAAAAACTCCTTGCAACTATCATCTTCCATGCACAACACTTAGAAACTAAGGTGGCATTGCATATGGTGACCCATGTATACACCTACTTATGTTAGGTAGGTGGAGTAATATATGAGGTACATGACATCCTTTTCATGTTGTGTAGTCTTGTCTTCAAGCTGCAAGTGATCAAATTGTTTCTAAAGTTGTTCCTTAGACAACTAAGTTGCATTTGTAGAAGCCATCCCTTGCTAGTGTACCAGGACTTTTGATTGCTCATTTTTGTGTGCTTCTCCAATATGGCCTTTAGTGTTGGGTAGACTTCATGTCCTTCTTCAAGAATAGGGGTAGTACTCTTTTTATATGAGTGCTAGTGTCAATAAATTTTCTAGATGTACTTAGGAATTTTCTAGTAACTTGAGTTTATAAGCAATGGCTCCAACTTTTACTTCCACTTGATATAGACTATAGAACTTAGGAGATAATTTTAATGAATTTTTTATGGCCTGGGTAGTTTGCCTATATGGATGTACCTTAAGAAACACCCAATCACCTTCTTTATAATTATAGTACTTTTTCATTTTAAATTAAGTCCATTGTATGTGCACATGCAACTTTAACAACACCTTATCCCAATCTTGGAGGACTTTATCCACCATTTTCACTTTTGAAGTTCCTAGCACGTGTGTTAGTAGCATGGGGGTGTCCCATCCAAATAGTACTTTGTAAGGAATGGACTTAATGATGAAATGGATGCTTATTTTGTAACAATATTATGCCCAAGCCAATTATTGTACCCATGTTTTTGGCTCTTCTCCAGCAAAGCATCAAAGACACATCTACCTTTATTTGTCCACCAATTTTTGCATGATAAGCTAATGAATAGTTGATGTTTGGACCTTATAACTAAAATAATTCTTTCCAAAATAGCCAAGTAAATATTAGGTCTCTATCACATGTTATGGTGTGAGGTGTGCCATAAATCTTAAATGTTATAAAAAATAAAATTAAAAAATTAAAAAACTTGTGCAATGGTAATGGTTGCGTAAGGGTGATTTAAAAGAACAAAGTGACTAAATTTAGATAATCTATGACAACAACCAAGATGGACATCTTACATTTTAATGGTGGAAGCCCATCAATTAAATCTGAGGAGATGTCTTCTTAAACTTTATTGGAATGGGAAAAGGTTGCAATAATCCAAAGGGATTCATGCTTTAATACTTTTGTTTTTGACATGCATCACATCCTTGGATTGTTTCTAACACACCATTCTTCACGCCTTCCCAATAAAACACTACCTATGCCCTTTAGAGTGATTTGTGTCACCTTTCATGTATAGATTTGTGCACTTCTTCTAGCATAGTTAGAAAGAGTGGTAGAATGTTTTGCTAGAAATATTATTCCTTTGTAATATACAATCCTATCTCTCCATGCCCAAGGTCTTATTACCATACCCTTCTCTATTCTTTCAGTGATAGCAACAAGATAGAGATCGTGCAAGTTCTCTTCTTTAATAGGTTGCAGCCGATTTGGAACTAGTGAAGTGATAGCATAGTACTCATGTGTCATCATTGGTGTTTTTTTTTTTTTGCTTGTATTTGTACTGCCTCCACATTCTTTGGCAATAGTTCCTTTTTTGTTTCCCTCTACATTGCAAGGTCCTTCTTTAATGGATTTGGCATGTTTATGGGAAATCTATGAGGCTTGTGGACAACTAATACTCAAGTTCTACTTGTTGGCTTCCTTATTCATTTTGCATCATCCTCAACAATGCATCCATAACTAGATTTTATTTTCCTTGAATATATTGAATTTTGAAGCCATAGTCCACTACTTTTATTAACCATTTTTGTTAAGCAAGAGTAGACACTTGTTGTTCATAAAGATACTACAAACTTTGTTGATTAGTTTGGACAATGAAATGATTGCCAAGTAACTAATGTCTCCATTTTTAAACCACTACACCAAGATTATTAATTAATTTTCATAGGTTGATAACTACAAATGTCAGTCATGAAGTTTTCAACTCATGAATGCTATTGGTTTCTTCTTGTAAGAAATAATTGCTCCTATACCTTCCCCCATTGCATCACATTGTTGGCAAATGGTAATGAAAAATTAGGTAGAGTAAGTACAGGGACATTGCTCAAGACCTCCTTGAGTTGGTTAAAGGCCAATTCTACCTTCCATTCCATGAGAATCTTTTTTTTTAATCAGTTAATAGGAAGCTAATCTTCTTAAAATTGTGGACAAAACAACAATAATATTTGGCCAAATTAAGGAAGCCCCAAAGAGTTTAGACATTAGTAAGTGTAGGTCAATCACGAACTACTTTTATCTTATCATCATCCACTCCATTCCCTTCTTTGGACATGGTATGCCCTAAATATTTCATCTCAACCTTGACAAATTCATAGTTACTCTCTTTTAGGAATAGTTCTTGTGCATATCAAAGGGAATAATGGTCTTATTGTGGTTTATATGACCCTCCATGCTTTGATTGTAAATTAATATATCATTAAGGAACATTAAAGCAACTTTGTAGAAATAAGGTTAGAATATTGTGTTCATTAAAGCTTGAAAAGTGGAAGGGGTGTTTGTGATTCCAAATGGCATTACTATGAATTTGTAATACTTTTGGTGAGTTCTAAATGTGGTCTTGTGAGTATCTTTTAAATGCACTTGCACTTGATAATAACTAAATTGTAAATCTAGCTTGGAGAAAACACTTGCACCATGTAATTCATTTAGTAACTAATCATAGGTGGGCATAGGGAAGCAATCCATTACTGTTTTACAATTAAGGGCTTGATAATATATGCATAAGTGCTAGTATATATCCTTTTTCTTGACCAATATAATAGGTAAAAAGAAAGAATTAATGTTATCCTAAATGACTCCCATCTTCAATAATTCTTCAACCACTATCTCCAATTCTACCTTTTGGAAATATGGGTGCTGGTAAGGGCATATTGTTAACATTTTTTTAGGATCCTTAAAAGTGATTGTGTGGTTGCACTTTTTGTTAGGGAGTAGGTTGACGAGTTTTAAAAATAAATCCTAGAATTCTTAGAGTAATGCATTGTGGCCATCATGGTGCCTTGGGTCCTTATTGGTCTTGATCTCCTCCATACACATTACCAATTGCAAAAGAATTCCCTCTTTCTCTTTCAAAATCTCCTTGCAAACTAAATTTCCTTCAATCAATTTAGGCTTGGTGGGATGATATCCTTATAACAACACAATTGCCCATGCATGATGAATTCCATGTGTATTTTGGAGAAATTCTATGTTATAGGTCCAAGCATTGCTAGCCATTATGGCCCCAACACTATATATATGCCTTGTAGCGATAGTATAGACAAATCTAGTTTGAAAAACAAACCTTTTGTAGTTAGAATTCATGCATTGACCCTTGTTTGAAATTTGGTTGCCATCTACTACCATGACCTTCATACATGGATTATGGTTAACATGATTTCCAGTTTTCATTTAACTCTTGGTTAACAAAATTATGGGAACTTCCAATATCTACTAGGACACACACATTTCTTCTTTTCTCCACTTAGCCTCCTTATTTGCATGGTATTGGGGAATATTGCTCCTTGCAAAGCATGCAATGAAACTTCAAGTGATTCTTCCATAGGCTTTCTTTCTTCCTTTGTATCATCTGAGACTTTTGGTTCTTTTTCTTATTCTTTCAAAATTATCCCTTCTAGCAAAAATAAGTGTTTGAATTTATGGCTCAAACTATATTTCTTATTGCAAGTGTAGCATAGACCTCTTGCTTAACACTTAGCCGTCTTTGTTGGTGTTATCCACTTAATGGGCATGGCATTTTTCAAATTATGTCATGGCATTCCAATCTACATGCTACGTGAGGTTGCATTCTTGGACTCATATAATTTGGCAAGACTTACGGCCATGGTCAAATCTTTGGGATGGATGGCTTAGATGTCTATACATAATTGTTCCTTCAATCTTGATGTAAAATAGCCTATTTGTTTCTCAATTAAGAGATGAGTAGACTTGAGTAAAAGCCTTGAAAATTGATTAAAATAATTAGAAACAATCCCAGCTTGCTAGAGCTTCATGAGTTCCCCAAAAAGCCTTGGAACTTAGGTAGACAATGATGCTTACTAAGGCTCTATGTAAGATTTTCCCAAGTGGGTTGAAGTTTATTATTCTCTAAATAGTAGTTGATATCATATCTATATTTGTCCCTCTAAATTCTCCATAACAAGAGTATTTTTTCTTCCTCTAGTGTATTATGATTTGCAAAATATTAGTTACATTGGCATATCCACCCAAAGGGGTCTTTCATTGTGTCGTAACATGAAAAGTCCATCTCAATGGTTTGATTTCTCCTCTAATGGCCATTCACAACATTCAACGCTTTTTTTCAATTCACATCTCAAACATATTCTTTACCTTTTGGGTTCCTTTTTGGATGATTCTAAATCTTGATGGTCAATCTTTGTAAAGCTTCTAGTAGTTCCCTAAATTTTCTATTATTTTCTACTTCCATCCTTTCCATTCTTTATTCCATTGTTATACTTAAGTCCTAGATAAGCCAATTTAGAATGACTAGCTCCAATACCATATTGTTAGGTATCCAAGTAGGTAAACATGTAACTAGGGGACTTGGCTATTGATCTTGTATCTAAAGCATACAACAATTTCTTCTTCTACCTATCTTGATGCCAATTATAAGCATAAAGGGGCCTTGATGGGGATTACAATCATAGTGAATAGATCTTGATCATTGTAGTTGGTCTTATGGTTGGTGGGCATCAATGTAAGGATTGGGTGTAACTTAAACATCAAAACAAAAGGATAAAGTGGTGAACTGAAACACAAGACAAGCACGGGAAACATATTAATGAATTTGTAAAAGAAATAACCATAAAGAAGGGTAACAATGTTGAGCAATAAAATTGGGAAGTAAGCGTTAAATCCTTGCACCAATTCAGCGGACATGGTGGACTAAAAAACAAATTCAACAAGGAACAAGGAGAGAGAGAAATAACAATTTAGAAATGTAGTTAGTATGTACTATTATTAACATAAATACAAAGTTCATTTAAAGGAACATCAACCTCCTAGGAAACCTTTACAATCAACAGACATAACCCTTATTCCATCATCTTCATTTTATTTATATTGATTATGAAATCTACTAGATTCATAACTTACTTTAGGGTTATCTACTACTAGTTAAATCATATAGTTCTTTAGCAATGTTCAAAAACCATTGTTGCAATGTACAATAACTCTTCCTTGTAATTGATATCTTCCATGCACAACACTTGGGAGCTAAGGTAGCATTACATGCAACGACCTATGATGCTTGATGTACCTAGTTATGTTGGGTAAGGGGAGGAACACAACAAGTGCATGACAAAATAAAATAGGTCATGATGAGTTGTTAATATCAAAATGACTTAATGAGTAATTTTTTTTATGATTATTGTAGTGGCCTATTTTCTTCTTACCTTTTTGGTTCGACTAACATAGGCTAAAGATGCTTGATATTCATGGCAAGGCTTTGCTTTTGCAGAGCAATCTTACAATGTGCATAATAGTAGAAACCATTTATTACAACAATGAAGTTGTTAGTGGTAACAAATGGTCCACTTAGTTGTTTCCTTGAATGTGTTTGTCTCCCAAACTTTTGCTAATTTTGGGATTATTTGAATTTTTTAATATGATATCAAATACATTTAAATTCTCATTTACCTTAAATCTTTTAGGTATATTTAGTATATAAGAAAATATTAAGAAGTAGAGTCTCCTATTAGAAAGACTTCTTTTCATTAAGAATGAAAGTTACATGTGAAAGAAATATGATTCTTGGAATAGCTGTATTCTTGCATATTAAGTATATTTAAATGGCTTAAAATTAAACGAGGGCTAAAGTAAATCAACATGAGTTTTGATACAGTAGAAAATCCAAAATTCAACCTAAAAACTTATTTATAAGTTAGAAGACATGTTTCACATTTAGATACTAGGAAAGATAATATCTTTTTCATGTTTCACTATTAACATTTCTCGAATATACCTTAAGCTCAAAAATTGAATAAGATGGAGTAAAAATTTCTCTACATATCAAGCATATTTTGAAGAGTAGAAATTTGAATAATAGTTAAATAAAATGAATTTAAATTCTAATATCATATTAGAAAGTTTAAAATTTTATTTAAAAATTAATTCATGAGTTAGTTGAATATTTTTTATTTAAACATTATGTATTTCAATTTGAAACTTTTTTCATCAATACTTCTCATTTTAGTTTTATTGTTACATTTCCATTTTTTCCTTCTCTTTTTTTTTTCCCTTCTTTACAAGGAGTGAGTATAAAAAGTTGAAAAATATAGTACAAATGGTTAAAAGTTATAGCGCTTAGTAAATATTTATTCATTCATCCAAGTTACTCCGAATTATGAGGTTAATTTTTTATTTTATATTTTTAACACATGTTCCGGAAGAAAATGGAAAGGATTCGTACTTACGACCAGTAGGAAGGGTTGGGTTCATAGACCCGCCCTTCAACTCCGAGGTTGATTGAGTGACGGAAAGGATGTCTCAGAGTAAAATCGCATCATCACTGCAAGAAAAATCACATCAAAGCGGCATATCTATATTTTATTTCTATACAGGTCGTCTGGATAAACGGCTAGAAATGCAAAAGAATCCCCGCACAATGCTCAGAAAAAGCAAAAGCAGTTCAGACATGAGCAGCTGCGTCGGACACAGGGACCACAACCCACATAGTATCCGTGTCCGGGGAAATTGCTGTGATTTTTTTTTGTTGATCGAGCCAAACTTGTCTGCCCGCCCTGAAGTCCCATCTGCCCCAGGTCCACCTTCATGGCCCTTCCCGAAACAAGGTGTACCGCCATAGGAGACGTCACAGCACCGCAAAGTTGACTGACCGAGGAGACTCTGCGGCTTCCACGTAACTTCCCTTGTAGCCCCCCGTGAATATGAAACATCCACTTGTAATTTAATAATAAAGGTCCCCTGTGTCCCACGCCACCCACCTCCACCTCTTTAACGAATGAATAATTTTTATTAATATAAGAGGAGATTTTTTTATAAGTGACATAGACTCGTTATTCATTATTACGCTATTAAAAAACAAAAGATATGGAGGAGAAAGAGGTTGGAAAAGCTTTCATCGACATCATCCATTGCCAACTACCAAACAACAACTCCGGTGGTCCACTCGCAATAAAAAACATGTCCCGTGGGTCTCACGACGCACACTTCGAGGTCTTTCCCCTCGGTAAAAGGCAACGCCGTGAAAGTAACCGCTTACTTTCGTTTAACTCCGTTTGACGATGTTACCGGTCGGTACACGGCACCAATTATACAGAGAGTCCAATCATCGACGTGGGCACCTCAAAGATCGTCAATTCAATAAAGGACGCTGCCCGCTCCTCTCGATTATTCCAATCTTCGCCGTGTAAAAGAAGTGCGTGACAGCTCAGATGGATGACGTGTTAACTATGGATTGGACCTCTTTCTCGGGTTCTCCGTTTCCGTGTCCAAGTTGTTTCCCTCCCTTCGCTATAAAAAAGCCTCAACCCCCGCTAGGTTTCAATCGTTCAGGTAGTGTATATTGTGAAGGAGAAAGCTCAATCAAACTCTCTCAAGGTATTTTTCCTCTCCCTTCGGGTTTCTCTTTTCTTGTAAAATCCTTGTTTGCTTGGCAGTAAAAGTATAGAATATATCAAAAAAACTGGGTTAGATTAGGTTTAATGATTTATTGGATTTAGAACATTAAACTTTGTAATTGGAATCAAGGCTGTTAAACGTATTGGATCTTGAAGGGCTAAACTGACGTAGATCTGAGGTTTGATGGATCTCCTTAGATCTATGCGGAAACGTTTTGGAAATTACTGTCTGCGCTGAGTTCTGTATGATTCGACGCATAGCGATAGATCTGTGCGGATGTAATCCCTAGTTTCCTAATTCTCTGTTCTGATCATCATATTATACAATAGATCACGATGTAATGGACTAAGATCATTAGAAAGTTTTTTTAAGTTTTGTTGTTAAGTTTTCGTTTGAGCCTGACGTAATCAGAGAGGTCATAAGGAAACTGTCTTAAAAGTTCTCTGAAAATTAAGAATATGCCTTCTACCAGATGATCTTGAAATCCATCGCATTTATTGACTGAGTTTTCCAGAAGTTTTCTGTGAAGCGCCTGTTTGATTCATTCATAGATCTTCTAATATTGCTAGGAATTCAATTTGTTTATTCTATATGTCTGGTCCGTTTCCCTAATTTTCAGTATTTAGCTTATTTATTCTTCTCATCTGAAACCAAAATTTCCAAATTTCATCGTTTACCCTGGTTCATGGAAAGTAATTTTGGTACTTTCTATGGGTTTTGTTGATTTCATTTGCTTGTCTCAACACACATGAAGTAAAGACTCAGCATCTGAATGACCCTTTATCTTCTGTTTTCACGCAGATGCAAATCTTCGTCAAGACCCTTACTGGCAAGACCATCACTCTCGAGGTCGAGAGTTCAGACACCATCGACAACGTTAAGGCTAAGATTCAGGATAAGGAGGGAATCCCCCCAGACCAGCAGAGGCTGATCTTCGCCGGCAAGCAGCTCGAGGACGGCCGCACCCTTGCCGACTACAACATCCAGAAGGAGTCCACCCTCCACCTGGTGCTCCGACTCCGTGGTGGTATGCAGATCTTTGTCAAGACTCTCACCGGCAAGACCATCACCTTGGAGGTCGAGAGCTCTGACACCATTGACAACGTGAAGGCCAAGATCCAGGATAAGGAGGGCATTCCCCCAGACCAGCAGAGGCTGATCTTCGCCGGCAAGCAACTCGAGGACGGCCGCACCCTTGCCGACTACAACATCCAGAAGGAGTCCACCCTCCACCTGGTGCTCCGACTCCGTGGTGGTATGCAGATCTTTGTCAAGACTCTCACTGGTAAGACCATCACCTTGGAGGTCGAGAGCTCTGACACCATTGACAACGTGAAGGCCAAGATCCAGGATAAGGAGGGCATTCCCCCAGACCAGCAAAGGCTGATCTTTGCGGGCAAGCAGCTCGAGGATGGGCGCACCCTCGCTGACTACAACATCCAGAAGGAGTCCACTCTTCATCTTGTGCTCCGTCTCCGCGGTGGTATGCAGATTTTCGTTAAGACCCTTACCGGCAAGACCATCACCTTGGAGGTCGAGAGCTCCGACACCATTGACAACGTGAAGGCCAAGATCCAGGATAAGGAGGGTATTCCCCCGGACCAGCAAAGGCTGATCTTCGCTGGCAAGCAGCTTGAGGATGGACGCACTCTTGCGGACTACAACATCCAGAAGGAGAGCACGCTCCATCTCGTTTTGAGGCTGAGGGGAGGCATGCAGATTTTCGTGAAGACCCTTACTGGGAAGACCATCACTTTGGAGGTGGAGAGCTCGGACACCATTGACAATGTTAAAGCCAAGATCCAGGACAAGGAGGGCATCCCACCGGACCAGCAGAGGCTGATTTTCGCTGGAAAGCAGCTTGAGGACGGCCGTACTCTTGCGGATTATAACATTCAGAAGGAGTCCACCCTTCACCTTGTCCTTCGTCTCCGCGGTGGTTTCTGAGGAATTAGCTGCAATCCACTTCTATTTGAATAATGTGTAATGTTTTTTATTACAGTGTGTCCGCAAAAACTTTACTGCTTATGGTTAATGCCTATGGTAACGGCCCTGTAAGGCCATTTAAATAAATTTGGTGTTTTAAGTACATTTGTTTTCGTCTGCTGCACGTATATCTGAACTTATATTTAGCTTATCGGAGACATGCCTTTTAAGTACCTTTGTTTTCGTCTGCTGCACGTATATCTAAACTTATATTTAGCTTATCGGAGACATGCCTAGGAGAGTGAAGCGAATATCAGGATTTTGCTTGCTAGCAGATGCTTAGAAGGAATCGACGGCGTAATCGGGTGGAAGACAATGCCATATTAATCCAAAAGCGTGTTTACCAGAGAGCCTGCTTCTCTAGCTCGATGACGTCTATGGCCGGTCAAGAGACCTTGTAGTTTTAAAGAAATTTCTAGTCTCAATTTAAACTTGAACCTTCATATCAGCCATGAAACACCTAAAGAATTACAAAAGTGAGAAATGAAAGCCAAAAAGGAGGTTTGCGCAGGCATCGCAGCGGAGAGATTCTATGTCGGGGAAGACTTCTGATCTTAGAGGTTGAAGCTGATGGGAGTAGCGCTTCTCCATTTACAGCGGCAGCAGTTCACCCTATCGTATTGCTTTCGGTGGCAAGAGCTTTGAATCTTCAACTTTAAATGCAAACCTAGTTAAGGAACCACCATACATCATACCAGATTCAACCTTGCCTTGTAGGTTGAGCTTACCAAATTGTGGGCGTGTAAGACTTGGCATATTACTTGACGTAAGGCTAACTGAGTACAGCTCATCTGGTCTGGTTGCCGTCACGTAGAGCAAGCTGCCTATCAAGCTTTTGTATATAGTTGCGTCAACCTTCCCTGAATAAATTGAAAATCAAAGTTTGGTGGGTTTATATTGAATATGGCAACGTGTGGCCTGTTGTTTCAAGCTTGAGGGGTTTGATTTAGTGAACAAACTGACTGAACGAGGAAGTTCAAGGAGTTTGTAAACAAAGAAGATAAACTAAAACATCAAAATTAAAATAAAAGAATGAGATAAAAAAAAAACATAAGGATTTGTAAACAAATGTGAGTACAGAAGATATTCAAAACTATAAAAAAAACATGTAAAATTTAAAAGAAGTAAAAAAAGGAATATGAAAACTTTCATGAACACAGGGCCAAGTGAACCTACTAACATTCATAGAAGATAAAGCATGGCTTTGGATAGAAAAAAACTTTACTTGTACAAAAAATACGTCTTACACAGCCTTTATATAGGCAACCACCGTGACAAAACAACAAGATACAACTTGCATGCCACTTGCATGCTACTTGCATGAAGGGACGTTAAACAAACTTGTCAAATTCTCATCATTACATAAAGCAAGTCTGCAAGCATTAAAAGCATCAGATAAGGCATAGAAAGAACAGTATGCGGGTCCCTCATTATTTCTCCAAGTCTCCAACCGCATGTGTCAAGCCCACGGACTCTTCTTCGGATAGCTCTTCCCTGTAAACCCTTAAAGCAGCAAGTGGATCTTCTGTTACCAGATATTCCAGCACAGTGCATGCACCTTCAACATTCTCGTTCATGAAGATATCTCCCGTGTTGCTTGTAGTTACAAACATGCCATGATCATAATTCTCCCACATTACGGCCAAACAAGAATGGTAACTTTAACACACCCCCTCAAACTTGGCATGGTAATGACAAGTTTGATTAGATCAGCAACTTTGACATACCCCTTCAAACTTGGCATGGTAAGGCTGAGTTTGCATTATAAATTTTTTTTTTTTTTGTAATAGAAAAATTGACAAGATTCTGCTTACTTGAGATGGAAATTCTCCTTTGGAGATTAAAACTATGAGCAAGTTCCTTGCCCTTTTTGGGAGGATTTGACTTGCTTCAACATGTGAAGTCCCTTGCCCTTTTTGGGAGGACTCTGCAACTGTGAAGATGGGCTATCTTTGCTATGACGCCCTTTTTTTTTCTTTTCATCTTTTGTTGGAAATTTGATTCTCAACAAAGATAGAACATAGGACACGGAGATATCATCTTCATCGTTGTCCTTGTTTGGTAAATAAGTGGTAGGTAAAGAGAAATGGTAGATAAATGGAAGTGGCAGATAAATGGCAAATATATGTCACGCATGAAAAGAAATTGCGTGTGTATTGTGTTGGTTGAAATAGAAGCGTGCTTTCTCACACTTCATGAAAAGAAATGGCGCATTTTCTTGTGCATTGAGTAGCGCTGCATTACGCTCTCATCTGAGACTGATCCGGGTTGTACCTCAAGATCATATCTCCTCTTATCAAATTCATCCAAGAGCAGAATCTGAGTTAACTTGGGAGATATTTCTGAGTCATCTCCCATTCTCTTGAGCACGCCTCTTTTGGCGTCCCACTTTCTTCTTTCCTTCCTTCTTCTTTCTTTCTTTCTTTCTTTTTTTTTTTTTAGTTGGTGTGCCTTTCCGGAAGCTGAAAAATTGGGATCTAAAAGCTTTCATGAGGAGCCTTGAAAATCTTTTGTGAAACCAAGATCATTTCCTGGTTTGGTAGATTTTGTTCAATGTGCAACGGAATAATTCTTTGATGCCATATGACTCTGTCTGATAAACAGAGATAAAGTATACCATAGAACAAATAATCCCAAGAGTCGAAAATTAACCTTAAAGGTTAATCCCTGCTCTGATACCAAATTGAAAATCAGAGTTTGGTGGGTTTATATTGAATATGGCAAAGTGTGGCCTATTGTTTCAAGCTTGAAGGGTTTGATTTGGTGAACAAACTGACTAAACGAGGAAGTTCAATGAGTTTGTAAACAAAGAAGATAAACCAAAACATCAAAATTAAAACAAAAAGATGAGATGAAGAACACAAAGATTTGTAAACAAATGTGAGTGTAGAAGATATTCAAAACTAGAAAGAAAACATGTAAAATTTAAAATAAGCAAAAGAAGGAATATGAAAACTTTCATGAACGCAAGGTCGAGTGGCCCTGCTAACATTCAGAGAAGATAAAGCATGGCTTTAGATTGAAAAAAAATTTGCTTGTACAAAGAATACGTCTTACACAACCTTTATATAGGCAACCACCGTGACAAAACAACAAGATACAACTTGCATGCCACTTGCATGCTACTTGCATAAAGGGACGTTAAACAAACTTGTCAAATTCTCATCATTACATAGAGCAAGTCTACAAGCATTAAAAGCATCAGATAAGGCATAGAAAGAACAGTATACAGGTCCCTCATTATTTCTCCAAGTCTCCAACCGCATGTGTTGAGCCCACAGACTCTTCTTCGGATAGCTCTTCCCTGTAAACCCTTAAAGCGGCAAGTGGATCTTCTGTTACCAAATATTCCAGCACAGTGCATGCACCTTCAACATTCTCATTCATGAAGATATCTCCCACGTTGCTTGTAGTTACAAACATGCCATGATCATAATTCTCCCACGTTACGGCCAAACAAGAATGGTAACTTTAACAAAATAATCAAACAAAATCCTTTCACTTGACATTTATGGAGTACTAACCTGTTTTGCAGCCATTCCTATTATGCTTGGACAATGGATCCTTGATGAATTTAGTCTAACATAAGAATACTACATGGCTACTTAAAGAGATCTCCATTCCAAGGAAGACTTACATCCTTCCCAAATCATTCATTTCAAAAGATCCCATCATCTTAGACTTAAACTATAGCATCTTTTCTTGGTTATCTTCCATGATAATTAGATCATTTACATAGACTAAAAAGATTAAGATTGAACTCCCTTCTTGTGCTAGAAACAAAGTAGGCTTACTTAGGTTGTGGCTAAAGCCTTTCTCCTCAAAGCATATGTTGATTCTATTAAACCAAGCTTTTGGAACTTTTTTCAAACAATATAATGCCTTTTCTCAGTCCAAGCATTTTGTGTTTAGTTCCTTCCTCCTCATACCCAATGGCTAATCAATGTAGACTTCTTCTTTGATCTTACCATTAAGGAATGCTACCTTTACATTTAGTTGTAAGATATGACATTTGTGGTGTGCTGTTATAAATATCATCCATTGAATCGTCTCTAGCCAAGTTACTAAAGCAAATGTTTCAACAAAATCCATCCTTAATAGTTTGAAAGAAACCCTAAGCAACAAGTCTAGCCTTGTGCTTTTGAATTCTTCCAAGAGCATCAACCTTTGTCCTAAGTATTCATTTCTACTCCAACCATGTTCTTTCCATCAAGAAGATTGACAAGTTCTCAAGTATGGTTCTTTGGAATCGTCTTCATCTCTTTATCACAACTGTTTTCCAATCTTCACTCTTCAATGCTTCTTTATAGGAAGTTGGCTCAAGACTAAGAAAGTTTCATATCTCATAAATGTCTTTAAAAATCCTCATATGAATGGGAGTACAAACTTTAGTTGAGGTTTCACCTTTTGGAGTCGCATCTTGTTAAGAACTAGTAATCATTGAAGGCACTAATGGTGTTGTATTGGTCAAACTAGGAGGCCTCACATGTTCATCTACATTATGCTCATTTTGTCTTTAGAAATCCTCTCTTCATTAGGTATATAATCATCTTCCCTTTCTAGAAAAGGAAGAGATATGCGATGAGACTTTTTAACCTTAAGCCCATAATTCCAAGTAGCATTTTCATTAGTTATAGCATCTCTAAACTTAAATAACCTATTATGCTCCAAGTTATAAAAGCAATATCCTTTGGATACCAAGATGCATCCCAATAAAATTCCCTTCTCAACTTTTTTCTCCAACTTATTCCTATTCTACTTCGATACATGGATGTAGCATGAAGAACCAAGTATCTTAAGATAACCTACAAATGACTTTCTTCCCTTTCATGCTTCATAAGAAGTTCTCTTTTGAGTGGAGTTATGCAACTTTAATTTTGCATGTAGATAGAAATTAAGATTACTTAAGCCAAAAATTCTTCAAAAATGCACTTGTCTTCAAGCATTCTTATGGCCGTTTCAAGAACTACCCTACTCTTTCTTTCTAAGACTCCATTCAATTATAGTCTAACGAGTAATGAGCTCACATTGGATGCCCTCTTTCTCACAAAAATGAGTTGAATCTTTATTAAGATACTCCCCTCCATGATCTAATCTAAGGAACTTTAGTTGCTTTATTGATTCTTTCTCTCGCTCAATTATAAACTACTTGAAAATGCTAAATACTTTTCATTTACCTAAAAGAAAGAAACCTAACAATGTCTTGAAGCATCATCTTATGAATACTATGAAGTACTTGGTACCTTTTTCGGTGAAGATCCTTATTAGTCCACACAAGTCAATACAAACTAAATCCAATAGATTAATTTGTATCTCTTTCCTTTTTGATTGGAAAGTTCTACTATGACATTTCCCAAGCTAACATATTTCATAGACTCAACCATTTAGACAATGAGCAACTCTTCCACTAACTTAGAATCAAGGATGAAAGCAAGAAAGAATCAAAAAATAGGATCGTTAAAACCCTACTTTGTTGAGAATGAAGATCAAAAAGGAGAATGCAATTGAAAATAAACAATTTTTTCCTTATTTTCATAATTAATTTACAATAGTTACAAAAATGAACTTTATTGAATCTCAATCCAAAACCATATTGGAAAGAAATCAAAGAATTTACAATTGTAATTCTATTTGGATTGCGTGAATTTTCTAGCTAGTGGCTAGCATTTGCTGACAATAAGGCTTGTAGTCATGCTCAAGTCATTCACATGTCACATTTGGGTCATAGTTTGCAATCGTGTCGCTAGTTTGCTTAGTAGGTCTAAGGTGTTAAGTGATGTAGCAAACACAAAGGTGTTCGCAATACATTTATCTAACATGCCCTCGCAAGTTAAAAGGCCAAATGGATTATCAACTTAAAGCAAAGAACGTGGAAACGTGGAAACGTGCAAAAGAGAGGCCCTTGGTGAAGAAGTTCGTAGGTTAGTCCACAAAGGAGATAAATTAGAAATGAAGTTGGCCACGGGATAAACACTCGTGAATGAAGTGAAAGTCGATCTCAATGTGCTTGTTACAAAAATTTTGTTTTCTTTATTTTCCTTATTGAATTATAATAGTGATAAAGATGAAGTTTATAGAATCTAAGGATTTGTAATTGTGATTCTATTCAGATTGGGCCTAAATTTTTTGACTAATGGCTAGGGTTTAATGGTTAGGGATGCTAAGGCTTCCAATCATGCTCAGGTCACTCGTAAGTCACATCCAAGTCACAAGTTGCAACTAGGTTACCTAGTCTACCTACTAGGTCTAAGGTGCCAAGTGACATGGTGGACACATAGGCATTTGCTAATGTGGCATGTTCTGTAATAATGGAGCTCTTCTAAAGAATGGACATTCAAATGGCTAAATTTTTGTGCCATGACCAACATCTATCTTTACATATGGCCAAAGCATTAAGCTAATGGTAAATTCCTAGTGTTCTTTATATCCACAACTTCAATCTCCTACCCATCTCATTTTCATCATTTATATGGCAATCTCTAGCCTTAAATAACATAACATAATCATGCTACATCATTTGTCTTACACTCAATAGGTTAAAAGTTAAAGTTAGAACCAAAATAATATCCCTAACAACCTTAATACCATAGGGCATTTTAATTGTAACTACTTCAATTCCAATTATATCAAGGTAAATGTTATTTCCTAGCTTCACTCTTGATTTGTAAGACTTATCTAACTTGCTAAAATCTCAAATTCATATGTCATACGTTTACTAGACCCAATATCCACATACTAGACATTAGGCTCATTGCTAACAGTGGATAAACAAATATAAAACGAAGAGTTTTTGGTAGCTTCCTTCTTTTCACTAAAGTTACTTTCATTTACTCCTTAAGCTCACAAATCTTCTCAATATGAACAAACTCAAAGAATAAGTGCATTGAGATTTACCCTTGTGCCTAAAACTTCTTAAAGTAGTTTAACTTTCTTAGATCTTACAAGAAGGATATTTGTTTTTTCACTCTAACTTCACTAGAATCTAATAATTACCTTGAAAATAGGGTATATTTAGAATCAATTTTGTCTTAGAGGTCATTTCTATAGACTTCTTTCATTTTCCCTTATTGACCTTTGTCTTAAAGGCTTCCAACAATCTCATTAATTCAGACACTACCATCATTGTGAAGTCTTTCTCTTCTCTAAAGTAACAATATTGCAATTAAACTTCTCAATCAAACTTATAAGAAGTTTCCCCAAGGCATGGGTATTAAGGCTTCAACTAAACCTTTAAAATAGCTAACATCATGGTTAACTTTAATGTAGTAATCACAAACAAATTTTGCTTTTTCCATTCTTATCATTTCTAGGTCCTTTTTTAGTCCTTGAATAAGAATCATACATGCTTTGGGGTTTCCTAGATACTAGTACTTGAGGAGAACCTAGACTTCATGTAATGTGGTTGTGTGAGATAATCTATTGAAAATAAATTGTACAATTGTAAGCTAAAGCACTAACAAAGCCTTGAGCTCCTTTTCAATATTTTTCTTGTATTTCTCATTTTCACCTAGAGTCATCTATCCTCCATCTACCATCCTTGGTACTCCTCCCATGTCCCAAGTACCTTAACGCTTCAAATATGTAGTCATCTTAATGGACCAAGTTTTGTAGTTACTACCATTAAAAATTGGTAGTAAAAGCTAAGAATTAGGAATGAAAGGCATTGGTGCTATAAGAGAATAGGCAACTAAAAAGGAAAAAGCAACCAAAAAAGGTGAGTTGGCCATGTAAGACTTAGTCAATAAAGAGTAGAAGAAAATTTTGGTCTCTCTATGATTAGGATTATGGTGGTATTGCATTTTAGGAATATAGATCATTGCATGGAGAAATATTCTTTTATCTTTATAATTACTTCCTTTATTCGCATAGTCTTGGTCTTATAAGTAGGAATAATTATGTTTGTTTACAATCAAGTAATACCTTTATAATTTCCCAAACTTCTACATTTTTTTAGTTTTTTGGTTTCTTTCCATGGTATTACAAGCCTAGTTTTTTTCTTAGTATTACTTCTGCACCTTTTCTAATAATCCAAACCCTTTTCTTTTTTCTTTTTTTTTGCTTCTTTTTATTGTTGTGGATTCTTAACAGTTAAACTTGTAAAACAAGGTTAACACTTTGATATGAAAATCAATAAATTTCTTTCAAACAAAAACCAAAATTCTTTTCCCTACCTTTACCTTACCTTTTTCAACATGTTCAAGGCTCAACATTCTAAGCTTGAGAATTTGTTGAGCTAGATGCATTAATCATGGAAAAGGCAATTGATTCTTCTCGAAGTCTTGTTACATTACAACCCACACCAATTAATTTTACTACTAGTCAATCCTACTAGACCACCATCTTAGTTTTACCAACACAAAGACAATCTACTCCAATCTAATTTGGATAGGCTAACCCTATTTCCTTATAGCCTAAGTTGGTGTAACTCATTTAGGTGCAACCTAATTAGGCCCAACAAGTTTTTTGGTTCATTAGAGACAATTCAATAATATTAGGTCCAATAGGCTTAGTCTCTTTAAACCTAAACCATAAGGAAGTAAATCTATTCATCAAGTTTGGGCCTAACCTAATTTCAAGCCTAAGTTAGTATTCCATTGGTCAAGCATCCAACTCACTGCAATTGAGTTGAGGTACAATTCCCTATCTGATCTTCAACCTAGGATGTTTTTTGCATATTGTAGCCCCTAACTAACCAGAACCTAATTGAGTTACCTTTTTGACAACCTCAAGATATGGCTTCTCGTTCAACCATTGTCCAAGATGAAAAATTATGCCATTTAGGCTCATGATCTCTAGCGACCTTTCATCACCAAGGAGAAAGAAGGCTTTTAAGACAATTTTATCATTTTTACAATGAACACTCACTTAGCTTGGCAGTGGCAAAAATGCTCGCAACTTGTTCAAACATGGATTGCCAACTACATGAAGCTAGACATTGCCATTAATTTTACTCCAAATAAAAATGCTTAGGTCATGTGGTAGAATACTTTGAGATGTTTGATTGCCTTAACCCTCCACCAAGCAATCATAGAACTAAAACAAGGCAACCTCATTGTTTCCATTTGGTTCAACCGATTTGTCAACTTTATGAAATGCGCTTGACATGGCAAATGAATGCCTTAAAGGCCTTGAGAAAACCTAAGAAATTACTAAGTTATAAAGGATCAGGAACAATGAATTTTGATTCTTGCTAATTCTAAACAATAGGTTCCTACTATTTCATTCACAAATGCTAACCATGGAGCCTCAGTCAATGCTTAAACACCTTTACTAGTTAGCTATGCAAGATGAAAACCAACCTTTAGCCTGCTTGAAATACCTTCATGTTGGCAAGATGGTGCTTTTGGAAATGAAAGCAACCTTAAGTTCAACCTATGATAGCCCTTAAAATGAATTCCTCTAACCATGGAAGTAGCTTAGGCAACCTAGGGCTTTAAATGACTAAATGTGAATTGCAATAAGGAGTTTTTATACTCCTATCAAACGGTGTAAGGGGAATCCCTAAACCTAATGATCAATAGAACTTTTTAGTTCTCTTCATATCCAACAAATCTTGTAAAGCCATGTCAGTGCCTACTTGCATACCATCCAATGGTATAGGTCCCAACACACAAAGGGCATGGTCTAGCAAGCCAAATTCCAAGAAAACCAATCCCAAAGATATTTTTTTGAATATTGTAAATGACCATATCATACTAAGGATAGTTATTGGAAGTTACATAGGAAGTTAGCCAATGCAAACAAAAAAGACAATGAATTTACCTCCAATTAGGTGCCTATATAGCCTAATGGTAAGGCGTCTCAACCCATTAATGAGTAGCAATTTGAGTGCATCATGTAGGCTTTAACTCAAATAGGTGTCTCTAACAAGTCTATCAATTTTGAAAATATCTCATATTTGCCTTAATACTATAACAATTAATGATTAAATTATTGATTTAATGGCTACTAACCACATTATATATGATGATTAAAAAAAATTCATATATTCACAATTCATCTCAATCATTTGTGTTTGTCAATCTTCCTAATGAAAATGTCACCTCTATCACCAAAATTGGTACTATCACACTTAGTTCCCAAATTACCTTGAAAAATGTCTTATTGATTCCTGGATTCTAGTTTAATCTCATTTCTATGTCTAAGGTACGCCTTAATAATGATTGTTGTGTCATTTTGGATTTTAATGTTTGTCCTTTTTTAGCATGCTCAACTAGTAAATTGATAGCCTTGAGTAGTGTGCATTAAGGCTTTTGTTTTTTGTTGCCTTTTCCAATTCATTTTGATTTATCATTTTGTAATATCCTAATTAATAATAATAGTATGTTGCCTTCCTATTAGCATTTAGGTCATAATGCATCTTTTTCTCATTCCAAATGTTCTATCTACCTTTTAGCAAAACAAACAAGTCCTTATTTTCTTTCTAGTACATCTTATGTCGCAATGATTTTTCCTCTCATTTATTTTGACATCTAGGGACCTTATCATACACCACATTGTGATAGGTCTCAATATTTCCTAACCATTATCAATGATTATTTTTATGGCACTCTAGACTTTCTTATGCAATCCAAATCTCAAGTCCTCTTACAACTTAAATAGTTCTTTACCTTAATCAAAACTTAATTTCATTATACTATTCAGCAAAATAGGTCATACAATGATTATGACTTCTTTAATCACGAGTGTTCTTCATTTTTATTTTTTATTTTTTTTTTACTAATGACATATTACATGAGGGTTTTTACACATACACTCCAAAGTAAAATTACATAGCGCAAGCACAGTTATCTTCTTGATGTCATGCATGCTCTTAAGTATCAAGCCTCCATTTTAAAGTCTTTTTAAGATGATTGTGTGATAATTGCCACTTACTTGATCAATAGGATGTCAAGCTAGATTTTAAATGGTCAAGCTCCCTTCAAGTTGCTATTTAGGAAGTACCCAAATAATCACCACCTTCACATCTTCAGTTGTCTAGGCTATGTTACCACCATAGGCCCTTAAGACAAATTGGGTCCTTATGCCTTATGGCATCTTCATAGGTTAGTTGTCATTGCAAAAAGGCTATCATATGTATGATCCCACCTTTCAACAATTTTTTTGTTAGCAAAGACATGTTTCATGGAAACACATTTCTTTTTCAAGATTGACAAGTTGCTTTTATTCCACCAAGTTTTGCACCCATTGATCAACCTTTTTTGCATGATAAGGATTCATTTAGGCTTCCACCATTAGCATTAGTTGAGCCCTATGTTATTCCACAAATATTGCCGCCTTGTATTTATCAACTAGTTATTGTTTCCTTTCTAAACTCACCATTGGCCAAACTAGCACTTGATTCTTCGACAACTAATATGCCTACTTCCATCTCAAACTCTTTGGTCAAACTCACACCACTAGATGATACAATTGATATTTTCTATCACACTCCAACCATTGTTCCCATTGCAACCTAACCTACACAACCACCTATTCCCTGTTAATTTGAGCGCATTACAAGAGCTCTTACATGGACCCGAGATTACATTTGCTCCAATCTTCACTCCTAAGTATACACTATTCAGTCTTATCTAATGTTAGTTTTGCTAAACTCACACCTAAAAATTATATTGTATAAGTTGGATTTTTAAGCATAAAAAATGTGAGTCCTACCATAAGGCTATTAAAGATTGATGTTGATAATGATCGAGGCAAAACTCCTAGCTTTCACATATCATACATGGGACATTATTCCTAGGTCCACTCATAAAAAGCTCATTGGTTAAGTGGATATATAAGATCAAACACAAGGTTGATAGATCCATGGAATGCATTAAGACTTAATTGGTGGCTCAAGGCTTTACTTATAAAGAAGGCTTTGACTACCAAGAAAACTTATCCCCAATAACAAAGGTCATAGTTTGGTCCTTTATCTTCATTGTTGCTTCTTGAGATTGACATCTTTATCAAATGAATGTCTACAATGTTTTTCTTCATAGAGATTTGGAAAAATAAATTTACATGTATTGTTCTCTAGAATTATGCAAATAAGAAGAATCTAAAGTAATTCATCTCCATAAATTCCTCTATGGACTTAAATAGGCATCTTAGCAATGCTTTGCCAAATTCACCATAGCAATTACACTAGCACACTTTAGCCAATCCAAGCATGATTATGCCTCATTTACATGGATAGAGGTACTTCAACTATTTATTTGTTGATATATACATTGATGATATTCTTATATGTTATTCAAAGTTTTAAGAAATAATTACATTTCACTTTTCGTATCAAGGATCTTGATCTATCTAAGTATTTTGTAGGTATTAAGATTGCACAATGAAATAAAGAAATTTTTCGTAGCCAACAAAGGCTAGTATATCAAAATGCGAGCTATTTGCTATCCTAATTAAGAATAATGTAAAATCAACAATAGTAGAGTATGATGTCATAGTATCTCCCATGGAAAAGAATCCTTTGCTCAAAGACCCTTCGAGTTATTATAGACTAATTAGGAAATTCATTCATCTCACCATGACCAAGCCTGATATATGTTATTTTGTGCAAATCCTTAATACATGCATGATCCCAAACAGTCACGTATAAATGCTACTTAAAGGTGGTGAAATATTTGAAAGAATGTCCAAAGTTGGGAATTATTCTGTCTTGAGCTTGCAACATAGAGATAATTGCTTACTATGATGCAAACTACACCTCTTGTCCCATGAGTCAAAAATCTATTACTAGGTTTTTCATTAACTTGGAAAATTCTTTGCTATCATGGAAGACAAAGAAATAATCAAGGGTCTTATTATCGTCAACTAAATCATAATACTAACCAATGGCAAAAATAACTTGTGAGATAGTTTGATTATGATGCTTGCTTCAAGATCTTGAAATTTGGATAAGAGAAACCATTATTCTATTATATAACAATGTTGTAGCACTAAACTTCTAGCCAATTCGATAGTTCATGAGAAGACAAAGCATATTGAGATTGAATGTCATTTCACTAAAGACAAGATTCAAGAAGGTACAATTAGGAGGAGAAGAATAAAAACTACAAAATAGCTTGCAAATATTTTAACTAAACCTCTATGTACGACCTATGAATATTTTCCCTAAACCTCTATATCATAGGCAAATTGCATATCTATTAAGCAAGCTTGGTGTCCTTAACATTTATAGATTACAACCTTAAGGAAGAGTGTTAGAGATATGATCACTACTAATTGATTATGCCTTAATGCTATTGTTATTCTTTCCATGATTGGATATTGTGATATTATATTTTGGGAATGTATATCATTGTATAGGGAAATATTCTTTTATTATTTATAGTTATTTCCTTTACAAGCATAGTCTTTATCCTATAAGTAAGACCTATTGTATTTGTTTACTATCAAGCAATACATATACAATTTTCATTTTTCTTCTGGTTTTCTGATTTCCTATCACTTACAAATGCAAGAGGACGAGCAAAGAAAGCAAAAGGCCTCTTAGAAACGCTTACAAAAGAAAGTCACGTTCTAGTACTACTTATACGAAAGATAGAACGGTGTGATCCTCACAAAATACTACTCAAGGTCATGGATATTTGAAGTGTTTATCCAGCACTTCACCTCCGTTAGGTATTCCTTGCCCATACACTGCATCTCTTATTGGGGTTCCATCAGGTCAGTCAATCCTATGCGTTCTGCGCCACCTTACAAAGGTCTTGTAGTCTGTTGCGCAAAACATACTTAACCTGGACACTATTTCAACGTAGGCTAAGTGCTCAATAACCCTATTAACTTAACAAAAGTGAAGTGAACTCAAATAGCAAAACAGAGAGAAAGAGAATATGTTTCCATTGTAGACATTTTTATTGAACTTACTTTTCTGTATAATGACAGGGCACATCAGATGGTAACATTTGATAACGAAGGTAGATGTTTATCATGTGCATGTAAAGATATTTTGTTGTTCTCCTCCTCTTCACTAAGATGTTCTAAGGTTCTAAGTTTTTTGGTTAAAGACGTCAGCGAAATAATGCATTTAAATTCGGACCGTATTTGATGAGGGTATGGTGCAGACCCCATATGAGAGTCTGACTGCCATAAATGAAGATATGTGGTGTTTTCTTCGAGTCGTTGCATTTCAGTTCATTTTTTTCTGTAAGCCGAGGTTCATGTAGTACTTTATCTATGCTTAATTCACCCGTTGGTTGTGTTCAGAAAGGCACATCATTTCACACTTGTTCTTTAACTTGCTTTCTATAGATATGCAAGTGCAGTCGTACGGCTAGGGCCGCTGAACAAAGAAAAACCTTGGTACAGAATGATGCCAAATTCAGCTAAATATCTATGTGCAATGCAATGGTATTGAAATGACTAGGTGTTGGCCATAGCTTCTGACACGTCTACGGATCCTACTGCACATACTTGAGCACCCTAGACTAGGGGTACCCGTATCTTGTAAACACATTATATTACACACACGGCTTGTCCATTGTACATTGTGAGAAAAGACAAAATATAATATACAATCACCTTTTTCAAATTCTTCTCAACTTACTGTTCCGGTCGATGAGTTTTCCGGCCAATTCCTAAACTTCAACTCTAGGGAATGGAATACTTGTTGCACAGCAAGGGCCATACATCAACTCATATATTGATAACAAGAACAGCAGAAGCTAACTCCTGCTTGATTGTTTCCTCGTAATCGAGATGATTTGGTACGCAGATGTCCCCTTCCTGAGGCAAATGCCGAATCTGGCAGTGGACAAAAGGAATACACCCATGTGAGTATACAGAAGGGTAATGGGGTAGCAAAAGCCTGGCCAACTACTTGATTACGATCAGATACTCGAGGACCCTAAGAAAGATTGTGTTGCATGGTACTGTGACTGCCCCTAGACCGATAGTAAGGCCTAGTGGTTAATTGCATATTACATGATATGAGAGCAGGCACCTTTTCTTTTCACAGATCTTTATATTCTTATTTGATGAAATTCTTTGAGGGAACTGGTTATTGAACTTCAGTTTCTTGTTAGCATAGTTTCTTACTTCGTGCTCTATTTTGTTGCTTTCTTTAGATTTCTAAGATTCCAAACTCAGTTGCTGCCACTGTGAAGTGGGAATCCATCAAGATATAGATTTTAAGCAGTGGTGACCATAGTTGGGGAAATCACCAAATTTCACAGAATCTGGTGCTTTGTCGAAGCGATCATGCAATCTTGATGGGCCCAGCTTTTGGAGATTGCATCAATCATGCATTTCTCAAGGTCCGTCCCATTGGTGTTCCCGTCGCTTGATGGAAGGGGGGTTAATGTTGGATTTAATTTCTGGATTGTCTCATCCCCTCGACCTCCTATTAGATCTCTGGACTCGATGATTACCCCACGTTGGTGGGGGGCGGGGGGAAGGACTACCTTTTGGACATGATAATTGATTCTTTGATAATTAAATAATCGCCCTTTCACATCATCAATATCTTAGTCTTATATTATTTTTATATGCTCCTATCTCTTTCTTTCTTAATGATTAATTTTAAATGAAAAAATTGAATCATTTTTAAAATAATATTATAACTCAAGTTCAAAGTCGCATCTCATTATAAATTAGGTCCCCTTGATTTTCATCTTACAACCTTATCTTCTCGTTCTATTCCAACACTCGTAAAATAGCTTGTTCAAATATGGGCTTTCTACCCCTTCCTTCTAGGGCTACCTCCTCTTCATTGTACATATTTGTATTTTTCTTGTTCTTATTTTTTAGAGGGTTTTGAGGTTTTCACGGAACTCTTAGAAACTCCATTGTTGCCTTTTGTAAGGTTTGCTTGTATCAAAAATAAAGAAGCTTTATCCTTATTGTCTTCTCATCACACCAGTATTTATCAAGCTCCAAAATTTTCATAGTTAATACTTCCAATGAAGAAATGTATTATAGTGGTCGTCTTACATTACCAATACCTTGATATAATATTATTGTTATAAATTGAAATATCCCTTTCTCTCCACAATGAATTTCAAAAAGAGAAAATTAAATTATTTCTAACATAATTCAATATACACCATTAGCGAAAATATTACAAAACACCAATAGTAAGAGTTATTTTTTTTGGTAATAATATAAGTTGGTGTTAATAAAATATAGTGTATAAAAGTATAGAAACATGATGACTTTGTATTACAATACCCCAGTATTACAAAAATATAAAGGTAATGGTTATTTATCTCAATGCATATCAATCAATTTCAATTTTGCTTTTAAAACAAAATGATAAAGCCTTCCTCCTCTTCATTTCTTCCTTTTCAACAGATTCTTACAATTCTTTCGTGATCTACAATCAAGCACCATAAAGGGAGATCCACGATGACTCTGTTGACGGGGAGGTGTGCATATAACGCTAACTTAGTAAGAAAGAATTTTAGCATTTTGAACTTTCTTAAAATACGTTTGAATTAGGGGTGAGGTGCCGTGGAGAATTGGAGTTGGCTCGTTGTAAGTCTTGTCAAGCAAATTGTAGTATTCTAAGATGATCTTCTAACATTGAGATTGATCTGATGCTTCTTCTTATTCTACCGTAGGTTGTCACTTGAACCTTCCTAAGTCGCTGTTCGAGGTTTGTGTTCCAAAAACGTAGTCTTATTACCTTTCGGGACCCGCTAAAGGTCACCGTTATTTTTATGATGTAGACCATGTTGGTATATGCAGACAAAATTGACGGGAAGTTGTCCATCTTTTTCATACTTTCCACCAAGCAGAACAAAACAAAACTTCAAGTGGGGTTCCTCTAAGTGTATTAAACTTCCTTAAGGAAGTCACGGAGTAATCCTCTCCAATCAAATGGTATAATACAGAGGCCGAATAATTTGAAGGATTTACCTTTCAATAATGACATTAAGATAATTACTATTTCCTTGACGGCTTAACCCGTTTGTGGATACAGACGTTCTACCAACTGCATCATACATTTCAACGATGAGAACCACCTTTATGCTTACAAAACCAGCCAAGCTTGGAAGAAGAACCACCTGTTTTCAACGTACAGAATAATTCGTGTCAGAAAAACCGAGGGAAAGGTTTTCCGGCAAAGCTTTCATGTACAGCAGAAGTTGCTCAAAATCATATACCTTTTAAAGGAAAGAGATATAAGAGATCAAGTTGGCTTAACAGCCTCTTAACTCCAATGCAGCCCTTTGTCCTGAGAAATCCATCGATGTATAGTAAAAGATAATATAAAAAAATCAGTTCTTATATAAAAAAATCAGGTCACCATGTAAGATCATGCAGCCAAAAGTTGATAGATCCCATGTAACACTTTTATGTAATGGGAATTTCGTTAAGACTTCTAATTTCTTTCTATATCTTAAATAGAATGGAAGGACTCCAGAGATTATGGAACACATAGAGGGACATGGGTTAGGGAAACAAAACAATATTGATTGTAACAAGGCTAGAGAGATCAATATACAAATCCAAGTTCATAATTGTGGAGCACATGTATGCCCATAGCTCTGATAAGGAAATAAGCATTTCCACGGTTTTAGTCAAAAATTACTGTACCTCAGAGTGAACGTGACAAAGAGCAGTCTTTCTCTCTCTATCTCTAGGAAGCAGAATGCAGTCACAAGCATTCTTGTAGGCTCAATTTGGAAAGGGAAAAAAATGAAAAAGGATACAAAAATCCCTTCTGACTAATTCATGCAGCTAGCATCAAGTATTTTATGGACTGTGCCTACTCCCAACATCCAACTACCATTCTTTTGGCTTCTATTATTAATATCCGGCACATCAGCGTCTCCATCGCCTCCCCAAACACATCTCACCTTGGCTTTACTTATTTCTGAGAAATTGGTGCCGCATGGCTGACTCTGAGCACTCTTCTTCCAATGGGTTAAGGAACCAAGCCCCTTCCGGTGACACTTCCAGCGGCTCTCGAGGTACCCTTTTGACATGAAAAGTTTCCACTCTTTTCTTGAATGAAGATATGGTTTACCAGTCCTGTTCATGGATAGCTGCTGTTTCTTTCTTTATTTTTCCTTTACTTTTCTGGCTCTTGATATTTTCTTGCTGGGCTCCTAGGCTGTGGAGTTGTCTTCCCAGGGTTTTTTTTTTTTTTCTCGGACATGTTTAAAGTTCTTATCCTTTTCTTTTCCCGTTATTTTGGCTCTATATTTGAACTTACTGGCATACTGCCTCTGGTTCTGAGTGCTGCTTTTGTGATGGAGTCCCTAGAAGTAGGTTGCTGAGTTTCCTCTACTTACGTTTAGCTCTTTCCTCAGAGGAAACATGTGAAGAATCAAAGCTCGTTTTCTCAGAAGATGAAGAAACGCTTATTATAAGGATGTTCAATCTGGTTGGAGAAAGGTAGCTTAAAGTCCTGCTTGGTTCTCTTCTGAGTTCTCCGTACACATACCTTAGCTACTCTCTATTGCTGTGACCAGGTGGCGTCTAATTGCTGGAAGGATCCCCGGAAGAACAGCTGAGGAGATTGAGAAGTACTGGACTTCTCGATACTCAACAAGCGAATGAACGTACGAAAAAAGGGTTGGTCCCTCTTCTCCGCCAGAAGCATACTGGGGAGCATGGTTTAACCAAGTTAACTAGAGAACGTTTATGGATTCGACTAGTTTCCTCTTCAAACCCACGTAGTTGCCCTTGCAAGCTTTGCCCATAGGCCATAACATGGATTCCACTGTGTACTTCCTTGTTATCAGGATTCAAAGCCAGTTTCATCAGCCCCAAAATTCCTATGCACAAGATCACATGCTGAGAATGGCTTCACAGTTGAATTTTCATTTCCTTTTTCTTTGTTTTCAGCTGTCTTATGCTTTGATTTTTTTTTTTTTTTTTGCTCAACCTTATCCAAACAGTCGTATGGTCTTCTTGATTATCATCTTTAAGCTTTCAAAAAGAGATTCGGAAATTTGGGCATACGGCCATGTCACGGTCCACCGATTTTGAACACGTGTACCAGCCGTTGTTTTGCGTGATCATATCAACCCCACCATGTTCTGCGGGTAAAAGAAAAGGACATTCAACAGTACAACCTTGTATTATTTCACAATTTATTACCGATGTCGACAAGAAGTTAACGTTTGGTTCCGTAGGCTGATACGGACGTCAAAGCAATTTCCTTCAAGGCATTTTGATCACGCTCACACTCAGCTCCTTGGAAGGGTGAAGAGAAAATCGTAAAAAGGTTACGATCTTGCTTGCTTAATCCATTAATTATAGAGATGAAATTCTACTGAAATTGATATTTCACCTTTTCTCTCACCAAAAGTGGCCTCCAAACTAAAACACACTCTTGTTGAAGAAGGCAAAAAGTTAAAAACGAAAACAAGAAAACAAAAAATGTGCACAAAATCTGTAATTTATATAAACATGATAAGGTGGGTTTAAGATGTTACTACATACTTCAAGGCATACCAGGTCTCGCTGAAGTTACCGCTGAGGAAGTAAGTAAAGGCACAAAGTGGCACTTAGAATATAGAATTACATTGAAGCACCGGTACAATTCATGTTCAGATCGAAGTATAATAAGATAAAATAAAAAAGAACTACTTGCTGTGCATTATCATCAAGTACATGTCATAGTTATTCAACTTTTACAGCCCCAATCATGATTGGAGTGACTTGTTGCTCAATGACAAGAAACAATCATGACAAGAAGACAATGCTGCCAAAAGTAATCGCATTTAACAGGGAACACCAGCTAGCATGCGGTTCGCATCATACATTGCTTTGTTTATACAGCTTAGTGTCGAGTACTTGCTTACCGCACATTGCACAAACTCCTGTAAGAAAGATACACCTTTAGTAAGTTTCTCAGCACCAGAATTCATATTTCGAAATCGCCAAACAAATCAGCAACGTAAAATCTTAGTACCTTTGGAATACGCGCAAGTGTGACAGTACTTGCCATCCTGGTGTACTTGCTGCTTGCATATAATGCATTTGGTGTTACCATAAGGAGTCCACCTGCAATGCAAAAAGGTTTTTTTTTTCTTAAAAAGAGAAAAAAAAAAAAAAAAAAAAAAAAAAGGACAGAAAGAAAAGGGTGGTAACATCATAAAAATTCAAAACAGATCCTCTATGCCGAAGAACATATGTGCAAAAAAAAAAAAAAAGTAATCATTCACTCAAGATTCTTACATTTCTACTCACATGTGGCTTTAAACTCCCCCTTGATTAGCAACAGCCAAGATTTAGAATTTTGATTGAAATAAAATCGAACTATTATTAAGATGGTTAAACTCTTGATATCATGATAAACTACTATTTATCACAAATACTTAAATTGGTAAGAAAAAGTGAACTTAGTCACTGATTACTATCTTAACATAAGCAAAGATAGCCAACCGGTGTTCAATAGACAGATCTTGAAGATAAAGAGGTCAACAAGTAAATTAAACGCAGCAAGGAAATCTAAGTTACATCCCCACTAAGTCATGATCCTAACCAACTGTGGGTCACCTTCATGATTTGCTTCTACATTATTCAGCACTGCCTAGAGTCCACTTATTCTTTTGTCTAAGGCCATACCGATGTCATAAGAACCTTAATCTACAGCTGCAAAAAGCACCATTATGCAACCTCATCAAATATCTTACTGCTCAGGAGCTACGTCAAATAAATATACTAATGTAATGTCCGTTCAGCAAGATTTGTCCTACGCATACACCACTGGTGTCACAAACCCAAAAATGCTTCATATAATCTGCATGTCCTTCACTAGATAAAATTAAAACGAGTCATTCATGCTCTTCATTATATTCACTCTAAAAGATAAAATTGTGAAATACAGTGCTAACATGATCTTTCCTCATGCATCTCCGGCACAAGTCAACTGATCTAAATTTCTAGACTAAACCATTTTACACAGTGATAACGATTTACTCTATAACATTAACGTGAAAATACAATCGCTAGATGTTAATGTTAAAATTCCTAGAATCAAGAATTCCCGGTACGAGTAACATATCAAGCAAGAGAAACACAACAAGCAAAAATCTAAATTAAAAATCTAAATTCCAATAAATACGGATCATGGAAGGAAGAAAAGCATAATGGTTAACAAAACCACAAACCACGCATAAACATCCAGACATAACCTATATACACGTTGTTCAAAATCCCTAAGTTCACTAATACTGAGAAGAAAGTTTTTCCTGGATAAGGTGAAGTTTTTTGATCTCTTATTCTCACTTATTTATAAGTTCAAGTGGCAGTAGGTAGTATGCGTCCAACTGTAAGGCTAAAAGTACGGTGGTAAACTAGCCTATAACAGCACTATCGCTGTAGATAAGGAGCACATGGTCTAGTCACAGATTCTCGCTTTCAGGCAAGAAGTTACCAATTCAATTCTTGCACACCAACTTTGGACCCCATTACAGGATTAATCAAATGAAGTCTCGCTCATAACAGGAACCAAAATCCCACATATTGCAGTTCCATAACCAGCATCCTAACGTGCAATAAAAACCAAAGTGCTGACAATTCTGTGACCTACTTCTTCTTGCAAACTCAAGGTGAAAAGCAATTGACTACATGATTTGACCATAAGTAGTCATTGCCCATGACGCTATTCTTGGTTTAATCCCGCCATCGTAACCAAAACAAAACATTCAACAAAGCAAAAGAACATGTCTCTAAACCCAGGAAGAACTCAGGAAAAGAAATTATAGTTGGAAAAAAAATATAATATCATAAAACTGGAATATTTTCCCCCAAAAAGAAAAAAAGAAAAAGAAAATAACCTGTTCTTTTTGGAGAGGAGCTTGTTCTCGTTGATCTTGCGGCCACCACCTTCAGTGGTGTTGCTTGCTCCTTCTTTCCACTTGTCCGGAACTATCACCTTCGATAGCTTCTTCTCACCTACACAAAAAAGCAACATCAAAATAAAATTCAGGCACAACGCATAAAATTTTCAAATATCAAAATACTCTCATCAGAGAACACATGATTTCAATTAGAGAAACGCCGATCGCAGAGGGAAAATCTCAAAACGCGCTTACACTTCTCGCACACCATTGTCGTCCTCAGTGAATTTCGTTGCTTCCAGGTAGAATCGAAGCCCTAATCTTGCAGACCGTTTGGACCAATTCCCAAATAATAGCAGCAGGAAAGCAAAATATGGTGGATTTACACAACTGCCCTTTCGTATTGTATATACGGTTTCCGTCTGGTGTGAGGAACGGAAGAGGCGGTGCGGCCGCGTTGAAAGCCAGCTTGATAAACGCCGACGTATGAGGTAAAATAAGTGAATATTAAAATATTAAGAAAACAACTAACAATAAAGGAAAGAAGAGCACTCTCCTTCCTTATTTTTCATTTTCCTCATATTTTTTAATTTTCAATTGAAAAAATAAGTATAATAGAACATAAGAAGAGTTTCTTTTATTATTAGTTTGTGAAATGGATTAAAGGAAACTAAATAAGATCATTATTAAAAAATTCATTCACTCTTAAAATTATATTGGAAGATAAAGTATATATTTCAATTTAAAATCATTTTCAATCATACTTAAAAAAATATGAGTTGCAAGTTTCGCTATGGAGATAATACAAGCTTCATGTGTAGGAGTGCCTTTTTAAATATAAATTTTAATTCCATATTAAGAAACATATTTTTCCTTAAAATTAGAAAATGAATATTTACTACACAAAAATTATGTACTGTTATAAAAATTAGTTTCCTAAATTGTTTAAATCTTGTCATTTCCACCTATTTAGAACTTGGTTTCAACGACAAAAGAAGGTATATAATACCATGTTAGAGACAATATTTAAGTGGCATCACCTCTTTTTTGTAAGAAAAAGAAGAATCTCCTATAATAGATTGAAGAAATCGTTACAAACAATACAATTTAAAATTGTAACGGATAAATCAAATAATATAATCTAAAATTATATATGATAAAACCCATTGAATAGATATTAAGTACTACAGTAAGAGTTTTAATTGATCCATGCACGTTTTTCCCTTATAGCTACCAAAAGAGTATTAATGAAAAAAAACTTATCAAGTTCCATTTTTTCCTTTTCTGTTCCTTTACTTTTAGTTTTTGTTACGCAATGGTTGTTCAATTTGCTTTAATTTCTTAGAACAAATTTCATAGTTGCTTATTGCAAGTATTCAACATAATCCAATAAATTCCACTCACTTTTCATTAAAATTTCACTTATTTAGAACTTTATACCGAAAGATTGAATAAATCAAATAGGAATTGAAGTGTTCATATAGCTAATAATGGTACAAAAAATTACACCTTATACCAATATAGTAAAAATTGAAAGATTGGATACAAATCAGGGCCCCGTTCATCTGTTCATCATTCCCAAGGACTCAGTGAACACTCTTCGGGCAATGTTGGGAACCGTTCATTGTCCTTGCAGTAATCATAGATAACAAGATTTCTTTGCACCCAAGCGTAGTCCTTCTTTTGAGAATTCGAGAGATGCCAAGCATTGTACTGATCCCACCAATTTTCCGTCGTGGTTGATACGCAAGCAGGGTAGGGATCCTTCCATTGGCAGCCATCGACGCTGAAGTCCTTGTAGGAGGACACAAATGGGGCCTTGGTCCAGTTCGTCTTCTCCAGCCCGCCTCTCGTGGCCCAGTCGTCGGCGTTCCAAATGCTGGAAAACAGATACATGGGCTTCTCGTCGGGGAAGAAATTGTTTGCTTCCCCATTGTTCTTGAACACCCTCACCGGAACCCTATCCACGAAAAACCTGTTTGCGTATTTTGAAATATTCCCACCGGTGAGTTTCACCGACGGCAGAGAGAAAAGTGGGCGGTGCAGTAAAAACATGGGTTGAAAGTGAATGGTCATGGTAACTTACACAAGCTGGTGGCTGTTCCAGAGGACGGAATACGTGTGGAAGTCCTCGGTGGGGTCAAACCAGAGCATGTGCCTCATCTCGCGGTTACCGGTTCCGTTCTTGTAGATGTTTGTCTGTATCAGATATGGCTGCCCTGTTCTATTGCCCAAGAACTCAAAATCGATCTCATCTCTCGTCGGCCCTGCCCCATTCTCCGTGCACATCTGCAGCATTTTGCCACTCTCTTAAGCACACATGATCGAAACAATCTATAAGAATAAGGAAATAGATACTTCACATAAGCCCCAGAAAATGTTCAAAACTTACATAGTAAGCTGTCACCACGCCGGCAGAGTCACCTCCGACCAGCTTGAGCTTCATACTAAACCACCCAAATCTATATCTTTGCTTTGTTTGAAACCCACAACCTATTCAAAGGCAGGTACATTAACTATTACAACCAGAGACAGTACCTTGAATCTCTCTAACAAATCTTGCGCATTTGTTTACCTGTTTCTTTGTCCAAGGAGAGATACCAGGTCTGCCCATCTTCAGAGGTTGTAAAATGGTCCTCAGACCACATTATATTGAAGTTATCTTCAAACGATCCTTTAGATGCAGCAGCTTCCGATACGCCGCAAAAGGCAGCCATGACAGTGGCAACGAGAAGAAGAGTCCTTCCCTTCATTTTCGGATGGGGAGACTTGGGTCGAAGAGGAGGCTTCTCAACTGGATCCCGGAGAGCAAGATGAGCATTAAATGATCGTGGCTGTTGCAAATGTACGATCTTGCCCATCCCAAGTTCAAACTATTTGGGAATCACGTGAAAACCATGAGCTACTAAACATCATATTTACTTCTCATTTAGACAAGCACCGCATCAAACAAGTGGGAGCCGACATGGGCAATTTAGGAAATGGGGAAAGAACAATGAGTGGAGAACAGAGGCAGTAAAGATGGCAAATCCGGAGGTGGGTCCGCGAGAAGCCAGGCTGCCCTCCAATGGGTCTCGGTAGAATAAAATGGAGGTGGGGTCAATATGTCGAATCTAGGAGCGTGACTGATCTTGATTGGCCATATAATAATCAGAAAGTTCTTGGGTTTGACAACTGGAATTGCAGGTCCAGAGGTGGGCAGTGCAGAAAAGACCAATACTTTGGTTCGATTTAGTCAAAAGTAAAGATGAAACTCCATGGAAATCTAACCCATCTTGGTTGTTCCCATTGCTTTAAGTGAGTAAAACCTTGAGCGGTGAAAATATGCACCAAAAGAAGAGATGGCTGCGTTGCATGGAGCCACAGTCGGTGCTTTCTCGGTAAAAGACATGACCAACATTCAGAGTGCAGTGACCAAGGAAAGAACATGATATGCTGTAATGATGGAAAATGTCCTTTGGTGTCGTGAGGGAGCCAGAGTGGATCGCCAGTCGATAGATCTATTAGTATTTTATTAACGCCCAATGGACATGCAAAAGGGTGATTATTATAGCCGTTTGATTGAAGGTCAGAACGTGACAAGTTGACTAAAGGAAGAACCACATGGAGGGTGATTCAGATGTTCTGGTCATGATGGGGGTGCTCTTGAATTATTGGTCGACAACTTGTGATGGCAAAGCTACCAATTAAAGCCAAGGCAGCTCTTCAACAGTTTTAGGAGTTAAAAAGAGTGACTCCTTTTCGTTCTTTTTTGGATTCGCTTGTTAATTTGTGTGCAAGAAAAGAATCGCTTACATTTTTTACGTTTATATTTTTACCTTACAACTACAGCATCATCAGCGGACAGTTTGGCCGAGTGGTCTAAGGCGCCAGATTTAGGCTCTGGTCCGAAAGGGCGTGGGTTCAAATCCCACAGCTGTCACAAAAACTTTCTTTTCCCTTTTTGGCAATTAGTTTCTTTTTTGGTTGCGTGTTGTTTACTGCCAACCCCCCTTAAAAACATCAGAGAATATTGGTTCTGAAGGAGATACCTATACCATGTGAGCTGACATGGAGAAGCCTCTGTCCTTCTTCGTCCAATGCTCATCAATGGAAACTGAAAACTAAAAGAACATAGGCTCTAGATTATGGAGGTAGGAGTTAGGATCCCCTGGAAATAAGCAAACAAATGAACCAAGCAACACATATTAAACAAGAAATTGGTGACTGGACAGAACCGACTTTATGTCTACCATCTAAGCAATAAATCCCAAAAATCTCAGTATTTTTTGGTTTCTTATCACCTTCACCTGTTTGTCCTTTCTTAGTTTAAAAGATGACTTCCTAAATTATGTTGACCTTATTTCAACCAATAAGTGAATCACGAATATAAAATTATCTTTATATATACAAATTGATTTGAAGTATATACCCTTTGGTCTATTAATTATTACAAAACCCAACAGTTGAAAGATCATGGAATAGGAGGCTCCATTTTATCATGTTTCACCTCCTAAAGGACTTTTTTTCTTCTTCTTTTGTTGAGAAGATTGTTCATGAATAGAGGGAATTTTTTCACATTTAAAATATTACTCAATAATTATATTTTTCTTATATGATTTTTTTCTTAACACTCTCTATTACCTTGAACTTAAGGTTGAATGAGGTAGAATAGACACTTTTCTACATATTGAACATATTTAAATGATTCAAAGTTAAATAGTATATTAACTTAACTTATAATACTATGTTATAAATTCCAAAGTCTAATAAAAATGTCTGTTCATGAATTTGTAAAATATATTTATATTTAAATATTACTTAGTAACTGCATTTCTTTCAATCTAGGACTTTCATTGTCAACACTGTCATGCATATTGGATATACATTGACTTAAAGTTGCACATAATATAATAAATATGTTTAATATGCAATATATTAAATGCATCTAAATGACTCAAAGTTAAATGAATATTAGAGTAGATTAACTAAGATTTTAATATTATGTTAGTTAAATCTAAAATTTAACTCACTTAAAAATTAATTCATAACTTGAAATAATACTTTTCATATTTAAACATCATTCAAAAATTTATTTATTTTTTCTTTCATGCAAACTTTTCTTGGGCCTACATGGACACCCTCCAAAGGACCAATATTTTCCCTACTCCATGGATCCTGACGCAGTCCAGTTGGACAGGTGGGTTAGCCCATGACTCAACCTGACCTTAGGAAGCGCGGTTTTCCTCTAACCCAAAAAAGAAAAGGTCGCTTTCTCTGCAGAAACAACATTTGTTTGATTTCTACGAAGAACAACATTTGTAATTGTTCAACTAGACACCTAAAAGATCTAAGCCTCCTGAACCGCTCAAATTCTATCTTCATCACTCACTTTTCTAGATTTTTGTTTCAGATATTTTCCTTCTTCTTCACCGCCTTTGTAGCTTCGACAAATTCTTAAATAGCCTTCTCAGTCGTACTTCACAACATCACAAGAACCATATCCATCACTTCAATGGCAGCCATGGCTACTACCCTCACTTCTTCACTCTCTTCAAACCTAAAACTCTCTTTCCTAGACCACAAGTCATTGTTCCATGGCACACCCGTCGCTCCTCGCGTCGCACCCATCAAATCTAACCCACAAATCTCCAACATTTCCATGTCCTTAACTCAACCTTACGATCTGAACTCTTTCAAATTCGCCCCCATCAAAGAATCTATAGTGTCTCGTGAAATGACTCGCCGGTACATGATGGACATGATCACTCACGCCGATACCGATGTCGTCATCGTCGGCGCTGGGTCAGCTGGTCTGTCCTGCGCTTATGAGCTCAGCAAGAACCCCGCAATCCGTATAGCCATTATCGAGCAATCAGTTAGCCCTGGTGGTGGTGCCTGGCTCGGTGGCCAGCTATTTTCGGCCATGGTGGTTCGTAAACCGGCTCACCGGTTCCTCGATGAGCTTGAAATCGAGTACGACGAGCAGGACAACTACGTCGTGATCAAGCACGCAGCTTTGTTCACCTCCACAATCATGAGCAAACTACTGGCCAGGCCCAACGTGAAGCTGTTCAACGCTGTGGCGGCTGAGGATTTGATAGTGAGGGGAAACACGGTCGCGGGTGTGGTGACGAACTGGGCGTTGGTCTCCATGAACCACGACACACAATCGTGCATGGACCCCAACGTTATGGAGGCCAAGGTGGTGGTGAGCTCGTGCGGTCATGATGGGCCGTTCGGAGCCACGGGGGTTAAGAGGCTGAAGAGTATCGGAATGATCGACAACGTGCCGGGGATGAAGGCCCTTGACATGAACACCGCCGAGGATGCTATCGTTAGGCTTACCCGAGAGGTCGTGCCTGGCATGATTGTCACAGGGATGGAAGTTGCAGAGATCGATGGTGCCCCAAGAATGGTAAATCTGGCCTTGAGTTTCTGAATGCCTAATCTTTTTTGAGGCTCCTACTGTTTGATTCAGATGATTTTTATTTCACAAACTAAAACGTGATGAGGTTTGTTCTAATCAAATGCTTGTGACTTTGCAGGGGCCAACATTTGGGGCGATGATGATATCAGGGCAGAAGGCAGCACACTTGGCGTTGAAGGCATTGGGGCAGCCGAATGCTATTGACGGGACATACAACGAAGAGCGAAGCGAGCAGCCAGAGCTTGTTCTTGCTGCCGCCGCGACTGGGGAGATCGTGGATGCGTAAATACGACAGATGGATGAAAATAGGCCATTTTCATAGGGATTGCTTAGTTGGGCGGGGATTAGGATGGGAAGATTTACTTCGAATTTGTGTTGAACTGAGTTCCAGTTCAAAGACCATATGCTAATGGAAATAAAAACACTTCTTGGAGGCTCATGAGTTCTTATCTCTAAATATCGGATTTGAACCCTTCTAATATCGTAAGTAGTCTCGATGAGAATCCAGACAAAGCTTCACGGTCAATTTATTGGCATATAATCTCCCCGAGTTAACCTACAATAATCATGAATTGTCAGCTCTCGTAAGTGCTGAAAAGGATAGATCCTATTGTGAATGAAGAACAAACATGGATCTCTAGCATGAAGATCTTATTGACAGAGGGAGAAGAATAGAGATTCCTAAACATCCTATGTATCCTGTAATCTCAGCAACTAGTTAGAGAAGGAATTTGAAGAGGACATTTGTCACTGCCTTTGTAATACTTGTACTAGTTCCTACTTGGAAGCATTTTAATTCAGCAGGCCCCTGCATGCGAAGTTTTGGGGGTTTTGATGGTGATTTTGTCTGGCGTTGAACATCAGAGGGAACTAAGGCCTAGAAATGAGCTGGAAACGACGTCGTCTAGAATGTTTGTCTTCCCCGAAGAAGTGAAATCCATGATTTTAGTTGAAGCGCCGAAGCCCAGGACCCTCAGTCTGAACTCAAATGATGCACAAAGCGCATCATCTCCTTAAACAGTTTTCAACTTCAACGGCACCTTCTGTCGCTTGGAGAACCCAAATCAAAGAGGACCAGCTAGCCTCCCAAATCTCATCCATTCTGTTACAAAGGCACAACTGGGTTCCTCTCCTCCGAAACCTCGAACTCTCCTCCAAATTAACCCCGTCTCTCTTCCTCCAAATTCTCCGAATAACCTACTCTAACCCTCAAATCTCTCTCCACTTCTTCAATTGGGCCAAAGCGAATCTTGGGTTTCAACCAGATCTCCAGTCTCAATGTCAAATCATCCAACTCTCACTTGGGTCGGGTCTTGTTCAACCTGTGACGTCCCTGTTGGATTCTTTGACGCAGAGCCACCCTGCGTCAGTGCTTGTACAGTGTCTGATTGGAGTTTGTAAAGGTAGAGATTCTCAGTCTAATGTTTTAAGCTTTGTTCTTGAATATTATTCCCAAAAGGGTTTGTTTATGGAGGGTGTAGAGGTGTTCAGGCAAATGAGGAGGAAGGGTTGTATCCCTCCCGTTGGGGCTTGCAATACCCTGCTTGACACTTTGCGGCGAGAAAACGAGATTAAGCTGGCTTGGTGTTTCTTTGGCGCTGTATTTCGTAGTGGGGTATCGCTGGATCGGCCTATGTGGTCAGTGGTTGCTCAGATTTTGTGTAAAAGTGGGAAATTTGAGAGAGTTGTTAGATTGTTAGACTCTGGTATTCATAACTCTGTGATTTTTAATGTTGTAATAGATCGTTATAGCAAAGGAGGGGATTTTGGAACTGCATTTGATACCTTGAAACAGATGTGTGATAGGAAAATCAAACCAGGATTTGGTACTTATAGCTCAATTCTTGACGGAGCTTGTAGATATCAAGATGCTGAAGTCATTGATAGAATTATGAGCATTATGGTGGAGAAGGAGCTGCTTCAAGAGATTCCTTTATCCAAATATGATTCGTTAATTCATAAGCTTAGTGACCTGGGCAAGACGTATGCAGCAGAAATGTTCTTTCAAAGAGCTTGTGATGAGAAGATTGGACTACAGGATTCGACCTATGGGGGTATGTTGAAGGCATTGTCTGAGGAAGGGAGATTGAACGAAGCTATTCAGATATATCGCTTAATCTCTGAAAGGGGTCTTAGAGTCAAAGATAGTAGTTATAACGCATTTGTCAATGTTCTTTGTAAGGAAGATCAGTCAGAGGAGGGTTGTGAACTGTTAATGGATGTCATAAGAAGAGGAAGTGGTCGTTGTGCATCAGAAATCTCCGGATTCATAGCATCACAATGCAGGAAACGTAGATGGAGGGAAGCAGAAGAGTTGTTGAATGTGATGCTGGAGAAAGGGTTATCGCCGGATTCGTTATGCTGTTGCTTGTTGATGAAGCATTACTGCTCCAGCAGACGTATTGATTCGGCCATTGCATTGCAGAATAAGATGGAAGGACTGCACGTTAGTTTGGATGTAGCAACCTATAACGCACTTCTCAATGCGCTTCTCGCCGGAAGGAAGATTGAAGAAGCGGTCAAGGTGTTTGATGTTATGAAAAGACACAACCTGGTGAATAGTGCAAGTTTTGCAAGCATGATTCGTGAGCTTTGTCGCGTGAAGGAACTCAGAAAAGCCATGAAAATTCATGACGAAATGTTGAAGATGGGGCTTAAGCCTGATAAGCCTACATATAAGCGGTTGATTTCAGGGTTCAAGTAACAAATTGTTCTGCTAGACGTACAAAACACTAGGGAATTGGGGACTACAAATTTATTCATCTCAGTAGCTTTGATGTCTTGTTTTTGACATGATTGGATCTTGTATATTAATTTTGGCTTGGAAACTGGCCACTGTGATCTTGTTAGGATTTAAGTCCTAAGCAATCAATAAAATTAAAGGAATACAAATACAGATGATGTGAGTTATGAAAAGAAAAAAAAAAAAACTGCCTTGAATAAGATGAATTTGAAAAAGTTTACATGTTATGGAACAAGATTTTTCAGATTTTTTTTTTTTTTTTTGAGGATGAACTTGTAACATAAATTTTAAAATTATGTTATTTCAGAAGAATTGTTAAGAGTGGAGACCCAAGTCCTCGAAAATTTGGGAGTAGAGGTAAGCCATGTCATTGAGATGCATGTAAACGACATGTAGGAAGCTAGAAGCACAGACCCGAGAAGTCAAGGTCTTCCTCCCCTCTACAAAACCAAGAAAACCCCATTTTCTCTGCTGCGATATTCCAAAAGCCAAAATGGCTCTCCGTCTCTTCCTCCTCATAGCCGTGTTTTCGCTGACCCTCTTCTCCGTCTCGGCCAGGTCGTCCGATTCCGACCTTGTATCGGAGCTGCTGGCTCTCCAGGCCCATTCCAAATCGGGTGTAATCCACCTTGACGATCATTCCATCTCGCGCTTCATCACCTCGGTAAAGACCCCCAGACCCTACTGGCTCCTCGTCTTCTTCGACGCGACCCAGCTCCATGACAAGTCCGAGCTCCAGCTCAAGACCCTTCTTGCCGAGTATTCGCTCGTCGCTAATTCCTTCATCACCAACAACAAAGACCCCGATTCGCCCTACCACGGCAAGATCTTCTTCTGCGAGCTTGAGTTCAAGCAGTCCCAGGCTAGCTTCGCGCTCTTCGGTGTCAATGCTCTCCCTCACGTCCGTCTCGTCGGCCCGACTCAGTCCGCGAAAGAGTCGAGTCAGATGGATTCGGGAGACTTCTCCAAGCTAGCCGAGTCCATGGCTCAGTTCGTGGAGTCGAGGACCAATCTGGTTGTCGGCCCGATCCACCGCCCGCCGATGCTTTCCAACAAGCAATTGGCATTGGTCGCTTTGGGTATTCTTATTTGGATCCCATTCGCTGTGAAGAAAATCGTGAATGGGGACACTCTGCTTCACGATCCCAAACTCTGGATGGCCGGTTCCGTTTTCGTCTACTTCTTCAGTGTCTCGGGCGCGATGCACACCATCATCCGGAAGATGCCTCTCTTCCTGGCGGATCGACAGGACCCGAACCGCATGATATTCTTCTACCAGGGCTCGGGTATGCAGCTTGGTGCTGAAGGTTTCGCGGTGGGGTTCTTGTACACGATTGTGGGGCTGTTGCTAGCACTCATGACGCACGTGCTCGTGAGGGTTAAGAATGTGAATGTGCAGCGGCTAGTGATGCTTGTTTCGTTGTTCGTTTCGTTTTGGGCTGTCAAGAAGGTAATCTATTTGGATAACTGGAAGACGGGCTATGGAATCCACGCATTTTGGCCTTCGCGTTGGAACTGAGCTGCGAAAAAGTAATGGCTTTCTCGGGTTCTTAGTGAAAACTTGTTGAAGTTGGGGTTGAAATTTGATTACAGAATGTAAACCTTCGATGATATTCGAGATAATTCAGGTTGATACTCGTAAAATTTTTGGTTGAAAAACCAGTGATAGACGTACTTTGTGATGTCGATTGCATGTATGGTGTTATAATATTGACCATTTTATTTTCGAAGAATTAGGTTGGGATCACTTGAGTTGGGTTGGATCAATTGGCCAAATTCGCACGTAGATAGGATAAGGGAGTCTTCTGGTTCTTTTTTGGGCTGGATGAAATGATGGTTTTATTTTATGCGGAAATGTCATTGCTGTGGTCCCCTCGCATTACGGCTCAAGTGTGATAGATTGATTAACTTGAGTTCTATGACTTTATGATTTGCATGGTATGAAATAGCTAGTTGTAGTGACAGCTATTTCCGCGTACTATTTCCTGTCAAATTGCTTGCTGCTATCACCCCTTTAATAACATTTTGCAATATCCTGCTTATTCTGTTTGAGTGTGTTCTGTTTCTCATAGGCCAAACGGTATGCAAATACTTTTTTGGATGTCTATAGCTCTGGTCCAGATAAATTTTGAAGGATCCTTTTAGTATTTGGCATGATATTTTTGTGTCACCCAGTTATCGAGGAAGATGAATGCGAGTACTCTGTTTTTTATCTTATGAGGGTTGCTGGATTTCTTTATAATGTCAATCAGATGATGAGTTTCTGTGAATTGCATATCGAAAGCTGGTGATGCTTGAAACCGAATTTCAGAAAGAGTTATTACTGTTGAATGGTGTTACTGAGTTCAAAAACCTTGAACAGTCAGGTTGCTTTCTAGCTTGATGTGCTGTGTGCTGCGGCTGCCAGGTTTTGCTATCAAATGACTTGAAGAAAATTAACCAGAATCTTCGCTGACATCGTGTAAACAATATTGCTATTTTGGAGTTAACAGTGAGTTTTAAATAGCTCTGGTCATTTTCTTTCCATTTAGATGTAAAGTTTTGTTTGTGCTTAAGACTTATACGTTCTCATTGGATGATGCATCTGTCCATTTAAATTGGTTCCTTAACTCCAGTGTTTGGTCTCTGCTTTTTAGGTCAGATTAAAGTGTGTCTAGATTCGTCTTTCTAAGTAATCATGAAGCCTGCATGATAATAGTGTATTGAAATGGTTAGATCTGGTCATTAACAGGATGTTCCCTTCATCTGTAGATGCTGCTTTGTTATTCACTTTCTTCTTGGTCCTTACGAAACTCATTGTGTTAGTTGGTTCCCACAGAAAGGGAAGGGAAGAAGTGGATAGGAAGTCCCTTCTCTTGTTTGAATAATTGCAATGAAAAATTGCAGTTGATACCATCTACTGTTTGGTTACTGAGGACAAAGGAAATGGAAAGAGTGGGTATATATTTTTTTGCTAATTGTAGGAAGTTATATTATTTTTGTGAATCAAGAAATATTTCATTTATATGGTTTAGCTTTCTTCACAAATACTTTCGTTTCCTTGAAAAACTCCAAATGGAGAGCACCAACTCGTGCTTTTTTTCTGTCTACTCTAAACCCTTTTCCAAATGCTCTGTATGCGGACTCTTTCTAATTTGGTTTCTTGTATATATTTGGTTTTCGACCCTACTTTGGTCATGATATGTACGTAGTAAGTTTGCAAACTGAAGTAACATTTCTCAGTGTAGTGTGGAGTCAACCTGAGAATAAGATTGTGAGTAATTGGTTATGAATCTGTCTTTGAATTGCTATGTATATGGAATCTGTTGTTGTGACTTGACTTAAGCTGGGGGAGAAGCTTGGAAGAGAATTGGGACTTGATCTCGGTCAAAGAGAAAGAGTTGATTTTAGCTTTAAAGCAGACAGTACAATTCGAACTATTGTATTAGGAACCCTCTTTACAAATTTCATGCCGGGAAAATTGTATTAGGAACGCCTTCTCTTTTCTAGTTGATGCCTTGTCTAATTCTCATTATCTTAGGATTTTGTTTGAGCTGTTTAATGGTCCTATGTGTCGCGTTCCTAGATGGAACATTGTAAGAGATAGAATCTAGAGGACATTGTCTCACATTAAAAAGATAAGTGGAAGGTCTTGGGTTTATAAAGGGCTTGGTAATTCCATCTAATAGGCTAATCTTTTGGGTTGGAACTCTAGGCTTGTGACAAAGTGGTATCGGAGCTTATCCATAATGAATTTCCAATGCTAGTACCCAGCACCAAGAGGTGGTTAAGTAGGGGGCACCCAATTGTTGGGATGATAGTCATGTTGGAAGTACATGGCCATGTTAGGGGCAATGTGGATTTGGGTGGGAGAGAATGTTATGTTTCAAGATGGAAAATTTCAAGAGAGAGAATATAGAGAATATTGTCCCACATTGGAAAGGCAAGTGGGAGTTCTTGGGTTTATAAGGGGCTTGGTAACTCCATCAAATAGGCTAGTCTTTTGGGTTGGAATTCCAGACCCATGACATGATGTACTCTGAATGGTATTACAGCCTTTTTTAATGGACGCTGCAGTACCGTAAGTTGTCTTAGTTACCTCAGGCAGTCTTCTTAGGGAACTGCTTACACTAAAGTTTTCAGGAAGTGTTCTGAGAATAAAAAGTAAGCCTCCCCTTCTAGCCCGTGTTAAGCCTCCTTCAAGAGTGGAGACATTTGCATAACAAACTTAGAAGAAAAGTTGGCGTAGATTACCTTTATATATGATAGATTCAGGCTTATGGTCAGGTCATGTTGGCTCAAATCTGTTCTATAATAATTCGCTGTTGTTGATCAAAGCAGTCATATTTGAGTAGGAAATTCCAAGTGTTTTGTATAGTCCTCAGAAAGTCAGGGACATAAAGGAAGCTTCTATCTGGTTTAATTGTTTGGATGGTGTTTTGAATATCTATTCTCTGGAAGGATGATACTTCATGTAAAGCAGTGTAATGGCGATGAAGGAGACCCTTTAGATCAATTGGAAGATCTAGTTCTACCTTGATATATGATAGATTCAGGCTTCAGGTCATGTTGGCTCAAATCTGTTCTAGAATTATTCGCTCTTGTTGATTAGAGCAGTTATATTTGAGTAGGAAATTCCCAGTGTTTTGTTTAGTCCTCAGAAGGTCTGGGACATAAAGGAAGCTTCTATCTGGTTTAGTTGTTTAATTGTTTGGATGGTGTTTTGAATATCTATTCTCTGGAAATAGCTTAGCGGCGATCAAGGAGACACTTTAGATCAATTGGAAGATCTAGTTTTTTTTTTTTTTCCCCCTCAAACATTTAGCAAGATTTGATTCTTTTTCTAGATGGATCTTTCTTTTGGATGCCTGTTTGTGGTTTGCTATTGCTTATAACAAGTTGGACTGAGAGCCATTGACGCTTTGTCTTCTTCTGCGTCCTTGTCTTCTTTGCCACATCCTATTGGTGCTTTTGGGGTGTCACAGGCGTATATAGTCAAGCAAAGATGCCCAACACTAAATGGAATATCAATTCTCGGGGTCCATATGTAAACATAGCTTCTACTTAGATAAGCTCAAGCAACCAGTGCCTGGCAGGTACTGAGTCAAGACCCTAAAGATGTTGCATTATTTAATCATCCCCTCACAGGTTGGCTTGGCATGAACGTCTTATCTTTGTGATGCCACAATTGTAGGACTTGTAGTTCTCTCTCTTCGTTTCTGTTAGTGTCGTTCTCTTCATTTCTGGATGGACATGCAATATGCTACTACACATGAAGCTGCACTTGTCAATTTTTACGGCAGCAAAACTTCCAAATTGCTTGTGCCGCTGGCCACAAACATTCAGGAATTAAGATTCTGGTCACAGCCTTTTTTATGCAATTGTAAACGTCCTAATTTGTGTCCTGGCCTGGCTTAGTCCCGCCTTGGATGAATCATGAGGGACGCTTATTCTTCCAGATTTAATGTCTTCACCTTCCCCAGGCCAAGGACGTGAAGGATCTGTGCTTGGCCTTATTATATTTGAAGATACTCGTTTGAAAATAGACAGTGAGCGTAAAGGAAGGTAAGTTGCTATTAGGAGATTTACGTGGATTATGCTGCAAACATATTCACCAATAACCACAGGAACATCAACGACTTTTCGTAATTTGACATAAACTAATTTCTCTCTTTTTGGTCAGTGAGATAGTTCATCAAATAACATAATACATACATTGTTTCTCAAGTCCCATATTTGTAGAAAAAGTGGGATAAATCCTAATTAATAAAGTTATAACTTGTTACTTAACAATAACTTTAATAGTTACCCTGTTTTTTATTGTGTCTAACCAAAATCAACAAGGAGAAACAGAAGGATTTGTAAGTTCGCCACAACTGAGAAAATAACGCAAATCCAGTATCAACAAGTTCTTACCATGCTCTTAAACCTCAAGTCTATTAGGTAAGAGACTACAGGAATGGTTTTGGTCCATAAATCTAAACTTGCCTGCGATACATATGGGTAAAATGGCAAGCAACCATCAGCCACGTCCTTCTGTCGGCGATCATAGAAAGAACTCTCGGAGAAAGGATATATTCCATAGCTTTCGGCAAAGTGTTGCAGAAGACGCACTAACCAATGCAACAGCTTTTCATTCTTAGGTAATTTATGATCCCAAATTATATTTCCTTACCGTGAGTCCTTCCCTTTTCTAAATACCTTTCTTGTTACAGCAGTTGATCGGTAGAATATCCTTATTTTTAATAGCAATTGAAGCTAACGCAAAAAGGTTCATTTGGACGGCTGAAAAGGGCACCAATATGAGGTGGCCTCAACCTACTCCAGGTTGATGCTCGTAAGCTTTTCCAGTTTCCAAGCCTATGCAACTTTGCGTACAAACTCAGCGGTGCCGATTCCCCACCATGGCATTCTGTAATTACCTCACTACCCTCTTTCTTTCTTGGCACCTTGGTCCTATGAATAATTCCAGAGGGTGTAGAAGTCATCCGAGGCTGTTTGAGGAGACATATCCAGCGATATCTTTCCTTTTTTGTGCCTTAACCCGCATGTTACGTGCTTTATACCATTTTCACACCCCTTATATTAACATGCTGGGTTCGGGGGGGAAGGAGCTCGAGTATTGAGATAGAGAGAGGATGGAAGAACAGGTTGAGTTGGTGGGCAAGGCGTTTGTGGATCATTACTACCACCTCTTTGACAATGAGAGAGCTTCTCTCGCTTCTCTCTACCAGCCAACCTCCATGCTGACCTTCGAGGGGCAGAAGATACTAGGAGTTGATGACATAACTTCTAAGCTTAATCAGCTGTCATTTGATCAATGCCGACATGTGATAAGCACCATCGATTCACAGCCCTCGTCCTGCACCGGTGGCATTGTGGTTTTTGTCAGCGGCAGCCTCCAGTTGCCTGGAGAAGAGCACCATCTAAGATTTAGCCAGGTCAGTTCTGCATCTCTCTCAAACACAGATACACTTTACTACACATTTCTCATTATGAAAACTTGCTGCAAAAGATATGGTAAACCTTTACGAGCATAAGAATTTGCATAATTGGTTGTCTCATGTTCTCTGTACTCTTCAGAGGTGGTGAACAATTACCGATGGCATCTGTAATTTGCTGACCCCTGTTGAGAACCACCAATGGTGGTCCAAAAGCAGAATTCTTTGTTTTGTTTAGTGTACCTTTTAACTGGTATTTGTGCTTTGCCAAGGTGGTGGGCAACAGTTATGCAAATCAAAGATATAGAGGAGGAATCTCAAAGTGAAAATTTTAATTACTTGCTTGCACTTATTGGCAATCCTTGTTACGAGCATCCAACTTGGAAACTAATTTCTGACACTGACATGTGTATTGTTTGATAATATAGAATCCAAATGATGTTTTAATATATGTTGGCTATGAGATTGCTTTTCTGACTGGACTCTGCAATGTGATGATGCTGCAGATGTTCCACCTGATTCCCACCCCACAAGGAAGCTTCTTTGTGCAGAATGATATATTTCGCCTCAATTATGGGTAATTTGCTCATATCTACTCCTGTTGTGGAAGTTTGCTTGATCATTGGGGTTGTATTGATGGAACAGATTGAGTTCCCAATTCTCTACTGTTAATTTCAGAGCTTTCTGCATCATTGTTTGCTGACTAGTTAACACGTCTTGTTATCAAGCCTCCACTTTTTGTTTACTAGCTTTTATAGTTCACCAGATAAGAGTACCCTGGGATGAAGTTCTTCACTAAATCCAGCACCCAAGAAGAGTGCCCATTGTAGGGAAAACAAACAGGAGGCCAAACCGTACAAATACAGAAAGAAATCATGCAAACTTTGAATGCAAGGACTTAAGGTGGTTCGACCAAAAACTATCTTATATCCAAAATCCAATAGTGACTCCAATTGCCTTTATTATTACTGATTTCCACTCAAAATACATACATGTAATTTTCTTTTAAAATAACATTGACATCACACATTAAAACGATGTCATTTCAAAAAATGAGAAAGTAGCCAATAGATGATAATTATAAAATATTCGTGACACTTCTATACAATTCTAAATATAGACTAATCGACAAAATGACATCGTTTCACCCACTAATTCTTATAATATCCTACCACCCATATCCCTAGTGAATTACTGGAGTTATCTTTAGGTTCAAGATATGCTTTTGGGCCAAGAGTGATGAACACGTTCCATAATTTTCACAACAAAAGAGATCATTGCATAGCAGAACGATACGAAAATAATGTAAAACTCTGTAAACTGTTTACACCAAAACATACAAGGCAGGTTGCAATATACCGGATACATCAGTCTGAACCAGGTGATAGTTTTCTTCCCTTCGTTAGGAAAATGTTCTCTATTCAGGATATGGGAGGAGACAGTAGGGAGAGTTCTGTACAGCCTTCCAGTGGCAGGCATGTGCAGGGAACTTGGATAGGGATGCCCCAAATTCTTTTCTCAAAACGCGACGACAGTGCTGGATAGCAAACAAAACAAGCTGCCTCGAGATTGTAACCCTTAGTACAAAAAAAAAAAAAAAGGCCTGAAAAAGTAGATGTGCTCGTGATTTGGTTTAGCCTGGTTACCTTCTGTATTGCTTTCACCTGTCAACAAGGTCCCGCTATCCCTACTATCTTTTGATGGTGTCAGCCGTCTATTTGGAAAAGAAATAACCAGGAGAAAAAGAAGTACGAGAAAGGTAAGAAAGAGCACTATGAGAAAGTGATTGATGGCGGTAATCATGCATAGTAGACAAATATGACTCCAGAACTTGACTAAATTTTACACTAAATGCAGGGGCTATCACATTTGCATTTGGCGCAGCATTTTCTATGGATTTAACCTGCATTCACACTTATGTTTCTCCTTCAGTGGCCACCATGATGGTTATCTGGGACCAAAGCTAAAGGTTCCACTAAGGTTACACTAGTAGATCTAAAGAAGATACCACCTCATCACAACCGTGCTTTCTTGAGCCACCGACGAGCATGCCCACTATATCCATTAAACAACTCTTAGTACTTCATTTCGGTGGGTTTCTAAAGAAACAGAGATCTTGAAAGTTGCGTCACAGATGTTGAATACAAGCATGATGATTCATGGAAGATAGGGTTTTGTAGTCCAACTTGTCGCAGTCATTCCAGCTAAGGTTTTGAGCCCTTCCATGAATTGGGACAAGTCCATCAAGTAAAAGGGTACAGTCACCTGAGAGTGGTGGCCACTATTAGATCAGAGTCAATCCTTAATTGATAGATGAAAGAAAAGCAGGGATAATCATTCCACATCATAGAACATGTGCATTGGAGACAAGGTTCACTAATTTATGTAAAGCCAAGACAATAATGAGGTATAGGTCGATTAATTTTGGTACAGTTCATGAACGTCGAGATGCTCTATTCTAATGATCGAAACTGTTGTTTTATCTACTATATAAGGGCTTAAAAGAACATGAACACTCAGAAGAAAGCTTGCATACCTACACCAGGCATGGAAACCCATCAACTTCTATCAGAGAAGCCCAAAACTTCTCCCCAGAAAACCCTATGCCTTATTCTCTCCCTAGCTGCGATCATAAGCTCATCTGCACTTGTTGCAACCAATCTTCTAAGAAGCCAATCCCTTGATCCCGTCCTACAGCTTCACATCTGTGATCAAGCGCAAAACCGGAAGTCATGCTTAGCCATGGTTTCAGAAGTGACCAGGGACAAGAATACAATCAAGCAAATGAGCCATGTCTCTCTGCTGCAACTATTTTTAGAAAGATCCTCCACCGAACTGCAGAAAGCCATGGAGAACACCAAAGATATCAACCACAGGATCAACGAACCCAAAGAACAAGCTGCTTTACTTGATTGTGAGCAGCTGATGGACTTGTCTAAGGAGAGGATTTTGGAGAGTATAGCGACTCTTGAAAGAAAAACTAGCCGTTCTCTTGGAGATGCCCACTCATGGCTAAGCAGTGTTCTCACCAACCATGTCACCTGCTTGGATGGACTAGAGGGATCAGCCCGGACAATGATGGAGCCTGCGCTCGAGGACTTGATGTCAAGAGCCAGAACCTCCCTAGCAATGCTTGTTGCAGTTTCACCCTTGGAAACCGATGTGCTCGAGCCACTAAACGGGGAATTCCCCTCGTGGGTCACAAGCAGGGACAGAAAGCTTCTACAAGCTTTGCCCAAGGAAATCAAGCCTAATGTTGTGGTGGCCAAGGACGGAAGTGGGAACTACAAGACTCTGAAAGAAGCTGTGGCGTCGGTACCAAAAAATAGCAAAACTAGGTTCATTATTCGTGTAAAGAAGGGCAAATATGAAGAGAATGTAGAGGTGGGGAAGAGTAAAAAGAACGTCATGATCGTTGGCGATGGCATGGATTCAACGATCATCACCGGTAGCTTGAATGTTATCGATGGATCCACTACTTTCAAATCAGCCACTCTAGGTACAGATCCACTCTTTACTTTAGTTCAAAGGATAGTATTATTTTGCATACTTTAATTAGTGAGATGGCTGTAGCTTTTGGGATGGGATCCTCCTAACATTGCCTGTTCATGATGTCCCAAAATGAAGCTGCTGTTGGCGATGGATTCATTGCTCAAGACATCTGGTTCCAAAACACAGCTGGGCCGGAGAAGCACCAAGCAGTGGCGCTCCGCGTCGGGGCTGACCAATCCGTCATAAACCGTTGCCGGATTGACGCCTACCAGGACACTCTCTACACCCACTCCAACAGGCAATTCTACCGGGATTCCTTTATCACCGGCACGGTGGATTTCATCTTTGGAAATGCGGCTGTTGTGTTCCAAAACTGCAAATTGGTAGCCCAGAAGCCCATGAAAGGGCAAAACAACATGGTCACTGCCCAAGGCCGAACGGACCCAAACCAGGCCACAGGGACTTCTATCCAAAAGTGTGAAATAGTACCAAGCCCTGACCTGGTGCCCGTAAAGGGTTCAGTGCGATCATACTTGGGCCGTCCATGGAAGGAGTATTCAAGAACCGTTGTCATGCAGTCCTACATTGGTGACCATATTGATCCGGCCGGGTGGTCTCCATGGAGTGGGGATTTTGCGTTGAAAACATTGTACTACGGAGAATATATCAATAAGGGACCAAGTGCTGGTACTAGCAAGAGAGTGAAATGGCCTGGTTTTCATGTCATTACCAGCCCAGAGGAAGCCAGAAAATTCACAGTTGCCGAGCTGATCCAAGGAGAACATTGGTTGAAGTCCACTGGAGTGGCTTATACAGAAGGGTTGTGAATCTGGCTCTTTCTGCTCCTCTCTAGTTTCAATAAGTGAAGCCTGTGGTTTTAGCTTCGTCTACTTCCTCTCTTTTTTTTTTTTTTTTTTGAGGTAAATAGGGGTGTGGAAAAGCCAAACTAGTTATTATGTTATGACTTCTTTATTGTGTAACATTTTAACGTTATTATGTATGGTTTCTTATATTAAAAGGAAGAGGTTTTTTTTTAAAAAAAAAACAAGCATCAGCGAGGAAAATTAATATCAGTAAATTGTGAATTCTTCTATCTCAAACCAAAATTATGAGCAAATGTGCAGGCTGCAAGATAGCCTACAGGGAAGTCAATTAAATGGCTTCCTATGCCACTCGTATATATCATATTAAAACAAAAAGACTTCATCATTTAAACCCTTAACTTAATTCCATAAGTCGTACAAGAACATTCAAAGCCCCCAAAAAGAAGACCTACAGCGAATTCCAGCAAACATGGAAAAGGACACCTTTCGTGTTGACAATAAATTTAAATGGTTTGACAGTTGAAACTCCACTTTTCACTAATTTGAAATGAATCAGTTAGCATTGACATTTGTTAATATTTAAGCAATTCTTTTCTCAGACATTAGAGCATTTCTTTTTCTTTTCAGTGATGCTCTTCATTCCTCTAAATTTATAATATCATAGTACAAATGCCAACTATGATTCCCCGAATTATGCCGTGGAATCCCATTTTCTTCTTGCTTTACAGCATTTCAAAGACATTCCATGGTCGTCATCACTAATGGAACCCCAAGAATATTTTGAAGGAGCTCGGCCGGCACCTTTCCTTATCAAGCAGCCAAGAAATTTGGTCAGGAAAAAAGAAAAGAAAAGAAAAACACAAAGCAACCAAGAAAATTCGATGCTGCTTCTTAGAAAGAAACAAACTAAACAACGTGCCGCCAACCATAAAAAATAAATCATCAGCAGATACTGGTTCAAATCACCTCTGCTTGGAAAACGATAGCATTCAATGTGATAGAATGGCGAACGATACGCTGCCAGCTTTTTCTCGGAATATAATATTTCATCAGGAAAATTCTAAAGGAAATCAGAAGGCATACGTGGAGACAAATCATATTGTAAGTTCAATTAAAATTCCATTTGCATAAAACTAGAAAAAAGTAAAACTTTATATTATCCACTTGAATAGCAGGCCAGAATAAAGAAAAATGTTTTGAAAGTGAAGAAGATACAGCTCTCCAGTTCTCATACTAGTCTGGTTTGCTGAGAGTTCTTTATTCATGAAAAGGAAATGAAGGCCGTTGAAGAGAGCTTTCATGAATTCTGGCACAGAACACAGAAGTCACGACCAAATCATAGCGCGTCGGCCATTTCAAGCATTGATATGGGATCATGGAATCAGCCCGATTCTATCCATTCAATTCTTCTGTTCTGGTAAAATTTAATCGTACAATATTACGTCCCCATTACTCCAGTTTAGCCGTCTTGTTGTATTTTTGGAACTGAGGACTAAGAAATCTTGAACGGTACTAAATTAAGCACTTGTCGATTCAATACGTAAGCATAATTTACAAGGAAAAGTAAACAGAAAAGATGGGCAAGTTCTTTTTCAAGTTGTATTCAAGTAAAATCAAATTTTAATCACACTGTTCTTAACAGGTCTGCAGTTGATGAGAAACTTGTCATGAAAGTTTCGAGTGTTGGTTCCCCTCAACAACCCTAAGCGTGTAAGAAACAAGAACAGAACATGTTTGATTTCAACGCTGAAGACAAGCAAGGGTGGAGATACAAACAGGAAGCCCCAACTGTCAGACAGTGTACAAATATGGCTTTCAGGATCTCTCTGGATTTTTTTCTGAAGTCCTAAGAAAATCTTCTGCATATTTTAAAGCGGCCTTAGATAAATCAAGGCGTTACCCGTTTGAAAATACAGCACCCACGGAGGTGGGTGAAGTAATACGCCCTTTAGACGAATAAAGAAAGAATCATCAGAGTCTATAATTTTCTGTTCTCTCTCTTTTTTGCCGTAGACAATATAAAAGTAGGTATTTTTTTGGGGTTGTAACTGGGAACCACTCAATTTATTAAGTTCCCACTGTCTTCCTTGTCCCGTCTTTCAAAGCATTCTCTCACCCTTCCTCTGTGAGGCTTTCATGGCTGCCCACCTTCTATTGTCTTCCTCTTATTTCCCTTAGCTATACGCATTCCCTCACCGTCTAGTACCAGCCAGGAGACACCCATCACAACGTTTCTCTCTCTTTTTTCTTTAAGTCTTCATTGGTTGGCTTTTATGGCCTTGTGAATGCACCCACCGCTCCTGATCCCTGAGGGAGTCTTTACACTTCCCTTTTGTTCATGCCTCAAGAGTAGTTGTGGAAAGATGAACACTGGAGTCTTGCGACAGTGGGAAGTGGAGAAGTTTCAAGCTTTTTGAATCCCCCTTATTTCTTGCATTATCAAATTCATCTTAGTAAGGTATTCTTTCTTTCCCTTTCTGTTTTTTTCTTTTTAAACTTCCAAGTTATCGAATAACGAAAAATGGTTTACAGTTCGCATATATTTCGAGTAATTTCTTCCTCATTAATGCTTTGTCTACCTATTAGAATTTCTAATTGATACCAATCTTCATTCACGGGAAAAAGAATGTTCCCAAATCACATGCAACCAACTTCTTCGTTACTCCACCACTTTTTCGTTTTTGCAATGGTAACTTTTAAAAGAATATGAAGCTCCATCTAAGCACATCTACTTTCTGGCAGGCAGAAGAAGAATCTCTCCATATTTATTGGTCTTTGCTTCCCACTTGTGTCATTCCTTAAAAGGTCTGTTGCATTTGTCTTGCTTCCACCATGGCAGCGAAGATGAAAGGGATCTACAAAAGTTTCAAATTCATATCCCAAATTTTTGGTAACGCCTCTCTCTTCCTCCATACACATACGCCTGCGATATGTATTCATGTACTTATTTATGTTCTTTGCTTTTACTTCTGAACATTTTGATGGTTTCTAATGATCTGGGGCTAAAATTTGATACGGGATCTGATGCAGTTGTGAAGGAGCGTGAGATGGAAATTGGCTACCCAACAGACGTGAAGCATGTGGCACACATAGGTTTGGATGGCCCTTCGGGCAGTGCACCTAGCTGGGTATGTAGTCTGCATATTATTCCTTCTTTTATGTTCCGATTCTCTTTTTTCTGTTGCTGTATCTGTTAAATTTTTCTCCCTACATTGTTTCATTTGGTGGGACAATGCAGATGACTGAATTCAAGACGGCCTCTGAGTTTTCAACAACATCGCTTGGTAGCTTCGGTGAATTTAGAGATTCCAACTCTATGGCTCTTTCAACATGGTCTTCTCAAGGTGTGTTTTAGCCCTTTTTATCACAGAACACATTCATACCTTGTTCATGTATGTGTGTGTAAATCATATATATATATATTTGAACATTTTTGTGTATATGTATGTACGGAGCACATGCTCTACTGAGGGTGTAAGGCTTCCAAATTTTTGTTCTACAGCCTGATAGCATATGCAGTTCTGATAATCAGACGGGTGCAAATATGGCCTTTTCACGGGTTCACTAGTTGGACAGGGAAAGATAGATCAAGGTTTTTCTTAGTTTACTGGAGCTAGATTTGTAAGATGTGGAAAAAGCTTTCAAGATTCCTTGCTCCCAATGCGAAGAATTTGGCTTTTCTGTCACGGGAGACATTTCATTATAAAGGAGAATCCAAAAGCTCGTGGCCCCAAAAAGACCAGTTTTTGATGCTCCTCCCTAGAAACTCGTAGATTTGGAAGTTTCTGCCCATATTGAGTTCTCTAAGGTTTTTCATAAAGATGAAGCCGGTGAGAATTTTGTTTTATATGGTAGTATCTACTGTTCTTAAGGTCAGAGATAAAGCTTCCAACAAGGATGGGTACAAGCTTGTGATTAACACTGTTTAGATCGTTTACTGCCTAGAGAATGAGATTCTGGAAATAGTCATCATTTATAGTAAATGGTTTAGACTTTTTTATGGAACTTTTGAACTCTGAATGCTTTTAGGGTCCTCAAACATTGAGTTGTGGGTATCGGGCATTTTATTGTAGTTAAGGGAAGTTCATCTTATATTTTGATCACTTGTTGACAGATTTTGAACAATCCGTGGGACGCCAACAAAACTTTGACATGTTTAATGACGTTCCACCTACAGATTCTCCTAATATTCCCAAGAAACAGAAGCGAAAAAAGTCTAGATCAACTTCTTCTCCCAAGTCTTCTTCCTCTAGATCCTCGCGGGCGAAGTCGAAGACTGCATCCAACGACATGGATGCGACATCAAACTTTCGAGTTTAGAAATGCTGTAAAATCCTGAAGTTGTTGATGTGCATAGCAGACATTGTGAAATCCCCATCTCTTACGCAGGTTGTTCACACGGTCATCAAGAAGGACAAAACGGGAGGCTTAAAAGGTCTTCTATAGGTTTAGAAAATCATGTCTTCTGGGAAGATGGAAAGTAGAACAGAGATCGTTGTTCAAGGGTGACGCTTTAAGATGCGAATTTTTGGGTTTCATGAGGAATAATCCTGCAAAAGCCGGATTCCTTTGTTCTTCTGATAGAACTTACTAAAAAATAGAAGGGGAATGTTCTTTGTACTGGTTGGGGATGCTTTTCTTTTTCAGCTTTGGTTTGTCCTTGAATTAGAATGCTTCTTGACAGGCCCGGAAATTCTTTCTAAATGCTAGAATGTACAATTAATTCTTTTGGATGCTAAAATCCACAGCCCACAAGTAGCAAATTTTTATTTATAGCAGATTCTTTCATGGATGAGAGGGCTCAAAATCACTTCCAAATCCTGCGGATGAAGCTTGAACGTGTAGTTGCATATAATCAAGGTAATATCATCCGTTGAACAGCTATACATATCTCCAAGCAATGATTTTCGGCTTGATACGTATCCATAACATAAGCTAACTGGCCACCAGCGTATAAGATGCACGTCTTTTTCCAAGTGATTGCACAGAGCATTAACAATTAAGCACCACATTGACACGATCTGATTCTGCAGACCAAATTGATTCCCGTCATCCAAAACTGGATATTGTCGGATGCATTCTCAGATAAGCCAAACCAGATCTTCAAGGCCCAAGGATCCTGAAAATCTAGAGTCAGAATGGCCCGTCATGCAGCAGGTGAGATGGCTCTGCAATTGACCACTAGATTTCTCTGCTTGTAATTGTGGTCGAGGGTACTGTTTTGGTTCCTGGAAAGGACCTATACTAACCACTAACCCAATCACTCTCTTTTACTTTTTGGGTCGTTTCTAAGTATGTGACTTAATTCTTCAAGGGTGGGGTGTGGAATGCAGAAGACTTATGTAATAAATAATGCTTCCAAGAAGATAGATACAGCAGGGTTAATTATTCTCATGATTGGGTCACTAAACAGAAATTGTAACTTATCAGAGCATCCAGTTAATAAAGAGACTTGAGCTCATTTATCAGATTTCAATATTATAAAAATAAAACACGAGTATAAATAAAATATATACTTATGACTTTATCTCGATTCTGCATTCAGATTTTTATTTATTCTTTTAGTCATGTGCTTCAGATTTCAAGTATACCTTTTTTCTGACAGAGGAGAAAATCTAACAAAATTGGAATGATATAAGAAATAAGAAGGCAAATAAGTCTTACAATGCTAAGAAAGTTATTAAAAATCATACTTATAAAGTAATAAATTCTACTCCTTCTTAAATTGATTTATAAATTAGATATTTAACCTCTTAATATGGTATTAGAATTCAAGATTCTCCTTTAATACTCTTAGGGGTTTTTCTTGGCTAAAGTCGGGCATTGCCCATGTAATGCAATACTATAATAATATGATAATTGACCACATCATGAGGGGATATGTTAAGATTAGACAATAAGTTCTACATTATTAAAGAAGTTAGTAAAAATTCTACTTATATGAAAATGAGTAGAATTGAATTGAACAATGGTCTTTTAATAATATTAGCTGGTCCAAATTCATTTAAATGGATGAATATGTCTGCATTATGCAAGGAAAATTAGAAGGAGGTGTTTTTGTGATTCGTAATTAAACCAGAGCTAGAAAATTCAAATGACTGTTGGTCGTTGCCCCGCCCAAATACATCGCTCACTTAGAGGCAGAGGTTTCTGCTGACTTATTCTCCACCAATTTTTTCAGTACAATCCCAGATGTCAATTTTGAGTTTTCCTCAACACCCATTTTTCTTCTTCAATCAGTGGTGTGGTTATGAATCTGGAATTTGCTTAATCAATTACCCGAGTTTCACCAAATCCTCCTTCCAGTGGCTTGAAACCATTTCAGGCAAGTTTCTCCTGATGAGTCCCTTGTGATATTCGCAGAGTGATTTTATACTCAGATTCTTGGAAGAAAAAATGAATAGAGCATTAGGAGGGATAACATTCGTGTTTTTCTTGTTGTCTTTGAGTAAATCCCAAGACATTGACGATGAAAAACCAGCTGCCCCGCCACCAGATGTAGAAAGCTGCAATGGGATCTTCTTGTCCTATGATTTCATCTCTCGGACGAAAGAATTTCCTCATTTGAAGAACGCAACAGCACAATCCTGGGCCTTCAATGCCACCGCAACGATATTGAATACTGGCACGCAGGAGCTCAAAGCATGGAAGATGTTTATCGGGTTTCAACACGATGAGATTCTCGTTAGTGTTGGGGGAGCGGTTCTGATAGATGGCGATGATTTCCCGGCTCCTGTTGGGAATGGCAGCTACTTTTCAGGATCTCCGCAGGCTGATCTGATGACCTCCATCGACACCGCCGGCGATCTTAGCCAAATTCAGGTGATAGTTCAGATAAGTGGCACTCAGTTTGGGGTGAAGCCGCCTGGGGTTCCAATGCCTAAAACGATACGGCTTGCCAATGATGGATACCAATGCCCATCACCTCGTAGAAAAAGTAAGCACTTCATTGCTCTATTTCTTACCTATATATTTGATCAACTTCTTCTCTTCTACCAATTACCAATACTTTTGAGCGTTTTTCTCTTCGACAGAGAGATCTATGCATGTTTGCTGTCTTAGGAATCCGAAACTGAAGACCAAAACCAAAAAAACCAAGTTCTTACCACGCCAGGACGGAGATCTTACCATGTCCTATGATGTTATTCAAGCCTACGAAAATAATTATCTTGCTCAGGTAACTATGGAGAACAAGAACCATTTAGGACGTCTCGATCAATGGAACTTGACGTGGGAGTGGATGAGAGGGGAGTTTATATCCACAATGAGAGGAGCTTACACACGTAAGATAGACTATGCAGATTGCATTTATGGGTTGGCCGGACAATATTACGGCGACATGGATTTCTCAAAGGTCATGAATTGCCAGAAGAAGCCGATCATCGGTGACTTGCCCCCCGAAAAAGCAAACGATACGCAAGTAGGAAAGTTGCCCTACTGCTGCAGAAACGGTAGTCTTTTACCACCCATCATGGACGCAAGCAAATCGAGGTCTGTTTTTCAAGTGCAGGTGTTTAAACTACCTCCTGATTTGAATCGGACAGCGATTTATCCTCCCGAGAAGTGGAAAATCGTTGGCATTCTTAACCCCGACTACAAATGCGGACCACCGCTAAGAGTGGATCCGACGGAATTTCCAGACCCCAGTGGGCTTCAGTCAATAACCACCGCAATTGGAAGTTGGCAAGTAGTCTGCAATATCACACGACCAACGAAAAGGAACTCTAGGTGCTGCGTCTCTTTCTCCTCCTACTACAATGACTCTGTTGTACCTTGCAATACATGCGCCTGTGGTTGTCCTGACAGTGAAAAGTGCAATCCGAATGCCTCTGCCATGTCTCTTCCTCCAGAAGCTCTTCTTGTACCCTTCGAGAATAGGACGGAGAAGGCCATAGCGTGGGCCAAAATAAAGCACTTGCACATCCCTAAGCCATTGCCTTGCGGTGACAATTGTGGAGTTAGCATAAATTGGCATGTCTACTCCGACTACAAGAGTGGGTGGACGGCGCGCATGACTCTGTTCAATTGGGAAACAATTAACTTTGAGAACTGGTTCACCGCGGTTCAAATGAAGAAAGCTTATCGAGGCTATGAAAACGTTTACTCTTTCAATGGGACGATGATTCCAGAGCTGAACCACACCATCTTCTTCCAAGGTTTACGGGGGTTGAATTATTTGGTGGGCATGACAAATGGATCAAATACAGGAAAAGATCATGGAATACCTGGGAAGCAACAATCTGTCATCTCCTTTACAAAGAAACACACCCGGGGTATCAAAGTAGCAAAAGGAGATGGGTTCCCTTCCAGGGTCCTCTTCAATGGGGAGGAATGCTCGCTTCCTACACATTTTCCTGTTGGATATGGAAATCGGCATCACGTAAGTTTAGTTGAAGTAATTCTTCTGATACTCGTCACCTTGTTGCTGTTGCAAAATCACCATTGAGAGGCAATTAGCTTTTGTTTAGCTCTCTCATCGTTTATGCTTTAGGAGATTACTCAAATAAACATTAAAAGCTAGAATCACTTGTAGAAAACAAGCTTCGATTTACTTCCATAGTTCAGATCTTAGTAAGTAATTTACAGAAGTATGTGTGGAATTTGTTAGAAGATGCAAAGGCTTAACCTAAAAGTTAGCTCAAGGATTGAAGGATTCTCTTTTTAATATATACTCAATTTGTAAGAATGGACTCAGGCCTACCAAAACTCATGAGTAATAGTAAATAGTCCACGCCTTATATACTTGAGTCTTCGTTCTAATATGAAATAGGCTCTCTCTTAATACTAAGAGGGTTCTCTTTTTAATCAGAATTTTCATCACAAACTTGTGGAACGTTTGTATTAAACGAATGAGAAGTTCTCTTACAATGGTTCAACTAGAACTAATGAAAATGCAAAGCAAAAGGCTTTGTGCCATTCACGAGTATAGGCTGCCTTTAGCTGATTCCCGATTCCTTCATGAAACGTTTTACTTAATATAAGGTATGTGTTAGAAAACAAACCCGTGAATGTAAACTCACGGAATCTCTTAGGATCTCATTGCACACACAAAGAGAATAATATTAGTCAAGTAAAGAACACACAGAAATTACGAGGTTCGGGATAATCTTTACATCCTCGGCCTAAGGAGCAATTCTTCACTATGATGAGGAGAGCTTACAGTGCTTATAGAAAAACCTCTGTTTTCTCTCAATTTCTCTCAACCTTATACCTAGGTTTCCCCATAAGGTTTCCTTTTATACAAGTACCAAGGAAACCCAAATAGAATAGGACTAAGAGACCTAAATAGAATAAGATTGGGAAACCCTTATAAACTACCCATAATACAAATATGGTAGTTACATAATTACCCTTACTAATTTACTCCAAACCTAATAATTTCTCCCTTTTGGAGTAACATTAGTGCAACATCCCTACACCATAAGAGAAAGAACATTGCTCCCTAGACTTGACTCTACTTGAAGTCTATTTCAACAACCCGTTGACAAATCTCTAGCTTGTCTCTTGTCAGCAGCTTCATCAACATATCTACTCCATTATCATCAGTGTGAATCTTCACAAGATTTAATTGCTTGGATTCTAATACATCTCTAATCCAATGATATCTGACACCAATGTGCTTAGACCTTGAATGAGATGACGTGTTCTTACTAAGGCAGATGGAGCTTTGGTAGTCACTATAAGGGATAACCATTCCTTGTTTTATGCCAAGTTCTTAAAGAAACGTTTTCATCCACAGAACTTCTTTTCCACCCTTAGTGATTGCTATATACTCTGCTTCTGTTGTAGACAAAGTAACATAATCTTGTAGCCTAGACTGCCATGAAACTGCTTCCCCTGTGAAGGTGAGCATGTACCCTGTTGTAGATCTCCTCCCATCATGGTCACCAGCCATATCTGCATCTGTGTATCCAACCAATATAGGCTCATCATTACTAAAATACAAACACAACTTAGGAGTTCCTTTAAGGTACCTGAGTATTCACTTCACAACTTCCCAATGCATTTTTCTAGGATCTGAAAGAAAATGACTAACTACTCCAACTGCATGAGCAATATCTGGTTTAGTGCTTATTGCAGCATACATCAAGCTACCAACCACAGATACGTAAGGTGTTTTCTTCATATACTCAACATCACTCTTACTTTCAGGCTTCTGTTCCTTACTCAGCTTGAAATGACTTGCAAGTGGAGTACTTACTGCTTTTGCCTTGTCCATGTCAAATCTCTGAAATATCTTTTCTATATACTTCTCCTGAGATAGCCATAACTTTCCATATTCTCTGTCGCGTTTAACTTCCATACCAAGAATTCGTTTTAACGGTCCTAAATCTTTCATCGTGAAAGACTTGCCTAAATCCTTTTTTAGCTCAGCAATCTTTTTAATATCCTGGCCAACAATCAACATATTATCAACATATAGGAGTAGGATGACAAAATCACCACCTGGAAAGTATTTCACAAACACACAATGATCTGAGCTAGTCTTGTTATAACCGTGTTGTAACATGGATGACTCAAACTTCTTGTACCATTGACGAGGTGCTTGTTTTAGACCATACAAGCTTTTCTTCAGTCGACATACAAGATTCTCCTTACTTTTCTCTATGAAGCCATCAAGTTGCTCCATATAAATCTTTTCCTCCAAGTCTCCATGAAGGAATGCAGTCTTCACATCAAGTTGTTCTACCTCCAAGTTCAATCTAGCAGCCAAACCATGAATAACTCTGATTGAAGACATCCTCACCACATGAGAGAAAATCTCTTCAAAGTTAATACCTTTCTTCTGACCATAACCCTTCACAACTAACCGCGCCTTATACCCTGGTAGTGGATTATTCTCTTCTGACTTCAACTTGTACACCCATTTATTTTTAAGTGTTCTCCTACCTTTAAGCAATGTCACAAAATCATAAGTGTGGTTTTCCTACAAGGAATTCATCTTTTCTCACATAGCTTTCTTTCACTCTTTCTTATGCTCACATTCATTAGCTTCCTCATAACATTGCGGTTCTCCCCCATGAGTTAGCATCAAGTACTCATGTGATGGATATTTCATTGAAGTTTGACGCTCTTTACTAGATATTCTCACTAGGGCTGGGTTGATGACTCAACTGAATGATTATCAACATGTCCTTCAAATTCTTCAACAATTGGAGTTTCAGGAACTTCTTCATTTACTACATCCTCAAGTGACTCTTCCTGTGTAGTTTCCCCTTCATGTGCACTTACTGGGGAAGAAGAAGGTGAGATTATATCCTTAAGATTTTCATTAACAACTCTTGGCTTTTTAGTCTTCTGAAGATCTTCAATAGTCTAATCTTCAAAGAAGATAACATCTTTACTTCTAATCAGTTTCTTTGCAACTGGATCCCACAATCTGTATTAAAAAGCATCATGTCCATAGCCCAAGAAGATGCAATCTCAAGCTTTATCATCAAGCTTGTTCCTCTCATCCTTAGGAATGTGAACAAACACCCTACAACCAAATACTCTCAAGTGCTTGAAAGAAACCTCCTTGTTAGTCCATACTCTCTCAGGTAGATCACCTTCTAATGGAATTGAAGGAGACATGTTAATAAGATCTATTGCAATACACATAACTTCACCCCAAAATGACTGAGATAATCTAGAATGTGAAAGCATACACTTGATTCTCTTAACAATAGTTCTGTTCATCCATTCTGTAACTCCATTATTCTCTAAAGTTTTAGGAACTGTCTTTTCAAGCCTGATACCCTGAGTTTTGCAATATTCTTTAAAAGGCCCTTTGTATTCACCTCCATTATCTGCACGGACGCATTTTAGTTTTCTTCTAGTTGCTCTCTCAATCATAGCATAAAACTGTTTGAAGACCTCTAAAATTTGATCCTTAGTCTTCAGTACATAAGCCCATACCTTTCTAAAATGTTCATCAATGAAGGTAATAAAATACATAGCACTACCAAAAGTTTTCACCTTTAACATACACACATCTGAATGAATCAAATCAAGAACATGTTTTCTTCTAGACGGGGATCCTCTCCGAAATGAGACTTTACGTTGCTTTCCAACTAAGCAATGATCACAAGGCTTCAACTGCAAATTAGTACCACTGACTCCTGATATGATTTTGTTCCTTATCAAATGCTGAAGTCCCTTTTCACTGAGATGTCCAAGTCGCTTGTGCCATAGTTTCATGTGATTATCTTCCACCACATTTACCTTGCCTTTCTAAATACTAGCTTCAATCTTGTAGAGAGTATTGACCTTTTGCCTTTTTGCAAGTATAAGAGAACCTCTACTAAATTTCTATTTACTGCCACCAAAATAGTTATCATATCCCTCATCATCAAGGATGCCAGTAGAGATCAAGTTGAAACAAATCTCAGGGACATGTCTGACATTCTTCAGAACTAGCTTACATCCAACACTAGTTCCACGACTACATCTCCAATGCCAACTATCTTTGCCTATGCATTATTTCCCAAGCTAGCACACCCAAAATCACCATTTGAATAAGATGTGAAAAACCTTTCATGTAGGGTAACATGAAAGACGCACCTGTGTCAACAATCCAAGATGAAATCTGACATGAGATGTTGATCTGAGAATCACAAAAGATCATAATATCCCCAATACTGGATGTAGTTGCCACTGTATCTTTTTCAACTTCCTTTTCTTAATTCCTTAATTCTTTTTCCTTAAGTATTATGTAGTCTCTCTTATAATGACCAAACTTACCACAATGATAGCACTTGACATCTTTTCTCAAACGTGAGACTCCACGTGATCTATCACAATTTGGTGCTCTACTCTTGCTTCTACCTCTACTCTTGCTTCTGTCTTTATTTCTGTATACATATTTGTTTCTCCCCCTCCTTTCTGTAACCAATACTTCTATATGTCCATATGCTCCTTACTCAATTATTCTGATTTCTTCATTAAGCAAACCTTCATGGACTAACTTCATACTCATAATGCCACCCGGAGCTGAGTTTGTGAGAGTGACTACCAATGTTTGCCAGTTATCAGGTAAGTTACTTAACAATAACATTGCCTGTAATTCATCTTCTAGAACAATCTTTGCCGTCGTTAACTGATTCACCAAAGACTTAAACTCACTCAAGAACTCTATCATTGGTTGTCTTACCTTGTACTTCAAGTTAATTAATCTCTTGAGTAAGGAAACCTTATTTTGAGGGGTCTTGCGTTCATAGAGAGCTTCAAGCTTCTTCCATAACTCACTAGTTTTAATTTCATGTGCAATATGGTGATAAATATTGTCCTCAACAAATTGTCTAATTTGAGAGATAATTTTCTTATTCAACTTCTCTCACTCTTTATCAATCAGCTTCTTAGGCCTAGTAGAATCTCCTTCCACAGCATCATACAGATCTCTACTAATCAAGTAATCTTTTATCCACGGCTTCTAAGTTTGGAAATTTGATGAATTTAACATGGTCATACCTTTACCAGAAGTATTCATATCATCCATCACAACAAAATAAACTCCTTTTTGATTTCCCCTCAAATAGAAATCAAAAGTGCAAAATTGCCAAAATTCCCTCAACAAATGCTAATCAAATTGACCAAAATACCCCTATGATTATGCCCAAAAACAGTCAAATATTTCTAAAAAATCACAGAAAAATACTGTAAAAATCGACACAAAAATCACATGAAAAATTCTGTCCAGTCAAAGTCAACGATCAATGATCAAAGTCAACAGTCAACGATCAACGGTCAAAGTCAACGCTTGGTCGGTCAACAGACAGCTGGACCGGGTTGACAAATTGGGTCTGGATCTGGGCTGGGCCAGGTCTTCGGATCTGGTCAACGGTCAACGGTCAATAGGTCAAACTTTGACTAGGTCAACTTTGGGTCAAACTTTGACTAGGTCAACTTTGGGTCAACAGAACCCATTTTTGTTGTTGCAACTACCTTTCTCCTCCAATTACTGCCATTCCAAAGCGGTTTCTGATGAAACAAGAACAAAATCAATAGATCGACTTCCAATGAGTCTATAAAGCTTAATCGCTCCACGAAACGCTCAAACGAAAGAGAAATCGCAATTCCCCTTTTCAGGCTCACAGGTTCAACACAACCTGCAACACTCCAATTGATTTTCCAACCACAAAGAAGTCAAAAATCATACAGATGAAGGCTAGAGAAGAAAATCCATACCTCAAATGTCGATTTTAGCTTCTCCCTCCGTGCGTTACACACCAAGTGTTCGATAAAAGGGTTCGTGGAACAAAGCCTTTGTTGACAGCTTCCTTCTTGTGTGCGGTGTGCTAAATACACATTAAAACAATCGTTCTTCCACTAACTGCCTGACAAAGAATGAGCCTTGGCCCTAATTTAGGAATTTAGGCTCTGATACCAATTTGTTAGAAAACAAACCCGTGAATCTAATCTTACGGAATCTCTCAGGATCTCACCGCACACACAAAGAGAATATTAGTCAAGTAAAGAACACACAGAAATTACGAGGTTCGGGATAATCCATACATCCCCGGCCTAAGGAGCAATTCTCATTATGATGAGGAGGGCTTACAGTGCTTATAGAAAAACCTCTGTTTTTTCTCAATCACTCTCAACCTCATACCTAGGTTTTTCCATAAGGTTTCCTTTTACACAAATACTAAGGAAACCAAAATAGAATAGGACTAGGAGACCTAAATAGAATAAGATTGGGAAACCTTTATAAACTACCCATAATACAAATATAGTAGTTACATAATTACCCTTACTAATTTATTCCAAACCTAATAGTACGTAAGTCTGTCCCTAGATGCACCACATGGAAAAACCAAAGTCTATTGGCTGAGTCTACAACTACTGCCCATGAGGTCCAATTTCCCAGCCCTGAAGGCGTATGAGCGTACACGCTGCCCCTTCACGCAATGTAATCCAAAATCATCCTGCCCGTCTTGTTCGATCATGATGAGAGTCTGCAAGTCAAAGCGGTAACCATTCGGTGAATAAAAAACTAGCCGTCCACCCTCGTCCTAAGCTGCCATGTCAAGCCATTGATGGCCGTCCACCAAGCTCCAAAAGTCCACGTCGGGCTACCTATGTGACAGATACTGGACATAGGAACTTCCATATAGACTCCTATCCCCACTTTTAAGACTAGAATGGCTCGGAATGACCCACTAACCGAGAGTAAAAAATGGCCTGTATTTTACACTATTATTTTCTCTTGTACAGTCGTGAAATTGCTTGATGTTCACAAAAAGTGGCAGGGTTCGTGGGCTTCTGAAAACGTGTTTCCTTGTATTGTCTGACTCTCGGCGCTTCCGGACAAGTCCCATATTACAAATCGGTTGGCTATGCAAATGGTTGCCTAGTCCGTCAACTCAGCAGGCCGATCTAACGCGATGTGTCTGCAAAAACAACCACCAAAGATCCTTTCGTTTGAAGTACGGACACTTCAATCTTTATTTTGTTTTTTCAAACAAAACCACCTCGTAAGAATCACTCGGTTCACCTCGATATAGTAGTTTCCGACATTTTGTAATTCCAATATTCAGACCACTCTGCCACAAAATATCATGAAGAGAAGCCTGAAAATCTGTTTTGGTGTCACAGCTACTCTCCTAATCATTTGCGTGGTAGTTTTTCTTGCGTTGTTCTTCACCATTCTCAAGCCTAAACAACCCCAGGTAACCTCTCAGCCTATAAGCCTCGAAAACTTCATATTAGTGTTTTCCCCAGTGATCACACTAAATATAACCTTCGGCATCCTGGTTACGGTAGATAATCAGAACTATGCAAGCTTCAAGTACGAGAACAGCACGGCTTATGTTCGTTATCATGGAGACTTCGTGGCTGAAGCTCCGATAGAAGATGACACAATTCCGGCGCGCAAGAAACATGATATAAGGACTTCCCTCACTATTTTAGCAGATCGGGTGCTGACGAATCCGAATTTTCCAGACGACGTTAATTCTGGGATCATGAATTTTACTTCTACGACCACGTTGCATGGGAAAGTCAGCTTACTTAATCTGTTCAAGCTAAAAGGCACCAGTAATTGCACATGTGACACCTCCATCTTCACCGTAAACGAAAGCGCTGTTACATCTTGCAGAACGACGTTCAGCGTATAATTTTTTTCCTAACATGTATGCCCCTGCTGAATTGTTCCAAAAAAAAGTTCAGATTTTCGTTTAATTTTCTTTTCATTTATAAATTGATCTTCGCTTCACATCCATGTTCCACATGTTATCCGGGTACAAAAGGGGTTGCAATCTCTCTAGGGCTTCTTGTTTGATTTTATGGAGTGATGTTAAAATCTATAAAATTCCCATCTCATTTATTAACAGAGTAGAGAAGTTCATTCTCTTAAATGAGTATGTAATGCTAGGGTATACACCCCTATGTCTTTGTGTTATTTTGTTTTTAAATGAATAAACTTCCATATTTGTAAAAAAAGAAAAATTAAAAAAAGAAGTTCCAGCAAGATCATACCTTCTAATAATATTTCTACTTCTTTTTAGTTGAAATACAATTCTCATGAGTGCACATCCTTTTGGATTAAGAAATTCAATTTGTTTGATTAGGGTCATACGAACAACAGGGCCAGGCTAAAGCCTGTTACATTAGAAATTCTTTTGTTAATCAGCAGAGGCACAGCAGTTTAAAAGTAAAGGGGTTCTGCAGTTTTCAGTTCATTTATTAAAAGAAGTAAGGGATGACGAAAGTGTGGGTGCAAATTTAATTGAAGCACTTATGTTTCTGCTTCAAGGTGGCCCATTTGGATTCTCTCAGATTACAGGGCGATATTGCTTGAGATTATTAAATTTGAACAAGATGGGGAAGTTACTATATGCAGCAGCTATGCAATACTACGGCAAGATAGTATCACTGAAGCGACTAAGTCCTTTCAGATGCTTCTGGAAAAGTCTTCAACGTAGAAAAAATCCAGCACTTGCAGTGTCCATCCAGGACGACTTACTTATGTTTGGAGAACTATAATAAATATCACTTATCAACGAGTAAAAAAGTAGTTGGTGATAAGAGAAACTCGACAATCTAATTCAATGTTATCCCCAGAACACGTATTTGCAGCTTTGTAATTGTCATGTTGGACACCAACTCGCGACGACAGTGATTTAGGTATTGCATATGGTCGATGATTCTTGCCAGGTGGTAACGCGAAAGAACATCTCGACAAAGTGTTTTTTTTTTTTTTCCTCCCCTCCACACACACCTGTTAAAGCTCTTACAAGAAGAATGGGTGGGGGGAAACAAAAACAAGAGAATAAGGTTGAAAAATAAGGTCGTAGTAAATGTGAAGGACAAAAGTCATAATTCCCGTGCGGGGTAAAGCCTGTTACCTGGTATCTAGGAGGTAATGTTTCTGGAAAGCCATCCTTCCAAAGAATTTTACGACAAACATAAGAGTGATCTTCTTCGAGGATGGAAATCAAAAAATCTACTTTGACGTGATGTATGGACTTGTCTCTTTCTTTGTCTCTTTCATGTCCGTTATTTAAGTGTTTGGTTGGACCAAAAGAAAATAACTGACACATGTTTCCTAGAACTAATTTCATCGGATTCTTTTAATTCTATCAGCATGTTGAAATTTTTGTTCATATAATTTGAGCACTTAAGCCTCTACAGGTCTCGATTCCACAAACATAGCACCGTCTTTAACTTTGTGGCACACCAAGCTGTCACATAAAGAGGTATGATCCACATTGCACTTCACCAAGCTCCCAAATACATGGGGAGCCGCTTGCCGTGGATGTGCATATCGTGTTGATCTTTTGATGACAAACAAGCTGATTTGGTTCAAAAACAAACTCTTTGAATCCAGTTTTCTTTCCATGGATTTCCTTTTCTCCCTCTTTCTGACTTATTTATTGTTTTGGTTGTGTTAGCTGAGTACGAAATCTGAAATCATTAAGGGGGAAGCTTGGATTTGACCTCCAGTAGGTTGTGGGGTCACCTTGTTCTTCGTTTGAGGGTCTCCGGTTCTGGTTCGAGGGCCCGCATCTCTTCCTCCCTGACCATCACTTATGCTGCCGTGTGCATAGAAAAGGTACAAAGGAACACAATCTTTGTGATGGGGATGAGTCTCATAATTATAATTACAATACGTAATAGTATATTCCCCTGTTGAGAAAACGTAGGTACGGTGGTCCTCTTTTTTCACACGAATGGAATGGGTCCGTTGCTCGGTTGTGCTTACGGCTAAGCAGTCTTGCCTCCCAGAGTCTCACTTCATGGCTGATATCTTCTGTTGTAACAAGCATCCACTCCTGATCTCATGGGGGCCGTCTATTACCGTTTCTACGACAATATTTAAAGCAAAATTTTTTGGATCACTATAACACTATTCTAGCCGAGTTTCACACTTAGTTTCTATTGTCGGACACATTATTACAGACATAAAATTCCAGGTTTCCAATTTAAGTTATGGTCTGTCTGTAATGCAGAAACTCGACGAGTCTCCACTTCTAAGATGTTTCTTCCAATCCCTATGTACTCACTTCCTCTCAATTGTTATTTTGGGAAAACTAATCCGCTTGAACTCGTCTTTTTTTTTTTGGCCCCCTACTTGCAGCTTTTTGCTTGGAAGAAAAAAGTAAATTAAAGATGATACTTCCGATTTTTCTAAATAAACGAACAATTTATTTGTTAAAAGACGTAACTCCTTTCTTAAAATCAATATGTAAGAAAGGAGAACAACTTAAATGTAGAGAACAAAATAAATTAATACATCTCTCATCCTAAATGTTGAGAAATATGTCGATATAGTTCATGAGCAATGGGGAAATACCATGTTGGAGCCAACCTCATCTTCTTAAAAATGGCTTGTGAAAGGGAAAACATTTTTATATATAAGAAGCATAACATGTTAAATTTTGATTTCTTAGGGTATATATTTCGTAGCTAGAATAATTCTCCAATTCTATAGTAGTATTCCTCCTTGTAAGATAATTTCTAATATGCTAACAAGATGTTTGCATGCTTACATTAATATAATAATTTATTAAAGGTGAGTTGTTGTTTCACATTGAAAGCATAAGGATGAGCCATTGATCTTATAAGTAATATGATTTTCTCACATAATCCCTTAAGGATTCAGGATGAATTCTCATACTTTAATATGGTATTTGAGTTAAGAATGAAATTCTGCTTTGTAATCCCCTAGGCCCCAAAGTTGGATTTTAGTCCACTTGTGCTTGTATCACCCATCTTGAATGCATGCAAATAGGTCATTAAGCTTATAAGTTACTAGATTTTTTCACTTAATGCATTATGGTTTTAAGATGGATTCTAATACTTTAATATATATAAACAAGATGAAAATATAAGAGAGGTTTCCTCATCTCTTTATCTCATATTCACTAAATTAACATAGCATGCCTTACTTTTTTTTTTATCTGTTTGTGTGCAAGCCTCAATCAATAAAAGGAAGACATAACAAATAAAAAGATTTCTTGATAGGGTGAAGAGAAATGGACTTTGGAAATCTTCTCTCAATAGATAGAAACATGGAGAATCAACAGATAAGGGCTCTTATTGTAGGCATAAACTATATTGTTTAGATTAAAAAGATCCCGAGTTCCATACTTAACTCTCCCACACCTCATTAACCTAGCCAAAAAAAGAAAAAAAAAAAGGAAAGATAGTTGCTCTATCTATTCCAGTTTGCAACCTAAATCGTCAGAAATCAACATGGCACGGTAATTATAAGCAATGATACATCCTATCACACGAAGACTTGCCAATTGCAAGGAGGATTGTAGCAACGAATGCTTGTGTACAGGAGGCATGTGCCTGCGGAAACACGGTAATTTATTCCATGTACTTCCACCACTTAATGTGCATTATATAGTCAGTTGGAGGAAGGAAGTCGAAGTAAAAGTGATCAGACTAAGGAAGCAAATAGCATAAAGAGATCCAACACCCAACCAGTCTGATATCTGAAACCGTACGAGTATTTACCTCGTTCGCTAGGGACAAAAATTTCAACTTGCTGCCGTTTTACCAAGTTGTTAAGATGCTTTATTGAGTTCTCCTAGAAAAGTGTTGTTCGGTTATGTCCCGTCATTGTTAGACGCATAGGCAAGTTTAAAACCCGAACTCATTTTCCACGTGCTTTTCGACTGTTCTACTCCTTAAGCATTTTAAAACAGAAAAAGGACTTCAAACACTTTGCCGATATTGAATCCACCTTGAACATTTCACGCACTTGATGCTTGCTAATTTTATCGATCTTGGCGGGGTAGCATGTTGCTGTGGTAGAGCTATATGTTAAGTTTTACCCAAACTACTGGGTTCTTAGTCCACAGTCTTCTGTCTTTTGACGTGTAATACTCCATGAAGCCTAGTGTATGGTAATGCAATTACAACTTATAGCAAAGAAAATTGTGAGGAATTCGGCGAGAATCTGCAATGTTCCTGCCCATACGTACGTTGGCTGGCCATCACATTAATGTGGTGGGATGAATTTTAGGACTTTGTAGGTTGCATTTGGATTCATGGGCCTGTTCGGACACTATTCACTCATGCAACTTACAGAGACGAGAAGGGTACAGAAAAGTAGAAGCATCTCAGAAGAAACTGAATATTTTTCATTAACTCCTTGTCTCTTGCGTGCAAGAGATTTAAGGAGGGAGATGAGGGCTTACATCACGTTGTCATCAGCACTTATGTTTAAAACCTAACTAAATACAAACTTATAACTATCTTTGTTGGAGATACGCATGTTTATTCTCCAATATTGGCAACTTATTCTTTCCATATGGCATGATCTTATTTTAGGAATTGTTTATGTAATTAGTAGGAAAATATTTTTTATTTTAATTTGTATAATTTCCATGTTTAGCTCATTCTTGTATTATAAATATACAAGTCTCTGTACATCATTGTCAAAAAAGCAATAAACTAAAAATTCCCATAATATATGTTTCTTCGTTCTCTCTTTGTGACATGGTATCAAAGCCATTGTTGATCCTCTGTTTCCTTGCTTCCGCACCTCTTTTTCCCTAATTTTTTTTTTCGTTGTTCCTACCTACCTGCATCACAACATTAACACCTCCGGTGTGATAATTAGTTTTTTTTTCCTACTCAAAACAACTCTCAAACACAAACCAATAAACCTTTTACCTTTTTTTCTTACCATGCCATCCTCTAAGCTCTCTGTCTCCGATGCTCCTATGATTGAGGATATAACTCACTCTAAGATTCCTCAATCTGCCGCTCTCCCCACCTCTGCCATTGGTCCGATTGGCTCCTCACCTCTAGGCTCTCCTTTGGGATCTTTTGTTCCCATACTCTTGGCCCCTCCTCCACCTAGCTTGCTCGTTTCTCAGCCCACTCCTTAGGCCTCTTGGGCCCCTTATTTTTTCTCCCTCAGTACCAATCCCCCCCTAACCCAGTCAGCCCCTGGAGCCCTCGGGCTTGACCTAGCCACGAGCACTGGGCATCACTTTGGATTGGGTTGGACACCTCTGGGCCCCACTCCTTCCTCGAGTTAGCCTGACAGACTAGGTTTTTTGGGTTTAGGTTCAAGTTCAGGCAGCAATCCCTACCCGTTACCTCACCCATTTTTCGTTCACTATTTTGCCTCCGCCAATGGCCGCCTGGAACTGGGTGACCCTCTCTACACCGCCGTCTCCGACGGCCCGAAACTCTGCCTCGTTTCCTAGGCTCTCACTGGCATCGACAACTACTCTGTTTAGGTGGGTGACTTCTGACGCACCCTTGTGACGAAGGACAAGGACGGTTTCCTTGATGGAACTGTTCCTCTTCTGCCAGAACCTCGTCTCGCCCAACAATGGAACAAATGTTCCCAATTAATCTACACTTGGATTGGGAATGTTCTCACCCCCGACGTTGCCGCCAACCTCCCTCCCACCGACGAAGCCCAGATTATCTGGGATCATCTTCGAGAGATGTACGGTCGCACCGATTGGGTGTGGTTGTTTCAGATCGACCAATCTTTGGCCGATCTAAAATAGGGCAACCTCTCCATTGCCGTTCTATTCAATTGGTTCACTGCCCTCTGCAATGAACGCGATCAAGCCGAAGAAACCCTCGAAGGCCTTAACTCCACCCTCTACCAATACCAGAAAATCAAGGAGCAAAATTGTATTATACGATTTTTGTTAATTTTGAACAATACTTACAGTGGTTTTCGATCGCAGATCCTTACCATGGAGCCTCCACCTTCGCTTTGTCGACTTTTCCACCTTGCCACTCAAGAAGAAAATCAGTGTTTAGCATCGGCTGAATATCTCTACGTAGGAGATTCGGTGATTTTGGCATCTTAGGCTTCCTATTTGCATAGAGCATTGGCTGTTTGAGGGACTCGCGGCTGGGGCGCTTTGGGCTCTTCTAAGCTAGATGCGCAATACCCCTTCTCTGGGATGGACAGCTTGGATCAAAACCCTAGATCCGACGGTCCGTATGCGCTCGACTTAGCGCTCCCATCCAACAGCTCCTAGTGCATGACCACTGCACCCGCAGTCAAACAATCGAACGGCAGCCAAATTTTCTCCAATTCACGCCGATCCAATGACCTGAATGCCCCCCGTAGACGATCCAACGGCCCAAATTCATTTTTTTACGAATATTGTAAAAGACTTAATCATACCAAAGATCGATGCTAGAAATTACACGGGAAACCTCCTAATAAAGATGATTCGAAAATTAGAGCTTCATTTCATGCTATTACCACCTCCGATGGGCCAAATTCCTTGCTCACCGAGGCCTAAATCCAATAACTCATGCAAGCCTTTAATCAAGTTGGGACTCCGAACAAGGTTGCCAGTTTTACAAGTACTTCCTTTTGTCTTTCCAGTAACCTTTCTTCAAATGCATGGATTATTGATTCGGGTGCCAGTGATCACATAATTTACAATAATTTTTTTTTTTCCAAAATTCACACCAACTACCCATCCACATCCGTCTGCCTTCCAAATGGTAACATCACCTCCGTCACCGAAATTGGTGATGTTATTCTTAGCAATTGTCTCACGTTGTGAAATGTCCTTTATGTCCCTGATTTCCAATTTAACTTGATCTCCGTTTCTAAAGTTTGTCAACATAATAATTGTCACCTCATTCTTGATTCCAAACTTTGTTTCTTTCAAGCCCATTCGACTGGCAGACTGATGGGCTTGGGTAGCATCCAACAAGGCCTTTATTTTTAGGTTCCTTTTCTTAAACAATTAGATCTATCTCATTGTATTTGTTCGGTAAAATTTAGATGCAAGTGAACATGTCGAACAAGTAATATAATGATGAGAAAAATATCGTCCCACGAAGATTGGTGAATACTAAACTAATTAAGTACTAATGATGAATTAATCCTAAAATTTATCTAGCAAATCAAAATATTGTTGAAGATGAATTAAAATTTAAAATTTCTAAAACGAAAACTCAATACTAATTAAAATTGGATTCAAGTAAGAAAAATCAAGATGAGACACATGTTAGAGCTTCTGATTTCACCATAACTACTAGATATGAATTTTCATAGTTTATACCTGCAAGAATGATATTATCTATGTGATGGTGGAATTTCCTAATATATTTACTATCCTATGTCTAGGTATAGTAAATCTATTTAGTTCATTAATTCACTATATCTCTATATGTGAATTGAAACAAACCAAATGCATTAGGATCTGTGAATATTCCTGGTTTATAATAAATCTTTTGATCATCTTATCACCAAAAGCCACAAAAATAACATGGTATATGTTTATCCACATTTAATTCATGGTTATATATTATAAAAAGCAATTGCATATTATTACCTTTCAGTCTCTAACATGCACATCAAATCATTCAAGTGGTGGCCAATCACTTAAAAGCATTAAGCATAATAATATATAACTCACATAAATAAACTATCTTGCAAAACATAAAAACTTATAGGATTTACATCATCATAGTTAGGCTACATCTTTGCTCTAACAAAAATAAACTAAAACATAAAGAAATAATGAGGAAGAATGGTAATAAGAAATAAAGAAGGCATCTTGAATCCAAGAACAAGAAGTCTATCACCCTTTTTGTCTTCTCTTCAAGAAAACCTTGAATTCTTGGCCTTTTTCTTGAGTTGTGCTCAATTTCCTCCTTCCCTTTTTTTTGTCTCTTCTCTTAAATAGGGTTTAGGTTTAGACATACTCTTATCCTAGTAGAATTGGGTCTTAGAGATCTAAAACAATTGGGTTTTGAACTCCTAATTTAATTAGGCTTTGAACTCCTAATATGATTAGGTTTTCTAATTATTTAGAAAACCCAATAACAATAAAATCTAATAACAATCATTTAAAGTCCAAGCCCATCTTGACTCTCTTGATCCTGATATTACGATTTTGCCACACAATAAGCATCAGGCTCTCCATGTTCATCTCTTTTCTCCTTGCCTTCTTGTGCTACATAAACAAGATAAATTTAGGTAAATAAAAAGGAGTTCAAATGTTTTCTCATAATTATTAAAGTTATTTATTGTCTAAAATAGGTAAAATATAACTCTATAAAAATAGAGTTATCAGTATTTTCCCCCCTCGGGGCACCTTTTGTAATGCAAATTTTCCTAATAATAATATTTCTCTTTTTCACCAATGCTTAGGTCATAGTGCTTCTTATCCTCACCCCAAATGTCCCATATGCCCTCTTGCCAAACAATCTCACCATTCTTTCCCTTCCAGCACATCTCGTGCTCTTTCCATTTTTTCTCTCCTTTACCTTGATATTTGGGGACCCTATCACACTCCTCATCGTGATGGTTCTCATTTTTTTTTCACCATTATGACGACTTTTCTTGCGGTACTTGGGTTTTTCTTATGCACTCCAAATCCCCAGTTCTCCACCATCTTACCCATTTCCTTAAACTCATCCATACCCAATTTCACTCTTCTGTCCAACATGTCCGCACTAATAACGCCCGTGATTTCTTTAACCACGAATGTTCTTCCTTTTTTTTCCTCTCACGACATTCTCCATAAGAGTTCCTGCACCTACACCCCTCAACAAAATGGGGTCGTTGAGCGCAAACATCATCACCTTCTTGAGGTTCTCGCGCTCTAAAATTTCAAGCCTCTATTCCTGAAATTTTTTGAGGCGATTGTGTGATCACTCCGGCTTACCTGATTAATTGCATGCTCTCCTGGGTACTGGATGGCAAGACTTCTTTTGAGCTTCTCTTTGGCAAGCCACCTAACACTGGTCATCTTCGTGTCTTTGATTGTTTGTGCTTTGATACTATGGTTGGCCCTCAGGACAAACTGGGTCCCCGTGCCACCCGTTGTGTATTTATGGGCTACCCTTCCTTGCAAAAGGGTTATCGGGTGTTTGATCCTGTGACTGATCGGTTCTTCATTAGCCTTGATGTTATTTTCCATGAGGATGAGTTTCCCTTTGCCTCTTTTCCTTCTCTGGATGGCTCATCCGATGTTCCTCTCGGATCTCGGCCTTTCTTATTTAATGATGACCCATTACCTCCACCTTATCCTCCCCTCAAAGTCCCCACTCCTATATTTTCCTCCCCACCACCCTCCCTTACTTTACCTACACCCGACCCTTTCCTTCCACCCGACCCCTTACCTACACCCGACTCTGCCTCCGACCCCTCTCTTTATCCTGCTCCCGAAAATTCCTTAACCATCATTCCATACATCCCTCCCACACACACCTCACCCCCAACCCTTCCTGTTGCTCCTTGTCGCTCTGGACGTCCTACTCATCCCTCTACTTGGACGAAGGACTATCTCTGCTCTTTTGTACACTCTCCTGGCACCGCCTATCCCATTATTGACTATATTAGTTTTGGTCAGTTATCACCGGATCATCTTTGCTGCATCAGCCGTATCTCGACGGACATCGAACCTGAACATTATCATTAGGCGGCTACCGATCCACGATGGTAGTTGGCCATGGAAGATGAGCTTCATGCCCTTGCCGATAATCGTACTTGGGATGTTGTCCCTTGACCCTCTCATCAGTGACCCATTGGCTGTAAATGGGTTTACAAGATTAAATACAAGGCTAATGGCTCTGTCGAAAGATACAAGGCCAAGGGCTATACTCAACAAGAAGGTTTTGATTATCAGGATACTTTTTCTCCCGTTTCAAAGGAAGGCACTGTGCGTTCCTTCTTAGCCATCGCTACTTTTCGTGATTGGTCTTTCCATCAGATGGACGTCCACAATGCTTTTCTTCATGGTGATTTGGATGAGGAGATCTATATGGAGCTTCCACCGAGATTACGCAGATAGGGGGAGTCTCGAGTATATCGTCTACGTAAATCCCTATATGGCCTTAAACAAGCTTCTCACCAGTGGTATGCAAAATTTACTTCCGCTCTCCTTTCAGCTCAATTTCGATAATCGTGCCATGATTATGCCTTATTCATTTGGCAAAAAGTACCTCCTCCATCTATTTGTTGATTTATGTCGATGATATCTTGATCATGGGTAATGATGTTCATGCTATTGAGCGATTCAAAAAGTTCTTGCATTCCACCTTTCATATCAAAGATTTGGGAGCACCCAAATATTATTTGGGCATTGAAATTGCTCATTCAGAAAAAGGCATTTCTCTCAGTTAATGGAAATTCATTTTGGAAATCATTTCTGACGTTGGACTCTTTGGATCCAAACTTGCCGTCATTCCCTTTGAACAAAATCTGAATCTCACCACACCAGAATATGATGTCGGAGTTTCACCATTGGATGCAGATCCCTCGCTCAAGGGTCCTTCAAGCTATCAGAGACTAGTTGGAAAATTTATTTATCTCACCATTATAAGACCTGACATTTGTTATGCAGTGTCAGATTCTTAGTCAGTTCATGCATAATTTGAAACAGTCTCATATGAATGCAGCCCTAAAAGTAGTTAAATACTTGAAAGGATGCCTCAGATTGGGAATTTTACGCTCCAGAAATTGCAACATGGAAATGACCGCATACTGCGACACAAACTATGCCACTTGTCCTATGAGTAGGTGATCGACTGCGGGTTTTTGTATAAAATTTAGGAATTCTTTGTTGTCTTGGAAAATGAAGAAACAGTCTACTGTCTCATTGTCATCTGCTGAATCCGAGTATTGTGCCATGGCTAAAACCACTTGTGAAGTTATTTGGTTGAGAGGACTTCTTTAGGACCTAGGAGTTCACACAAGGGGTCCTACCCTTCTTTTCTGCGATAATGATGCTATTCTTAAACTGGCAGCAAATCCTATGGTTCATGAACGTACCAAACACATCGAGGTTGATTGTCATTTCACAAGAGATAAGATTCAAGGAGTTATCAAGACGCGAGAAATACCGACTACAGAACAACCTGCCGATGTTTTCACCAAAGCTCTTTGTCAAAGACAACATGCGTACCTATTGAGCAAGCTTGGTATGTTTGACGTTTACAAACCGCCAAAACCACCAGTTTGAGGGGGAGTGTTGGAGATACGCATGTTTATTCTCCAATATTGGCAACTTATTCTTTCCATATGACATGATCTTATTTTAGGAATTGTTTATGTAATTAGTAGGAAAATATTGTTTATTTTATTTTGTATAATTTCCATGTTTAGCTCGTTATTGTATTATAAATGTACAAGTCTCTGTACATCATTGTCAAGAAAGCAATAAACCAGAAATTCCCTGTGTTTCTTCGTTCTCTCTTTGTGACAATCTTATTATAGCCAAACTAAGTTAAACTTAATTTACAAATCCTAAATTAGGGTCAAAAGATTTACATTCTATACAGAATTCGTGGTGTAGATTACAAGCTATCGATGCTTTCAACTCGAGACCGTGTTGCACGACTTTACAATCTTTAGATGGTCTGTAAAAAGATTAAAATATCAATGCTAAAGGAAACAAGTGGTTGAAGGCATTTGATAGTGGGAGATGGTCCTAAAGGTGCAATCAAGGCCATAAACAGAGAGGGAAAGATTACCAGACAGCGAGACCATTATTGATGATACAGAGCGACAAGCTGTGTCTGCTTGATGTTATTTTCTTCAGAACTTTGGGAAGAATGCAGACAGCTTTTCCATTAAATTGTGGAAGATTGCTTTCTGTAATACCTGTTCCAGCCCCTTCTTCGTATATCTCAATAGCTACGGAGCGTCGTTTGCAGGCGTGACATCACTATTACAATAATGTTACTAACATAAGGACGGACTCATTTGCATCCGTGGGGTCATGGACTGGACATGCACGCGGAAAGGCTTTTGGTCCTAAGAATTCTGAAAACTTATGAGTTTAGTCCCCAGAAATCTACCATCTGCTTCATCTAATTATGTATGGTATTTACTGACAGAGTCATACGACAGCTTTATTACATCTAGTTTCTAATTACAAAGCAAGCTTTAAGGCACATGTCTATTTTCTTGGTTCTCTAGCTTCCACCCTTTTTCTTCTTCAGTTTGACTTTCTTAGAAACCTCCTTTTAGGGTCTAGCCTAATCTTCAGCCAATAATTATTTGTAATAATGAATATTAAACAATTTATTATCTAATTTAAAATTTTATTTAATAATTAATGGTATTTATTATCTTATAACTAATTTTACAAAGCCATGTTTTAATAACGTGAAGCAAATACCACATACCATAATACATTCTCTCACCATAAGAGTTAAATTATTGGGCTATCAAAATACCAAAAAGTGTCAAGTAAGAAGCCTAAATTCTAATTTATCATAAAAAATTTATTATCCAATTCTAAAGTTAATTTATGAGTTAGTGATATTTATTATTTTATAAATAGCTCCACAAATTTATATGTTGTTAACGTGGGAAAAATACCACAAGTAACAAGTAGAACCTTCCATAAAGTCCATAGAAGTTGAAAGTAAAATTTGTTGGACAAATCATAGTGCAAACGCATTTTCCTAAGTGTATGATGCATATTTAGTTGGTTACAACAATTTGCACAAATCAAAGAGAAATTAATATAAAAATGTGTCTATCATTCTATATGGGCTTACTCTTTCTGATGAAAACCATTCCTTCCAAAAAGGTCTTAAGATTTGTCAGATTGAGTCCTTAAGTTTTGTTTTTCACGTTGGCTAAGGAGTTCTTCGAGTCTCTCTAGGGTCTTGGACGCTTTTTATCTGCGGCTTATTTATCATCCGCGATATGCCCTGGACAATTTTCATTCTTATCTTCTTTTGCATTGCATGGCATCCGTTTTAGTGCACAATCGGTCGACCATTGGCAACGTCAATAAGTTCTGTTTGTCAAATCAAACATCCTCCCATGATTAAGAGTGATGGTGTAAATATTAATCGAGGAACTACTGAATTTGTAAAGAGTTTGGAATAGACATTTAATGAAAGACTTGAAGCCCAAAAGTGGGTTTCACCTGGAGTTTTGAGGCGGCGAAGGGGGTTGCGAGTTCGGGACGTTAGGAAGTCGCGGTTAGGAGTCGATACACTAGAGGTCCTCTCTCTCTCTCTCTCTTTGAAAATTACACCTCCCTCCTCCTACCATAAATGCGATTACATCCTCGCAAGACGCTCTGCAATAACTCCTTGCTGCCACATCCTTTCCACCTGTTTCTCTTGCTGCTTCCCCTTCTCTCTCTCTCTCTCTCTCTCTCTCTCTCTCTCTCTCGATGTTATCTCCTCTTTTTCCTCATCCGTTTCTTTCTCTCCGTGCCACTTTTCTCACTCATCTTCATCACTGTGTTCTCCATAAGCCCTCTCTACCAGTACCTACCAATCATCACGCCCAATTTTTTTTTTTTAAATACCACTCTTTCAGCCCCAAAAGCCTAGCTGAACCAAAAGTGTCAAAAACAGATCTGATTGTTCTCTCATGGTTCTTTTCTTACCCCTTCAAGAGGCAAACAACCATATAATGTACATTTGTTCTGCCTTGTATTCTTGAGCATCCGTTATTTGTAGCGTCAGAGAGAGAGAGAGAGAGAGAGAGAAAACGCGTGCTTTGGGTTTATCGAGATGTTAGTAGGCGTTATAATGTTTGTTTTAAGTGTTGAACCCTAGTGTCAAGGGCCCTGCCCCGAAGGTCAACTCTTACCCACTACTTTGTGTCAAAATCTAGTCTTTTGGCACGTAAGAGCACAGAGGCTTTAGACTTTTAGAAGCTCAAACCTTTAAACACCGCCCTTCAGCGGACATGTACAATTCTTGTTAGCTTTGCTCAGACAGTTCAGAGAATCTATTAAAACCTATCCCACCACCTCCACTCAAGCAACGAAAACCAACCCGCTTGCACAGAGAGGGAGAGAGAGAGAGAGGGAGGGTGAGAGGTAAAGCAAGAGATAGAGAGAGATGTATGGTGTCTAACGGTCTGTCATAGGGTGAAATATTCAAGCCGGGAAAATGTTATGGTGAGTGACTTCAAGGGAACACAGAGGCTGTCGACCTTTAGTCATCTTTCTGGCTAAGCGACAATCAGGTTTGGTTCATGTTTATCCTTTCTCCCTCATCTTTCCCACAACTGCTGATGATTTAAGCATCATGTATTTGTTCATTCTGTTTCTCATGGTTGTGTGAAGAGGGCCTTTTATCAACTATAACGTGCACTTGGGATCATCTGGGTTACCATTTAGTGTCTAATCAGGGGTACCTGTGGGATATAGTTCAAGCAATGTCCTTCTGTCAATAGAAAGGAGAGAATAGGAGAGATAGTTGTACAAATAGTTTACAAGTGTACAATCTGACCATGTACATATGTATATCAACTTTGACGGTGGGGCACAGAGCTCTTCCCCTACTAGACTTGTTTTCTATTTATTATCAGATTTTAATGTGGTTCTCTTCTTTCCCAGTTCCTCTACTGTCTTATTTTCCTTTTTGGGAAGCAGGGGGAAGGGGAGGATGTCAATATTCCCACTGTTCGAGATATTTGGGTTTCGAGCTATGCATTGAGTTTTCTGTTGCGTTCGCACAATCTTCTTCATTGAAGTAATTAATCGGCTTAGCTTTCCTTGACAGATAAGATCATAGCCATTGAAGCCATAGAGAGCTATTGAAATGTTTCAGCCAAACGTACTCGATAGCCACCACCATGTGCTGGATATGACCCCCAAATCAACGGAAATTGAACTGGAAAATATTAGAGAAGATGATAACGAGACTAGATCAGGCACCGAAACCATGGAAGCTCCTTCCGGCGAAGACCAAGACCCCAACCAGCGTCCCAAAAAGAAGCGTTATCACCGCCACACACAGCGTCAAATTCAGGAAATGGAAGCGTAAGCATTCTCACTATGAAAGACACAGATTTCCATTATTGTTCTGTGCTATAGTTGTTTAGTCTTTCTCTACTTTGTTTCTCAGCTTCTTCAAGGAGTGCCCTCACCCTGATGACAAGCAAAGGAAGAACTGGGCCGTGAGCTAGGGTTGGAGTCTCTACAAGTCAAATTTTGGTTCCAAAATAAGCGAACCCAAATAAAGGTACGTAGCATCATCTGAGATGATGATGATGGTCTATTCATGCCGTACACATAGTACCCGTAATCTGCAACAACTTTGGCAAGAGTTGAAAAGCTACTGAACTATGAATGATTAATTTTTCTCCATTATAGGCCCAACAGGAACGCCACGAGAACTCAGTTTTGAAGGCGGAGAACGAAAAACTTCGTTCAGAGAACAATAGGTACAAGGAAGCCCTGAGCAATGCAACATGCCCCAACTGTGGAAGCCCAGCAACTATCGGTGAGATGTCATTTGACGAGCAGCATTTGAGGATCGAGAATGTTCGTTTAAGGGAAGAGGTAATGAAAAAGGATTGTGCTTTAAGCATTGTGTCATCATTGAAGCTTATTAATTACTCGGCTTGGGAATTTTAGTGACTCTTCTTCGGTTACAGATCGATAGGATATCTGGAATGGCTGCCAAATATGTGGGCAAGCCTTTGGCTTCGTATCCTCACCTTTCGCCTCTTGTACCTTCCCGCTGCCTTGAGCTTGGGGTTGGAAATTTGGGGGCACACTCAGGCTTCACAGGAGAGATGTACAGAGGCAATGATCTTTTCAGGTCATTTCCAGGTCCCTCTGAGGCGGATAAGCCAATGATTGTTGAGCTTGCTGTTGCAGCAATGGAAGAACTAACAAGAATGGCTCAGGCTGGAGAGCCCTTGTGGGTTTCCACTGACAACAATACTGAGATACTGAATGAAGAAGAATACTTGCGGAGTTTCCCAAGGGGAATACCCAAAACCTTGGGCTTAAAATCAGAAGCTTCAAGAGAATCTGCAGTGGTTTTCATGAATCACATTAACCTTGTGGAGATTCTCATGGATGGGGTAGGTAATTTTCCTTTAATTTGACATGATGAGCTGATTGTTTTGAATATATTTGAATGGTTTCTTCGATCGATATGGTATTCAGAAAAGATGGTCAACTGCGTTCTGCGGTATTGTTTCAAGAGCAGTGACTTTAGAAGTCCTATCAACGGGCGTGGCAGGGAACTATAATGGAGCGTTGCAAGTGGTATTCCAAGAGTCCTTACTCTCAAATTTCTTGTTGAAATGAGCCTAATCATCTTTCTGTGACACTAATATATAGTTTTCCTAGCCTTAAAACTGGCAAGATATGCGGCTAACTATTTTATCCTACAGATGACAGCCGAGTTCCAAGTTCCTTCGCCTCTTGTTCCAACTCGTGAGAATTACTTTGTCAGGTACTGCAAACAGCATGCAGATGGGACTTGGGCAGTCGTTGATGTTTCCCTGGACAATTTACGCCCAAGTCCACTTTCGCGGACTCGAAGAAGGCCATCTGGTTGTTTGATTCAAGAATTGACTAATGGCTACTCAAAAGTAATGAAACCTCACCTAAATTCTACCTTGGTTATCGTCGCAAACTCAGTGAATTGATTAATTCTTCCATCCTTTGATTCTTTAGGTTGTCTGGGTCGAACACGTAGAAGTGGATGACAGATCTGTTCACAACATGTACAGACCATTTGTGAATTCGGGTCTTGCCTTTGGAGCAAAACGTTGGGTGGCAACGTTAGATCGACAATGTGAACGTCTTGCCAGTTCCTTGACTAGTAACATTCCAGCTGGAGATCTATGTGGTACGAAAGTTCGAATCGTGTTTTCTCTTTTCTCGCTTTGGCAACATATTACAGGGATAGAAAATATGTAATTTTCAGTAATAACAAGCACAGAAGGGAGAAAGAGCATGTCAAAGCTGGCGGAGAGAATGGTGATGAGCTTTTGTACTGGCGTCGGTGCTTCCACTGCGCACTCATGGACAACAATATCAACAACAGGTTCCGATGATGTAAGGGTGATGACCAGAAAGAGTACCGATGATCCAGGCAGGCCTCTTGGCATTGTGCTGAGTGCTGCAACTTCCTTCAGGATCCCAGTTCCAGTGAAGAGAATATTTGATTTCCTTCGAGATGAGAACTCTCGAAGAGAGGTATATAACTTCAAAGAGGACCTTTCATCCTCTTGTGGATGATGGAAACGTTAGAGATTCCATAGATTATGTTTCTGGGTAATTTTTTCCTAAGCATTTTGTCGTGTTTACAGTGGGATATACTTTCTAATGGCGGCATAGTTCAAGAAATGGCACACATTGCTAATGGGCGTGATCCAGGCAACTGTGTCTCTTTGTTGCGGGTAAATGTAAGTTTCAAACTTAGTGCAGTTTGTATCAAGTAATCGTTCCTTACATATATGTCTGAAACTCTATATTACCACAATTGAAACTGTGTCGTTTATACAAATTGTAGAGTGCTAATTCAAGCCAGAGCAACATGCTGATACTACAAGAGAGTTGCGCTGATTCCACCGGCTCATACGTAATCTATGCTCCGGTTGATCTCAGCGCCATGAACCTGGTCTTAAGCGGCGGGGATCCAGAGTATGTTGCCCTTCTACCATCGGGTTTCGCTATACTTCCGGATGGGCGTGGTTTCAATGGCGGGGGCATTCTGGAGGTGGGTTCTGGTGGCTCTTTATTGACGGTTGCTTTTCAGATCTTAGTAGATTCAAAGCCGACTGCAAAACTCTCCGTCGGATCAGTGGCAACAATGAACAGTCTAATCAAGTGCACGGTTGAAAGGATCAAGGCTGCAGTGATGGGCGAGGGTGCATGATTTATAGGCCCTACTTATGGTGAGGAAAACCTTCAAACTTAGATGTAAATTTACCCAGCGATACTTGCATACCATTTTTTTTTTTTGGGCTACTAAGTTGACGCAATTGATACTTTAAAAGTTTTTGGTTGAGGATCCTCTTTCGTGCGAGTAAAGTCTTATAGAGTACATTCTTCCTAGCAATAGTTTATGGATCTCATTTTATCTATACTATTCAACTTCGCTTAAACAGGTAAACTTGAAAGATTTCTGGCTGCCAAAAAACAATGGGTTAGATGTCTTATCATTAAGTCTCGATTCGAACATGAATCTTGCTGTTTTATTTGTCTCCAAATAAATGTTTAACTTTAGAATCCTTACAATCATGAGCAAGTTTCTGTCTCTTACTATACTTCATCTTGTATTTAATGACCATAGTTGGAAAGAAGCTAACTTTAATGTTCCTCTTTATGATGCAGCTAGAATAAAAGAAGGGAAGAGACAAAAAGGAAACTTACGGAGGTCATGATGTCAAGTCTAAAATTCAAAAAATGGGGAAGAAGTCAAGAACGCACCTTACTCTATCCTTGCCATGTGGTGTTTGTCAGAAGCTGAGAACAAAAAGAGCAGATCACCACGCTGCAAGGGTAATTGGTTCGGGTATTGACTTCACCTAACAATGGTGAAAGTAAAAAAGTAGAGTTTGTTGTTATTAGTTGGAAGTAGTCCACATCTAAATGTCGGTAATTTCCTGTCAGCGTTTGATTAAAAGTTTTCTTGTAGTAGTGGTTATTCTCTGAGGTTTAGTCCCTCCCAATGTACGTTTTATACGAGTAATTAATTGGACTAGAAGCTTACGCGTTAACATACGTTTGTCTTCCTTCCTATATTTATGGCTTTTAGAATGAATAAGCTCTCGTTTACTGCAATTATCATATCACTATTTGACATCTGAAACCAATCACTCTACTAGTGAGGCGGTATTGGAACAGTGATGAGGAAACATACCAGTGAACTTACACGGGAATTCTGTCCTGGTGTTGAAATCAAAGCCAGTGAACTTGCGGAAGTTGTATAGAGCCATCAAAAGAAGAAAAGGAACTTCAAAAGCTAAAATCTCTTATAGTTTGTCATCCCCGATCCTAGTCTTCCTTTGAATTACCAAAATCTCAAACCAATTGCAACTTGAAACTCGTCCTGCATACTTATCACCTTAGTTTTGAACCTAACCTCCAAAACAGAAGAGTTTAAATGCAGACTGCCTTGCAGGAAAAAGGCGTTATGCTTGCCCAGTAACCCAGAATGCTCCAAGAGAAGTAAAAAATGTCTTGTAGTAGTCATTTTGGAAGTGACAGACGAACATAGTTTGTCGCATGATTCCTGAAGTGGACCATTGAAGTAGGATAATGTGGATAACAAAGTGGAATACGATTTTGGCTTAGCATTTGAAAGATACTGATATGACATCAATGAACGCCGGGGCTTCCGAATTAAAGGCTCCCCCGCGCTAAGGCATCATTTAATCTGCAGTAGATGTTGTTCAGCATATTTAGGATAAAATGCTTAGTAGAGCAGAAGCCTCGCTAAAGCAAACCACAACCGCGGAACGCTCTAAAATCATTATCACCTGGCTTTTATGTCATACGTAAGCCCACTTTACCGGAAGCAAATGTGGGTTGTTGAAACCAATGAATATATACCAAAAACCTTCAAGAAAGGACCTTTCCGTAGAATGGTGTTTATTGCTGCGCAGCAGCTATGCCAGCACAGGAATACCCGTTCGTCAACAGCATCTACGACGAAACTAGTTCATACAGTCTGCCAATTGTAGAACATCATTAAATATTGCATTGATTGATCTGAACTCCGTTCACTGCTTACCTCGTTGTCCTTTTCATCTTGCCTTCCAGTTTCACACCTTGATTTGGTAGTGCCTTAGAGCTTTTAATGAATCATAATTAGAGCATCCAATAATGCAGGGAATCATCCGTGTTGGAGTTTCTTTCTTTTAATGGACTATCGGTGAAAAGTTCCCCTTTCAATTTCGTATTCAGTAGTGCAGTTGAAAAGCAGAAATTAACTATTCCAAGAAAAGTAACGATTAGTTAGAAAAATATTAAAATGCTGTCCACCGTCCTTTTTCTGAAAAAAAAAATCTCCATTCTCACTGCAAGAAACAATTATGATGGGAATTCAAGGTAGATTATACACGAGTAGATGCACGCATAGAGTTAAAATCAAGATCAATGATCGGACACCTAATTCAAATTGATGACACAATTGCATGGAAAAATTCACATGTTTTAACATCCCCTTGTAAGCTAAAGGGGCAAGATGGACACCCAACTTGGAGTATAAGACTCAAAATTGCATTGAGGGAAGATCTTTTGTAAAGATACTCATAGGTTGATCCATGAAAGAGATGAAATGAAGATGCAATTAACCACATACAAAGCACTCTTGAATGAAGTGGTAGTCAATCTTTGTATGCTTAATATGAGCATAGAACATCATATTAGTTGTCAAGTAAAGGGTGGAGAGATTGTCATACCAAAAAATTGGTGGATGCAAAGGAAGAGCTTGAAGGTCATGAAGAAAGTACTTAATACATAAGAGTTGGGCAATATGTTAACTAAGCACTTGTATTATGCCTTAGTGCTAAAATGAGCTATAATGCATTACTTATGAAAGCTTTAAGAGATAATATTTCACCTAAGGTAGATACAAAAGATATCAACAAAATGTTGATCATATTTTTTACTAGCCCAAATAGCATCAAAGAAAGCATAAAGAGAAATCGAAGGGTTTTATGTGGGAAGAAGGCTTAAACAAGGAGTTTTGGCTAGGTAGTGGAAAATGCATTTCTTAGCTTGCCAATGAGCAATAGTAAGGGCATAGAAGAACTAGTAGGCGATTTTCATTGCATAGACAATATCTAGTTGAGTAAGATACTAAAAGACATTAACAATGTTCTTGTAAAGAAGACAATCTATTAAGGCCAATCCATAAAGAGAGAGGGGCTCACCTATAGTGCATGGAGTAAAGACTAACTTAATGTTTGTCATCTTTACTCAAGAAGAATTCCATAGGTGAACTTTGGCTGATGAAAAAGAAGACCATCTAACATAGGTTATGTTGAAGCAACATGTTCTTCAGTGGAACACGTAGAAAAGCAAGAAAAGTGCAATATGCTCTTAGGGTGTTATTGAACTCACTTCCATAACCAGCTTCAAAGTCAACCATGAATGACATTGGAGAGTTCTCTTTTGCACTACATGTACCTCTTGCTTAATGTGGATAGGTCTATATGGTGAGCTTCTTAGGATAGCAAGGCTTCTAAATAAGCTACAATTTAGCTTTTAAAAGGTATCAACCTAGTTATCAAAGAGATTTATTAGCACATGTAGTCTTAAGAGTTGATGCACCACCACCCATCCATCCAAGAAACAAAGAAAGAAAGGGAGGTACCATCCAAAAAGAAGATCTTTCAAGGAAGTCCATCACAGTTAGTAGTTCAAGTGAAAAAGAAGAAAAAGACAAGAAAACTTGAACCAACCAATTAAAAGAAATATAAAGTTGTAATATATGAATAATATTTTATGAAAGGCTACTAGCTATCCAAGAAGGTCTCTTAAGGAATTGCACCATGGTTGGCAGTTCAAGTGAAAAATGAGCAAAAGATAAGAAAATTAGTGAACCAACCAATTAAAACAAATATGAACTTGTAATATATGAATAATATGTATGAAAGGCTATTGACTATGTAAGACTAGTTATTACTCATTGTTGTGTATCTAATCTTTAAGCCATTTTGTTATAAATATTGATATCTACTAAGTTCTTTTTAGCTCATGCCTTGTTTCTTTTGCTTTTCTTGCAATTTTCAAGCTGGTAGTGTTCGGTGAAATTTAGATGCAAGTGAACATGTCGAACAAGTAATATAATGATAAGAAAAGTATCATCCCATAAAGATTGGTGAATACTAAACTAATTAAGTACTAATGATGAATTAATCCTAAAATTTATCTAGCAAATCAAAATATTGTTAATGATGAATTTAAAATTTAAAACTTTTAAAACAAAAACTCAAGACTAATTAAAATTAAATCCAAGTAAGAAAAATCAAGATGAGAAACATGTTAAAGCTTCCAATTTCACCATAACTACTAGATATGAATTTCCATAGTTTATGCCTGCAAGAATGGTATTACTTATGTGATGGTAGAATTTCCTAATTTATTTACTATCCTATGTCTAGGTATAGTAAACCTATTTAGTTTATTAATTCACTATATCTCTATATGTGAATTGAAACAAACCAAATGCATTAGGATTTGTGAATATTCCTGGTTTACAATAAATCTTTCGATCATCTTATCACCAAAAGTTACACAAATAACATGATATATGTCTATCCACATTTAATTCATGGTTATATATTATAAGAAGTAAATGCATATTATTACCTTTTAGTCTTTAACATGCATATCAAATCATTCAAGTTGTGGCCAATCACTTAAAAGCATTAAGCATAATAATATATAACTCACATAAATAAAATATCTTGTAAAACATAAAAACTTATAAAATTCACATCATAGTTAGGCTACATCTTTGCTCTAACAAAAGAAGTTTAGAACATAATAAAATAACAAACCAAAGTAATAGTAGAAATTAAGCAAAACATCTTAAATAAAAAAACAGTAAAGTTGTCATCACACTGTCTTCTCTTTAAGAATTCTTTACAAAATTCCTACAATTCAAGAATGATAAGAAGTAGAGGGAAGCTTTCGCACCTCTATTTATCTTTTTCTTCCTTGGTTTTCTCTTTCTTCTCTCACTTTTTCTCTCTTCCTTAGTTGCTTCAGCAGCAACACATGGCTTCTTCTTCTTTTCTCTCTTTTCTCTATCTTCTTCTATTGTGCGGCTCCTTCTCCATCTTCACAATTCATGTTCCTTTACCCTTTTATTCTATCTTGGGACGTGTGCCCTAAGATTCTCCCTTAGTAATTCACTTTTCTTGCCACTTTTTCTTTATTTTCTTTCTTGTCCTTTTTGTCATTTTGCTCCTCTTTTTGCGACTTTACATGTTGCCTCTTCTTTTCTTCTTTTTCTTTCATTTTCTTCTTCTTTTCGCTCTTTTGGAGTTTGCTACATAAATAACACAAAGTTACATAAATATATAAAAACTTGGATATTATCTTGTAAAACTTGTGTTATTTATATTCTAAAATAGAGTTATCAAAATAGAGTTATCAAACTTGGATATTAACTTTATAAAAATAGAGTTATCAAGACTCCCAAACTTGACATTTTGCTAGTTCTCAAGCAAAAGTAAGAGATAATATATGTTTTGGACAAAACCCCTTCTTGAAATTCACTCAAAATTGCTTAACTTAACAATTCAAAGAAAAAAAAATATAGCTTTCATCCAAACACAACAATTGTTCATAAGATAAGATAAACTCTTAACTATATTGACCATATTTATGTGTGTAAGTGTGAGTCCTTATCTTTTCAACTATATGCACTCTAAATAGATTCACATTAATATGCAATCTCTCAAAATCTTTAACCAAACCTCATAGGTTTGCTTTTCATTGCTCTCTCCACTAATGTAGGCCAATCATCTAACCAAGAATCAATAGGTCTTTTATAAGCTTGTAATGTAAGGCTAGGCTAGGGGTAAGATAAAAGTCATTTAGGCTAAATTCACCCATGAACAAATTTCTTTCTAGGATGTAATTTGAGCTTTTGTCACTTCCTTTCTTTGCTTTTTTTTTTTTTTTGCAAATGATCTTTCTATCACCACTTCTCTTATTCCTTTTTTCCCAAAAATACTTGATTTCACGTAGATTTTGACACTCACAAAAGTCACAATCATGTTTGCAATCATAAAGTAAGTAATAGGACTAGAAATGTAACCATTATAATCTTATCTTGCTAATGACATCTAACTACTATGCAAAAGCCAATTTCTGAACCTTGAGTGGCTTGAATTTGACAATAAGCAATAAGAGAATTTCATTCTTGGACAGATGTTGCATTTCCCTTGTTTTTCTTTTTCTTTTTTTTGTTTCTTTACATTCACAAAAGCAACATATTATGCTACATAATCATTGCAATCAACATCCTTCCTATATAACATTCTTCCCTTCAACTTCTCTTCACTCAAATAGACTTATATCCTAAAAATCAATATGTTCAAGGGTGTGGGATGAAAAGATAATTTGTCAAAGGCTCAAAGGTTATATATGTGGGTGTCAAATAAAAAAAAATAGATATGAATCAAGGCTCAACGGGATGACTGGTGATAAATAAATAAGGTTGGCTTGAAAGGCTCAAATGATCCAAAGAATGGCCTAAATCATTTTCTCAATTAGATACAGCCTAGGATTTCGCTTTAAGAGGAAATCAAGCAAATTCTAAGATCCAAGTGAGATCTAAGAAAATCACATACTTCACATGAATGTTATCTAGAAATACACACAATTTAAAAAATGAATGACTTTTAGTATTTAATAAATGGATCAACATAATCAGAATCACACTTAACTCACGTCACAATTGCAAGTTTGAACAAAATCTACATCTTCCTAAGAATCGCTAAGAATTCGAAACAAAGGGTTTAATCATGACATGAGAAAAAAATTCAATTAGATTTAGCAAGAAAAGATTTATTTTCCCACCCCCAAACTTGAATAAAGCATTGTCTTTAATGCAAAAAAAAAAAAAGAAATAATGCAAGAATAAAGGAAAAATAAAGGTAAAATAGGAATGAGAAAACTCCCTTGATTGTAGGTGATAGCCATAAAGAGCTCTAAGGAGATGGTGGTGACAAAACTTTCAGCAAAAGAACCAACAAAATGCTTGGGTTGCCTCCCAAGAAGCACTTGCTTTATAGTTTTCAACCAAACTATCTTTAATGTTACTACTCAAGGAGGAAGAAGATTAATGGTAGTCTTCTACATATTGACTCCTTCAAAGTAGGGCTTCAAATGTTGACCATTCACCTTAAATGTTCCTTGGGTGTCATTTTTAACTTCTATTGCTCCATATAGGAATATCTTAGTAACTATAAAAAGGCCATACCATCGAGACCTCAATTTACCTAGAAACAATTTAAGACGAGAGTTATAAAGTAATACTTTCTGGCCAACCACAAACTCTCTTCTTAATATGTGTTTGTCATGCCATCTTTTTGTTCGCTCCCTGTATATTTTGACATTTTCATAGGCCTCATCTCGCAATTCTTACAATGCATTCAGCTGCAACAATTAAGTTTCACCTACAAACTACATATCAAAGTTCAAAAATTTTAAAGCCCAATATGCTTTATGCTCTAATTCTAGTGGTAGATGACAAGCCTTCCCAAATACTAGCCTAAAAGGAGACATTCCAATTGGTGTTTTGAATGTTGTTTTATAAGCCCAAAGTGCATCATCAAGTTTCATTAACCAATCTTTCCTTGAGGCATTCACAGTTTTTTCCAAAATTCTCTTAATTTCCCTATTTGATATCTCAACTTGACCACTAGTATGAGGGTGATAAAAGGTAGCAATCTTATGGGTAACCCCGTACTTACCCAAAAGTGCTTCAAATTGTTTGTTGCAAAATGGATCCCTCTATCACTTATGATTGCCCTAGGAGTGCCAAAGCGGATAAAAATATTTTTCTTTAAGAATTTAACCACAACCTTAGCATCATTTATTGGCAATGCTACTGCTTCTACCCACTTAGACATAGACTCAATAGCCACCAAAATATACGTATTTCCATATGAAAGTGGAAAGGGTCCATGAAATCAATACCCCAAACATCAAATAACTCACACTCAATAACATTGTTTAGAGGCATCTCATGTTTCCTAGAAATATTCCCAGTTCTTTGACATTGATCACATGTAACTACACATGAATATACATCTCTAAAAAGTATAGGCCAATAAAATCCAAATTGTAAAACCTTAGCTGCAGTTTTGGTGGCACCAAAATGACAACCTGCCTCTCTAGCATGATAATGGTGTAGGATACTAGCCATCTCTTCCTCAGGAACACATCTTCTTATAACCTGATCTACACATACTTTAAACAAGAAAGGCTCTTCCCAAAAATAATGTTTGAGGTCAAAAAAGAATTTTTGACAAAATTGACCTGTTTGAGGTTAGGAAGAAGAACATTACTTACCAAATAATTGACAAAATCAGCATACCAAGAAATTTGGATGGATTGGAGCACAAAAATGTTTTCATCAGGAAATTCTTCCATAATCAATTGATCTTCTTCCTTTAGATTAAGGATTCTGGACAAATGATTTGCAACTAGATTTTCGGTCCCCTTCTTATCCTTGATCTCTAAATCAAACTCTTGTAGCAAGAGAATCTACTTGATTAACCTAGGTTTTAATTCTTTATTTTCAAGTAGACGCTTAAGAGCAGAGTGGTCAGAATAAATAATAACTTTTGAATCAATTAGATAAGAACAAAATTTATCAAAAGCAAATACTACAGCCAAAAGTTCTTTTTCTGTTGTTGAATAATTTAGTTATGCACCTAACAAGGTTCAATTGGCATAGTAAATGGTCTGAAAAGCTTCATTCTTTCATTGTCCCAAAACAACTCCTACTACAAAATCACTAGCATCACATATTAGCTCAAAAGGTAAGTCCCATTCTGGTACTACCATGATTGGTGCCGATATTAACTTTTCCTTTAAAGTGTTAAAAGACTACAAGCATTCATCAAAAAAGTTATATTTCACATCTTTAACCAACAAATTTGAAAGGGGTCTAGCAATTTTAGAAAAATCTTTTATGAACTACCTATAGAATCATCCTACATGCCCCAAAAAGCTTCTAACAAGTTTCACTGATGTTGGTGGGGGCAATTTTGCAATGACCTCCACTTTAGCTTAATCAACCTCTAATCCCTTTTTAGATATCTTATGCTCAAGCATTATTCCTTCTTGCACCATAAAATGACACTTCTTTCAATTCAAAACAAGGTTAGTCTCCTCACACCTTTGTAAGACCCTTGCTAAATTATTTAAACAAATGTCAAATGATGAACCAAATACAGAAAAATCATTCATGAAAATCTCAATGAATTTTTCAACCATATAAAAAAAAATGGCCATCATGCATCTCTGAAGAGTGGCTGGTGCATTACAAAGACCAAAGGGCATTTTTCTAAAAGCAAAGGTACCATAAGGACAAGTGAAAGTGGTTTTCTCTTGATCTTCTAGTGCAATGTGAATTTGATTATACCTTGAATACCCATCAAGAAAGTAATAAAATTCGTGTCCTGCAAGTCTTTCTAACATTTGATCAATAAATGGTTAAGAGAAATGATATTTTCTAATGGCAACATTCAATTTTCTATAATCAATACACACATGCCATCCAATAACTATTCTAGTTGGAATCAATTCATGATTATCATTTCTTTGAAATGTCATACCTTCCTTCTTTAGCACAACTTGTACAAGACTCACCCAGGGACTATCTGAGATAGGATAAATGATCCATGTATCAAGCAAATTGATTACCTCAGCCTTCACCACTTCTTGCATCTTTGGATTCAATCGCCTCTGAGGTTGAACAGTAGCTTTGTACTGCTCTTCCATTAAAATCTTGTGCATGCAAAGTGAAGGACTAATTCCCTTGATGCCAGCTATTTTTCATCCAATCGCTTCTTTATGCTCTCTCAACACCTGAAGTAATTTTTCTTCCATTGATTCTATCAAAGAAGAAGATATAATTACTGGAAAAGTAGAAACTTCATCTAAATAAACATATTTCAAATGGGAAGGTAAGGGCTTGAGTTCAAGAGTTGAAGGCTCTTTAATCGATGGCTTAGGTTTTGTCATGTGTTATCCTAACTCCTCAAACTTTGGTGCCTTTTGCTGTGAATATGGTGGATTTGCCTCCATGAGATTGGCATACTCCTGTATCTCTTCGCTTTCAATTTCCTCATTCTTTGGGTGAACCAAGCATGCTTCAAGTGGATCCTTGAAAGCTTTTTCCTGAAAGATTTTATTCACAAACTTATCAATTATCCCAATCCTAAAGCAGGAATTATCATCATAGGGATGTTTCATAGCAGTAAAAACATTAAAAGTGACAGAATCATTTTGAACTCTTAATATTAACTTCCCTTGTTGTACATCAATCAGAGCTTTTCCTATTGCTAGAAAAGGTCGACCTAAGATAAGTGGTACCTCAAAGTCTTCCTTCATGTCAAGTACTATAAAATCTGTAGGAAAAATGAATTTGTCAACTTTTACCAATACATCTTCTACAATGCCCCTCAGGGTATTTAATTGATCAATAAGCCAATTGTAGGGACACTGTGGTTGGTTTCACTTCACCCAATCCTAATTTCCTGAAAACAGAAAAAGGCATTAGATTAATACTAGCTCCTAAATCACATAATGCCTTATCAAAGTGAGAATTTCAATAGTACAAGGAATTGTAAAACTCCCTGGATCTTTCAATTTTGGAGGTAGTTTGTTTTGTAAGATGGCTGAGCATTCTTCAGTTAGCTTCACAGTTTCATACTCTTCCAGCTTCTTTTGTTTTTCAATATCTCCTTAAGAAATTTTGCATAACTGGGTATTTGAGTTAATGTATTTGCAAAAGGAATGTTAATATGTAATTTTTTAAATACATCAAGAAATTTAGAAGACTACTTATCTATTTTATGTTGTTGGAGTCTTTAAGAAATGGAACGGGAGGCACATAAGGCTTGGGATTATCAGGGAATAATGTCCTCTTGGTTGCCTGCTCAGGTTGCGTGCTAACATCATCTTCCTTATCCCTGACATTTTCCTTCTCAACGTCATCTTTTCCCACTTGTTTGCCATTTCGCAAGGTTATTACCTTTGCATCTTCTATAGGATTCTTCTCTGTGCTACTCGACAATGAACCTTGTTGTCTTCCTGAAATCATATTAGCCAACTGACCTATTTGCACCTCTAAATTTTAAACTGAAGCTTCTTGGTTTTGCAATCTTGTTTCATTGTGCTGTAACATCTTGGCGACCATTTCCTCTAAATTAGGCTTATTTTCTTCTGGTTGCCTGAATCCTAGTGGTGGCCTTATTGCACTAGAATTACTCCATGAAAAATTTGGATGGTTACGCCATCCTGGATTGTAAGTGTTGGAGTATGGATTATTTTGTAGCCTACTTGAATTTCCAACATAATTAGCATATTCACTACCCTGAGCAAAGGTGTTACCTACTTGACACTCTATGCTTGCATGTCCTCCACCACAATGATCACATAATATGTTCTAAATCCTCATGACTGGAACACTCAGGTTATTTATCTTCTTGTTAAGTTTTTCAATTTGTGCATACATTGTAGTGAAAGCATCCACTTGATGAATTCCACTAGCTTTCCTTATTGGTGACCTTTTAGTAGGCCACTGATAACTATTACTCGTCATTTCCTCCAAAAGATCATATGCTTCTTTTGGTGTCTTATTATTCAAAGCCCTTCCTACAGCTGCATCAAGCATAAAACGTAGATTTGTACTAGACCCATTATAGAAAGTTTGTACCTGTAACCATATGGGTAGTTCATGTTGTGGACATTTTCTTAAAAGCTCCTTGAATCTTTCCCAAGCTTCATATAATGATTCATTGTCCATCTGTACAAAAGTAATAACATCATTATGCATTTTGGCAGACTTTGCTGGAGGAAAGAACTTACTAAGAAATTTCTGAACCAAAGCATCCCATGTTGTAATTGATCTTGCAGGAAGAGAAGAAAGCCAAATTTTAAGTTTGTCTCTTAAAGAAAACGGGAATAGCCTTAATCTAATAGCATTATCTATGACTCCATCGTATTTAATCATATCACAATTTCAAGAAAAGCATCAATGTGAGCATTTGGATCATTGTTTAGTAGCCCACTAAATTGCACAAAATTTTAAAGCATCTAAATGAGTGCTAGCTTGATTTCAAAGTTGTTTGCTTGAATTACAGGCCTCTTGATGCTTGATGTGGCACCCTGAACTGTTGGTGCAACATATTCTTTTAGAAGCTTGTGTGGATCATCATTCTCTGTCATTTTTCTGGCTTCACTTCTTTGTTCTCTTAGCTCTTTTCATTGCTTTCTGACTGTGCGTTCAATTTCAGGGTCAAGATTAACAAGTTGTCCTCTTTAGCTACGGGTCATGCACGTTTGTAACACTCCTGAAAAGTAGTAACTAAAAAAATAATTTTTTAAAAGGAAAAATGACAATAATAAGGCAAAAGAAAAATAAAATCTAACAAAAAAATTAATTTTTTTTCAAAGAAAATAAAAACTAGATTAAACTTAGAATTATTCAGTATTAATATTAATCAGCAAGAAAACAACCAATCCCCAGCAATGGCGCTAAAAACTTGTTCGATGAAATTTAGATGCAAGTGAACATGTCGAACAAGTAATATAATGATAAGAAAAGTATCGTCCCATGAAGATTGGTGATAACTCTATTTTTATAGAGTTATTTTACCTATTTTAGGCAATAAATAACTTTAATAATTGTGAGAAAACATTTGAACTCCTCTTTATTTACCTAAATTTATCTTGTTTATGTAGCACAAGAAGGCAAGGAGAAAAGGGATGAACATGGAGAGCATGATGCTTATTGTGTGGCAAAATCGTAATATCAAGATCAAGAGAGTTAAGATGAGCTTGGGCTTTGAATGATTGTTATTAGATTTTATTGTTATTGGGTTTTCTAAATAATTAGAAAACCTAATCATATTAAGAGTTCAAAGCCTAATTAAATTAAGAGTTCAAAACCCAATTGTTTTAGATCTTTAAAACCCAATTCTACTAGGATAAGAGTAGGTCTAAACCTAAACCCTATTTAAGAGAAAAGAAGAGGCAAAAGAAAAGGGGAGGAGGAAATTGAGCACAACTTAAGAAAAAGGCCAAGAATTCAAGATTTTCTTGAAGAGAAGACAAAAAGGGTAACAGACTTCTTGTTCTTGGATTCAAGATGCCTTCTTTATTTCTTATTACCATTCTTCCTCATTATTTCTTTATGTTTTAGTTTATTTTTGTTAGAGCTACAATGTAACCTAATTATGATGGTATGAATCTTATGATTATTATGTTTGGCAAGATATTTTATTTATGTGAAGTTACATATTACGGAGTTTAATGCTTTTAGGTGATTAGCTACCATTTAGATGACTTGATTTGAATGTTAGAGACCGACAGGAAATAGCATGCAGTTGCTTCTTGTAATATGCAACCATAAATTAAATATGGATAGACATATACCATATTGTTTGTGTGGCTTTCGGTGTAAACTGGGAATGTTCATAGATCCTAATGCATTTGGTTTGTTTCAATTCACATATAGAGATATAATGAATTAATGAACTAAGTAGGTTTGCTATACCTAGACATAGGATAGTAAATAAATTAGAAAGTTCCGCCATCACATAGATATTGTTTCTCTTGCAAGCATAAATAATCAATATTAATACCTAGTAATTATGGTGAAATCGGATGCTCTAACATATTTCTTGTATTTAGTTTTCTTAGACTTAGTTAATCTATCATCTATCAATTTAGTTTGCTAGATAAATTCTAGGAGTTATTCACCGTTGGTAATTAGTTGGTCTAGTAATCACCAATCTTTATGGGACGGTATCTTTCTTATCATTATATTACTTGTTCAACATGTTCACTTACATATAAAATTCATCAAACAATTGGTGAATACTAAATTAATTAAGTATTAAAATACTAGCAAATCAAAATATTGTTGATGATGAATTTAAAATTTAAAACTTTCAAAACGAAAACTTAAGACTAATTAAAATTGAATCCAAGTAAAAAAAATCAAGATGAGAAACATATTAGAGCTTTTGATTTCACCATAACTACTAGATATGAATTTCCATAATTTATGCCTGCAAGAATGGTATTACCTATGTGATGGCAGAATTTTCTAATTTATTTACTATTCTATGTCTAAGTATAGTAAACATATTTAGTTTATTAATTCACTATATCTCTATATGTGAATTGAAACAAACCAAATGCATTAGGATCTGTGAATATTCCTGGTTTACAATAAATCTTTCGATCATCTTATCACCAAAAGTCACACAAATAACATGGTATATGTCTATCCACATTTAATCCATGGTTGTATATTATAAGAAACAATTGCATAGTATTACCTTTCAGTCTCTAACATGCACATCAAATCATTCAAGTTGTGGCCAATCACTAAAAAGTATTAAGCATAATAATATATAACTCACATAAAAAAAATATCTTACAAAACATAAAAACTTATAAAATTCACATCATCATACTTAGGCTACATCTTCTCTCTAACAAAAGAAGTTTAGAACATAATGAAATAACAACTAAAGCAATAGTAGAAATTAAGCATAACATCTTAAATAAAAAATAAGGAAAGTTGTTATCACACTGTCTTCTCTTTAAGAATTCTTTACAAAAGTCCTACAATTCAAGAATGATAAGAAGTAAAGGGAAGCTTTCACGCCTCTATTTCTCTTTTTCTTCCTTGGTTTTCTCTTTCTTCTCTCACTTTTTCTCTCTTCCTTGGTTGCTTCGGTGGCAACACATGGCTTCTTCTTCTTTTCTCTCTTTTCTCTCTTTCCTTCTCTTGTGCGGCGCCTTCTCCATCTTCACAATTCACGTTCCTTTGCCCTTTTATGCTATCTTGGGACACATGCCCTAAGATTCTCCCTTAGTAATTCACTTTTTTTGCCCCTTTTCCTTTATTTCCTTTCTTATCCTTTTTGTCCTTTTGCTCCTCTTTTTGCTACTTTACACATTGCCTCTTTTTTTCTTCTTTTGACTTCTTTTTCTTTCCTTTTCTTCTTCTTTTCGCTCTTTTGGAGTTTGCTACATAAATAACACAAAGTTACATAAATATATAAAAACTTGAATATTGTCTTGTAAAACTTGTATTATTTATATTCTAAAATAATTAAAATAACTCTATAAAAATAGAGTTATCAGTAGCTTCCAAAAATAATAACTATCATTTTCCTAAATCAATCAATGTGAGCAACCTTATTACCATTAAGCTTATTGAAGGAAATTATTTGTTCTCAATGACTCAAATCAAATCTCTCTTTTAAATCTCAAAACTAATTGGTTTCATTACTAGTGATATACCAAAGCCAAACTAAACTATTGGTGAAGAGGAAACCTTAACACTTAAACCAAATCATGACTCTTGGTCATAAAGTGATGTACTAGTCAAACATTGGATTATAAATACTCTATTTGAAGAAGCCCTAGACAATATCTTTGGGCCTAAAACTTCATCCCAAGTTTAGGATAGGTTGGCCAACCATTTCATTTAAAAAACTAGAACTCAAGAGTCCAACTTACTTTCTCAACTTAGTAACATATGCAAAGGTATATGAATCAACTAAGTTCAATTGGAAAACTTGTTTACGATTTTATAAAAAAAATTTCAACTTTTGAAAGATCTTGGTAAAAATTATAACTCTTTCAAAAACAACTATATTGAATTAACTAAGTTCAATTGGAAAACTTATTTATGATTCTATAAAAACATTTTTGACTTTGAAAGGTCTTGGTGAATTTTTTTTTTTATGAATATGTGAGTTTATTCATCGAAGAATAAGAAATAAATAAGCTTAAGGGCATACCCCAGCATTACAATTCATCTAGGAGAAGATAGAGTTTGGAATTCTCCAACTATGACTCAACAAACCAGTAGCTAGAGAAAGTTTATCTTGGTGAAAATTATGACTCATTCAAAACAACTATGTTTCAACCACCTATACTTTAATTTAGCATAGTGGTATCATAATTCCAAGCATATGAGTCATAATTATTAGGTATCCAAAGAACTTACTCCCTACTCCAAATGGAAATATTGCTTTTACTACAAAAAAAAGGAAACAAAATTTGAAGGGAATAAATGTATTAAAAGTTAAGATGAAAGGATCACTAGTTTGGAGTTTTAAGAATATTTTACAAGTAAGAAGTGAACTTACATAACTAATGATGGACTTATAATACAATATTACCAAAATTTATGTAGCACTAACTAAGAATAGAGAATATATTAAATGGGCAAGACTTATATGAAAAGGAGTACCAAATCATAATTTTATCTGCTAGATCATTTTGAAAGACAAACTATCTACAACAAATTATGTGACTATTTGAAATAGCTCAATGGACCTACAATGCAACCTTTGCTAACAAGGAGAAGAGTTATAAGAACATTTATTTTTTAAATGTAAGTTTACAAATTACATATGAAAGACTCTATTAGGTATGAATGGATTAACTCGAATAATTGAACATTAAAGAGCTGAAATATGTTGGATGATTTAGGTTGTCAAGAGTAAGAGTTTTATAGTAACCTTGCTTAGTATATCTTTCAAGACCGTATTATATCACATTTGGAGGGAAAAAAAATAGGAGAAGATTCAATGATAAAAGTCTAGATAATTTGATTATTATTCCTAAAATCAAGAAGGACATGAGAGGGAAGATTTCATCTACCAGAGGAATAAAGCTTATAAATTGTAATAAATTCTTACAAGAGTTTTAAAATTTTTCAAATGCAATGTTTGAGCCTAAATGATGATGTTGTAACTGAATAATCTTGTAATTATTTATTATGATATATAATTATTAACCTTTCACCAAAAACCAAAAAAAAAAAAAGGAAACATAGGAGGATAAGGAAATATAAAATGTCAAGGTAATCAATAACATTTCTTAGCACAAGGACGTGGATTCTTTTACATAAAGCTACAACAATATAGGCATATTCAAACATAATAAGATGAGCACTAATAACAATAACAATTCTTTCTGTGATATATCATATGTCTTCCTTCAAGATCCTATTACCTATCAAATCTATGGAAGCAAATGACATGTAGCTTTAAAATGTTAGTATAGATTTGATCACATCTTCTAAATAGATAGTATACCAAAGGCATTGGAAACTTTGCATATAAATGAGCCATATAATGATTTTATGGCAAACTCTAGAGCATCAATACATATAGTAGAATCAATAAGTTGTCTATTATCATTTCAAAATATTTTGGATCTAACACAATTTTTGTCAAAAATGGTGAACCAATTTCTAATACACACATAGGATTTATAAATCTCAAATAAAGACAAATAAAACTAAATTTAGATTTAGTTGCTCTTGCCATTAAGCAAAATTTATTATATGTATCAAAGTTAATAGATGATAATCCATGTTTCGTTATGTTTGACAAAAATTCCTTTCTTGTCAAGTATCTAGTTATCTAGGAGAACCTATTAACGAAAACTAAAAGAGGAGGCAAATATGCACTACTTGAGAAAACAGTAGCACATGACATAAATGATTGTGGCACTTGAATTTGTGAATGTTGAAGAATTTATGTAACCAAAAGTTAATTGACTTAAAGGGAGAAATACTTAAATTTTGTATTGTATGCATAGAAAGTAAAAGTCATTTTTCACCCTTTAATTGCTCCATTATAGATCACTAGTACCATTAGAAATGATACATAGTAATTTTTTTTTTATGAATGTTCTCTCTCTCTCTCTCTCTCTCTCTCTCTCTCTATATATATATATATATATATATATGGTTATATATATTCATAAATGAAAATTATATTTCTATCAAACTTTTGTTGATTTTAAAGTCATGGTATAATGTCGGTTTGATATAGAAGATCAAACTTTTGCAATCAAACAATGAAGGAAAATTCATAAGTAAAGATCTTGAAGACTTCTCATGCTACCACAAAATTATACACCAAATGTCATGGCCCTACAATCCACAATAAAATGGAATAGCTTAAAGGAAACATAAACATATAGTCAAACTTGGATGATTAATTATAATGGGACCCCTAGGGCCTCAAAAATATCGAGCATAAGCTTTTTTTATCACCATTTATCTTATAAAGAGACTACTCTTATTATTATTAAATAAAATTTCTCCATTTAAGGTATTATACAACCGAATTCCTAAATATGGAGCTTTTAAAGTTTTTAGAATGTAATATTTTCTCTATTTTTTATTAACAATGACTGATGAATTGGCTTCTAAATCAATAGCTTGTGTCTTTATAGGATACAATACCCACCATAAAGGGTACAAGTGCTTGTATATTGCAACAAGTAAATTATTTATTTCAAAGTGTGTTATTTTTGACAAAAAAGTTATCCTTTTGTGGGAATAAATCTATCTAGTATGAGTACTATTTTGGATTGAACAAATGATCTTTTTTCAAGCTTGACAAAATCCCAAAACTTGGATTCAATTTTAATGAATCAACAATTCTAAATACCCAACAAGGAAGAAAGATGACCGAAGGATTTTGCCCATGACAAGAACATCTCATCCACAAAACAACTCCACTCTTTCACATCTTTCCATCCAACAATTCAAAATAAGGAAAGATTGTTGCATAGCATTTAGAACAATGTGAAAGCACAAAGCTTGGCGAGTTTACATAAAGGTATGTACATAATGAAGAAATTGTTACAACACCATTTATTATTGTAGTACAAAATACCACTTTAAATATTAACTTGTTTGATTCAACAAACTCTAAATTGCCATTCTTAAGCGATCATTTTTTCCTTCTTCATCTCTTACTTCTTCTAGCCATAACAAGATTTATGTCATCCTTTGAACCTTCTAAGATAAACCTTCATTCTACATCAATTTTAACTCAATATCATCCCAACTAAGACAAAACAAAAACTTTAACAAAAGGTCATAAGATGACTACTAGAAGCTAGGTTAGAGTTCAAAACCAAACCCTTGTTAAGCATTACATGCTTGCTCAACAATTCCTTTAGCACTTATGGCCATTTTAAACACTCTTTCTCACCCAGGTTGGTGCATTGGCATGGAAAATGATATGGGTGCATTATAAAAGAATAGAACATGGTTTATACTTCCATGATTGCCTACTATGAATATAATAAGCAATAAATGGGTTTTTAAGGTAAAGGTATTTCCACAGGGAATGTTGAATCGCCTAAAAGTATGTTTTTGGCTACCACCAAGAATCAAGAATTGACTATCTAGAGACTTATCATTCGATAGTTTGTCCAACTAGTATAAGGTTAGTCATCTCCCTTATTGTTATACGAGGATACCCTGTTAAAGAGTTTAACATTGAAAATGTGTTCCTTTATGGTTACTTAACTTAGCCATCTTTATGGAACAACCTGATTAATTTATTGATCCAAGATATCTTGAGCATGTCTTCTTCTTGCATTGTGCATTCTATGAGTTAAAATAGTCACCACATGCATGGTTTTAAAGGGTTTTAACTTTCCTACTAGACATGATTTTAATTACTTATTGTTTGACCTTTTGTTGTTTTTATAGCAAAATTGCATAGCTTTGGGTGTTTCTTAACGTTCACAAGCTAATCATCATTTGAAGTTTAACCCATATTATCAAATTTTTTGCACAAAAACTCAAAATCTATTTTCCTATTAAAGGCTTCTAGCATATGTACTATTTCTTGACTTGCAAGTTAAGTATAATGAAGCAAAAATATTTATGTCTTAACATCAGTACCCTTTGAATGTTCCATAACAAGCTAAGATGGCTTACAATTAAAAAATTTCAACCTTTATAGTAGTAAAAAAATGCTACCATATTAAACAATGAGCAACTACTTCATCCACCACCATCTTTGTTGTATTTTGGGTTCATTTCACTACTTATACCATATACAACTTGATATAAGCCAATTTGAGTACAAAAACTACCAAAAGAAGAATGTACCATGTTTCAAGGACTTCTATGAGTTTAAATGTATCTTACATTATTTATGAGAAACTTCTAACTATGGTATGCAATTTCATCAACAAAGCCTAACATCTATATACAAGTTTACATACAAATTATGGAAGCTATGACAAAACCAAGAAGTCAACTACAAGATATCTTATGTTTATGGTACCAATCTTATTTCATGGTTATAAAAGAAACAAAAATTTGTAACTTGATCATCAACGAAGGTAAAATACAAAGCATTAATTGAAGGAATTGGAAAAGTTGCATGGCTAATGAATCTATTATGAAATTTAGGGGTAAGTTGGTTTGCTTTTATACATATGTTTTGTGATAACTTATTTGCATTACAAATGTTAACAAACCTAGTTAAACATAACTAGACTAAACATATTAAAATAGAAATACATGTATAAGAGAGAATGTTGCTTAAGAATGTTGCTTAAGAATGGTGATAACCATTTTTGTTCCTATAAGTTAGAAACTAGCTAATATGCTCACAAAACCACTACCAAGGTATTGGTTTGTAGAGCTATGAAACAAAATTGGTGTATTATAGGAGGGTGCTGAAGTAACAGGTTTGTTAATGGAGCAGATAGAAAGAGCCAGGCAAGCAACAAGTTTTCAAGATAGGAAGGCATCCAAATAAGCAACCATTCAACTTCTAAAAGGGTAACCTAGTCACAAAGGGGAGTTGTTAGCACATGTGATCTCAAGAGTCAATGCACCACTATCCACCCATCCAAGAAACAAAGAAAGAAAGGAAGGCACCATCTAAGAAACAAATAAAGAAAGAAAAGCATCATCCAAGAAGAATGTCTTAAAGGAAGTCCACCATGGTTGGCAGTTCAAGTAGAAAAAGAGAAAAAGACAAGAAAACAAGCAAACTAGCCAATTAAAAGAAATATGGAGTTGTGATAGATAAATAAGATTTTATGAAGGATGTTGAATATATAAAACCAATTATAGCTTAGTGTTTTGCATCTAATCTCTAAGACATTTTTTATAAGTATTTTATATATAAAAAGCTCTTTTTAGCTTATATTTTGTTCCTTATATCCTTCTTATAATTTTAAGTGGACAAACTTCAACGCCAAGAAAATAATGAGCCTAAGTCTTTGATTGCAAACTCCTAATAAAGAATAATGAATAGATTGTAGAATGAAGCCTCATGGAGTCTATAAGGATAATATCATCCACATACACAAGTAAAATAAAGTTGTAATAGGCAATATGTAGAGTAAATAAAGGGGTATTTGTCATAGAGGTATGAAACCCAATCAATGTCAAAGATGAGCTTAGTTGTTGATACCAAGCATGAGAAATTTACTTGAGATCATACATTGTGTGGTGAAAAGGACAAACATGGTGAGAACAAGTAAAGTCATTGAATCTCTAAGGTTACTCCATGTAGATGTTTTTAGAAAGATACCCTTAGAAAAATTGGAGACATTCAATTGATGAATACGCTATCCATGAGAATAAGCAAGTGCTAGCATAGTATAAACTATGACTAATTTGGCAACTGGGCTACAAGATTCTATAAGGTCAATCATAACCTATGAATGAAACCCCTTAGCTATTAGGTGAGCTTTGTAGGGCTTGAAAAAGCCATCCAAGGAAAGCTTAACCTTTTGTATCCATTTGCATATGATGGGATGAGTACTAGGAGGTGATGGAACTAATTCCCAAGCATCATTCTTGATAAGTGTGATGTACTCTATAACCATCATTTTGCATCACTAAGGATCTTGAGAAGCTTGGGTGAAGCAAGTAGGCTTAGTATAGTGATGTGTGGTCACAATCAAGGCAAATGAGTGTTGACAATTAAGGGTTCAATAAGAAATAGTGCCATCCTGAAGGTAGGTTACCATGCAATTTGGACAAGTTAGTGGGCATGAAGAATGAGAGGCTAAGGGCTCAAGTGGCAAGTGGTGTATGTGGTTAAGTAAAAGGAAGGCCACGATAAGCAAAGTATAAGGGTGAGGATGGGAGGTTGTGGTATATGGGAGGTTATGGGGCAAAAGGTAATTATAGAGTATGGAAGGGAAACATGTCTCATGAAAAACTACATTTACCATAATGAAAAATTGTTTACTCGTAATATAATAAAAGCAGTAGCCTTGATAATTAGGAGGACATCTCATGAATCCATATGCTTATGAGTGAGACATTAGCTTGTGAGGGACATATGGGAAGAGAGAAGAAAAAATTGCATAACAAAACATTACAAAAGTTTTACATTGGAAATATATGATCTTTGGTAATATTTAAATGTAAAGGTTAATTGCTTAACTCATGAACTAACTTTGTGATTAGATCATGGGTCTATTTTTAATGAAGGTTGTGAGAATATCTTGAGACTTAAGAAGCATTGTGATCTAGTTATGCTTTTATTTAAAGCAATGATGTTATGTTGGATAAGTAGCTTTGTGATATACTTCTCGCTAGAACTTTTTATTTATTTTAAATTTGGGATAAATGCTAGTACGCTAAAAGGAACTTAAAGAAACTCAAAAAATACCAAATAACAGTTAAACCATGAACCCCGTAATAACCAAGTAAGGCCTCCCTAGCGGCCAAAACAATAAAACTAGACATTCAACACAAAGGAAGGGGCTTCCTACCATTAAAGCCACCTTGAAAAGCCTTTAGTGTCAACTGGCCAACGGTTATGAAAAGGCTGGAAACCCGCAAGATATCATTACTACCTTTTGTACCTGAGGAAAAATATAGAAGGAATTCCAAAAATATTACAGATACAAGTTTTAACTGGTTGTACTACTTTTCTGTCTACTTTTATAAAGACCAGAAGCAGCTTATTTCACATTTCATTTTTATTTAAGTATTCAACTGTGGTAATCTTCCACCTTTTTTGAAAGGTAAAGACGTCTACTTCTCCATGCACCGTGCATAAAGTTTCCCATCAGCGCAGATGTTGGGATTCACAAGGCCCTGCACTGGCGCCTCCCGGCAGTGACGACGGCGCTTGAAAGCAATTGAATTGGTAATGTGTCGCTACGAGACACCGGTTAATTATGATTATCGAGTTACCGCATGTGAGATGACAATGGTATCCTTGCAAAGGCCAACACTGAAGCCTGCACTGTTCCCAAAGAAATCATCGACCAAGTGCCATACAACAATATGAATTTATCGGAGTAAAGATACAGTACGAGGAGAGTTGGAAACCCGTTGTAAATGTTGGTAGTCCATCCTTATCAAATAATTAAGAAAATAAGAAGATAAAGTTTGAAGTCAAAAATAAATGGAACAGCAGCAAGAGGTAGTAGCCAAGTTTGAACATGCTAAATTTAATGGCAAATTGTGTATTGTCTCATATCATTCTATCTATATGGAAATAACTATAGAACAGGTTGAAAATTTCTTGAAGATAAATTATTATATTTTTAGGGTTTAATGTTTTCTATAAATTAAAGATTTATGTTAAAAAATGTAAGAGAGAAGTCCTTAAAGAGAATTCAGTTTCTACATAAACTAAAAACAGAATAATTTTTTGTGTTAACTTTGAAAGTTTGTAACTTTCTCCTTACTTAATAAAATTTTGTATTTCTTGTTTAGATCTCTTCCTTGTCTTATCTAGTTTTTTTGCCCAGTTTTATTCCATTGCATATTGAGTCAAAAATCAATCCTACAGTAAATTGCAGAAGCCATTAAATTGTGGAAGAAACTTGGCATCCAACTATTCGGGAGTATTATTGTTATTGTAAATGAAGCACAGAAGCAGCAGTCCGTATCTAGCTTGACAATAATGTGCAGCAAACCAGAACACTGAAGAAGCAGAAGGCTTGGGAGAGCAAACCACGCATTTATGGCATTGCCAGAGAATAATGTAACTTGTTTGTAGGCATTGTATGGGTGCCGTTTTTCTTGTTCTTTTTCATCTTACATTACACTTTGTATGCTAGGAGGCTGAGGCAGATGGCGGTTGAAGAAGGCGTTGCGCTTTTATTGAGTACGCAAGGGAAACGAAGGTGGTCAAGTTTTGCCTTGGCTAGCTTTAACTAGACTGTCGTGTCTCACTACAGTGTTACTGTAAAAACATGTCATTTATTTCCAAACAATACATATACATGCGTGAGGGGGCTTCATTATTGAACTGCTAGAGTGTGCGCAGCTCTTTATTGAGTACGATTTTTTTTTTTTATATTGAATCAAAAGCCTTTTTTAAAATAAAAATCTAAATTTATATTGATTATATTTAGTATAAGAAATATAGGAACATATCTTAATATCACAAAAGTTACTACAGCTATAAAAAAAATAAATGTTTAAAACTTCTGAATCTTACTTAAAATTATCAATCATCAATCAGAATATACATCATATTTCTTGACGCTTGCAAGCTTTGCTGATCAGGCCATGTCACTTGGACATCCCATTTAGCACAGGAGTGACCAATCCATACTATCAACAGATGTTAAATGCCGAAGATCAGGCCCAACTGACCTGTCTGGTTGGGTTTACCAGGAGCTTTCGGGCTTAGTTAGGAACTCTTCACTGCTTGTTAAAGAAAGAAAATGAACATCAAAGACCTAGCTATTTACCATGGACCAGCTCAAGGGATTGGTGTCACGTCGGAGATCCTTTCGGGCCCGCAATCAAATATTTTAAACGTGCGGATAATAGAGAGAGACACGAAGCATGTAGAGAGGTTTTAAAAAGATTCCTTATCTTTTTTGTGCTTGAGTGCGGTTCAATCCATAACTTTGATTTCAACTCCATATCCACCAGCTTTCAGCCGCTTGTTATACTTCACCATCTCTGTTGGTCCTGTCTCACAAAGTTCCAAAGAAGTGGCCACTGATTCAGAAAAAGAACCAATAGTGACATTTGGAGCAGACATCTAATGGAGCCGGGGGGCGGGGGGGGGGGGGACAGATTCCTTAGACACCTTAAAATACCTTCCCGAACCGTGCTTTAAATGGCCACAAATCGTGTAAATCATGTCTTTCATGAGATATATATATAGAGAGAGAGAGAAGATCTGGAAGCAATTTATATTTTTGCTTTCTTGCTGCTGGAATATGTACATTGGTCCTATTTATAAGAAAAAAATGAACAATTAACAAAGCAAAATAACAAATCCTATTGCAACAATGGCAACTATGCGACACCATCTTGATAACACAAGAATTCACTTGTAACCCCCAACAGATACGCTATCTCCTCATGTGTTCTAACCTGCCTCAAATTTATTCTATGAATTAACCAACCATCACGCCTTTGAGTATTCCAAAGCACAAAATGCCAGACGTTGATGATGCCAATCTATTAAGCGAATGCAATTGTTAGATCTTAAGATGAATTAAGAATCGAATGTTGTTTAAAATTACTAAGCTAGTTCAGGGAACCACATCATCTGGTGATACAGCTCTCATGAGAATGGAACAATTAGCAGTACTTTCATTTTCTTTCTCTTGCACATTCATGGATCATAGACAGCACACTATATCTATTAAGTTAGGGGGCTGATTCATTTTTGAGTGATTTTATGTTGAATTACAACTCTTTTCATTCTTTGAAGAATTTATTCATAAATAACTCGTAAGATACATATCTTGGATTAGCTTTTTAAAAAATTATTTGTTATGGCTCTTTAATTGTGGGGTAGAGATAATTAAACCTAAATTGGGCTTTCACTATCCTGTTTGGTTCGAACTTTGGTCACCTAGTAGGTAGCCATCTCATCTGAAATCTATTCTTAAAACAGATGACTTCGAAAATTTTGCTTTAATGAATTTATGAGCCTGACAGTTTCCTTCAGTCTCCTTGTTCATGATAATTCAGCCCTTGCCATCCCTGTCTATAGATGAAATCCACTCTTCTAGTGATTAAGGTCGAAACTTCTTAAGAAGTTAAAATGCATGAGTTAAACTTACTAAAAACAACTTGCCTTGGGCAAAGCAGATTGGTTGCTTTTGTAAAAATATCGAGGAAGTACGAACTAAGAAGTAGGGAGAGAAAGAAGGAAATAAAAATAATATATAGAAGCTTTGATTTTTTATATTATTTTTATTTAATAAAAATAACATATGTAACCATTTTCTTTGTTTTCACGTTGTGTATTTAACGTAATTATGCCTCCTATAAATATAATTTTCAATCCCTCCACTGACAATTCTCTTTGAACAGTAATGGGGTTCATGTCTGCCTTAACGAGTTGCGCAATGATCATGTCAACAATGCCTCAGCAAGTTGTGGTGTTTGATTTTTTTGGCTGGGTATCTTTCGTTGGTCAAAATTAAGGAATGCGATTTCAGTGATGCAGCTCTCATGCGAGTGCAATAACTATTTATAATGAAATTCTATACATCTTGTGAATTATTAAGATCACACACCAAAGTACATGTAAAAAATTTTCCAGTAGTTTTCTTTTCTTTCTCTAGTACGTTCATTGATCATAGGTAACAAACTATACTAACTAGAATTACTGCTGCAGCTACCTAGGCTAGTTCATAACCTGCTTGACCCTCACAGCACAATGTTACTTAAAAGGTTTTAATCACTTTTAAGTAATTTTAAACTGATTTGCTCTTATTTTCATACTTTACTTTGAACAATTTATTTGTAAATAAATCATAAAATATATATCTTAGCTTAGGCATTTAAACAGTTAGATTTTTTTTCTTAAGGGTATGAGATGTCAAATCTAAAACTTAGGTTATGGACATACACTAGCCAGCCACTTGGCTGCGCTTTTTGACAAACAATTTAGACCCACCACCCACCGAGTGGACAGCACCTTTGGAGGTGAGAGGTGGGAGTTGGATTGTCTATCTCACTTGGGAATGGCTTTTTAGATTTTGGATAGAGATAATTAACCATAAATGGTGCTCTAACTGCCATGTTTGGTTCAATATACTACATCCTACGACATTGTCCATCATCATCCCTCTTCGTGCTAATTTAGCTCGTCCTTGTCCCTTTATAAATATAATATCTTTTTCTTACAGTGATTATGGTTGAAACTTCTACAAAAGGAAAAAAAAAAAAGGCATGAGTTAATCTTTCTGACCAAGGACAATTTGCTTTGGGTAAAGTCAGTTGAACGCTACAAAACATCTTTTCTTTAAGCCAATTATTTACCATCTTTGGGTTTAGACTGTCTGAACAATGGGGCATGTCAATAATTTCCTGGTTCCACACGGACAGGAGAAATAAACGTTGTTCTCGTTTTATAGCAATCAGATCAATCGCTTTCCTAATCCCCTCGATGCTTCCTATGTGTCATAAAATCATACCTTACCTTGGATTCGTTTTGCATAGCAGAACTCCTCTACATAAGTGCTACTAATCGGCTCCAAGAGGAAGACGGACCACAAAATCCCCTACATACAAGCAAGAAACTTCCTGTACCTCTCATACCATGCGAACTCAACTTCTTACCGGCAAAATTGATCCATCCCCTGGATGGTGCAGAGCTAGCAAGAGAAGAATCAGCAGTGTCTCGGTGGTCCGTGCGGTTCATGGCTGCAGCACTGGGATTAAGGAAACTCCGGCGTGGAATGGTTTGAACATGAGGACTGCGACAAAGCCTCAGTTTGAAACTGTTAAAGGGTGTGCCAGTAAAGGAAAATTCGGGAGGTTTGGGGGGAAGTATGTGGGAGAGATAATGATTACCTGTTTGAGGGAGCTTGAAGCCGAATTCAACTTGGTTTTGCACGATATCCAGTTTCAGGTTGTTCGTAAAAACAAGCATGTACCTCCCTAAGGGATGAAATTTCAATTGCCTAAAGCATGAAATCGATCTTGAAAGTCTATAAACCCAGAAAAGTAAAATAGTTGAGCTCATAAGAAATAGCATGATAAATATTGCGAAAGAAAACACTACATTTACTCTCCACAAAAACTAAGTTTCTTTGTACTGGATATACTGCAGGCGGAGCTTGCGGCAGCTCTAAGAGACTTTGTTGGGAGGGAGACGCCTCTGTACTTTGCCCAGAGGCTGACGAAACACTACAAGAACAATAACGGAGAAGGGCCAGACATATATCTAAAGAGAGAGGATCTCAATCATGGGGGATCACACAAGATCAACAACGCCATCGCTCAGGCAATGATCGCCAAACGCCTGGGCCTGAAAAGTGTTGTGGCAGCCTCTGGCGCTGGGCAGCATGGTATCGCAACAGCTGCTGCATGCGCCAAACTTGCTTTGGAGTGCACCATCTTCATGGGCACCAAAGACATGGAGAAACAGTCATCTAATTTGCGCTTGATGAAGCTGCTGGGTGCTAAGGTATATTGCTACTTCCAGCTCCCAACTTGCCTTATTTCATGAGAGTCGCAAAATATTCTCTCTTTACGGGCCTCCTTGTTCACGAAATATTGCTCCCTCTAAATCCAAAATTGTTGTTAATGGTATAGATTGTTGCTTTAACTTTAAAGCTAACTTTTGAGTTGGTCCAAAATCTTCTATCTTAAGAATATCTTAATAATTTTTAACATATAATTGGAGTCCAAGTTTCTCTCTTAACACTCCTAACATGGTGAAGGACGGTAGTAATAGTATAAATTATCTTATATTACCAAGATATGCATCTAAAAGTTTACTTAAATTAGAAATAATTTCAGACTTAAATCTTTTATCTTAAAATATCTTAATATTTTAACATGAGCCTAGATTTCTCCCTTATCACCCCTATTATGATAAGATATTGTGTTAATTACACAGACTGTCTTTATATTGTCAATACATGTGCTTGAGGGTTTGTTTAAATCAAAAGAAATTTAATTTTTTTTATTTTTCTGAGCTAACTTTTTAGTTAAGTTAATATTGTATCTTAAAGTATCTTAATGTTTTAACATCTGTTATTCTAACGAACAATCCCGGTCTTAGGTAAAAACCGTTGATGGCAATTTTAAGGAGGCAACGTCGGAGGCCATCCGGGATTGGATGGGGAACATAGAAACCAGCTACTATCTGACCGGCGCAGCCGTGGGGCCTCACCCACTTCCAACCATGGTCCGCGAATTTCAATCGGTGATTGGAAAGGAAACAAGGAGGCAAGCGATGGAGAAATGGGGTGGCAAGCCTGACGTTTTGGTTGCCTGCGTAGGGAGTGGGTCCAATGCGTTGGGTTTGTTCCATGAATTCGTTGAAGACAAATGTGTGAGGTTGATTGGAATCGAAGGTGGTGGATTGGGCATAGAAAGTGGCAGGCACTGCGCAACTCTGGCTAAAGGTGATGTTGGGGTCTATCATGGAGCCATGAGCTATTTGTTGCAGGATGACGAAGGTCAAGTTGAACGGCCATACTCCATTGCTATAGGGTAAGCATATCAGATGAGGGAACTGAGAAATTGCCAGATTAGCATGATCTAAGCCTAATACACCGATGACTAATGCAGGCTTCAGTACCCTGGGGTCAGTCCGGAGCTGAGCTTTCTTAAAGACACAGGGCGTGCAGAATTCTACACCGTCGCGGACCAGGAAGCTTTGGATGGTAAGCTACGAGGCAATGATTATAATACGCGAAAATAAATGGTCAAGCATCTTAATAATTTGGCTCCTGTTATTTTCAGCATTCTATCAGCTATGCAGACTTGAAGGTATAATTCCATCGTTGGAGGCCTCTCATGCATTGGCGTTTCTTGATAAACTTTGCCCCACTTTGCCAAACGGTGCAAAGGTTGTGGTAAATTGCAGAGGGCGTGGAGATAAGGTTGTCGAGATGCTCTTCAATGACAAAGAACATCCGATCAAAGCACTAAGCTGATTGCTTGCACAGAGAAAAGGATGAAGAGAAGAATCCAACAGGAGCCTAACGTGGAACCTGTCATATTGTATTGTACTATAATGAAAGTTACAGTTTTCTTTTCTTTTCTTTTCTTTTTTTCTTTTTACAGCTACCGTACTACCCTTGTGTGCATAAATACAAGTATGTCGTTTTCTGCACCAGAAACATATTGTCACACGAGTAAATGATAAAGCAGATAAAAAATTAATGGACTTCTCGGCTTGAGGTCGACATGAGCTCTAATGTCTTAAAATTATTGCAGGAAACTCCTGAGTAATTCATCACTTAAGATAATATGGGAGCATTAACTAGAAAGATTACACTTCCTTTTTTTTCTTCAGTCGATGAGAGTTGCACGGTTTAATCTCTTTAAAACCCTCATCCCAGTTCAGGAATTCGATTGCCAATCGGAATAGGGAGGTTTTGGGTCAAAATATAGATTGTTTATAAAGTTTTAGAGGACCAAATTTATTTTTTAAGCTCAGTTAAGTTTTCCCCGAACCACTGAGAAAGTTTGTCATCCGACGAAGTAGACCTGTACAGGTTCGACCGTCATAAGGAGCCGTGCAGATTGAAGAATGCACGTAGCTGCCAGGTTTCGTAAATCTACATGCAAAAATTGTACAGAACACGAGATTTTTTGAGGGAAAGAGAGGAAGACAGCAAAATAGCCATCGACATCATCATCGAAGCCGTATAGATTACAACCTTTAGTGGCAGGCAAGAGACGCGTAAAGTGCCGGAGAACAAATTCATTCTGCTTTATTGAAAAAGAGCAAGTACAATTGTTTATATGGGAAACAGAACAAGATCTTCAAATACTAGAAACGGTTCCACAAAAAAATAAAATAAGTAGAAGAAATATCAATTGCATTAAAAATAACTTAAAACCAATCCAACAACCCAGACAAATAAGCAAAAGCCCAGAGCCAATTGGTGCTTTGAACCGTAATTGTAGTTTCACTTCCACTGTCGACTCGTTTGTATGGGAAATAAGCACGGAAGCCTCTCCAACTACAGGTATCTTCCTTCACCTGCTGAACTTTTAAGGAAAACAGGGACAAACAGAAAAGGGAACCCCTTCCTCTTTTACTTCTTGCTTTGTTTTGACATGGTTCAAAGGTGAAATGAGATCCCCTTGGGATTTAAAAGGATGACTAATTAAAAAGTTAAATGACAACAAAGCACCCTTCTACTGTCCCTCCTCATGTTCTGATAGAAAAGTTAAAAAATGCCGGAATGGTAATAATACAATAGAATTTGTAACCTCAGCTGCAACAAAATGTCGCTTGCCATAAGTCCAACTATACATGTACAATAATCTGGCATCAAGCCAAGTACTACAAGCTCCAACTCTACCGTAAAAGTAAGTTAAGAGCATACCGTTAACAGGAAGAAAATCTGTCAGTTACACACAACATAGAAGTCGATCTAACTAATCCGCATACGTTTTCTTTCATTGTCCTCTGCACCAATTCCCTGCATATGGAACCCAAAAACAATTTAGTAGAAAATTAAAATTCCACTTGAAAAGTAACTACAAAGATGTTTCAGTGATAGTGTTAACCCAAGTAATATATTGTTCACAGTTGTATAAATGAATGTATGGTAGAGACCTCAAAGGTCTGACAAAGACACATCTGAACAATAAAATAAGTGAAATTTATACCCTTTCGTCTTGTCTAAAATCTTCAGGGGAAACGACACTAGATTCCGGACGACACTTAGCATGCACTATAGGACCCAGCTGAGACCTATCCACGCCAGATGTTGAGCCGCTGGGTGCATTCAAGTAGACAGCACCCTTATACATCCACTCCTCTGTCTCGTCACTGTAAAAATCATCAAAAGGCTCTCCACACAAGGCACATGCGTTCTGATCCTCATCAGCAGGAACAGCCATTTCTTCATCATTCTTCTTTTCTACAATGGTCTCAGCAGGCAAAAACCCGGGAACCGCTTCAGTTCCTAATGCCTCTGCACCACTGAGCCACATACTCGCATTAACAAACCATTTACGTGAAGGCTTCTGCCTACGGTTCTTAGACATACGATTCTTGGTCACATGCCAATCCATATGACTACTGTGCTCTTCTTTGGATTTGAACCGAAGGCCACAGGTTGTGCACTGTCTTGGGAGATCAGCATATAGTGCACTAATAGCAGACTCATGCCGTACCTTAAGAAGGTCTGCATTAAACTCAACTCCCACAGAATCCTACATTGTCAAATAACTTGGTTGAGAAACAATCTAACAATTGCATTTCAGGAGGAGAAAATCAATTATTCAACATGGCGCTTACAGAGAAACATCAATGCAAGAGGTACCTGTACAGGGGTCTGCTTGTTGAATGAGATCAAACCCTGAGCCACAAGAGATCCAAACAACCCAGACAATGCACTGCCCGTATGTTGATCAGAAACAACTGGAACTGCACTTTGTGTTAGAGCTGCCATTTGCGATGAAGTAGGGGGGGCACCAGGAGGCAGGGGTGGCACGGCTCTCCCTTGTAAATGCAAAGAGCTATTCGCAATATTTTGACTATGTAACATTAACTGTACACCAGGCACAGGCCCTTGTGGGATGTATCCAGTACTCAAAGGTGGTACCACTACGTTAGGTTGCGCCACAGCTGCTAAAGATGGATGTGCGTCCTGAGGTGGAAGAAATTGTGGTTGTGAAAGTGTGGCCTGGTTTTGCTGATTCAGAGGAATTAGACCTGCATGCTGACTATGCAATTGTGGCAGCTTTGTAGAACTCGAGTGCTGTTCAGGGACATATATTGATCCATTTGAACCAACATTATTGACATTATTCTGACCGTTTGTTGACTGTAATTGGCTCCTCATCTGGTTCTGCTGTGGAAAAATAGACTGCCGTGTTGGAGGCCGAGAGCCATGCACATTTAGAGGCCTTGCCCCAACAGTTGACCGAGTGTCAACACCAATGGAATCAGTACTGGAAGAACCAATTCTAATGGCTGGAGGTCCATAAAGTTGTGGGTCCGCATCAGGAAGCTTATCAATGAGAGAATTCATTTTGCCACCCTCTGATGAAGATATACCACTGCGCAATAATGGCATACGGAAGTTCCGTCCTCTTCCTTTGTTGAGATGGGGATGTATATTCCAAGCCTCCTGAGGATAGTGAGAATCCAAAATCTGGCTTCCCTCAGCTCTGAATCCAGGTATCTTCCCCATTGGTCTACGGCCAAACTACAATAAAAATACAAGAATTTCAAAAGCTAAGTTTGGAACTTCATTGTTTCTCAGTGTTGCCAGGTCATACAGCAAATCTATAGTTTCCAAGCCAAAACAAAAAGTAAACATAAAAGCATAAACATCAAATGATTCCAAACAGCAATTAAAAGAGGCATAGTATAGTCTTCTGCAATAAATTTATCACCGGCTACAGGTTGGGAAAAAACAGTTCTTTCACATTGTGAAGACAGAACAAGCAGGGGACAGTTTTGAATTTGACTCAGGAAATACACAAATTTTCACATTTGAGAAACCCTGCTAAACAAAAGTTGCCTGCAAAGAAGTGGAGGCTGTCAAGTCTTTTTGACAATTGATGTTTGGAGAGCAGCACATATGCTTAATGAGAACTAGGACTTTCAACTTCCAAAAGAACTGTTAATGTTTCTAGATTCAAAGTAGAAATTCTGGAAAGGGAATTTAGAAGGAAAGAAAGAAATGGATTTGACTGGAACCACAGTTTAAGGACTTAGGAACCTTGACTGGTAAAGGCCTCACTAGCAGACATACAAAACCTAATAACCAGAAACATAGACCCAACTACAGCTATTTGTAACGGACTCAGAAGTTACCAAGATGCATTTCTAATTTGTCCTTTTTAACAAAATACCATCAATTCCTAAAATTGCAAAAGAAACTAAACTAATATAAAATAAAATAAAAGCCAAAAGGTAGTATTTCAATCTATGGGGTGCTCTCCATCAAACCCAACAGAAAACTGTTCATCATACTTAAAGGAAGATATAAGTGAATGCTACTCAAACACAGACCTCATAATAAATAGGTACATCCATCCCAAATGACTGAAAAAGCAAAAGATCAAGTCTCCTATAGGGTTTGCAGTGACAATACATTAACAAAAGCCAACCAATCTACCCAACAAACGAATATTTGTAAGCAACATAATTTGAATTCCAAATCGTCTTATAAAGCTGCTTAAAGAACAAGAAGAATGGTAAATGAAACGAGTTGAGGAAGCATACACTTTGTGAGGGGGTTATATCTTCAGCAATTATAGAAGAATCATCTGTGGCAGCAAGCTGAGCCTGGCTAGACCGACTGATCCTGTTATCATGATCCAGAGATGCGGCACTCTGTACTCCGAAGGCAGGCCTTGGCCTAAAAACCCCAAGAGGTGGAACGGATGCTGACAAGAAATCATTATTCCTACCACGATCTGCTAAAGTGGGACTCATATCTTCCCAGTCAAACTCCTCCTCTTCAGTATTCTGCCATGATGCTGGCGCAACCTTGTGATCTATAACATTTATATCCAGGTGTTGACTCTGCAGAGGCTTATCATTTAAAGATCTCTTCCCTGAGTCAGTTCCATATGCATCAATTAATGCCCTTGGTCTTTGGTGTTCATGCCCATTACTGAAGCTGTATACTGTAGTCTTTTCAAACCGGTTCTTACTATTATCAGAATAGTGTTTTCTCTGCCAGCCAGCCCTTTTCTCATCTCTACCAGCGGCCTTACCAGGTCCATAGTCAACTAAAGGATGAGAGGGAGAGCCCCTATCAACAAACCTTCCAGGAGAATGGTCTGGTACAAATTCTTCAACACCCAACACTAAAGACCTATCAAGACCAGTTCTTGAAGGGGAAGATGATCTTGCAAGTCTGGCAGTTGAACGAGGATGCACCTTATTAGCCCCAAAGGCAAAAGATGCTTGTCCTGCATTGCTTGTTGAGTTCAATCTTTGGGCTCCACCTTGTGAGGATCCACCCTCCGCATGACCAGAATCAAAGTCATCATATCCAATGGTAGATTTTTTACCATACATTTTTAAAGATGACGTTCCTCTAGCTTCTTGAATATTCTGCAAAAGTTACAAAAAAAAGTTTAGAAATGCTAACAAAAGCTGTTAAAAAGTGCAACAGAAAGCCCAATATACAAGTTTTTTGAACACCTGCAGATATTAAATCAATGCAAGGTATCATATCTAAGTACTGTGAACCCAGAAACTCTGATGCATACTCTAATTTCGGAATATAATATTTCCAGGTAATTGATGTTAGCACGTTCCAATAACACTCATGGTGGAGTACATCTGCTGCCACTAGTCAGAAAACAATGCCACCAGACTATGCAGCACAGCTTTTAAGCATAGATATCTAATTATAAGCCTTTAAAAGAAATCCACAAACAGGATTCCACTTACTGCACAAATAAAGGAAGCAGCTTAACCCTTATGTATTTGGGAAAAAGAAAAAACCAGATAATTCTACAAAAAGCTTACACTATCCACAGTTGAATTATCCAACTGACGCAAATACTTTGGATTAACATGTATGCCATGGGTTGGTCGAGAAGGTTCAGAAGTCCTCAAGGGGTTCACACCAGATGATTGACGATTTAGTGAAGGAGAAAATTGCAGTTGTGTCTCAATCTTACGAAGAACAGGAGGTGGAAATACTGCTGACCAGGTGCCAAAGAGGTGGCGCATGGCATTATACTGATTAGGCTGAACTTGCCTGTATGCTTCACAGAAAACCTTTGGAAAGATGAAACCAAAAGTTCGTCAGTATCACTTGATTTGCAGAGTAATGCAATCTGAAAAGATATGTGAGGGATAATGCAAAACTCACCTCAGGTAGACGGGAAGCAAAGTAATTAACATATTCACGGCCTATATTCTTAACAATACTGTCTAAAAGATATAAGGAAGGAAGTTTTTGCTCCACTGGGACCTGCAGAAGAATAAATATTAGCTTTGAAGGCTAAGATAAGGATGCAATAATACTAACTACAATTCACCTGATCTCACAAAAGTAGGTCCAACCAAAAATATTTACAAACAAAGATAAACGTAGGTTTCTATATCATGGGCGCTTTGGACAAACAGAATATCATGGCTTCAGACAAATTCAAACACTACATGGAAAATACAAACCTCAAAGTTAAGGATTGACTTGAAACAGTAGAGGTTAGCTAAGACACTATCATTATAGAGTTCAACCCAACCAACCCCCACCCTCCACCAAACACAAAACACTGCAAAAGAACGAAGTATTTAATCAAGGCAAGATGATTTTAATTGTTTCTTGGCAAAGTAAAACATTAGACGCCATGCAAGTTCTACTCCCGGACCCTACAAATCGTTAAACTTATAAGCACAAGTTTTAAGTCATTCGCGGAGCAACCAAAGGTGGCTGCCAGTCGTATTGGAGCTCAAGTACGGTAAAACCCACAATCATACAGGTTGATTATATCAAGCTACAGATCCTGTTACTCCACAAAGTACTACCAGCCGCCTCGACTTCTGTGATCAGAATCACTGATTTGTTCAGGTTTTACCATGGTCAAAGCTTCCATCGGATACCAAAACTACAATGTCTTCACTTTTTTCGTCGAATACCCTCCGTTAAAATTCTTTAATGCAGGCGATTCTAGTGCTACAAGTGGGGAACCCTTGAACATTACTAGTTCATTCGAAGAAAATTAAGATGCATCCATCAAGCAATCGGATCATACACGAATGAGGAAGGCGAAAATTTGAAATCCTTCATGACATCGATTCAACAGAGGTATTAGTCCCTAGGATCCTAAACTAACAATCGAAATCCAAGTTCCTCCACACTCTTTTTTCTCCCGACCTTTCTCAAAACCAAACAACCGAAAGACTAAAAGACAAGAAACCCAAAAAAGTACAAAATTTTTATCCTTACACGTCCAAGAACTCGAGAATTACACAAAAGTGGGTAGAATACAAGATACATACAGAAACCCTAAAACCATACAAATTCGGCGAATCCCTTTCCCACCCTCCAAAGGATTCCACGGGCACCGAAACCCACCTCAATAATCCGAGAACAAATCGCCTCCGCGATGCCCTTGCCGTGCTCCCTCTGCTCACCGGCGATTATGGTGAGATCCGTGATGATGGGCTTCGAATTGAACGTTAGCTCCGACAACAGCAGCTCGTAAATCTGCACGATTTCCTCGGCGCTCGGAGACGAAACGGCGTCGTCTCCAGTAGAAATCCTAATCTCTTCACGCTGCTTGACCAGAGCCTTGAACCGATCAAGAACCGTAGGCGGCGGCTTCTGCGGAGCTAGCTCTGTGGGCATGGCCCTCGTGGTGGTGGTGGCGGTAGTGGTCGTGGGGAGGTTTCTTGGGGTATCTTGGATAACTGAAAGCTTTTCTGAGACCATAGAGGTCATCAGAGAAAGCTGAGCCGGTGGGTTTGGGTTTTGCCCCACCAAGCCCCGGTGAGAATTGAATTAGGGTTTGTCCCCACCATAGAAGAACTTGAACAGAAAAATGGAAGCGAGCGAGCGAGCGAGAGAGTTTATTGGGTGGTTTTCGATTGGTTCTTCTCTGGTGGGGCTTTTGCATAATAATAACGACCGTTATCTTTTTATCCCCTGAACATCATGATTCGATCAACGGTCAAGATCGGAACCCAAGCGGGACCCAGCTCCGCAGGAGGAAGACACCACAAAGTAGACAAATTCGACGGTGATTATAGCTTCATGGTTCGGCACGTGGTGTGATATGGCATGGGGAAGGAAAACCTCTTTTATGTGGTGGATCAAAAAGTGGATCAATCTTGCGGTCCTTCTCAGAGGATCGGATGACTCTGCCCCCTTGTCCGACACGTGTCATATCAGATACGACACCTGTGATTTGTGTTAAAGTTGCGAACTATGAGTCCTTTTCCAGCTGGGAGCTCGCGATGCGTTACTGTTTGAAACAGTCACTTCAGTGGCAACTGCTATTCTCGGATCAGTCCCGCTGTTTGACCCAAAACGACGCGTTCTGGTTTTCTCGCATTTAGTTTTTCGTTTAGAATAAAAATTCTTGTGTGGGAAGTGAAAATGCAAAAGAGCATAACCTCCATAAAAATTTTAAAAAATAAAAAAGAAGCAATGAAGGTATTTTCTAGATTATTTACTAATTGAGATTTTTTTTTTTTTCAATCATCTTTCATTGTTGATTGAAAGGAATTCATATGACCCCAGTGAACAAAATAAATATGCAAAATAAAAACATAGGAAATAGCATAGTAGTATCTAATTCATGGGGATACGGCAAGGTATATTTTTATTGCCAAACTACCTAATAATAATAGAAGATTGTCCCATCCTTTTTACATTACTATTAATTAGATATGTATTCTTTGACTTTAAAAAAAAAAATAAATCATTTCATTATTGTTTGTTGTTAATAAAAATAATAAACAAAGTCTATTTTTAATTTTTTTTTCTTTTTATGGAGATATTGAATAAAATAAATTATTTGTTCTGCTACTATAATTTTGGAAATAAATATTTAAAAATTTTACAAAAATAAATAAATAAATCTAAGACATGTAAAATATAGTTAAGCCTGTTATAAAAAAAATTACATAAATTTTCTAAAATGATATGCAATTGAGATACACATCAAATCTTATAAACGACTCTATAAAAAGAAAATAAATAAACTTTCACTTAACTCAATAATAAGCCAAGAAGGTCTTTAATCTACCATGTCAATAGTTTTGAAATTTGACACCTCCTTTTTCTAGGTCTATGAATTTTAAAAATAAAATAAAGTAATTAAGTCAACTCCTTCACCCTTAAATCATTAAGTCAACCTCGAAGAGTGTTCTATAGGATATTGATTGAAGCCTACGCCGTCCATAGTGCCTTTTATAGGTAGTGTTATATCCATGATGTGGGAGAAATCATGTGGATAAAGGATGCAAATTTTCTAATTCAAAATTCCAGAAATAGAAAAAGAAACTGAATGAAGTACAAGTGGTTGGTGGAAATGGCAAGTACATAGATAAGACAGAAAAGGCTGCAGCGCCCGCTTTTTGTTAAAAGTAGAACAGGACCATGTACTGAGTTGTCGCCCATGGGGCTGTTGTAGTTGGGCTGAGTGAGTTAAGCCCAACGGGTGCTGCTTATTAAAAGAAACACGGAGACGAACCAGTCTTTTTTTTAAAACATTTGGCTGATTCCTAGACCAATGGAGTGTGTGACAGATCCGAAAAACGGAACGAGTTACGGTTTGTCTCGCTTCAAAAGTTGGAAAATAACAAAGGAACAAATAATACAACTCAACAAGGTTCTTACTAATCAAGTAACGGCTCGACACGGTTGAGATGTGGGAGCTTACAAAACCTTTTAGCTACAACTATATTATTGTCATGAATTGGAATGACGGTTGGGAGAAGTGAAGTTTCCAGCCGCACAATTCAATAGATCTACAATAATAGTTTGTACTACTTATCAGCTTCTCTCTATGGAGATTTATTCTCTTTGAAGTCCTAGGAGGGTTGTTCCCGGATTCTTCGACAGTGCGCCTGTCTCATGAGAAAGCTTCAATTTTGAACTTGCCATGCCTTAAATTAGTGTTGCCATTGAACTGATCGAATAGTTAATTGATTGTGTTCATCAAATCATCATATCCACCTTATTTTAACTCTATTAAAAAATTTAAAATTCAACTTAAAGGTTAGTTAGTGAGTTGAGAATATTTTTTACATTTAAATATTACTTAAAAATTATATTTTTTAATATGAAATTTTCATCCTTTACCATGAACGCTAAGCATACTTTAAATTGAAGATTGAACATATTTTAGACCAAGAAAATGGCAAAGACGTGTAATCCAAATGTTTCACACCCCAAAAATTGCAAGCAAAACAGCACCCACCAAAGCATAATTAGGTTGAAATAATGACATTTATTACTAGTCAAGTGAATTTGTTCCCTACTACATCATGATGGGAATGTTAATTATGTACTTATTAGAATGTTTGAAGTTTAACCTAAAAATTAATTGAAGAGTTCACAAAAAAAATTATTTAAACTTAACTGTAGGTTTCTTTCTTTTTGGTGTGAAACTTATGACATCCAACATTATTCCATTCATAGGCTGGTGCAAACTTGTCCAACCTTGAGATCATGTTTATTGAACTACCATAAAACACTTTACCTAACATTCATTTTAATTTTTTAGTACATGTTGTGAGAGAGACCAAGAAAATGGCAAAGACATGTAATGGAATCGTCTACACATTGGAATTTGCAAGCAACATAGCACCCACCAAAGCATAGTTATTTTGAAACAATGACTTTTCTTGCTGGGCAAGTGAATTTGTTGTCTGAGTTCCTATTGCATCATGGTGAATATTAAAAGATTCAAATTCTAATATAAAAATCAACTTGAGAATTAAAGAGGTATTTTTTTTATTTAAATTTTATCACAATATATTATGTTCATAATGTGAGACTTTCATTTTATATACGTATTCATATATATATATTAAGTAATATTGTGCTCAAAGTCACACTAAATGGATCTCATTCAACCTAAGCTTTAATATTATATTAAAATACCTAAAATCCAATTTAAAAATTAATTTAAACGTTGAGAAACATTTCTTATCCTATACACAATAAAAATTTTAGTTACTTATTTATTAGAAAACCTAAAAATTAACTCAAAGGTTAAGAAAAACTTCCTTTATTTAAATTCAACCGCAGTTTCCTTCTATATGATATGAAACCCATGACATTTAACATTATCCCATTCATAGGTTGGCACAACTGACCCAACGTTAGAGATCACGTGTCCCAAACAAGCCTCAAACACCTCCACCTAACACCATTTTAATTTTCTCGTACATGTTGCGAGAGAGGCCAAGAAAACGGCAAAGACATGTAACCCAAACGTCCGCACACCAGAAATTGCAAGAAGAGTAGCACACCCACCAATGTCATGGCAATGTATTAGGTAGGTTCTCTATGTATTAACAATTTGTTACCCCAGTTAAGGGTTCATGTGCACAACTGCACCATGATGAGGATGTTTGGTGTTCACCCCCCTTCGTAGCACCAAGGGACAGGCGTCACTTGCCCAACCTTAGAGATCACGTGTCCTGACCCAGCATCAAACAACCCCACCTAACGCATGTACGACCCCAAGAGGTCATGGTCTCCTTCGACTGCGTAGGAGTCACAACCCAAAGCTCTCGCCTGTTCAACCCCAGCTTGGGCCAAGTTCAGACAAAGGCAACCTTCTCAAGCCCAGACAAAATCGTGACATCATCGGTAACAACTGGACCGACATAATTCCCATTTTGAATCAGCTGTCAAAACATACTTTGAATGGAAAAAACTTCCTCCGTCCAAAAAAACACACAAAATATTTTTTGCAGTGTGAGAAACATGGGAAATCAGCATCAACACGCACTTGAGAGACAACTTGGGCTGTGATTGGAACCATTTGCGGTGTAAAACCAGGTGTTATGTCTTTCTCGATGAGATTTTTTTTTGCCTCTGACCATTGAAAGAGTCGGAAATGGTGCAAGCAATTTGCGATGGAGAATTCGCAACGCTAAAGTCCCTTCACGCGTTGTCAACATCAGTACTCTAGGCTCCAACGGAGACCGTAAGCCCGGCGAATGAAGACAAACTTGATATTTAGAAATTATTGGGGTTTAAAGCCAATAATTGTTGTACCGACTTGAAGAACGATAGGCGAGGTGGGGTGGCAGGAGGGAAGTATCAAACAGGGCTGCGTTTTCTCCGCAACAAACCTGAATTGATCAACCGAGTAGGGAGGAATCTTGGACCCAGAAAAATATTTGACTAAATTGGGAAAAATTTGCTAAAAAATTTAACATTATTGTTATTATTAAAGACAATATAAGTTATTTTATGCTCAAAATTCAAAGTCTAAGGTAATTTATACAAGTATATAACTTTATGACGAACTAACAACTTTCTATGTAGGAGTTTTTTGAGTTAAATCTTAAAGATAATTTCATTGGTTATGGGTTTGAATTCCTTTCCTCCTAGTTGTGTGTTAAAAAAAATGAAAATACAACTTTTTACATCAACCATTCAATTAAACACAAAGTTTAGAGTTACATATTAGATAAGAGAAGTTGAATATTGGTTAATTTTCATATTTGGTATGGAACTTAGATTAAGAAGTTCCAAACTATCTCGGCTAATTACTAGGCCAAAGTGTCTTGACATCTTAATTAGGTCTTTAAGCTACATAAATGTAACAAAAAAGAGAGAAGGTGAAAAGAAAGAAAAATGGTACCTTTTAAGTAATGCAGTGAACATCAAAAGAGATGTATTTGCTGATCGAAACATTTGCGAGATTAAGTAGATCATTTGATCTTAGTGGGGAAACAACTAGGAAGTGTCACAGCTGGAAAAATCTTTGTCTGCAGTTGTCGTTACTCACCAGGCACCAACCAATATTTAGACAGTTCTCAGGCCGTCAAGTTGTCCACAACCAAATTGAAGTCTCCAAACAATAAATAAGATAATAATATGATGAAATATATTAATAACAAAAGTCAAAATTCCCAATTCATCCTCAGTCCACTTGTATAAATAGACTTCCCTCCTTCCCACTTCGTTCCCAGGAAAGACAGTTTCAAGGCTTTCCTCCTTATCCTGCACGCTTCTTACCGACCTCTCCCCCTTCCAACCCACCTCCTCTGCTACGTCAGAAGTCTCTCAAAACTCTTATAGTTTCTCTATTTTCCTACCACCCAAACACTTCCACTTCCTACATATTCGCACTCCATTCTAGATTTTCGTACTCCGTTTACTTTGCTTACGCCAACATCATGATTTCTTCAGTGAAGCTCGCATCCTCGTCCGTCCTGTCCTCAGACTTCTCGAACCGAAGGCTTCCCCTACCGAAGCCTCAGTTTACTTCCTTGCCAACTGCCCAGAATGCCAGGCAGAGCTTCAACAACTCAGTCTCTGCCCAGAAACCCCTTTACATTTCCTCTGTTGAGAATTTCTCACTGCCAACGAAGACTGAGAAGCGCGGAACAGAGTGCAAGGCCTACGAAGCAGAGCAGTCTCGGCCGCTGGAGATCAACATTGACCTCCCAGACGAGCAGGCTCGGTTCGAGGCCGCTCAGAGGCTCAAAATTGGCATTTACTTCGCGACCTGGTGGGCTCTGAATGTAGTTTTCAATATATACAACAAGAAGGTCCTGAATACTTTTCCTTACCCGTGGCTCACTTCCACGCTCTCGCTCGCAACTGGGTCGCTCATGATGTTGGTTTCGTGGGCCACGAGGATCGCCGACGCCCCCAAGACCGATATGGAGTTCTGGAAGACTCTGTTTCCGGTAAGAAAGCTCCTAATGTCTTCACCAGTTGAAAAAGTAGGAAAAAGCAAGATTAAATAACACAAATTAAACGAATCACTGCTGTTTGAGGGGAAACTAGGATGTGTTTCCTTGGTTTTCTTTGTGGCGAGCAAAACTCTTTGAGGTTTTCTTTGGATTTGTGATTGTTATACATTGAATGGGCTATGTTTGTAGGTTGCTGTGGCACATACAATTGGGCATGTAGCAGCCACTGTGAGTATGTCGAAGGTTGCAGTTTCGTTCACCCATATCATCAAGAGTGGTGAGCCTGCTTTCAGTGTTTTGGTTTCAAGATTCTTGTTAGGTGAGATGTTTCCAGTGTCGGTTTATCTATCACTCCTGCCAATCATCGGTGGATGTGCGCTTGCCGCTGTCACTGAGCTGAACTTCAACATGATTGGTAAGAAAACTTAATCAGATCTTGTAATCCTCTGCAAAATTTTGATCGATTTTTAGTGCAAGTTTTTATGTTTGGACATCTAGAATGCTCGTGTTTTGAGATCTAATATGTTTTGCTATATGTTTTCAGGGTTTATGGGGGCTATGATATCGAATTTGGCATTTGTGTTTCGGAACATATTCTCAAAGAAAGGGATGAAGGGGAAGTCTGTTAGTGGGATGAACTACTATGCTTGTCTGTCTATGTTGTCTCTTTTGATTCTTACACCTTTTGCCATTGCCGTGGAGGGCCCTAAGATGTGGGCTGTTGGCTGGGAAAACGCAATCTCTCAGATTGGACCACACTTCGTATGGTAATAGCAACTGCCTACTACTCTCTGTGAATTCTTATCATTTTACTTTTCTAAGACTATGCACTTCTCAAACTGATTTTGATCCCTCTTACAAATAAGTTAGCTTGTTTGGCTGCAACTCTACTCTTCTACAAATAAAGAGAATAAGAGGATTCATTTTGCAGCAAGTGTGCTCTGATTTTCTTTCTGCTATGAAAACTAGACCTGAATTTGGTAGCTTGAAACATGGATGAAGCAGTTTGATAGAAAGTTCCACAGATCAAATAAGTAGAATTAGTAGGTGATTCCAATGACAGTCGAGGACAAATCATTTGATTTGGATAGTTTTTGAGGACAAGAGGTTACAAAAAAATCCATAGTAGAGTTTCCTATTTTGGTTTCTTTTGGTTTTTTAAGTGAATTAGTAACATGGCTTTTAGAGCAAACAAATACAGATCAAATTTGACTGACATTCTAGCCAGTGGTGGAAAATCTAAAATCTTGAGGCTCTGAATTTTCGCAGGTGGGTTGCAGCCCAGAGTGTCTTCTATCACTTGTATAACCAAGTTTCATACATGTCGCTGGATCAGATTTCTCCCTTGACATTTAGCATAGGCAACACGATGAAGCGGATATCTGTCATAGTCTCCTCCATCATCATATTCCATACACCCATCCAACCCATCAACGCTTTAGGAGCTGCAATCGCAATTCTTGGCACTTTCCTCTACTCACAGGTACATTCTTATCTCCCTGTAGATTGAGCGTGATAGTCCAGGGGGCCTTGAGATTTCCCTTGGGATCAAAATCCATAATGATTTCTATGGACAAGTTTCTTTTTGTTTGCATTCTTTATATGCCACTTGCTTGTACGGGGACAAAAAACAAGTGGATTTGCCTTTTCAACTCACAAAGAGCCACTTTCCATGACATCTGCGAGCAGGCCAAGCAGTGAGGACCTCAAGGATTTCACGGTAAACGCGTATGAGAGAAGAACCATAACGAGAACATGGGCTGGAGCTGCAAGCATCAGCGATGTCGATGGATTAAGAGTCACTGACATGAGATGGTGGTCAACTCTGCTTCATGGTTTTCTTCTGCAACATCATAGGGGAATAACGTATTTGAGCATTTTGTACCAAGTGATCATAGGTGATAATTTTTTCTTTCCTCTGTACACAAGTGAGAAGATTGTAGCAAATAAGATCAGGATTTTAGAGCTGTTGTGTTTGAAGGCATGGTAATAATAATGACGACTTTTTTCCTTAATATCATCTCGTGGGAATACAAGGTTGTCAAACAAATGCAACATGTCTGCATAGAGTGCGCCTACTAGTTTAATTAACGAAGCCAAATAAACTCATTGTGCATCTCATATTATTTTTTATTTTTGCACAAAATTGTTAAACTATTTGTTGGGCCGGTCCAACCAAACTTCGGCCTGTGGAATTTGTTGGTTTAAGGGCCGGTCCAGTCCTTTAAGGATTTGTTGGATGCCGTAATCTTTAAATAGGAAAGGGGCGTCTGTAAAAAATAGAAGAAAAGGAGAGAGAGAGAGAGAGAGAGAGAGAGAGAGAGAGAGAGAGAGAGAGAGAGAGGGGAGAACAAATTTTTACAAGAATTAAAAGCTTTATAAAATAGTTGTTCAAACTATTGTTGAAGTTCCAGTTATGGACTAATTGATCTAATGTTTGATTAGTAGGTTTGTGACTAGTTCTTCTTTATTTAGAATGGTTGGATTGTTATTTAAAGCTCTCTACTCTAGCAAATCGAATTTCTAGGTAACATTTTTTCAACTTTTCTTAATTAAATTAAGTTTTAACTTGTTTTTCACTACAAATTAAATATTTCATTATATAATAGATTGGTGGATGTTTATCTCATTGATGTAGTTGAGAACTCTAATTCAGTTGTATACTTAAAGAATTATACAATAAAGATTTAGGTGGATTCTAAGATTGATTTCATGGTTTTTCTCCTTCACTTTGGGGGAGTTTTCCATATAAACTCTCTTCTACTCACTGAATTTTTTTATTTGTTGTTCGAAATACTTCCATTGTTTGTGTTCAATACTTACTTATAGGTTTAATCAAGGTAGAAAAATCTAGATTGTTTTTCCTAACAAAGTTGTACTAGAGCCATGGTTGTTTTCTTTTTATTTGATTGAACCTTAGAGGAAATATTGAATACAAACAATGGAAGTATTTCAAACCACAAATAAAAGGCTTAAATAGCACTACCAATACAAGAATTTCTACTAGAGAACTTTCCCATTGTAAAGGTGAAAAATCATGGATCAATCTAAGAGTTCACAAAAATCTTTACTATATAATAATTTCAGTATATAATCCTAGTAGGCCCTAAACTACATCAACAAAATAAACATTCACTAATTCAATAATAATGAAATTTGCAATTTAGAGTGAAGAATAAGTTGAAATTTTAACTTAACCAAGATAAGTTAGGAAAATATCATCTAGAAATTTGACTTGTTAGAGTAGAAGGCTTCAAGTGATGATCCAATTATTCAAAATAAAAAACAATTAGTCATGAACCTACGAACCAAAAATCAACCCAATTAGACCACAAATTAACCTTCAACTATAATTTAAATGAGTGTTGTGTCAAACTTTTAATTTGTGCAAAAGTTTGCTCTCTCCCTTTCTTTTATTTTTTGGCTATTCTTCTCTTGTTTAAATATTAGGCCACCCGCCAAGCCCTTAAAGAATCCAATAGAGCCTAGGGAAAGAGATGAAAGACAAAGCTAAATAGCAGTGTGGGTTTAGACAACAAAAAATATCTATCCCATTTTCCAAGTTATGATGATGAAGCAACCTCAGAGTTGGGGTCTCTAGAAATTTTCGTCATGAAAGTGACACTTAAAAAATTTGAAGCTTGGGATTTCTTTGTCAATATACACCCAAAACTCTAAGATGGTAGAATGTTACTTGGGAATCCCTTGCTAATGTTAGCAGTGTTGAAACATGTAAACTTGGTGTTGAAAAGTCAAGAGATACGATTGCTAGCTTGACCTGGACACGTGTTTGAAGAACAAGTGATAACTCTATTTTTATAGAGTTATTTTACCTATTTTAGGCAATAAATAACTTTAATAATTATGAGAAAACATTTGAACTCCTCTTTATTTACTTAAATTTATCTTGTTTATGTAGCACAAGAAGGCAAGGAGAAAAGAGATGAACATGGAGAGCCTGATGCTTATTGTGTGGCAAAATCATAATATCAAGATCAAGAGAGTCAAGATGGGCTTGGGCTTTGAATGATTGTTATTGGGTTTTCTAAATAATTAGAAAATCTAATCATATTAGGAGTTCAAAGCCTAATTAAATTAGGAGTTCAAAACCTAATTAAATTAAAAGTTCAAAACCCAATTGTTTTAGATCTCTAAGACCCAATTCTACTAGGATAAGAGTAGGTCTAAACCTAAACCCCATTTAAGAGAAGAGAAGAGGCAAAAGAAAGGGAGGAGGAAATTGAGCACAACTTAAGAAAGAGGCCAAGAATTCAAGGTTTTCTTGAAGAAAAGACAAAAAGGGTAATAGACTTCTTGTTCTTGGATTCAAGATGCCTTCTTTATTCCCTATTATTATTCTTCTCATTATTTCTTTATGCTTTAATTTATTTTTGTTAGATCTACGTTGTAACCTAATTATGATGGTATGAATCTTATGATTATTATGTTTTGCAAGATATTTTATTTATGTGAGTTATATATTATTATGCGTAATGCTTTTAAGTGATTGGCCACCACTTGAATGATTTGATGTGCATGTTTGAAATTGAGAGGTAATAATATGCAATTGCTTCTTATAATATTTAACCATGAATTAAATGTGGATAGACATATACCATGTTGTTTGTGTGGCTTTTGATGATAAAATAATCGAAAGATTTATTGTAAATTGGGAATGTTCATAGATCCTAATGCATTTGGTTTGTTTTAATTCACATATAGAAATATAGTGAATTAATGAACTAAGTAGGTTTGCTATACCTAGACATAGGATAGTAAATAAATTAGGAAGTTTCGCCATCACATAGATATTATCCTTCTTGCAAGCATACATAATCTACATTAGTAACTCATAGTTATGGTGAAATTGGACACTCTAACATATTTTGTGTATTTAGTTTTATTAAATTTAGTTGATTAGTTTATTCTCTATCAATTTGGATTTGTTAGATAAATTGTAGGAGTTGTTCACCGTTAGTAATTAGTTGGCATAGTAATCACCAATCTCTGTGGGACGATATCTTTCTTATCATTATATTACTTATTTGACATGTTCACTTGCATTTAGAAATTCACCGAACAAGTTTTTGGCGCCGTTGCCGAGGATTGGTTGTTTTACTGCTGATTAATATTAATACCGAATGATTTCTAGGTTTAATCTAGCTTTAATTTTCTTTTAATTTTTTTTTAATTCTTGAAAATAAAAATTATTTCTTTTAATTCTTGAAAAAAAAACATTTTTTCTAGTTTTTGAAAAAAAAAAAAAGAAAAAAAAATCATTTTTTGGTTTTATTTTTGTTTTGCTTCATTATTTTTATTTTGAAAAAAAAAATTCTTGTTAAGTTGTTATTGTGAAAGATTAAGTAACAAGGATGGAAAGATGTGATGGTACATATAGACTTTTAAAAGACTATATTGCACTAACATTTTGGAATGCTACATCAAGCATTAAAAGGCCTGAAATTCAGGCAAGCAACTTTGAGATCAAGCCAGCACTCATCCAGATGCTTCAAAACTCCTTGCAATTTAGTGGGCTACCAAATGATGATCCAAATGCTCACATTGAAGCCTTCCTTGAAATCTGTGACCTAATCAAATACAATGGAGTCACAGATAATGCTATCAGGTTAAGACTATTTCCATTTTCTCTTAGGGACAAAGCCAAAAGTTGGCTCTATTCTCTTCCTATAGGATCAATTACCACATGGAATGATTTGGCTCAGAAATTTCTTCATAAGTTCATTCCTTTTGCAAAATCTGTAAAAATGCGCAAAGATATTATCACTTTTACACAAATGAATAACGAATCACTATATGAAGCTTGGGAAAGATTCAAGGAACTTTTGAGGAGATGTCCACATCATGGACTACCCATATGGTTACAGGTACAAATTTTTTATGATAGATCTAACACAAATCTTCATTTCATAATTAATGCAATTGCAGGAAGGTCCTTACACAACAAAACGCCAGAAGAGGCATATGAACTTTTAGAGGAGATGACATTCAATAGCTATCAATGGTCTACTGAAAGGCCACCAATGCATTAAACAAGTGGAGTCCATGGAATAGATATCTTCACCACAATGTATGCACAATTGGAAGTGCTCGATAAGAAGATAGACAACCTAAGTATTCCAGTTGTGAGACATCAAAGTAGAGCATATGAATTTTATGGTGGAGCACATGAGAGCACAGAATGTCAAGTAGGTAACTCTCATGCTCATTATAATGATTATGCTAATTTTCTTAGAATTCATAGTAGGTCACAAAATGATCCTTACTCCAACGTATACAATTCGGGATGGCAAAACCATCAAAATCTTTCATGGAGTAACACAAGTGAGATGAGACTGTAACCAACATTTTGGCAAACAGAAAAGGTGAAACCTAACTCAGAAGACATGATTAGTGAGCTAGCCAGCACCACACAAAACTTTATGAAAAAGATTGAAGCAAGATTTCAGAATTAGGAAGCTTCAACAAAAAAATTAGAGTTGCAAATGGGTCAGTTGGTCAACATGCTTTTAAAGAGACAAGAGGGTCTTTTGCCTAGAAATATGAAGGAAAACCCTAGAGATAATATAGTCACCAACCTATGTCATTTATGCCTCCAGCTCCATCTCCCCAAAGATTCCAACAATGCGTAAAAGATAAGCAATTTTTGGAATTCCTCGATATATCTTTAAAACTGCACATTAACATTCCTTTTGCAGATACTCTAGTTCAAATATCTAGTTGTGCAAAACTTTTGAATGAGAGACTGGAGAACAAAAGGAAGCTGGAAGTATATGAGACAGTTGTGCTTATTGAAGAATGCACAACCCTCAAACGACATAAACTATCTCTAAAACTATTGGAGTTCCATCCTCCTTGAGTAACAACATCCAGAATAGTTTGGCTGAAAACTATAAAGCAAGCGCTTCTTGGGAGGCAACCCAAGCAATTTCGTTTTAGTCTTTTCATAAGAAGTTTTGTCACTATCATCTCCTCAGAGCTCTACATGGATATAACCTACAATCAAGGGAGTTTTCTCATTCCTATTCCTTCATTATTATTGATTTCTTTTGTTTTTGCATTGAGGACAATGCTTCATTCAAGTTTGGGGGTAGGGAAAGAACCTTTGTGCTAAATTTGATTGAAATTTTTTTTTATGTCATGATTACATCCCATGTTGTGAATTCTTGGTAATTCTTTGAAAGATATAGATTTTGTTTAAACCTACAATTGTGGTGTGAGTTAAGTGTGATTTTGATTGTGTTGATCCACCTATTGAGCACTAAAAGTCCTTCATTTTTAAAATTATGTGTATTTCTAGAGAACATTCATGTGAAGTATGTGATTTTCTTAGATCTCACCTGAATCTTAGAATTTGTTTGATTTTCTCTTGAGGTGAAATCATAAGCTGCATCTAATTGAGAAAATGATTTAGGTCATTCTTTGGATCATTTGAGCCTTTCAAGCTAACCCTATTTATTTATCACCAGTCACCCCACTGAGCCTTGATTCTTATCCATTTTTTTTTAATGACACCCGTATATATATAGCCATAAGCCTTAAACAACTTATCTTATCGTCCCACGCCTATGAACATGTTAACTTGTAGGATGGAAGTTTGTTTGAGATGAATAAAGGTTGATAGGAAGATGGAGCATGGGAAGAAATTGATTACAATGATTAAGTGGGGCATAGTATTTCATTTCTACAAAAAAAAAAAAAAAAAAGAAAATAAAGAAAGTACAACATTTGTCCAAGAATGGAATCCTATTATCATTCCTTATCATATTTAAGTCATTCAATGTTTTGAATTAGGCCATTAAGCATAGTAATTGAAATGATTGGCAAGATAAGGGTATAGTGACTACATGTCTAGTACTTTTACTTGTTTTATTGATGCAAACATGATTGTGGCTTTGTGAGTATTAGAATCCAAGTGAAATCAAGCATTTTTAGACGAAAATGAATGAGAAAAGTGATGGTAGAAAGTGACAAGAGTTTTCGATGAGATCCTAGAAAGTAATGTGTTCATGGGTGAATTAAGCCTAAATGACTTTTATCTTACCCCTAGCCCAACCTTACATTACAAGCTTATAAAAGTCCTATTGATTTTTGATTAGATGATTGACTTACATTAGTGGAGAAAGGAATGAAAAGCAAACATATAAGGTTTGGTTAAAGATTTTGAGAGATTTCATATTAATGTGAATCTATTTGGAGTGCATATAGTTGAAAAGATGAGGACTCACACATACACATGTGGTCAACATAGTTAAGAGTCTATCTTATCTTATGAAACAATTGTGGTGTTTGGATGAAAGCTATATTTTTCTTTGAATTGTTAAGTTGAGCAATTATGAGAGAATATCATGAAGGGGTTTTGTCTAAAACATATATTGTTTATTGCTTTTGCTAGAGGACTAGCAAAATGTTAAGTTTGGGGGTTTTAATAACTCTATTTTTATAAAATTATTTTACCTATTTTAGGTAATAAATAACTTTAATAATTGTGAGAAAACATTTGAACTCCTCTTTATTTACTTAAATTTATCTTGTTTATGTAGCACAAGAAGGCAAGGAGAAAAGAGATGAACATGGAGAGCCTGATGCTTATTGTGTGGCAAAATCGTAATGTCAAGATCAAGAGAGTCAAGATGGGCTTGGGCTTTGAATGATTGTTATTAGATTTTATTGTTATTGGGTTTTCTAAATAATTAGAAAACCTAATCATATTAGGAGTTCAAAGCCTAATTAAATTAGAAGTTCAAAACCTAATTAAATTAAGAGTTCAAAACCTAATTGTTTTAGATCTCTAAGACCCAATTCTACTAGGATAAGAGTAGGTCTAAACCTAAACCCTATTTAAGAGAAGAGAAGAGGCAAAAGAAAAGGAGGAGGAAATTGAGCACAACTCAAGAAAGAGGCCAAGAATTCAAGGTTTTCTTGAAGAAAAGACAAAAAAGGTGACAGACTTCTTGTTCTTGGATTCAAGATGCCTTCTTTATTCCCTATTATTATTCTTCCTCATTATTTCTTTATGCTTTAGTTTATTTTTGTTAGATCTACGATGTAACCTAATTATGATGGTATGAATCTTATGATTATTATGTTTTGCAAGATATTTTATTTATATGAGTTATATATTATTATGCGTAATGCTTTTAAGTGATTGGCTACCACTTAAATGATTTGATGTGCATGTTTGAGATTGAGAGATAATAATATGCAATTACTTTTTATAATATATAACCATGAATTAAATGTGGATAGACATATACCATGTTGTTTGTGTGGCTTTTGGTGATAAGATAATCGAAAGATTTATTGTAAACTGGGAATGTTCATAGATCCTAATGCATTTGGTTTGTTTCAATTCACATATAGAAATATAGTGAATTAATGAACTAAGTAGGTTTGCTATACCTAGACATAGGATAGTAAATAAATTAGGAAGTTTCGCCATCACATAGATATTATCCCTCTTGCAAGCATACATAATCTACATTAGTAACTTATAGTTATGGTGAAATCGGACACTCTAACATATTTTATGTATTTAGTTTTATTAAATTTAGTTGATTAGTTTATTCTCTATCAATTTGGATTTGTTAGATAAATTGTAAGAGTTGTTCACCGTTAGTAATTAGTTGGCATAGTAATCACCAATCTCTGTGGGATGATATCTTTCTTATCATTATATTACTTGTTTGACATGTTCACTTGCATTTAGAAATTCACCGAACAACAAGTAAATCAACCTTGAGCTGTCTGCAGAAGAAAGAACCTCCATGAGTTAGCATGTTTGGAGGTGACATGTGTTGTTGGGTATGCATTTGCATGTGACATGTGTCAAGCACAAAAGATGCAAGAATCTTGAATTTGGTGAAAACACCAACTTGCGACTAATATAAAAAAGAGGTGACCCTTTCTTGTTTTGTACCACGACCACCACCATATATAAGAAACACATAAGGTATAGCAGTAGCTTAGTAGGCTTTTGTTCCTCTTTGTATTTGTTTATTTTATATATCAATAAAGATTTCCTTTGGTTTCTTCCTTCTCTAGTTCTAACATTTGGTATCAAAGCTAAGTTACAATGACATCTAGCAACTTTGTTCAATTACAATTGCCAAAATTGAATAGAAGGAATTATAACAACTGGGCTGTGTAGTTGAAAGTGAAGGTACTCTTCAAATCACAAGATTTATGGAATTTGGTGGAGAATGGTTATGCTGATATAACCAATCCAAAGGAGGTTGAAGCTTTAAAAATAACAAGAGAGAGATCACTTGATGGAGTCCTAAAAGAAAGATAAAAAAGCATTGAATGTGATCTTTCAAGCCATAAAGGAACTGATATTTGAAAAAATATTGAGCATAGAGACTACAAAAGTAGCATGGGATATTTTGCAAAAATCCTACCAAGGAGATGATCGTGTCAAGCAGGTGCCACTCCAAACACATTGAGGAGATTTTAAGTCTTTATGCATGAATTACTCATAATCAATTTCAACATACTTTGATCGTGTGCAAACCATTGTTAACCAATTAAGGGTTAATGGTGAAGAACTCATCGAGACTCGAGTTGTAGAAAAAATCTTGAGGTCTTTGACTAAAAGATTTGATTATGTTGTAGCAATGATTGAAAAAGGACAAGATATGTCCACCATGATGCTTGAACGATTGATGGGTTTGTTGTGTTCACATGAGCAAAGAATGAACCAAAAAGCCAACAATGTGAGTTTCGAGCAAGCATTGCAAAGTCAAGCTCAAGTCAATTACGGAACCAACCAAGGAGGTCAAGGTCATGGAGCTAAGCAAGATAAAGGTAAGAATCCAAATACCTCCAAAAGAACACGAGATAAGTAAAAAATCAAGTGTTTCAAGTGTAACAAATTCGAACATTATAAATCCAAATGCCGTTTAAAAAATGCCAAATGAAGAAATAGAGCATGCACACATTGTCAAGGCAGATGAAAATTTGGTGCTAGCATGTAAGAATGATGATGCAAGCACTATAGATACCAATACATGGTATTTGGACATTGGATGTAGCAAACATGACTAGTAGAAGGAACTATTCTCATAATTAGATGAGACAGTTCATGGTGAAGTCAATTTTGAGAACAAATCAAAGGTTCCTATGATGGGCAAAGGTAACATTAATATTGAATCAAAAGATGGTACTAATGTTACTATTGCAAATGTTTACTTTGTGCTAGGAATTTTTTGAAATTTTCTTAATGATGGGCAACTCTTTGAAAAAGGTCATAAAGTCAACAAAGAAAATGGAGTTTGCATAGTTTATGGTGTAAAAAACAAGTTGATTACAAAGGTTTCAATGAAAAAAAGTTGTATGTTTCCTCTAACTCTTTAGATGAAGACTTTTATGAATTTTCAGGCAATAATAAGAGACAAGAATTGGTTGTGGCATCTTTGATTTGGTCACTTGAATTTTCGTGGGCTAAAGTTATTAGCTCAAAAAAATATGGTGATTGGTTTGCCTATGATAAACTATCAAAACTATCCTTGTGAAGGATGTCTTGTAGGAAAAAAAAAATTGAAATTCCTTCCCCATTGGAAAAGCCAAAAGAGCAAAACAACTATTAGAGTTGGTACATACAAATTTATGTGGCCCTGTTGAGGTAGAATCATTTGGACAAAAAAGGTACATCTTATCTTTTGTGGATGATTTTACTAAAAAAAACATAGGCATATTTCTTAAAAAGAAAGTCAAAAGCGTTTGGCAAATTTAAAGAATTTAAAGCCTATGTTGAAAAACAAAGTGGCTTTAATTTGAAGACTTTAAGGCTAGGTAGAGGTGGAGAATTTATTTCAAATGAATTTTATTAGTATTGTAAAATTCATGGACTTAAACACCAACTGACTGCTAATTATACTCCTAAGCAAAATGGTATAGTAAAAAGAAAAAATAGAATAATTTTTGAAATGGCAAGAAGTATACTAAAAGCTAAAAACTTACCAAAGCAGTTTTGGGCAGAAGCCATTACTTGTACTATATTTGTTTTGAACATGTGTCTAACAAGAAGTGTTCTTGGAAAAAATCTAGAAAAGGCTTGGAGTGGCAACAAGCCAAATGTTTCATTTCTATGAGTATTTGGATGTATAGCATATCCCCATATACTAGATAAAGAAAGAAGGAAGTTGGATGACAAAAGTCAGAAATGCATCTTCATCAGCTATAGTCAAGTTACTAAGGGTTATAAGCTATATAATCTAGTAACAGAAAAGGTGATCATTAGCGGGGATGTTCAATTTGTTAAAGATAAAGCTTGGGAGTAAAACCAAAAGGTTTACCAGAGCAATGTCAACTTTGAAGGTGAATTACTAAAGAAAGAAATGGAGAAGTCCTCAATTAAAGAATCATCTTCACCTATTAGTTCAACACCAACACCAGTATCAAAATCTCCAGTACAATATTCACAAAGAACACAAGAGATGCTAGCAAAATATAAAGACTATGTGGTCACAAGAAATGATAACAGTGACACTGATGAAACAATGGAAAATTTATGCTTATTTACTGATTGTAATCCCACAATTTATGATGATGTAGCAGTAGATGAGAAATGGATCAAGGCAATGGATGAAGAGATCCACTTAATCAAGAAAAATGATACTTGGGAGTTAACTTTATTACCACTTGGTCATAAGCCCATTGGTGTTAAGTGAGTATGCAAGGCAAAGTACAAACCCAACAATTAGGTGAACCATTATAAAGCCATACTAGTGGTGAAAGGCTACAAGTAAAAGCCAAGTATTGATTATTTTGAAGTATTTGCACCAGTAGCTTGAATGGATACCATTTGGATGATCTTAGCACTTGTAACTCAAAACCACTAGAAGATCCATCAAATGGATCTTAAATCAACATTTCTCAATGGCTTTCTTAAAAAAGAAGTTTATATGAAACAACCACATGGTTATGTGAAGAAAGGGCATGAAAATCACGTTTATAAATTGAAGAAAGCATTATATGGGTTAAAACAAGCACCTAGAGCTTGGTATACTAGGATTGATATGTACTTGTTGGAGCATGGTTTTTAGAAATGCCCATATGAGCATACACTATATATCGAGTCAAATGCTGATGGTAATATATTAATTATGTGTCTTTATGTTGATGACTTGATATTTACAGGAAGTTTTGAGAAAATGTTTGTAGAATTCAGGAAGGCAATGACTAGTCAATTTGAAATGATAGATTTAGGACTAATGTCCTATTTTCTTGGCCTTGAAGTAAGGCATACTGATGATAACATATTTGTTTCACAACATAAATATGTCAATGATATTTTAAAGCATTGGAAGTTAGAGTCACTTAAGCCAATTTGGACTCCTATAGTAGAATGGCTAGAGTTGAAGAAGAAAGGAATTGGTGAACTAGTAAATCCCACATATTTCAAAAGCATTATTGGTAGTTTAAGATATTTGACCTTTACAAGGCTAGATATTATTTATGGTGTGGGAATTATTAGTCAATTCAAGAAAAAACCTTACCAATCACATTTGCATGCAACAAAAAGAATTTTACGGTATGTTAGTGGTACCTATAGTAATGAAACTTTATATTGTCATTCTAACAATTTCAGACTATTAGGGTACACAAATAGTGATTGGGCAGGTGATACTGAAACTCGAAAGAGTACTTCCAGATACATTTTTTTTCTTGGATCAAGATTAATTTCTTGGTCATAAAAAAAACAAGAAGTTATTAAGCTTTCAATTGCTAAAGCAAAGTATATAGTAGCAACCACAACAGCATGTCAAGCAATATGGTTATGAAGAATGTCTTTGGAATTAAAGTATGAACATGATGGTCTTACCAAGATCATATATGACAACAAATCAATAATCGCATTAACCAAGAATCTTATTTTCCATGGCAGAAGCAAACACATCAACATCAAGCATCACTATATTCAACAATTATTCAAGGATGGTGTGATTAAACTCAACTTCTGTAGATCTAAAGATTAGATTGTAAACTTGTTCACAAAACCCTTGAAGGCAAATATTTTCAAGAAGCTAAAGAATATACTTGGAGTTGTTGATTTTCAAAAGCCAAGTTTAAGAGAGGTTGTTGAAATAAGTAAACTTGGCATTGGAAAGTCAAGAGATACAATTGCTAGCTTGACTTGGACACATGTTTGAAGAATGAGTAAATCAACCTTGAGCTGTTTGCAGAAGAAAGAACCTCTATGAGCTAGCATGTTTGGAGGTGACACATGTTGTTAAGTATGAATTTGCATATGACATGTGTCAAGCACAAGAAGATGTAAGAATCTTGAATTTGGTGAGAACATTGACTTGTGTCTAATATAAAAATGAGGTGACCCCTTCTCATTTTGTACCACCACCACATGTAAGAAATAGATAAGCTATAGTAATAGCATAGTAGGCTTTTGTTCCTCTTTACATTTGTTTGCTTTATATATTAGTAAAGATTTCCTTCAGTTTCTCCATTTTTTGGTTCTAACAAATGGTGTAACAATTTCTGGAGTCTTGTATCACTTTACCAAGAAAGCAATATTTTGTTGAATAAAACTTTAAGATTTGCACGTCACATAATATTATTATGAAATGATTCAATTGCATTTTTTAAAAGCAATTGGTGAGAGAGTATAACTAGATCAAGTGTAATGAAATACCATATTTTTACTAATATTTAATATTATGTTACTGTGCAATGCATGATGTGGAATTTTATTTACAGTATATAAAAATATATGTCCTATAGTAAGCCAAGGAGTAATCAGAGTAGTATGAATATCTAATCCATGTGACATTATGGTGAAGGGGAGCCAAGAACATCAACTAGTTATTTCGTGGTATCGTTGTAAAATCCTTTCCTAATGTTTGATGGCCAAAGTCTTATGCTTTCATGCTACAACCTTAGCTTCCATCCTTTTATTTCTCTATCAATGTTTTGTAGCCTGTTTGTATGGAAATCACTGGGTTTATCTCTAAGCCTCAAATTATAGGGGTTCCTTGATTAAGGAAGTGCTTGTTGCAAGAACCTTAGCATGCTTCTGTCTTTGCAAAGTTATATTGGTGTGAGATCATTTAAATGTGAAGAAATGTTTATATCAATAATCCACTAGTACTACACGTCTAAGACATGTAGTGAAAACCTTGGCTTTTGGGATGTAATTGTCAATGATAGGGTCATCTAAATGGTGGTTCTAGAAATTTACAGCTTAGATTTTGGACTATATGCATAATTCTCATTATCCAAAGGATAAATTCCATTAATTCTATAAGAAACTTCTTTCTTTTCTTTAGGAGAGTTTCACTCTGTTTGGAGTAAAGGACTTCTCATTATTGTTATGGAGCTTACAATAGTAATGCCCTTTCTCTTAGTGTGTTTGCTACATTTCTCAATTTTGATGGCCTCACATGATCCCATATCTTTGAAAGTAAGCAGGGATTCATCTTAGTTCCTAAGAAACTTCCTCTTTGGAAGAGGTTTTTTTTCTTATTAGGCTTTCTTGCCTTTCTTACACTTCTTTCTCAACTTTATTCAAACATGATAAAGAATCAGATTTTTTATTTATTAATATGTTGGCATGTTCTATTTCTTGTAATTTGAAAGAGCTTTTCTAAATGATGGTAAAGGCCTCAGCAGCTAGGATGTTTTCTCTCATTAGCCATGTCAGCCAATGTCTTGCTTCTCTGATGCTTTAGTTTCCCAACTTTCTTCCCCTGTCAACAATCTTTTTCTCCAATAGTCTAAGTTGTTTATTATAGGTCATATCATTAATGGAAGTAATGGAGAAATTGTTATTGATCACTACCATCAATATTTGGTAACTCATTCATATTTTCTATTTATTTTGTTTTTTTTGTTCTTGACATATGGTTAAACACTTCTGGGATTTGTCCTATAAGTTTTTAGCCATATGTCTCCTTATTAATGGCTAAGATTTATCACCACTAATTTGTAGGTTTTTGTATAAGCTTTTCAGCCTTTAATTTGGTATTAGAGTATTATCTTGGACCTTTCAGGCCAATAGCTAAAGAGGCCTTCCATATTAGTTAAATATTACTTTCTAGCATTGAGGAAGGGGGGGAACATGTTAGGATTTGGTCCTGCACTAGAAATGTCTAGTCTTATTAATGATTGGGGTTTACTTTTTTTAGTTTATAGGTTTTAGGATGGGCTTCCTAGCCTTTAACATATAGAAAATACCAAATGGGAAAGCAACATGAAATATTGCAAGCATATTGCAGATAGAGAAAAAGAAAGTAAGATTACTTCAATTGATTATTATAAAAGCAACCATTTCTCGAATGAATGGAGTATGTTTGATAATAGCTTCACTAATCATTAACTAGGACTTTAGTAAAGAGGACCTAGTTCACATTTCAATGCTTCTAACAATTTAAAGGAAATATCTAGGACTAAGGAACATATTGCATTGCCTTTAACATCAAAGTAGAGAGTATTTTTATTATTATTATCAGACTTTCATATTGTAGTAAGACTTACAATTATCTGTTGCAGCTTATATTTAAATAATTCTAAGAACATAATAAATTAAATTACAAAAAATTTAATGTAAAACAAAATGATCAAATTGGCTCTCACTGATGTGAGAAAACAAGAAAATCGAGATCTTATGGTTTATATAGGAGTCAATAGCTACCATTTCTCTATATCATAGGCAAGAATTTTCCCCAATAAGTTTTCTCCATTTCTTTCATAATGCTAGTTGTTGTTTAAAATCTTACTCACTTTCATCCTACTTAAGCCAAAGGGAAGGTTTGGAAATGTGAATAGAGCTAACATTGATTATTATAACAACTTCATTAACATTTTTTTATAGAAAGGTCACTTGAGCTTCCATTATTATTATGCTTTTTCAAGTGTTTTCACTTTATGATATGCTCTTCAACACCAAAGTCCCTCAATAATCTTCATTTCCAAGGATCCAAACTTTTGTGACATTGACTCACTACAACATTCCTTAAGAACTTAAAGATAAATATGAAGCATGGCTGATTTTCAAAGTGCAGTAAGTTGGCAATACACTTTGTAGTCTTAAAACAGTTCTTAGGCCATATTTATATTGGATGTCTCTAATATGAATCAAACCTTTTCTTTTTTAGGGAGGATTTTAGATATTATGTAGATACATGTTTTAGATCCTTTGGAGATTAGGTCAAGTACTAGGCCACTTTCTATGAGCTGAATGTAGGAATAAAGCTTCTCCTTCCTTAGAACACAAACAACAACAAACATTTATAAGAACATTCCTCCATTTCTATAATAATGTTCATAAGATTTTTCCATAACAAAGACATTCTACAACCAAAATTATACTGTAAAACTACACTACAAATCTATCACTAACTAGCTAAAATTATAGCACTAATAGCTAGTCATGCCACTAATGGCACCTCTAAAAAATGAAGGATTTTGTAGCTTTAAGATGCCCCCAAAATTGTGCTCTTCTCTTTTTTATTCTTCTCTATGGGCCTTCTTTGACCATGGGTCATAACCATCCCCACTATTTCTCCAAATTCTTGTCCTCAAGGATTAATCTAGAACTTAGGGAATTAGGCACGAATGTAGTTAACATTCTCCCAAATGGGTGCATAAGTCAGATGCTCTAACCATTGTATAAGTAAATCAACCTTGGATCCATCCTTGTGCCTCTTCAATTGTCACTCCAACACTACAATGGGTTGGACCAATAATCATTTGTCACCATTAAGTATGAGAACTCTAGGAATTACCTTACATTGCTAGCCAATCACTTTCTTTAACTATGAGACATGGAAAATCGGATGAATGGATGTATTTGTGGTAAAGTAAGCTTATAAGGCACATTATCACTACATTGCAGCACCATGAATGGATCATAAAAACCTGATGTCAACTAGTGATCTTTATGCTTGGACAAGGATAATTGCCAATATGATTGGACCTTTAAATAAATTGAATCCCCCACCTCAAACTATTGCTCGAAATGCCTCTTATTAGCATAAAACTCTACACATGCTTAGCTATCCCAAAGACGTGACTTAATCAATTATACTTATTAGGCACATTTTTGGAGGAATTCATTCTCCTTAAGTTCTATTGTCATCCCAAAATTATAGTAGAGGAGTTAACACAATCAGTATCCATGAAGGGTCTCAAAGGGAGTTATCTTGATTGATGAATGGTAGTTAGTATTGTATCATCACTCCACTAGAAGTAACCATGAATGTCATCTCCTAAGTCTTTTACCATTTCAACAATGTAGATATTGTTCTAGACATTAGCTTTTTGTTTGATCATCTATTTGAGGGTGATAAGATGCACTATGTAGGAGGTTAACTTTGATGGTCTTGAACAATTCTTCTTAAAACTTGCTTAGGAATATAAAGTTACAATTGTTAACAATAATCATAGGAAGTCTATGTAGTTTTCCTACCCCATCCAAGAACACCCATGCCACCTACGTTGCTAAGAAAAGGTGATTCAATTTCATAAAATGGGCATACTTTGTAAAACGGTCCACTACCATTAGGATTGTATTTGACCCTCACTCTTAGGAAGCCCCTCGATAAAATTCATGCTAATGTCATGCCAAGCTTGGCTAGGAATGGGGAGGGGTTGCAGAAGCCTTGGATAAGGCATTTGTTCGAACTTATATCATTGGTGAATTTCATAACCTAATACCTAATGTGAAACCATTTGCTTCATTCCTTCCTAATAGAATTGTTGTTATGCTCTCTTCCAAGTACCTTTTATGCCATAATGGCTTCCTAACTTGGGTTCATGGAGGTACCTAATTATTTTCTTTCTTAAACCATTGTGATTACCTATTACAATCTTTTCTTAACAACTTAAGACTCCATTAGTTAAGCTATAGTTGGGATGCACCCTGAGATCAATGGCTAAGGCCTTAAGCAACTATTGCACATGCTTGCTAACACATACTAAATCCATCATGGCTATAGGATGGAAAGTGAGTGTAATGAAGACTTTATCTCATGATTCATTGGTAATTGTAACAAGGCATCTACAGGCCCATTTTCGCTCCTTTTCTTATACTAGATCTCATAATTGTACCCCAATAGCTTTGCTAACCATTTATATTGAGCTAGCATAGAGATTCTTTATTCTAGCACATGCCTCACATTATAGTGGTCCATCTGTGTAACGAAGTAATTTTTCAATAGATAGGGCCTCCATTTTTTAATTGCCATGACAATGGCTAACAATTCTTTCTTGTACGTTGAGCCCCATGTGTTGTGGAACTAAAGCCTTACTTAAGTAGGCAATAGGCTTACCGTCTTGCATGAGAATTGCCCTTACACCTTTGAGGCTCACATATGACTTTATCACAAAGGCCTTTTTAAAGTTGGGCATTGCTAGTACTAAAGTGGAGCTCATTGCCCTCTTTTACTCATTAAAGGCATAAATAGCTTCTTTTGACCATTGAAATCCTTCTTTCTATAGCATGTGAGTAAGCAACCTATTGATCAACCTATAATTCTTGACAAAGTGCCTATAATAACTAATAAGTATTAAAAATCCTTAAAGTCCTCTTAAAGTTATAGGTCAAAGCCAAGTCAGCATAGCCTTAATCTTCTTCTAATTTGCTTCAATTCCTTTCTTTGATATAACATGGCCTAAATACTTAATATGGTATTGGGCAAAAACACATTTAGTGTGCTTCACAAACAATTGGCGATGCTATAAGAGTTAGAAAACCATCTTCAAGTGCATTGCATGGCTCTCTAGGTCTACATTGTAAATCAAAATACCATCAAAGAATATTAGCATAAACCTCCATAAGTAAGGTTTTGGATGAAAAATTGGATCGTCATGCCAAGGTTTTAAAAGGAAACCTAAGGTCATAACCTTTCAAAGGTTAGTACAAACTCCATTATAGAAGCAATCTATTGTAACCCAATGAATCTATCCACCTCCCTATCCTAATTCTTTTTAACAATTATGTTCACTACATCTCATTTGAATACTTCCCATATAACTAAGTGATAACTCTATTTTTATAAAGTTATTTTACTTATTTTAGGCAATAAATAACTTTAATAATTGTGAGAAAATATTTGAACTCTTTTTTATTTACCTAAATTTATCTTGTTTATGTAGCACAAGGAGGCAAAGAGAAAAGGAATGAACATAGAGAACCTGATGTTTATTGTGTGGCAAAATCGTAATATCAAAATTAAGAGAGTCAAGATGGGCTTGGGCTTTGGATGATTGTTATTAGATTTTTTGTTGTTGTTAAGTTTTCTATTTATTTAGAAAACTCAGTCATGTTAGGAATTCAAATCCCAATTAATTTAAAAGTTCAAAACCCAATTGTTTTAGGTCTTCAAAACCCAGTTCTACTAAGATAAGAGATAGGTTTAAACCTAAATCCTATTTAAGAGAAGAGAAGAGGCAAAACTCAGGGGAGAAGGAAATTGAGCACAACTCAAGGTTTTCTTGAAGAGAAGATAAAAAGGGTAACAAACTTCTTGTTCTTGGATTCAAGATGCCTTCTTTAATTCCTATTATTGTTTCTCCTCATTATTTCTTTATATTTTGGTTTACTTTTATTAAAGCTACGATGTAACCTAATTATGATGGTATGACCTTATTATTATTATGTTTTGCAAGATATTTATTTATGTGAAGTTGCATATTACTGTGTTTAAGGCTTTTAAGTGATTAGCTACCACTTAAATAATTTGATTTACATGTTTGAAACCGACAGGAGATGATATGCAATTGCTTTTTGTAATATGTAACCAAAAATTAAATATGGATAGACATATACCATATTGTTGTGTGGCTTTCGGTGTAAACTGGGAATGTTCATAGATCCTAATGCATTTGGGTTGTTTCAATTCATATATAGAGATATAGTAAATTAATGAACTAAATAGGTTTGCTATACCTAGACATAGGATAGTGAATAAATTAGGAGATTCCGCCATCACATAAATATTATCCCTTTTGCAAGCATACATAATTTACATTAAGAGATTCCGCCATCACATAGATATTATCCCTCTTGCAAGCATACATAATTTACATTAGTACTTCATAGTTATGGTGAAATCATACACTCTAACATGTTTTGTATATGTAGTTTTATTAAATTTAATTGATTAGTTTATTCTCTATCAATTTGGATTTATTAGATAAATTCTAGGAGTTGTTCACCGTTGGTAATTAGTTGGCTTAGTAATCACCAATCTTTATGGGACGATACTTTTCTTATCATTATATTACTTGTTCGACATGTTCATTTGCATTTAAATTTCACCGAACACTAAGCCTTTTTTAGCTATGTATTTGTATACCATTCACCTGCATTCTCTTCCATAGTTATGGCTATATAGTGAACTCTCAAATAATCGCTCACCTCAAATATTTTGAACCAATTTTCATAGAGAACTAACCATTCTTTGGGACCAACCACTGGTAAACGAGGATAATTCATACGAGGTAGTCAAGGAAAACTTACTTGTTGGCCAAGTGGTCTTGCTTGAGTGGCAAATGGTTAAACATATCTAGACTTAAAGGGCTATCTTTGTTGGTAGCCTTTCTGGTGAAATGTAGGGTTGAAATCAACCCTATGAGTGGGACCAATGGATGGTTCATTATGCTCTCTCAAATGGTAAGGATTGAAATTACCACCCAAGTTGTACCTATAGGGAAAAATAAGGATTAAAACTAGGTCTTGTAGTGTTGGGAACACTCTTAGGTGGTTCCCAAGGTTAGTCGAAAAACATTGTTAGTAAAGGCTAGAATCTTGCTAGAGGTTGAAACCTTTATGGAGGATAGTCGACATGTGACAAATTCTATTTGGACGGAGGCCAATTTGAGAAATAAGGCTTATCTAGGCTTAATCTATTGAATTCATATTGCAAGTTGGTGTTAGAATCATTGGCAAACGACCATGGCGAGCTAGAAAAGCCCTTTAGTGATGTGAAGGGGAAGTGGGGGTCCACTTGGTCACTTGATTCAAAAAGTTGCTTGATGAAATAAGCTGGTTCTAATGGGTGGTGTAAATATTGCCAGAAAGCATGGGAAGCATTTCGAGCTCCTTTATGAGTAGAGGTTTGTGCCATTTTAGTATGGCAGCCTAGAAGGTCAAACTCCAGCATTATGGGTGGGGGCTTAGGGCGATTATGGCTACCACTATCCACATCATTGCTAGTATCCTTTGCTATCGAAGCTATAGGGTCTTCAAGTAAGACTAGGGTCTCTTGCCTTTGTCCACTCCAGAATGTTCACCCCATTGGTTTTGGGTCTCCATCATCTCCAATAGCTTCAATAGTTTGGCTTCCATGGACGACATCTAATTCTTCGTGATTATGCTAAATCTAAGTCACCTTACAGGTGCAAGAATCATGCTCTGAATACCACTTGTAAGAACAAAGCTTTTCCTTCCTCACAACACACATAACAACAAACATTCATAAGAACAATCCTCTGTTTCTGCAACAATGTTCACAAGAGTTTTTCATGACAAGGGCATTCTATAGCCAATATTACACTACATAACTACATTACAGATCTATCACTAACTAGCTAAGAATTACAACACTAACTACTAGTCATGCCACCAATAACACTTTTGAAAAACTAGAGATTCTATAGCTCCAAGATGCACCTAAAATCATGCTCTTCTCTTTTCTATTCTTCTCCATGGGCCTCCCTACATCTTGGGCCTTCTTGGGCCATGGGTCATGACACCGAATCTTGCACCTCTCCACAGTTACATGTTAAGGACTTACCCACCTTCTCATTGCTCTAGCTTATTTGGGAACTATAACAGTGGGGACTCAGAGAAGGAGCCTTTCATTATGGCTTATATCACGCTACTGCTGTCGATATTTACCGAACTAGGTACCAAGTGCTAATCAGTTTCTTTCGATCCAAAGATATCATGTTGAATTATTGTTTATTTAAGAGATAATTAAACATTTCCTAAATAGAATTCCACCCAGCTGACGTAAGCCATTTTAGATATAAAACTCTTTAGCAACTGAGCTTTAATCTAATTAAGTTTTCCACCCTATATTCAAAAAGAACAAGGAGGAAGCATTGGCATTGTTATGGCTGCTGCATGGTACGAACCATTCAACAACCCCTCAGAAGACAATTTAACAGTTGTGAGGGCTTAGTCTTTCAATTTGCACTGGTAAGCAAAGATCCACAATTTATTGATTGTTGTAAAACTTCCTACATTGATAACAGATCCATGCTCTGTTATCAATGCAGGTTCTTAGACCTAATAATATAAGGGAAATATCCCAAAGAAATGCATGAAATTCTTTAACCTGATCTACCTATATTTTCGACGTACGATTTGGAAACGCTGAAGAATGGGCCAGACTTCATTGGCATCAACCATTACACTAGCTACTTCGTAAAAGCCTGCATTTTCTGTATTTGAACCAGGACCTGGAGCTACTAGAACAAAAGGTTTTGCTTTACGAACGATTCAAAAGAAAGGCATCTTTATTGGAGAGCCGGTATGGAATCTCCCCTCTCAATATCACCTCAGCATTCTTTTTGCCATTCTACTAGAATTTCATGCTGATGCAGACGGAGGTTGACCGGCTATTTGTCTATCCTCAAACAATGGAAAAGATAGTGACGTACATAAAAGATAGACATAATAATATTCCAATGTTTATAACAGAAAATGGTGAGCTAAAGCCAAGGTTGAAGCTTCCCAAATGAAAAGTATACCATCTGTTTGAAAACGTCTTATATAGATGTGGCGGATCTTGTAGGGTTTGGTGAGAAGGAGAATCCCAATTCTGCCATGGATATTCTACTCTATGATGTCAAGAAGGTGGAGTACATGAAGAGCTACTTAGATGCTGTGGCAACAGCAATAAGGTTCTTGAAGTCGAAGCTACAGCTGGCATGAAACATTTAAGTTTATGCTTCTAATTTTCTCTCATTTTTTCAATAACAACCAAAGGTACTTACTGTTAAGAAAACTGACGTTGGTTACGTTCTGATCAGGAAAGGAGCAGATGTGTAAGGGTGTTTTGCGTGGTCCTTGCTTAACAACTTTGAATGGACAGATGGCTATACCATTCGCTTTGGGCTTCATCACGTTGATCGCCCCACTCTCACCGGGACCGCAAGACTCTCAGCGTCTTGGTACAAGGAGTTCATTACTAAACATAAAGCAAACAGTTCCAGCGCTTAGTTGTAATCCAGAAAGTAAACAGATGGAGCAAGTCTATAGCAACTTATAAGTGGAACGAATCCTGGACGCTTATATGGAGCAAAACTTAGCCAGAAATGGCAAACTCTTTTATCATGTTCTAGTTTAGAGCTTTCAGGGAAATTGCTCTAAGTAGTATATCTAGCTTTGGTTTTCTTCTCTCTACTGAGCCCACTGGTTGTCCAATGTATGACTGAAATCTCCGAAGAATCTCTCCTCAACTATTCTGACACCAAACCTGAGCGACCCATGTAGCTTCCAGCCATGTTTCCAAGTCCTCTTTGCACTGGCTGATCAACCTTAAGACCTAGGAACAGAACATCTAAATTTGGTCACATCCACTGTAGAAAGGAACGCAGTCTCCGTCTTGTACACTGAAGCTAATAGCTTATAAGTAAATGCAGGAGTGGATTGCAAGATTACAGAAGGGAATGGGTAGACGAATTTTCTTCTAGCAATTTGGAAAGTAACTTGAGATAAAAGAACCTGGTTCTAAGACTAGTGGGTTTACGCTGGCACTCAGAGTAAATCCCCCGAATCTGATTCCAAGAAAGTGCTCCATTAGCGTCAATATGATTGCGCCCTTGAAGCAAAGAGTTTCTAGTAGTGCAACAGTAAAGCGCACGACCTGATTCCACACTAAAGATTGCGAAAACAAATTAGTGGCATGTCACAATCATAGCTTGGAGGGCCAATATGCTGTTTAGATTCCCTCCACCACCAAACTTTCTAGTGTCTGATCTGCTATTGGATTTTCTTTATTAATCAACTTTTTATTGCTTCACTTAGAAGATAAAAAAAAAGCATTTTTTTTTTATTTGTAGTGATTAGATATCCAATAGCAAGCCATCTGTGGGCTGTGGGTGCGGTAAGGAAGAGTTTCAGTGAAGACTGGAGAATTTGCTTTACTTCGACCCTGAATTCCTCTGTCCAATAAGAATGTATCAGCTTTTACTCTTTTTCTCTTCAAATTGGACAGTCATTTTTTTTTCCCTTCTCTGGGGGTTGCGCCTCGGGCTTTTCAGTAAAAGTCCAGCCTCTCCTCTCATCCACATGCAGCTTTAGACCCTTCGACTCGAGTTTGGTAATCAAGAAAGAGGTTTCTTCCATGGAAATTCTTAAACTTCAGTTTCTGTTAGAGGCGTTCCTTCTGCCACCGCTAGTATTATGTGCCGCAAAGACTGCACAGAAGAGCTCGGATCAACCTTCATTTCCAAGCAACTTCCTATTTGGAACTGCCTCCTCTTCTTATCAGGTTTTCCGTCGAACTGCTGATGCTTTCATCTTTCACAGAGAGTGCACTTTTCCTTCTCTCATCGTCTCTAACTTGCTATGCATAACAAGCAACTCAAAACACAAACGAGGAGAGAGAAGTTCAAGAGTGAAAAGAATGAACCCGTTGCTGATAGGATTACTGAGAAACAACCACCTATATTAAGAACCTAAACTGCTGTAAAAAACAATAATGAGTTTGATCACTTAACTATGATAGTTATAACAGGCAAGACTAACTTTATGTTACGCAGTTTGAAGGTGCTTACTTGAGTGATGGTAAAGGTCTAAGCAATTGGGATGTTTACACTCATAAACCAGGTGAGACAACCCGTTCTTTTATTTATTTATTATTTTTTTGGATTTGGTGTCACTTGCCAGCCAAACATATTCTATCCGGGAAACCATCTCAAGGCTACAAAGCAGTACTTCAAACTACTTAGAAGCGACGAATTTTGGACTTTTTCAGGTAACATCAGGGATGCAAGCAATGGAGATGTTGCTATTAATCATTATCATCGGTATCTGGTACAAGCTCTGAACCTTTCCCTTCTCTTCAGTTTTATATCTTATGTTCTAAAACATTTTAAAAGTAAATTGCATATTTCCTCCTCATAAATCAATTTATAATTTTATAAGAAGCAAAGACCTACTAATATAGAAATAGTTGTTTTAGAAACTCTGCACAGAAACATGCAGTCCTCTTGGCTGCAGTATTTCAACACTGCGTCATTCCACTTTGAAGAACTCATTCCAAATTGAGGTTCTATAGGAGTGATAATATGTGATTTTATATGGCCTTCTGGAATGAAAACAGGAAGACATAGACATGATGGCTTCTCTAGGAGTGAACAGCTATAGGTTCTCAATTTCATGGTCAAGAATTCTGCCAAGTAAAGATTTGCACTTTCCCCTTCCTTGATTTGTGTGATACCTTTCTAGTTGTAAATTATAAGAGCAGAGCATGCAACATTCCTCTTGAACTTATCCAATTTTCACAGGGGGGAGATTCGGAGATATCAATTTGGATGGAGTTACATTCTACAATAAGCTCATTGATGCTCTCCTACATAAAGGTCAGCTTCCATCTCTACTTTCTACTTATAATCTGTGCTATTACTTCCATAAAAAAACATTCTGCGGTATTACTTTGACATACAGTATGCGTACAGTTTCCTTAATTGTTCGATCTACAGGGATTCTATCGTTTGTGACATTGACCCATTTCGATAATCCTCAAGAACTCGAGGACCGGTTTGGAGGTTGGCTTAGTCCCAAATCACAGTAAGTAAACCAACCACCTATGTTCTAGTTAGAACATAAGAAGATGAATCACAAATATCCTAGACAAGCTTCTAGCTCTATGTCATGTTGCACGTTATGAATTGGACGGAATAAACTTTGAGTTTATGAGAGTTTAAGTTGGTGATGATATTCAAATAAAATATATCAAGTTTAACCTTAAAGTTAGGTCTTTTGACATAATAATTGAGTTATATAATAAATGATATCAGAACTAACTCTATGTTTTAAGTTCAAATTATGAAAAAAACAAAATGTCTAAACACACAATTGGGATCAAAGTGAGCTGTGTGTCATAAAATGTAGAATGTGATGGGTTGTTACCATCTTGACATAACAAATTTGGCCTCCTAAAGTTCTAAATTCATGATGGTATTCAAATGAATATGTTGAGATTAACTTCAAAACCTGAATCTTTTGTCACAATGACTAAAGCACCCGACATTACACTTCCTTTGAAGGGAGGAATTTGCATATTTTGCTGAAATCTGTTTTAAGTTCTTCGGAGACCGTGTTAAGTACTGGGCCACCTTCAACGAGCCGAACATTCAAGCTACAATGGGGTACCGTACCGGTGAATTCCCACCATCCCGTTGCTCCAGTCCCTTCGGAAATTGTACTCATGGCGATTCAGAGACAGAGCCCTTTGTCGCAGCCCATAACATAATTCTAGCACATGCAGCCGCCGTTCAAATTTATCGAACCAACTACCAGGTACTGACAATATTCTACTAGCTCAAGTTCTGTTTACTGTTACTAACTGGCTATATCGATGAACAACCAGAAAGAGCAAGGAGGTGTCATCGGGATTGTATTACATGCTCCCTGGTTTGAGCCCTACAGCAACTCCGAAGTAGACAAGTTAGCCGCTGAAAGAGCTCGTGCCTTCTTTTTGGACTGGTGAATATCTTTTTATCACCCTTTCAGTACTTTTGTGCAAGCATTGGCTCCCATAACTCTTTAATTGCTGCAGGTTCTTGGACCCAGTGATACTTGGAAACTATCCTGTAGAGATGATTGAAATTCTAGGACCGATCTTACCGAATTTTTCAAGAAGTGACAAGGAAAAACTGAAGAACGGATTGGATTTCATTGGCATTAACCAGTATACCAGCTTCTACGCCCAGGACTGCATCTACTCCGTCTGTAAACCTGCAACAGGGGTCACCAAGACAGAAGGTCTTTACCGGCAAACTTCATGGAAAGATGGCGTCCCCATTGGAGAGCGTGTATGTAACTTCAACATCACGATTTAACCATGTAATCTGAATCACTAGCTGAAGCTTTTGGTTTTACAGACTGACTTGCCATGGCTAAATGTTTACCCGCAAGGAATGGAGAAGATGGTTACGTACGTTAAGGAGAGATACAACAACATGCCCATGTTCATTACAGAAAATGGTAAGCAAAAGATGATTGATTTTGAGGATGACCATCATATCTGCAGCATTGCAATATAAAAAGCGTCATGGATCTTGTAGGATATGGAGAGACCAGCAGTCCAAATTCAACTGAGGAGGAATTTCTCAATGATGCCAAAAGAGTGGGGTACATGGCCGGCTACTTAGACGCCCTCTCCAGAGCGGTCAGGTAAGAACATGGCCGCGTTACGCATTTAAACCAAAACTGAGGCTCACCTTTTGAGACTTTTTCTTCTCCGATGCAGGAGAAATATGTGATATTCTAATAGTTCACTTTCATTATGGGATCAGGAAAGGAGCAGATGTGAGAGGGTACTTTGCCTGGTCCCTGCTTGACAACTTCGAGTGGACATTTGGATATACTGTAAGGTTCGGCCTTCACCTTGTTGATTATGCCACGCTGAAGAGAACTCCAAAACTATCAGCAAGTTGGTACAAAAAGTTCATTGCTAAGCATAAGGTCATAACCTTGATGTCCGAAAGTTATGGTCAACAGCTACAATAGCATATTTACGCATCATGTATCCTTCATGCTTTATGTTCCATGTTCTGCAGAATAAACATGAAACAAGCAGCTTTTTGTTCTTGAAATAGTAAAAACACTTTTGCAGACAAATGAACAAGATTATCAACAAGTACTGCTACAAACAAGGGTATCAAGAAATAGATGATGTCTAGTACACTAACCCCTACCTCCATTGCAGATCCTATCAAGGAACATGTACAAGAAACAACTATCTAGAAGGAAGCAAAATAAGGATAATCCAATAAATATACAATGATATTTGACCCCCAAAAACCATCATCTACTGCGTGAAGAGAATAATATGTCTTAAGGCCAATCTCCCCTGTTTCAGAACATTTATGGTTAACACAGCGTGCCCCTTTTCTCTTTACTGCTATCACAATCTCTTACAACACAATTCTTTTCGGCTGAGCACAAACCTTATTCTCTTTCCTCCTCCAAATCCTATCAAACTTGCTTCTATGAGATGCAAAGTGAGCAAAAAACCATGGGCTATTGAATTTTCACCTTACTTGAATTGACTCATGCTTTTCAGCAGTTTATACCTGTAGAAAATTGTTGAAATAGCTAAGTGTTTCGGTTATTATAAAACAGCGACAAAATCCAATGATTAAAAGAGTTAAAATCAGCAGTTGTACCTAAATCTGGAACTTTGAAGCACGAGCGATACAGTACACGGACCCCAGTATTGGCTGCAGGAAATTACTGGACCTTGCAGTTGATCCTCTTAAACCTATCCTATGCTATGTCATGTCTCCACCAAGGAGACCGAGCCTCATACATGTGTTCACCATCATCCCATGAGATCTGACACGCTTGAAGACCAATAGCAACCTTTGGTTCCTTTCCATGCTGTTTAATCCACTCTGTAACTGCCATTTCTTTATCAGTCTCATTTCTAGAATCTTTCTTGAATTTGCCAAATGGGTTAAGGCCGGGACTTCTCATCTCTGCAATTGCAGCTGGCATGTACATTGAATCACCCACTAATGGTGCACCACAGGCAGCCAGCTGTGCTCGAATCTGCATCCAATACTAGTTATTATTAAAATAACAGATCTAGGCTTCCCCTACGAATATTACACAAGCGTAAGAATTTGATGGTGCATTTACTCCCCCCAACTGTGAACAAAGTTTTTAACCCCCATAAAGCCTGTTCAGTATTTACATTTCCATAGCTTCATTATTAAATCAAGAAGCATAAAATGAGAGAGTCAAAGTTTTAACTAGTGTACCAATATGAACTGATTTTACAAGGTAAACATCATAAGATATTCTGAGTCAATTCCTAGCAAAGGTCAACTAGAACATTGAATAATTGAAATCCTATCGAACAGGTATCCTCTGAGTCCCACACCCTATGCCTGAAAATTTCAACTTTTGAGTTAATACTGAACTTTTCTTTCAGATCCGAAGGGTTATTTCATGGGCCACTGGAAGAAGCAATAATTGCCTCTTCTCGTCACAGGAGAGGAGGAAAAGTCGAAAATTATTGAATAAACATCTACTCACTTATTGTAAAATCTCACGATTTAGACCACAGGATTGACGAAAAAAGTATCACCAAAAATAAAGAAACAAATAAAGAGAGGACAACTTACAAACCTGATGAGTCCGACCAGTCAGAAGGTTGATTTTACACTCATAAGCAATTTGTTGGGAGGGCCAACCACAGTCTTCAATACTATATCTTCTTTGAGTGACAGCATTTGGCCATGGGACCTCCTTGCATTCCAAGACCTCCAGTTGACACATATGCCAACCTTTAAAAAAATCTGCATGCAAAAATTTTTAGGGGTCAATCCACAGTGCAAAACCTACATAGAACAGATAATACTTTATTAACATCTAAGATGCAGAAAAAATTGTTGTAAGAATTGATTTACCAAACCCAATTATGGGAAATAATGTTTCAAGAACTGGAGTTTTGTAAAGGAAAACCTCATAAATTTAGCTATCATGTTACAGTAAGTAAAAGGTGGAGCAAGCACAAAATCAGTGAAGTGCCTGTCGCATACTTTACTTCCCATTACCAATTAGATCCAATTAACAGGGAAAGAAATACATCTTCGGAGTGATTCATCTTTCCTAAACATAGACAAGTAATTAGATTAGAATCATCATCAATTGGAAAGCTCACAAAGGGTATGATAAAAGTGTTATCATTTTCTAATTCTGACTTCAGCTTCCCAAATAAATTCCTGACTTCTTGGCTAGACAAAAGAGCAGCCTTCATGCTCATATGAAGACAATATTTTGACCTCAATGGGGTGGAAAATAAAAGGAACTCCATTTGAACAACATCGCAGGGACAACACAAAGATGCATGATTTCCTTTCACACTTCACTCATTACAAATACTTGACCGCTATCCATGACAGGTAAGAATAAAGAAAAGTTAAGTCTACATTTAGTAAAGTTCTTTAATATTACATTTAACTTTTGTGCTTTCTGTAAATACCATGTCTGAAATGTGCCATTTATGGATTCCATTAGTGAAATCGTTCCATAAACTTTTAAACACTTGAAAAGTGTTCTAATATATTTAAGAAAAAAAAAAAAACAGATGGTCACATAACCTTCAGGCTAAGAACAAGAGAATAAAACTGTTCTTAAAAAACAGATTGTTTCATGTTTATTTACTTCTTTTTCTTGCTATTTTCTGTCTTCTTCAAGAGAATAAAACTGCAACTCATCAAATGTTCAAACAGATTTCCTACAATCAAAGGGATGTTTCATTGAGATGTGTTACCTTCTGATATAAGTCTTGGAGCCATGTTTATTGGACGCATGTAGTGAGTAAATACTCCAACTGGCACAGGAGCAGCAGCAAGAGCAAGATAAAGCTTCTTCACCTTTTTCTCCTGATCACAAGACATGTCATACAGATAAGAACAACAAAAGAAGAAGCTGAAAATTACGTAAACAGATGTCAACTCCAAGTAAAGTATTTAAATATGGATACATTCAATTTCGTGCTTCATGCTGTGAGCAGGGTTTGCACAGACTGATGCACACGTGTGGGGCCCTTGCAACTCCAGGGTAATTGGAGTAGCCCTCAACACCATTAAGGTTTGCTCACCTCAGGCTATTGCCAGAAAGATAGTGTAAAACTTACTCTGATTTTATTATGAAAAACCGAGCAATACTCCTTGGTCCTTGCTAACACAACACTGCAAGCAACTACCAGCCATTACTCTCAATCTATCAGTAATAGCAACCAAATGCAAGAATTCCATGAGATGACAGAGACAAAAGATATAGTACCAGCCCTCTGTGCAATTATCAATCTGGTGGGTAGTCATCAAAGGACTTGTCAAACCCAAGGCACGAGTGGCAAAGGTTGCACAACTTTCTTCAATGTTGTCTGTAGTTCCTCCCACCTAATCAAATGAAAAGAGGATCATAGACTTTAAGCAATCAGTAAAAGTGATAATGAACATTCAGAAGGGTTGTACAAATGCCAATTTGTGTGTCCAGTATTATAAAGAATGTAAACCTTTTCATGTTCATATTGTAGTTAATTTTAATTTGGTCACTTTTTACATTGCTTTTATTTGGCTAAGAAAGACCAAAAAGAAACTGTGGCAATAATAATAGAGCTCTGTTGCTCTAGCATTTGCAGTACATAAATAACAATTTACATCCTCCATTGACTGAGGCACAAATTGGATGATGTTACGTATACATTATCAAGAGATTGATGGATAGATTACATACTGATGTACTGGCAGGTTTGTCCAAAACAACATAGGACTCAGCCACAGCTATAATTCTTGATTTCCAGTCAATTTCATAGCACCTGATAAAAACTCTAACGTCAAAAAGACTCATGCTAGAAAAAATGATAATAACATTATCAAACATTATGCTTTACCTGGGGAAGCGTTTTGGGTGTACATGCACTCGTAAGTATGTCCCTGCTTCAACAAGCTGGTCCACACAAGTTATTCTAAAAGTTTTTTGTGCTTCTCGTTTTGTTTTTCCTTTGATGGAAGCTCTCTTTCTAAGAACTGAAGGTGCTGTGACTTCTTCAAACACCCTAATCTGCTCGGGGGTGGCACTTGGAGGAGGCTGTGGACATACAAGGGCGTAATAAACAGCTCCAAAATGGATTAGATCTGCAACATACCTTCAAAGAATGAAATTCTCTATTTATCACTTCTTTCTTTTCAATAACAAATAATGAAGAACAATCATACACCATACCATCAATTCTAAAGTTTAAAAAAAAAAAAAAAAAAGAAAGACCGGCGCTTACAGAGGAGGAAGATCGAGAGCTTTACAGATATATTCCAGAACAGGAGCTCCTTCTGTAACAACCAAGTGTTCGACTCTTGGCAGCTCATTTTGCGGGGGACATGGAAGCAACCGATGATATTCACGGTAGCTTCAACAAAATATATTACATCTTAGAGTCAGCAAGCCAATGAACAGGAACTATAACATAATCAAATAAAAACAAATTATGATTTTCACATCGATTGGGAAGAAAAAGTAAGAGAAAGAATATGAATTTAATAAATTCTTAACTAAAACTAAGTCATTTCAAACTCTCAAGCACACCATCAACAGGAAGTAGTTACGAAGAATAGAAGGTTCAAACTTTATTTCTAAATTTTTGTCTCAGTTTATAATCAGAAATTAATGCAAGCGAACTCTTCGACAATTTAACTATGAAACATCTACTTTCACAAAGAGAAATAAGGTAAAATTTAGCTGTAAATACTAGCCTTGACTTAACCATTAACAAAAATAAGTAGCATTACGAAACAAACAACGAAAACTTCGCATTCATGCGCTTTTCCTAATCTTTATCAGCAACCAAACTGTGCTAACAAACTTTATCGCAATTCAAAGATACTAAGCCCATATTACATTCATCCAATAAGTAAGCATAAAAATCCGAAATGGTGCATACCATTTATCAGAAGCTACGTGGGTAACATCCGGACTAGAGCATTCAAATGCAAACTGCTTGCTTTCTGAACAGCCAGAAGACCAAGACACCACGTGCTTGTAGTAGTGCTTAGAAAGCGCAACATGGGTTGTCGCAACGGTGCGCAAGAGGGCGACACGCGAACTGGCGCTCCGACAGCCACCGGCCAAGATAGAAGCCAAACTCACTGAAGCCATCTTCTCTAGGATCCTCACGGATTGCGTGCGGGAAGTTTAGAGGAGACTTTGATGGTATCGGGTTAAGGATTCGAAGCGGGTTTTCTATGAGGCTTTGGCGGGTTGGGCAATTCGAGATTGTTGGCCTGATTTGTTGCCGGGCCAAGTTAGTCTTACGGCCTAATACTCGAACCGTGTCACAAATTTCTGCTTGAATAGCATTAAAATAAAAAAGGAAAAAGAAACTTTATAATAGTTTAATTATATTATTATAACACATCAGCGATTAGAAATAAATAATAAAAATATAAGGGGTAGAATTGGGTATTTTTAATTAAAATACTTTTGATGTTTTTCAATTACACGCTCTTTTATCAAAATTCAAATTAACCTTTTTTTGTATGTATGACAGCAAGAACAAACTCAAATAATATATCGTACCAGAAAGCAAGCAATTGATTTAAATAGATGGATAGAGTCAAGGAGAATAGAACACGGAGATAAGTGCTCACTATCTACATCAACTTCCTTTAATTGGGGTTAAAGAGGCCTTGCACTATTAGGAGAAAAACTTTCTCCAAAAATTGTACAAACATTCTCTCTCTTTGACAAAGACATCGATGGGTAAGAAAGATGCATTCTAATGCCCATCAGCTACATAAATGCAATAGATCCATGGGAGGAGCAATTGAGAAATTAACAATAATTAACACATCAAACCATGTAGCTATATTGAAATAATTTACTGGACCAATAGCACACATTGTGTCAACAATAACAAAAATTAAAAGACCACATATTCTTTAATTGTAAGTTCACTAAACGCAAATAGATGGTAGTATTGGTCATTAGAGTATCTTAAAGGATTGAATAATGGAGGGAGGAAGTGAGTTCAATAATTAGAGTCATAAAAAGTAAAAGTTTTACAACAATCATGTTGAGTGTATTGTTTATGATTATAATCTACCATATCTAGAGAAAAAAAATAGAAAAAGATCCAATAGTCAATGTTTAGAGAACGCTACCATTGTTGCCAAAATAGAAAAGAACATGAACAATAGAATCTCATTATGATTATAATCTTAGTTGCAAGAGTTTTAAAAATGTTCAAAAATGCCATTTTTTAGCCTATGTAATGGATGATTATTTAAATTATTTTATATTTTAACTTTTGTGATATATATGAAATACATGATAATTTGCAAAAAAAAAAAATCAATAATAAATGCAATAGGCCACGTTGTGCTACAACATTGTATTTAGACACATGCAATGTCCTTAGTACTCAAATAAAATTATTGACAAATTAACATGAAAGTAATAAAGTTTTGAATCTCATAGGATAGATATCAAAATTCTTTTCTTGAGAAACTTTTACATATAAACCTTTGAAATTGCGTCATCCCAACCCCTAAGTGAAATATCAATCCAATATTTATTGATCTTAATCTATTTCAATTATAAATCTATGGTCATTTTAAAATGTTAAGACCCAAAAGAGATGATGTCTTTTTGTACTTATTTAAAAATTTAATAAATTTCTTACTAGTGTAGTACAATAACTTCATAATACACAATACTGACTAACAAGTGCATTTTAGACTTGAATACAATTCACAAAGATCCTAAAAAGGAAACTATTCTCTTATATCACAAAGAAAAATAAGATAACCTATTAAAAAAGTGTTGGTTTGAGAAATGAAAGAGAAAATAATGTTGATTGGGCACCTTAAGAAACAAATCTAGCGTTTAAGAGCTAGAATGATTTTCCCTTATGCAAAGGCAAGGGAGAGTCTTGGGTGAGAAAAAATAATCTCTTCATTGTATTATCTCATTTTGGCTAATGAGGAGTTAAAGAGTGACTTCATGGCACTAAATGCAACAATTTCTTTGGATGTATCATTTATAGGATTGATTTTTAACTCAATACACAATGAAATAAGATGAAATTTAACCTAAAATAAACCAGATAAGAAAAGGAATAGATTTGGACAAGAAACACACATTTTCATTGCATAAAGAAAAAGTTACAAGTACTTAAAAGTTGATACAAAAACTATCTTATTTTTTCAATCTTTGCATAATTGAATTTTCTCAAGGGGGCTTCAACGTTTTTCTACCTTACATATCTATTTATATAGATCAACATTGAACACTAAGAGAAATTATACTTGATGTTCATCTAATTTCCAAGTTATTCTAAAATTGTTTTGTGCAAATAGGATTAGAAATTGAAACGTGCTATCAAAAGCTAGTATTTTCAAAGTTTGCTATTGCAAGTTTCTTTGACTCCAAAATTCACCCTTCTTAATTGTTTGATAAGGATTGTTTACCAACATATTCCCTTTCCACCCTTGTCATACCTAGCAAGCTTCTAAACTTCTTGAAATCTTTAACCTTAAAATGCTTTATGAACACATTTGCTAGTTGCTCTTCACTTTTGCAGAAAACTAATTTTAACTGTTCCTTTCATGATTTATTTTGTAATAAAATGATACCTCAATTCAATATGTTTACTTTTTCCATGACTAGTGTGATTCTTGGCTAAAGCAAGAGTTGATTTATAATCAACATACACCACAATTGCCTCACTTTATTTGAAATTTAGCTTTTCCAACAAGTTTCTCAAGCATATAACTTGATAAGCTATTTAAGATGCAACAACATATTTAGCTTCACAAGTAAAAAAATGTCACAATTTTTTGTTTCTTTGAACTTCATGAAAAGAAACTTGATCCCACATCATATCTATATCCAAATATGTTATTCCTTCCATCTAAATCTCTTGAAAAATCAAAGTTATAAAAACTCTATAACTTACCTCTTTTCCTTTTAAATATAGCAGTCCATAATCTAATCTCCCTTTCACATATCTTATGATTCTTTTCATTGCCTTCATTTGTATTTTAGTTGTTTCTTCTATAAGTCAACTAACCAAACCAACACTAAACATTATATCTAGTTGTGTGCAAGTTAAATACCTCAAACATCCACCATACTCTTGAAATAGTAAACTTCAACTAGTTTACTTTTAGAACTTCTTTTCAATTTATGATTCATTTCAACAGGTGTGTCAATTAGTTTTGAGTTTTCTATTTTAAACCTTTTGAGAGTATCTCTTGCATACTTCTTTTGGGATATAAAAATTCCTTCATTCCTTTAAAACACTTTTATTCCTAGAAAGTACACCATCTTATCAAGATCTATTATTTCAAATTCTTAATGCATAGCAATTTGAAATTTGTCAAACAAACTTGGATTATTAACTATAATGATCATGTCATCTATATATAGGTGTACCATAACCATGTCTCCATTCTCTTTAACCTTTATGTAAGGATAGTATCCATAAGAACTCTTTTTAAAACCATTACTTTGCAAATAAGCTATAAATTTTTATGTTCTAACACATTGTTGCTTGTTTTAAATCATACAAGACTTTTTTTAACTAATAAACTTATTTTCTTCTCTTTTTCTTTTATAATCACATACTTGCTCAACATAAGCTTCTACTTCCAAATATCCATTCAGAAAAATTGACTTAACTTCCTTTTGATGTACTTTCCATCCCTTGGTAGCATTTATAGCTAAAATGAGTCTTATTGTATCAATCGTAGCCATTGGTGCATACACTTCTTCATAATCTATTTTATGTTTTTGCTTGCAACCCTTGGTCACTAACCTAGATTTATACTCCTTAACTTTTCAACTTGATTGGTTTTGGTTTTATACACCAACTTCAATCCAATAACATTATGATCCTTAGGCAATTCAACAAGCTCCCAAGCGTCATGCTTTTTTATAGTTGCTAGTTCTTCCATCATTTTTTTTTCTTTTTCCAATTCTTCTCTTTTATAGCCTCTTCAAAGCTTTTAGGATTGCATGTAGCTATCAAACAAACATGAATACTCATTTAATTTAATTGGAACTAAATCTCCATAAATATCATCTATAATTATTAATATTGTAAGTGCTCCTAATGAATCTATTGGGCTACTCTATCTTCACTTGTTTCGCCTTTTAAACTATTTGATCTTCATTCATTTCTTACTCCAATATCTTCAACACCTTCTCCTTTATATTCATTCATAAAATTCTCATTAACATGCTCTTTTGACTTATATGCTTATCAAATTTTACATTTCTAGAAATTGAGTCTTTTCATCGCTGGATTATAAAACCTATAACCCTTTGTTCTTTCATTATACCTTATGAAAATGCACTTAACCTCTTTATCATCCAACTTTCTTCTCTCTTGTTTAGGTACTATAGCATATGCCATACAACCAAAGACTTTTAAACAACTAAGTCTTGGTTTCCTTTTAGTTCATGCCTTATTTGGATTCTACTCTTCACACTTTTAGTGGGACTTTGATCCAAAAGATAAATGACACATCTTATTACTTCTCACTAGTAATATTAGGAAAATTCATCCATCTTAGCATGCCTTTTACAAGATCCAAAATAGTTCTATTTTTTCTCTTAGCAATTTCATTTTGTTAAAGAGTAAAAGCCATTATAGGTTTATGGTTAATACCTTCCTTGTGGCAAAAATTTTTAAATTATCTCAATGTATACTTTCATCCTTTATCTAATCTAAGAACCTTAATCTTCTCTCTACTTTTCTTTTTTACGAAAACCTTGAATTCCTTGAATTTCTTAAACACACTAGATTTTTCTTTAAGGAAGTACACCCATTACTTTCTTTTAAAATCATCAATAAATACCATATAATATTAATTTTCTTCCAATGATTCAACATTAAGAGGTGTTGCCAAATTATTATGGATAAGTTGAAAGGATTTTTCAATCCTCCAAGACTTTCCAACTTTAAACTTTTTTCTACTCATATTTCCTTTCATGTAAGATTTACACAACTCCTCTAGTTTGTTTAAGATTGGTAGTCCTCTCACATATTTTTTCTAGAAATATACTTAAACTTTCAAATCTTAGATTCTTATATCTCAAATGTCATAACTAGCAATCATCTTTCATAATATTTTTAAGACACTTTATAAGCTCAATTTGAAGTTAAAGCAAACAATTTATTTTTCTACATCTTTGATTTCAATAGAAGCTCTACAAATTGATTCCTCACAAACATGATCCAATCTTCCATATTAATTGCATGCCTTTTTTATAGTAGTTGTTTCAAACTTAACAAATCACTTTTAAGGGCTAAACATAGTAAACATCCTTAATAAAACTTTGTTTACCTTCTTGAGTCTTTAAAGCTATGTACCAAATCTTTAACATTAATTTTGATTAAATCTTCAAAAGCAACCTTACCTATAAACTTAAATCTAGCTCACAAAACAACTCCTTGTTACTACACATATGGTTGCTTACACTGATATCTAAGTGCCAAACATTTTTAGCCACATTTAAAGCAGTTAGCAAAATAGGTTTTTTATCACCCTCTTTTTCTTCTTCGTCTTTTTCTTCCTCCTTATTTTCAACATAATAGTTTTTACCCTCCCTTTTTGGCTCCATTCTATAGTTTTAACCTGTGTGATCAAATTTTTGATACTTTAACCATTGAACTTTCCTATATCTTGTATTAAACCTACCTTTAAAGCTCCCTTTAGCACTATAGGTTAAGCTATTTCAGTGGTTTTGATTTTTTGTTCTAAAGGAGGTTTCATTATGCTTACTCCTACTGATATAGTTATTCTGTGCATCTTTTCCTCTTTATCTTCCACCTCTTCCAAAATTATATATCCCCTTAGACCATGAGTTTCCTCTTCTATTTTCCCCTTGACTAGATTTTGCATTATCCTTTATTTCTAACTTACTTTGGAAAGTATGTTCTAACCTTTACTTCCTTTTTTTCTTTTGTCTTATCTTGATTTCATATGCATACAAGATCCCTAAAATATCATCTAATGATAGCTTTTTGTAGTCTTTAGATTCTTCTATAACAATCATAATAAAATCAAAATCATCCACTAAGGTTCTTAACAATTTTTCAATTATGTCTCTTATATTTACCACCTCATCACAGCTTTGCATTTCATTTACTACCTCTTGAATTTTACACATATATTTATCAATAATTTCATTCTCTAACATTTCTAGTAGCTTAAATTCACACTTAAGGGATTGAAGCTTTACTCATTTTTATTTTGCTTTCCTTGGAACATCTTTTATGGGCTATCGTATATAGCTTTTGATGTAAGTAATGTATAGATCTTCTTGAGCAACTGGCTATCTATGCCTTGCATAATCACAAGAAAGGTTCTCTAATCTTTTTGCCTATTTTTCTCCAAGGTAGCTCTTCTAGCATCTGACATGGCTTCTTTTGCTCTCCCACTTGTAGGTGGTTCATAACCTTGTTTAACAAATTTTAACAAATCATTGGAACTAAGTATGATTCTCATTTATATACTCCAATCACCATGGTTTGTTTCATTAAGAAAAGAAGTCTTGTAATGAATGAAATTTAACATCTTTGAAGGTTTGGGGTTTTAAAAAAATGGTTTATTTCAAAGGGAACTTAAGTAGAATAGATTCTACAGAAATTCTAAGTAACATGCTAGCTAGTCTAGCTTTGCTGCCACATTGTAGGATTTATTTCTACCTCAATATACAATAGAATAAGATAAAATTTGACCTCAACATAAACTAGATAAGATAAAGAAGATGTTTAGGTGAAAAACATAAAATTTCATTTCACAAAAAGAAAGTTACAAGCACTCAAATTTGACATATAAACTATTTTTTTTTCACTCTCTGTATAACTGGATTTTCTTAAGAAGGCTTTTTCTAACATAGATATCTATTTATACAAACCAAAACTAAACACTAAAAGACATTATACTTGATCTTCATCTAATTTCTAGGTTGTTCTAAAGCTATTCCGTGCAGACAAAATTACTATAAGACAATAGAAATTGAAACTTGTTGTCAAAAGCTAGAATTTTTAAAGGCTACTACTGCAGGTTTCTTTGACTCCAAAATTCACGCCTCATAATTGTTCAATAAGGATGGTTTACCAACATCGTATGGGTAAGGATTGAGTCATTAAGTAATATATTTCCACAAATTCTAAAATAAATCAATCAATTATTTATCATTTAAATTCAAAAAACATTTATAGAATTTTAAACTTTTATAAATACTTATTGTAATTTATAAGTCTTACATTCTTAATTTTAATTGATACTATCATATCAAGAATAACTAGGTGAGGTATGGTTTGACTACTCCAAAATGGATGTGAGTATAGCCTTCTGCATGGTACATGAGGAACCTTTAATAAGATTTCAATCTTGCTTGAATTTGGAGTGAAAATTAATAGATCTAAATATATTCCAACTATATTTTAAGAATATTGTAGAAGTTATTCTTCTCAATGTTAAGGAGGTATTTTTAGTATTATGTTGTTGGAATTACTAATAGTGTTCAATTAGGATTCCTAACAAAATATGATTAAAATTATGTTTGGTGCTAGTTTAAAGAAGAAAAGACAATGGAAAAAACTGTAGGATTGAAGTGAATGTAGAAAATAAGTTTACAACTTATAAGGGCAATAACCTTCACCTCATGAGGGCAATAATCAAAGAATACTACTTTGTGTAACAACTACTAGCCAAGCTATGTTGGTGTGAGGGATGCAAAACCATATCTTGGTTTGAATCTTTTAAACCTTGTGTCTCTTATATGTTTATAATTTGATTTATGCGTCTATATATTCATGTGATGAGTTGTTTTCATAACAGATCTTGACATGTTATTTAGCATCAGAGGAGGCAATATAGTTGGTATCGGAGGAGGAAGACTAGATCAAGAGTGTTTGGTGCGAACAAGAATGGCGAAGGTTGGTAGAGCTCGCTCGCGAATGGGCCATGATTGGTAGGCCAAGAACAGAGAAGATTGGTAGAGCGAGCTCACCACTGTCTGGGGCCATCTTGAATGTGTCGTGACTCTCAGGGACAAGGATTTGTATGTCCTATGTACCACAAAGCGTGAAAAGCAACAGTGCTCAACTGCGAAGCGTCCAGAAGATGTCTTAGACGTCATGGCCCCTTCATGTAGGTCCCTGGACAAAAGCACAGTAAGCAACAACCTTGAATCACAGGCAAAGGTCTGAGCTGTTCTCTACAGATTGTTTTCTGCAACGTGCTGTAGCCAGCACCAGAGTGAACCTCGCTTTAAGTTTGGCAATAAGCTGAGGACAACATCAGTCTAATGAGATTTGAACGCTCGTGCATTATTTAACATTATGTCAACATGTATATCTACATAAGAGGTTATCATTTCATGCAAGTATTTTGTCTTAGGGGTCTTCTTACATAAATAAACGGGTTTTATAATGTTGGAGAATGACTAAATTTTTGTATTTTAAGTGTTATGAATAAAATACATTTATTTAAAAGGTAATAGTGAAACCCTAAAAGATTATGCTTCTTTCTTTTGGTGGTGTCATTAAATGTTTTCCCCGAAAAAAAGCTAAACCCAAAACCAGTAGCCTAATGTAGCCATTGCTCACCTACTACAATAACAATGTACTGCAAAGGAGATCAGTGCGTAAGAGACGTCAATTCCAAAACCGGTCAGCTACATAAATGTGACAGACCTATAGGAAGAGAAATTGAGAAACCAACAATAAATGGAGTAGGTCGCATTGTGCTACAACTACGTAGTTTTCCAGCTGAAATAAAGTTACTGACCAAGTCACATGAATGTAATAAATTGTTGAATCTAAGATGATACCAAGTGGAATTTGTTTTACCTTTATTTTTATTATAAATATATATTCATTTAAAATATTTTAAATAATGAAAAGTGACCTTTTTTCATATTTACATAAAGTTTTCAATAAATTCTTTAATAATATATGACATCAACTCTATATCATTTAACATGTCTTACCATTATATAAATTTTAAACTTCGACACAGTTACACGTGATGTTGATAAGTATGGAATTCAGACTTAAGGATAAGTCATAGATATATTAAAGAAGAACATTTGGCATAAAATAACTAATAAATGAGTGCTTGTTTGAGAAATGAAAGAGAAAATAACGCGGATTGAGCAACACAAGAAATAAATCCATCGTGTAAGAAAAAAGAATCTCTCCCCTATTAAATACAAATTGTTAAATTTTTTTAATACATTCGCCTAAATTCACACACATTCGTGTGTGGAACTTAAAACAAATTCCAGATATTTGAAACGACACTTCAAATGTTCTTCACGCATTAGCTTTTAGGTTTATTTGTTCTTGAGACCTGGTGAAGGAAAAGACATGAAGAGAGAGAGAGAGAGAGAGAGAGAGAGAGAGAGAGTATTGCTCTAGCATTTAATTCTTTCTGGCCATCCTTGTCGGTGCCATCGAGAACTGCGAAGGTTGGTTGAGCGAGCTCGCCAATTGTTGGAGCCAAGAGCGGCAAAGGTTGGCAGACCAAGCTCGACAGTAGAAATTTTGTTCTCGCCATTCCTCTTTCCAAAATCATTTTCTCCCTCGAAAAGCTCAATTTTCTAAGGAAAAAATTAGCTTTCTTAACATAGAAATTCTTAAAGCTTTGCCCCAGGTCTCATCGAACTAATGATGAATTGCGAGGGGAGGGTTTGAATATAAACAAGCAGTGGTAAAAACGATGAAACTTCAGTAAATGCAATCTCAACTAATCCCACCGGCCCATTAAGTTCCATGGCTGGCTCTGCCCCTAAATATGAGCTATAAGCGCCTTTGAGCTCCCAATCTCTCTCAAGTTTCCTTTAGTTTGGCTGTTCAAAGCAACCCAATATGGTTCCAAAGTCACTGTAATCTCAGCATCAGAGCATAACTTCTGAACCTGCATCCGTACGTCAAGAGTAAATACAACTGGTGAAGTCATTAAATTCCGCTTGTATCCACTGACCAAACTCATTCACTCACCAATTTCTCCCCTACCGCGTAGAAAACTACCGTTCCCTTTTGCCAGTTTCTACCAGTTTTCAGTGTCTTAACTCTTTTGCAAGTTCCTTCCCTTTCCTCTGAGAATGGCGTTCGTGGACATTGTTATTCTCTTCTTGGCTCTTCTCTTTGTCCATTTCTGGTGGCGGTACTGGTCCGTCACCGGCGGTGGGTCCAAAAACCCTCCTCCGGGGCCGCCGGGCTGGCCTATCTTGGGCAATCTTGGTCAGGTCATTCTCCAACGACGTCATTTCATCTTTATCGTACGTGACTTACGGCCAAAATATGGCCCAATCTTCACCATGCAAATGGGTCAACGCACGCTTGTGATAGTCACCAGCTCCGAGCTGATGCACGAAGCCCTGGTCCAGCGAGGCCCGGCATTCGCCAGCCGACCGGCGGACTCCCCGATTCGGCTAGTGTTTAGCATGGGAAAATGTGCCATTAACTCCGCTGAGTATGGGCCTCTCTGGAGGGCTCTTCGCAGGAACTTCGTGACCGAGTTAATAAACCCTGCGAGAGTAAAGCAATGCAGCTGGATAAGGAAGTGGGCGATCGAAAACCACATGAAGAGGCTACGGAGAGAGGCCTCAGAGAAAGGGTTCGTCGAGGTGATGAGCAACTGTAGGCTCACCATATGCAGCATCCTCATATGCATTTGCTTCGGCGCAAAGGTCCCAGAAGACGAGATAAAAAAGATTGAAAGCGTGCTAAAGGACGTGATGTTAATCACATCACCAAAGCTCCCGGACTTCTTGCCAGTCCTCACTCCGTTGTTCCGGAAGCAACTCAAAGAAGCCAAAAATCTGAGAAAGAAGCAGTTAGAGTGCTTGGTTCCACTCATAAGAAACAGAAAGGCCTTCGTGGAGAGTGGTGGAAATGGTGGTCCAGAGATGGCGAGCGCCATTGGTGCTGCCTATGTAGACTCGCTTTTCCAGCTGAAAGCGCCGGGTCGAGGCAAGTTGGGGGAAGAAGAGCTCGTGACACTCTGCTCGGAGGCGATCAACGCCGGGACGGACACCAGTGCCACCACTTTGGAGTGGGCTTTGCTTCACTTGGTGCTGGACCAAGAGATTCAGGAAAAGCTTTACAAGGAAATAATCGACCACGTAGGCAAAGAGGAATCGATCACAGAGAGCGAAGTCGAGAAAATGAGTTACCTTGGTGCAGTTGTCAAAGAGAGCTTCCGGCGACACCCACCGGGACATTTCGCGCTCTCGCACGCCGTCACGGAGGAGACGCAGCTTGGAGGGTACACCATTCCCAAAGACGCTAGTGTGGAGTTCTACACTGCATGGGTGTCCCAGGACCCGGCTTTGTGGGAGGACCCGGACGCCTTCCGTCCCGAGAGATTCCTGGAAGGCGACGGGGTCGACGTGGACGTGACCGGGACGAGGGCGGTGAGGATGCTTCCCTTCGGAGCCGGCCGAAGGATCTGTCCGGCGCTGACTTTGGGGACTCTGCATGTGCACCTGATGCTGGCCAGGATGATACGTGCTTTCAAGTGGTTGCCGATCCCCGGATCCCCACCTGACCCCACTGAGACTTATGCTTTCACAGTCGTGATGAAGCACCCTCTCAAGGCTGTGATCTTGCCGAGAGTATGAAAGGTTAGAGTTCGCTGGGTACCATTTCGGGTTGATGGGGATATTGTTGTAAGGATAGGTTTTGGTCTCGGGAGAATGCGTCAATAAGCTTAACTAGTTCTCTAGTGGAGCAGTTTTTGCATCCTCCAAAAAGGGCACGAGCTAAATTACTTATTTCATGGTGTTAGAATGAAGTTTGCCTTCCCATATATTGTTGTCATGGAACTTTATCTATTACGTTATATTATTTTGAACTCTCTGTACCTTTCTAAGTGGGTTTCAGAAATGGTTGGCATTGGATTGGCTTACATACAGCAAGATGGCTTGCAGGATTTGTGCATGTAGCATCTATCATGGCAACCATGATCTCCAATTCCGGATTATGGAATTGCTAATCCAATTTTCTAACTTCGAAAATTCATTGAGATTGGAGTAGGCTTAACGCTAACAGCAAGCATATATAAACCTGTACTTCATCACGACCCCTTTAGTTGAGTTTATGTTTGTTTATTCTGAATTTGGTTGTCTAGAGAGAAAATAATTGATAATGGTTTCCGTAAGTCTACTATCATTTAATGTAAACTAATTTCGTCCGACCTTATAATTTCTGTTATATATTCCACGGGTTTATTCGTATGCTTTTAACATTAATTACGCATAAAGTGCCATCTGGGTGTCACCTTAAATCCGGACATTAATTACGCATGCTTTTAACATTAATTACGCAAAAAGTGTCATCTGCGAAAGCAATTATGCTTCTAATTTGCACCGTCATCGAGAGACATTGACGATTACCATTCCCAGATTTTCTTTTTCTTTCTAAGCTATCAAGATTGACGAACGGAACGAGAACAAACTAACAAAAGACTAAGCCGAAACCTGGAGAATTACAGAGCGAAAGAGGTTCGTTTCCGCTGCTGCAGAAAGGTTTCTTTCGTCTCCGTCCATGGTTTGATTACACCTCCCATAATCAATATGATAGAATATTAAAAGTACTCTTTTACTTTTCTGTTATTTTTTTTATAAATATATGAGTTTATTCATCGAAAAATAAGAAAGTACAAAAACTTAAAAATATTCCTTAATATTATAATTTATTTAAAACAAATTATTTTTAAAAATTTTCAATTATGACACGACAGTACTTTTAATGCATTAGTACTTTTGTAAAGTAGTTATAGTCCGTATGAAGATAAACGTTAATATCACAACCGAAAAACAAGTAGGAAAAGAGCTACTGGGAAATCACAGTGAAAGCATTCAAAGTCATCAAGTACATTTGATAGGTATATTTGCATGCACATCTTGAAAAAAGGATTGAAAATGAAAGAAAGTGATGGGGGAGTTGTGCCCCATTAACAAAACGTTGGAAGTTTGGTGGTGAGGAAACTTATGGAAAGGTAAATCTGACTAGGCAGATCAAAACTGTGAACACGAGAGATTGTGGAAGTCCGTAGACAGTTTCATCATATTCACAGTTACTAAAGGATAACATCAACTTCATTACAGATATACACAAATGAAAAATGGACTGGGCCTAGGAAACCAGCTTGCTGATACGTAATAACAATGAGCCCAGAAAGACAAGATGAGTTGTCCTTTGGAGGTGATCAAATTTTTCTTTCTTGGCAATAGCATCATACTCAGTGGTAATCAATTTAATATTTTGATCCATGGGCGTAAGAAAGGGTCGGCTCTTGAAAAGCTAGCCTCCAATATCAATTGCAAAACATATTGATACTAGTTATATAAATGCCTTTTGGTGAATGGGCAATCTTCACACCAAGAAAATATTTAGACAACCCCAAATCTTTCATGTAGAAAATAGAATTTAAATAATCTTTCAACTCTGAGATGGTTGTAATATTATAACATGTAATCAAAATATCATCCATATATATAAGAAGAATGACAAAGTACTACTTGCTCTTTTAGTAAACAAGGCATAGTCATGGGATGAAGGAGAAAATTCTATAGCCAAAACCACCTTAGTAAACATGGCATACTATTGTTGTGATGTTTGATTAAGCCTATAGGGTGACTTACATACTCTGCATACAAATCCATCCCCTTTATAATAAAGGTGGAGGGTACCTTTATACATATCTCTTTTAATAGACCACCTATAAAAAAAACACTTTGGACATCTAAATAATAAATAAATAAAAAGAGCTCAATTGCAAACAAAAGCAATTGAAAGGATAAACTGAATTGTTATCATCTTTGTAAGAGCAAAGGCCTCCTAGTAATCAATCTTCTATTGTTGATTATAGCCTTTAGCCACTAAACAATTCTTATATCAATCCACACTCTCATTTGACTTATGTTTCAATTTGTAAATTCATTTACATCCAATGGCACACTATCTCAGGAAAACAGTACTTAGTCCCATGTATGATTGCCACTAAGGCCTCCAACTCCTACTACATAGCAACAAGCTAATGCTTGTCCATAACAACTTCTTGACAAGAAGATGACTTTTTGTAGTAGAAATAAATTCAATGAAATGTTGAAATGTGAGGCCAACTACTCATATGACAGGTAGTAAAAAATAATATGATGGCTAACAATTGAAGTTGTGGGTAATGAAATGCAAACATAGTTTATGGTACAATATATATCATCTCCGGTACTGTACTAAAACTTATAAAGTTTTCTTTTTTTTTTGAAGATACAAGAAATTTCAGGGTCTAGGTTTGTAATATCTTTTTTATGTCTTTTTAATTGACATAAACCTAAATCATCTATTAAAATAAGGATGGCGCGTCGGTAATGGTCGGGATAGCTCAGCTGGTAGAGCAGAGGACTGAAAATCCTCGTGTCACCAGTTCAAATCTGGTTCCTGGCACATGATTAATTTGTAATTTATTTGTATGAGTATTCATTTTACATATGAATAGATATATGGGTCAACACACATAAATAGGGGGCTCAATAAGATGGGTGGATTATCGTATAGGCTACAATGAAGTTATGGTATGGTGTTTGGTGAAGGAATAGATGGAATGTCATGTGGGACACCAAGTGAAGGGTCTGAAGAAAGGCCTGGAGAAGATTCCAAGTTATATCTCATTGGCATACTCCAAGACTCATCAACTGGGATGCTCAAGTCAAGTATACATTGAGTTTAAGATAATGATTATTATTGAAATGAAAACTCATACTCATAGAAGATAAGATTTCAACTAACAAAAAATTTTCTAATAATATAGTTGATATTCTTTTTGTAATGAAGGATATCCTATAAAGATACATGACATGAATCTAGAGACAAATTTGTCTTGAAAACCAAGAGTAGCAACATAACATCAACATCCAATAATCTAAAGATGATTGAAAATGGGTTTGTATTCTACCAACCCATTCTACGGAGTGAATAGATGGAATTATTCTATGTAAAGTGCCACATGAAAATGAACAAGATAAAAATGGTTTAGAAAAGAACTCAATCTTGTTATCTAAATGGATGCACTATATATGATGACCTAATTGTGTATGCAACATGGAAATAAATCAGTGAATAATAGTAAACACTTGATCCTCATAACATAAAAGAAAGACCCAAGTAGCTTGAGAATAATTGTCAATAATAGTTCAAAAATTCATATGGATTAATTGAAAGATATTGGCACTCTAGGTCTGACTATAAGGAAATACAAATCAATTCACTTAACCAAAAGACAAATAGAACACATATGATATATAGTATGGTGAACTAATTTAGTAAAATAAACAAAGTATTTTTTTGAAAGATGTTGTAAGAAATTGAATATCAACGAGTGTGGGAATGAGTTTTGTACAATATCACTTCCTCTTATAGGCATTATACTTATTCTATATAAGGTATATACATAAAACCTAAAAAATTGTAAGAATATTATGACAGAAATATTACATGGGCTATTGTAACCAAATGAGGCAACATATTAGGAATTGCCTACAGCCATTAACACTCCCTCTTAAACTAGAGGTTTGTATAAGTCAAACACTCCAAGCTTGGAAAGGATATGCCAATGTGGCTGCAAAGTGCTTTTGTCAATAAGTTTGTTGGTTGCTCTTTCATTGAAATATGATGTGTTATAATGATGTCTTGTTAAAGCTTATCTCTTGCATAATAACAATCCACCTTGATGTGCTCAATATGCTCATAAAAAATTGGGTTTGTTGTTATCCCCTATGCTACTTCATTATCACAAAAAAGTAATGCTAATTGTTGCATGTGAAAACCAAATCTTTGAGCAAACCCCTAATATAAACAATTTCACTTGTGGTGACTTGCATAGCTTAATATTCTGCTCTAGCTTATGAGAGAGAGACTATTGGTTGTTTCTTTAATCACCAAGATATCAAAGAATTTCCAAGCTTTGGTTGCTTTTTTTTTTTATACAAAAACTAGTATTGGAGCATCTAGTCATAGGACATATGCCATAGTTAAAGTTGCAAAAGGTTGGCAATTTAAATTTTAATGAACATGGAAACATAAGATTGAGTCTTAGACAACCTTTGAGGTATTTAATTACTTTTAAGGTTGCCTCCATGTGTGATTGTTTCGAATCATGCATGAACTAGCTGAGTAGCTAAATTGAAAAAATGATGTTAGGCTGAGTGAAAGTCAAATATATAAATTTGCCAACTAATTTTTGATATACTAAGGGATCTAAAAGAAATGGATCATTAACCTTTTCCTTAAAGCTAATATTATACTCAATACTCATGAATTTTTTATTATGCTCCATAGGAATGGCGAAAGGTTTAAAACCAACTTGGCTAGCTTTAGAGATCAATTCTAGTGTGTACTTTCTCTAGCTAAGTTAAATACCCTCTAGAGACCAAGCAATCTTTATACCAAGGTAGAATTTTGATTGACCAATAAAGAATGTAGAATGCATGTAATCATTAAAATCTGATATGGCTACCTGATTATTTCTTATAATCAAAATGTCATCCATATAAATAAGTAAGGTAATAAAATAACTTCCTTTAGCTTTGGTGAAAAGGAAATAATCATGTCAAGATAGTCAAAAACCATATGTAATAAGAATAGTTGTAAACTTAGCAGTCCACTGATGAGACACTTGTTTCAGACCATATAAGGATTTTTGCAATTGACATATTCGACATTTTCCCTAATTGCAAAATCTAAGAGGAAGCTATATATAAACCTCTTCAAAAAGGTCATCATGAAGAAAAACATTATGAACATTTATATGAAAAAAGGTCATTGATAGATAACAACAATAGTAATAAATAGCCAAATAGTGACATGCTTAGCAATAGGAAATAAGGTATCATGATAGTTGTTGGATTCTATAGCAACTTAAGAAAGGGGTGAATTAGGTTTTTCTTGTAAAAGTCACTTCTATTTATGTTCAATTACTTTTTATGCAATCAAATATGAAATTCAAAAATATAAAGATTAATTAGCAAGCTAATCAAACACAAGAAAGATGAGATATCAATTTACACGGTGGTTCGGCCATTCTTACCTACTTTCACCCTTTTCTCTTTCAACACAACCAGTTAAAGTTTACTTTACTATAAAGCTATGAGAAACTTTCTCTTACATTTTCCAACTCCTCCTCAAGGCGTTAAACAATCCTTACACCAAGAATTACAATACAATGCATGTTTCAACACACATCAACAAGTCAAAGTTTCTTAAACTTTTTACAAACTTAAGCAATTCCCTTAATATGTGAAATATATATGGGAGATTGCTAAGCTAAAGGCTTTTTAAAGATAACAAATAAGTAATCAAAACCTAACCATGAAACCCCCGAATGATAATAAAGTTAGGGTTTCATATTTACAAACAAGTATATGTGCACAACAATATTCAAAATCTAATCAGAACATATAGAAGTAGAAATCTCAAGTAATCTTAAAGAGTAATGGAATGAAAGAACTTCTCTGAGATTTCACTTCAACTCAAGCTTCACAAGATTTATATTTAGCTTCTCAAAGTGGATTTTCGTTTCTTCATATCTCAATAAATGTAACTACGATTTCCCTTTGTTTCTCTACTAAATAGATGTGCAAAACGCACCTCTTTAACTCCAAAAACTAGTCATTCTGACATCTCTAATTTTCTTTCCGTTCTGGAGTGATGGTGATTGGATTTTGAGCTATTGAAGAGGCAAAGAGTTCAAAGATAGTTTATGCTTTGTTTTGGTTTAAAGAACTTCAAAATTAAGCTTCAAAATGTCATCGTTTAATCCATAACTTAAGTTAGCTTCATGGACCAAAGAATCGAGTTATTGTATCTTTCTCAAATCTTCATCAATTCTCTTCAATCTTGAGATTAATCTTCATGGGTCCTTCATAGATTGATAGAGAATCTTCTTCCTTACAAAAGTCCTTTGAAATAATCTTAAAAAACTCTCTAATTTGCTTCCAATTTCACTTTTGGATAGTTAGGGCTAGAACTCGAAGAACTACACAATTTCTTCAAATTAATTCTCTCTGAGTAGTAAGTCTTTGATTTTTCTTCACAAAAATGTTCCCCTCTCTATTAGCTTTCCAGCGAGCCACTTTTTAGCTTGATCGAAGTTGAAATCGGTGGCCAAATAAAGCGGCGAAGTCACGATGTCGAGCAGGTCGCAGGTCAGACTAGGTTCGGGCTTGTTCGCAAGTCACAAATGCTTTTACATCGCGGGTCACGAGCGTAAGTCATGGGTCGTGTAGTCGGGTCTAGCATTGTGTTGTGCTCTGGACTTAGGTCGCGCTCTGGGCTAGCTCACACGGGCTCTTGCTTGGGTTGTGCATCTTTAGATTGGGTTGCACACTTTGGACTGGGTCGCACACTCTCTAGACTAGGTTTAACTTGTAGACTAGGCTCATTCCAACCTAATTTCCTACATATAATTTCAACATTATTTTTCTTATAAGAACCTTATAAATGATCAAATATTAATTATAATATTTCTATATTATAATTCCATTCAATCATCAATATATTTTAACAAAATGATTATAATATTATCATATTAGAATATCCATTTTTCTTCATCATTAAAATATTTATATATTTTAATATCATTAAAATATATTCCAACAATAGTCAATCCCTTTATGTTAACTATACCCTTTAGCCACCAACTAGGCATTTAATAGATTCATCGGCATAATACTTTACCTTAAAACCCATTTGTAACTAACAGAATGTTGATTAAAACGTAAAATGACTACATCCAAGTGTGATTGGTCTCAAGGGCAATAAGTTCATGGTTCATGGCATCAACCAAGTGGGGATTAGTGAGGGCTTCCTAGAAAGAGTAAGGTTCATGAATGACAAAATAAAGACAATGAAGTGTTGGTAGTGATGGTAGCATTGGTCAAGGGAAAGATATTCATAAATAGGATGTGAAGAGGTGCAAAAAGCTAAAGGTAGAGTAAGGCACAGGTAATCATTGGTCCAAATAAAAGGCTTAATGACCTGTGCAAATTAACGAATAAAAAGGTTTGGCTAGGAAGAAAAGGCAGGATCAAACTGAGGTGTGGGCTTAGTCTAGGTTATAAGGATGGATAGGGTAGGCACAAGATCAAGAAATGGTAGGGAAGGAGTGGGTTAAGGATCCAAAAAGTAAGATGTCTCAAAAATAAGTGGTGTAACATAAAGTATATTAACAAGCAAACGTAAAGGAATGTATGATTCTTCAAGTAGTAAAATTGGTGTTGATGAGCTGACAAAACTAGATAGAGTTGTAAAGAATGGAAAAATGTCCTCACAATAAATATCTTCATGATTGATAAAAAAAATTTCTAATGATAGAATCAAAAAGTTTGTAACCCTTATGATAGGAAGGATAATCTATAAAGACATAAGGAAGGGCACGTAGACTAAACTTTCCATGAATACCAAAGGTGGTAGTAAAATATTGACAACCAAAAATATATAGATGATCACAAAGTGGAGGTTTGTCAAAGAGATATTCATAAGGCATGATCTTGCCAAAGGAAGGAGAAGGAAGTCTATTGATCAAATAAGTGGCAATCAAAATACATTCACCCCATAAGCGAGAAAGGACGTGGGACTGAAATACGATAGCACAAGCAACACTTAGTAAGTGTCAAAATTTGCATTCAACTACCTCATTTTGTTGTAGAGTATGAATGGAAAACTCTCATGAATAATACCCTTACTAAAAAGGAATGATATGCACATAGAGGAAAAAGATTTGGTACCATTGTTAAAGTAAATTTGCTTAACAATGGTAGTGAATTATGTTTGGTCATATGAATAAAATAATGGATTTTAGAGAAAACCTTACTTTTACAATGAAGGAAAATCTAAGTAAGGTGAGAAAAGTCATTAATAATGGTAAAAAAATAATAAGCACCATTGTAGGTGAGATATTGGTAGGGTCTCCAAATGTCCATTTGGATGAGGTCAAAAATGGCTATGGTGGTTGTGTGACTAAGAGGGAAGATCTCTTTGTATGTTTAACAAAAGGACAAATTGGGCGAGAAAATGATTCTAGACAAGAAATTGATTTTTTGTTCATAAAATAAGTTTTTAAATATGAATGACCTAAGCATTGTGCCAAAGAGAATAATTAGTATTATTGTTATTGAAAACAAAATTGCAAGTAGAGGAGTGCCTAAAAGTAAATGAATTATATGAAACATAAAGTAGAAAACTAGAGAGTATGAAATGAAAATTGTTTGGAATAACAAAACATAAAAAAAAAAAATATAAACCCCCATCAACCTTGCCAAGCCTAATTAGTGTTTTAATCCCATAGTCTTGAAAAACACATAATTTATCAAAGAAAATGGAAACAAAATCATTATCATGGGTGAGTTTGCAAATAGAAATTGATTTTTCATTCATAAAATAAGTTTTTAAATATGAATGACCTAAGCATTGTACCAAGAGAATAATTAGTATTATTGTTATTGGAAACAAAATTGCAAGTAAAGGAGTGCCTAAAAGTAAAGAATTATATGAAACATAAAGTAGAAAACTAGAAAGCACAAAATGAAAATTGTTTGGAATAACAAAACATAAAAAAAATATATATATATAAGCCCCCATTAACCTTGCCAAGCATGATTAGTGTCTTAATCCCATAGTCTTGAAAAACTCATAATTTATCAAAGAAAATGGCAACAAAATCATTATCATGGGTGAGTTTGCAAATAGATAAAAGATTATGGTGAAAAGGAGGGGCAAACAAAACATGATGTAATGATGAATAGGGGTTGTGCTAATAATAACCAATGTGGGTAATAAGATTACGGGTTTGGTCAAGTAGGTAAATAAATACAAGGAAAATATGAATTCAAGATACTTAAATTATATGTTATGTGATCACTAGCTCATGAATCTATAATCCATGCAGAAGAAAAAAAAATTGGGTAAAAAAGCCCTACTAGTAAAATTGGCAAAAGAGTCAAATGGGCCCATCTAATTAAGGAGGGTCATAAGCCAACTCTATTGATTTGAAGTTAAGGTGAGCCTAATGAATCCATCAATAGTACTACTTGGAGTAAAAGGAGGACCCATTAAACTCATACTCAAATCGGGAAGGCCTTTGATAAAAGGAAGCCCACCAAAGGCACCAATTACATAATGGTTAGTAAACTAGGGCCATAATTAAAAGGATTGGGTGCTCAATTATGGTGTTATAAGTAGTGGATCTATTGGGCCTCCTTTTACCTCCTCCCTTTTGTTTGGGCTTCCATCTAGAAGGATACCCATCCAAAAGGAAGTAGGCCTTATGGATGTAACTTGGCTTTTTGCAATAGGTGCAATGAAGCTGTTATCCATTATGGGCCAAGGTGGTAAAGGCACTTAAACCTTGGACTTGTTAGATGAGATGAAAACATTGCCCATGCATAAAGCCCATGAAGCCGAAGGACAAATTGACTAGTCAATAAAGTCCAACTAGCCCGTGAAAGACCTGCCAGCATTTTCATGAATGCTACTGAAGCCAATGACATAACTAGAAAACCCGCTAGCATGTTGTTGCACCTCCATTCAATTAAAGGTCCAAATTGAAGATCGGGGGGCTAGGATTATAAGTCCAAATTTAAAACTAAAAAAAAATGCAAAGAAATTCCTAATTGATACTCATTGATGCGATAGAAAGGAAAAACAAAAAAAAAAAGGTAAAAGTGTGATCTCAAGATTTAATTGGTTGTGTTATTATGTAAAAAATTGAATACCAACAAGTGTGGGAATCACTATTATGATTTCTATAATGAATTATATACAATATCGCCTCCTCTTATAGGTGCTATACCTATTCTATATAAGATATATACCTAAAACCTAATAAGTGTAGGAATATTATTGATAACTCTATTTTATATAGAGTTATTTTGATTATTTTAGGTAATGTTTAATATAGTTTTTATTAAATTATATTTGTATTTAATTATATTTATGTATATTTTTGTTATTTTATGCAGTAAATCCAAAGTAGAAGAAAAAGAAGCAATAAATCATGCAAAATCAAATTATGGAAAAAGAAAGAAAACGACAAAAAGGAAAGTCAAAAGAAGAAAGGAAAATCGTAACCTATTGGGTTTTGGAAGCCGATTAACAAAAGGTGGTGGATAATCGGGTTTTGAGGACGGAAAACAGAGAATAGAGAATAGAGAACAGAGGAGAACAGAGGAGAGATTCCGGCGGCTAGGACCTCGCTGGAAAAGCAAAGGCCACGCGCGATAGCGCGGGACCCTGTAGACGCCGGCAGTTTGGCGAAAGCCGACCGTAAGGTTCTTTTCCGGCGAAGGTACCTATTCCTGGCCATTCTTTTCCTTTTTTCGGCCAGATTTGAGAGATTTTCGATGATCTGAAAGCAGATTTGAATTCCTAGAGAGATTTTCGTCGTTTCTGTACCAGATTCACAGCGATTCACGGCGGTTTCCAACGAAGAAATGCGAACGCCGACTTTGTCCATTCCGCTAGATCTACGCATTTCTATGGTAGATTTGCACGATATTTTTACAAATCTGCAACCTAGGCGTCCCAATCTACATTTCTGGAGGTTTCTGTGAAGACCGGTAGTGAACGGCGGCGGCACATAGAGGCGCATGCGGAAGGCGTGGCGGCATGTTTTAGCTCGTTTTTCTTTCGTTCTTTAGATAGTTTCTTCTTCACCTTGTGATGTGTAGATTTGTGCAATTTATTTTGTGATTTGAAGACATTTGGTGACAACTTTAATATTTTTAAATTTCAGAATGCTTTGTTTACGTTTTTACACTGATTTAGGTTATTTAAATATGTTATTTTAGTTTAATATATTAGAGCTACGACGGAACTTAATTATAATGTATGAATGTTATGATTATTTACGTTTTGTGAGATATTTTATGAATGTGAAGTTGCATGTTACGGAGTTTAATGCTTTTAGGTGACTAGCTACCACTTAGATGACTTGATTTGCATGTTAAAGACCGACAAGAAATAGCATGCAGTTGCTTCTTGTAATATGTAACCATAGATTAATATGGATAGACATATACCATGTTATTTGTGTGGCTTTTGGTAATAAGATGATCGAAAGATTTATTGTAAACCAGGAATATTCACAGAACCTAATGCATTTGGTTTGTTTCAATTCACATATAGAGATATAGTGAATTAATGAACTAAATAGGTTTACTATACCTAGATATAGGATAGTAAATAAATTAGAAAATTTTGTCATCACATAAGTAGAGTTAATCTTGCTAACATGGATGATTGACATTTGTACCTAGTAATTAGGTGAAATCGGATGCTCTAACATCTTTCATTTATCAAGTTTAGATTAAATTTAGTTATTAAATTCATAATTTACCATTTCGGTTGGCTAGATAAATTTTAGGAGTTGTTCACCATTAGTAATTAATTAGTTTAGTAAACACCAGTCTTCGTGGGATGATATCTATACTCATCATTATTTACTTGTTCGACATGTACACTTGCATGTAGAATTTCACCGAACAATTACAAAGAGAATATTACATGGGATATTACATTCAAATGGGGCAACACATCAAGGATTGCCTATAACCATTAATAGATGTCCAAGGCATTAATGTTACATAACATATGTTCAATCAAAAATGGCACTACAGAATTTCTCTAAAACTACATTATAAAATGCCTTGGAATTTGAGATAAAATGCGAGATATTTAAACAAAAGACAATAGATGACATGGCTAATGTCGAGACATCAATAGAAGGTAACAAAAGGTACAATTGATGCTTAGCTTTACCGAACCCAATCATTACCTTAGTTAAAAGTGCCTAAGACATGCAAAAGTCAAGGTAAAAAAAACAATGCATTTATTATTAGATGTCAATTTAGTAATGGAAATCAAATTACAATAAAAGCAGGACACAAATAAAGCATTTTTAAGTAGCAAAGTTGTCATGAGTTGAGTGGATCCAATTTCTATGGCAACCACATGTGTTTTATTAGGAAGCCTTGTAGACAATAATTTCATCAAGCGAATTTCTCAAGTTCATTCATTCCATCTAACATTTATATTGCAAGTGCATTTTCTATAGTGACGACAAATGGGTGGCTCCTGCAAATCAATCTTACCCCAGGTATAAACTATAATGCTATGAAACTTTAAAACTGAATATAATTTTACCCATATATTATACCTTTGAAGTCCCTGTTAGTTTTGCCATATCTTACTTGGAAGGTCTTCCTAACTCATTTCACATTCCCTATTCTTATTAGAAAAGGAAGTAAACTATCATCCATCGAATTGACCATCCACCCCAAGATCGCTAAATGATTTTGATCTCAAAGTTCTACTTTATCATTATCATTGGTTGGTTTAGGAAAGTTCCATCAAGAAATCCAATTTTTTTTGTGCTTGGAGAGCTTGGAAGACTTGACAACTCCATAAGTTGTAATTTGACTCTTTTAAAAGCTTGAAAGTCGTCAATGGTGTTTCAGGACTATCAATGGTGATCAAGAAAAGTAGGTTGCAAAGTGGTGCTTTGGGTTTGGTTAAAGGAGCTTATAGATGCTTTTGGCTTTATGTCTCTTTTGGGAGAAGAAAAAAAGAAAGAGGCTAGTTGCAAGTGCTTGAATTGGCTTGGCAATATTTGTGTCAAATGCCTATTATGGAAGTCACTAGAACACAAGTTATTTTGAAAAAGGTGTGAACCTCGGAACATGCAATGATATTGTTTTGGATCCCACTAAACGAGAGAAGGCCAATATCAAAGGATAATTTTGATGTGCTTAGGTTAGTCAAAAATACAATTTAGAGGATTCAAACTTAGGATATCTATTTTACAAAATCTCTTACATGAGTCTTTATTATCTTGATTACACCCCATTCCATGAGAAAATAATGAAAACATAAACAACTAAGTTTTAAACATTGTTATAAGGATAAACCTTCAACTACATCTTTTACACTTGGTTTTGGAAAATGTTTGATGGTGGAGCTGGTAGATCTACTAGTATTTTAAAGGCCATTGATGTGGAATAATTGGTAATTGTTGGCATTTAAGTTCCTTACCAACTTGAGCACAATTAACTTGTCAAGTACTAGTAAGTTGGGTAGGGCTGACTAGACAACTTCGATTGACAAAAGGCACCATAGAAGTAAAAATAAAAGGCTAAATAATAAAATTACACTTCTCATTCATGTGCCTCTAATAAGGGGCTAAAGTAAACCCATTATCCAAATGCATGAAGAAACTATTTATGCATTAAACAAGTATTGAAAACTCATTTATCATCTTTGAAAGATTAAGCAAAAGGTGTAATTATGCATTTAGTTACCTAAGATGACACGGTCAAGCAATGCTTTTAGCCAACTAATCATTCAACCATTCATTTCTTCCTTATCATTTTTGGTACCTCTTTGGTACCAAAAACTTCAATGAGAGTTGAAGTGTTGTCAAAATCTTGACAAGCTCCCTTTCACCTTTTTTGCTTTTTTGGCAGAGCTAATACACTTTTAAAGTTGCTGGAATCCTATATAGATTATGCCCCTCCACTTTATTTCCTTTCCATCTCTGTAGCCTATAAATAAGACTAATGATCTTAAGGATTTTTTCTTTGCAATTATTGGAAGAAACTTGAAATTCATTATCATGGATCATAGTTTACAATATCACTACCACAAATTTCTAGATATAATTAAAGGCTATAATATTTCTTTTTTCCCCTTACAGCAGAAGTTTACTATAATAGATTTCAAAAATAAAAATCCTTTTCAACTTTTCTTGGGCCAAGTGTTTATCTCCTTGAAACCTAATTTTACATGCTTTCTGCATTCGTTTATGGATTTAATGTACTCATATTCTAATTGGTTTACTATTGTGTCTTTTGGATTATTTTTTTTTAACATAATACATGCAAAGTCTAAACATTTGAAGTTTTTAAAATCACCAATGAAGAATATGATTTGTAGTACAACCTTTCAAACCAATTGTTGAGAACTTGACCTAAGTACATAAACCATAAATAAACCATCAAATAAATGAATTAACAACCAACTGACGTCAAAGTGAATTTTGAGTAATTATTCCTTTAAGCAAACAAAAAAACCATAATAAAGGTTGACCTCTTCAAGTACCTTGCGTAAGGGAGGAACTAGAATGAACCCCACCTGTCCTTGTGTTCCCTTAAATGTGTATTAATTACATGGACCACCTTTGTCTACTTATCATTACAACAATTGCTTTGTGTGGTCCAAATATTATTTTCTATTGGAAAGAATTATCAACTTTATAAAATATAAAGTGCTAGTGAATTGTCCAAATCGTGCAAGACATTTAAACCCTTTTATGACAGAGCCATGTGCGAATAAATGTGGTCATAAAACTATGCTTCAATAGTGACCCGCCAAATAACTTCCTCTATAGTTAGAGTACCAAAAAGGCTTCATTTAATAATTATAGGGTGATCAAGAATATGATAAATTGGTGAACGAGTTGATTTACTCGAAGCTCATGTTTTAAGTTGCCCTCATATGACATAATCAATGACATGTCATAATGTAGACTTATTCAATGCATGTGTGTTTGTGTGACACATTATTTTTCTTAACATTAAAGTGTAACAAACCCAACCAATGAGTCAAAAGGTTTAACTTGTTGGTATGATAAGTTCAATTATTTTTAGACCATAACATTTCATCATGCTTCCAATCCAACATCCCGGCTGCCCACTCCACATTGACTCCACTCTAGCCTAATGCATTTAGACGCCTCTTTGGCACATAACATTTAGTCACTAGGTAACCCTTTTTACAAGTTGCCCCTTCCATAATTTAAACTTAAAATATAGGGTTTGTCTTTGATATCAATTGTAAAAAACTCAACCATTGAATCAAAAGTCCTAAACTTGTTGGTATGATAAATTCAATTACTTTTAGATGGTAACATAAAGGTTTCAAATTTGACCATCATCAACACATAACATGGTCAATGGTTCATCTTATGGTTTCTTTGTGAGCTAGAGAGGGCTTTGTTAAGGATGGGACCATAAGAAGTAACCAAGTGAATTGTTGGCAACTAAAGAAGCCAAAAAACATTTGTATAAAGTTTCATGTTCGCTTTCAATTCTACCTTTCAAATTTGAATGGAATTGGTTGTATAACCGTCATGGTTAAAAGAAGTCGTTCGAGGTATTTAATTTGTTTGAACTGCATAGTTGTTACAGTGATACAAGATTTTATGAAAAAATCTTAAATTATTTTATTTTACCTTGTTTGTGAAATATCACTAATTGCATTTTACAAAAAGTTATTCAAAATATCTATGTTTTATATAAAATAATTTTCACATTTTTAATAATAAAATTTGGATTTAAATGCTTTCTCTAAAAACTCAGTTACCAAAGACATTAAAAAATTATCAAAATTAAATTGAAATTCCAAGAAATTTCAATAACTTTAAGGGTACATGTTGAAAATTGGCCCGTAAATTTATTTTATACTCTCCTTTACAAATATGTCTGATGAAGATTTTTCATATTCTTATAATATAATAAAATTTTCAATTTATTTCTTGCTTTTAGTAGGTTTTTGAATTTCTTTATTTTTTCATTTTTTATATACAGAATTTTATGTATAATTTTTCATGTCTACGAGCCTCTGACCCAATTGGGCCCTGCAGTTCTGGGATTCGACAGCATTTGATCGGTTACCCATTTTCCCTGTCGCCTTGCTACCCAAAAGGTCCATCGGACGTGACAGACAGTCCACCAAACCCTTCTGTCATCCCTTTGGACCCCTTCGTGTTTTTGGTTGCCTTCTTGCTGTCGGTACACAGATTAGGTTGATGTTTGGGCGTGCGGAGCTTCTTCGATGGCCTGACCCAACCTCAGAATGTGAAAATTTCAGCAGATGCGAAGATCCGTGTTCTGTTTTATGTTTCTGGAGTGAATTCAGAGTATGGGATAACTGATGACGCTCTGTGATTCTTAAATGCTTTAGAAGAATTATAGAATATAAGCCAATTATTTTTGTTGATGGGGCCTGGAAGAGACTTTTAACCCCACGAACCCCACCGACGAAGACACACGGATTCCACATTATAATTGCAGGAAACTGGCGAGGACAACACGCAAACTGGCGAGATACGGACAAAGGGTGGAGAGGGAGATGAGCGAGGGAGAGAGGAACATGGATTGGTGTGTTTCAATGCCAAAGGTGGAGCTTCACGCTCACCTTAATGGATCCATCAGAGACTCCACACTTCTGTAAGCACTTGCAACTCTGTCCCTTTCTCTCTTTCTGTGGCTAAAATAGCTTAGGCTTTGTTTCTAGTCCTCAGAATGTTTAGTGCAACGTATTTCTTGATACTGAGCTGTTCTTTTGCTACAGCGAACTTGCTAGAGTACTGGGTGAAAAGGGTGTCATAGTTTTCTCAGAGGTGGAGCATGTTATCATGAAAAGTATGTCCATTGTCATTTATTCTCTTTGGCCGCTGAGGAAATTTAGGAGAGAACAGAACTTTACTTTTGAATCTCAAAATTTTTTGTTATTTGGTACCCGATAAATGGAAGCCTCAACACAGTGGTGCCAAGAACAGCCCACTTGGCTCGGGTGGAGGTGGGCTTTCATTCTCAGATGCCAAGAAATGAACAACTACGAGGATGATTTTCTTTTGCTCCCTTTTTGTTTTCAGTTTTCTGGCTTCTCAGTCTTCCTTGGTGGTGATACCTCGGTTTTATCGAATCTTGACTTTGGTAACTGTGTTCTTCGTTTCAGATGACCGTTCTTTACGCGAAGTCTTCAAATTGTTTGACTTGATCCATATTCTAACAACTGATCATACAACTGTTACAAGAATTACCAGAGAAGTATGTCAACTTCCCTATGCATAGAGATCTTTAACTGCAATGCGTTTACATTGATCTTTTTTTTTTTTTTTTCTCTCCCTCGGAGGATAGGTTATTGAAGATTTTGCCGCTGAAAATGTTATATACCTAGAGTTAAGAACCACTCCTAAGGTACTTAAATGAAATTTTGAGTTTTACTTTTCCTTGCGTTTCATTCCTTTTGAGTTGAGATATGTACTTGATTGATTGAGAAAAAAAGAGTTTTGTTTTGCTCAGAAAAATGATTCTATAGGAATGACCAAGCGCACTTATATAGAAGCGGTATTAGAAGGTCTAAAGACTGTTAGTACAGTTGATGTTGGTTTTCCAGCTTATAACATGGATGTTGGAAGTCCTTTAAAACCTGCATCTGTAAATGATGTGCGTAACGGACGAGCAAGAAAAAAGATACATGTGAGACTTCTTTTGAGTATTGACCGTCGGGAGTCAACTGCAGCGGCAATGGAAACTGTATGTATATCCTGTGGTTTGCTAGGCTCTATTAAAGCTCATATGATTGACAGGTGATAAGTTTTTAATTGTCTTTCGACTTATTGTAGGTTAAGCTTGCACTGGAAATGAAAGATTTAGGAGTTGTTGGCATTGACCTTTCTGGAAATCCTGTTGTGGGTGAATGGTATGTCTTCACTAGTCATTGCCTTGAGTTTTTGGTAGTAGATGAGCGCTTTCTTTTAATTGTTACTGAGATGTAACCATCCCAAGTTGTCTTTGTGTCTAAGGCAGGAACACATTTTTGCCAGCATTGCAGTTTGCTAGAGAACATGGTCTTTTCATAACTCTTCATTGTGGGGAGGTCTGTTTGTCTTTCTATTGCCTGCAGCTGTTTTTGTTGAAGTCATCCTGACTAGCTTATTTTCCTAACTTAGTGCTTGTAGGTACCTAATCCAAATGAGATACAAGCAATGTTAGACTTTGTTCCCCAAAGGGTTGGGCATGCGTGTTTCTTGGATGACGATGATTGGAAGAAGTTGAAATCCTATAGTATCCCGGTTAGTTATATGTGAAATAATTCTTTTTTTCATGTGACATTCATTTCTCTTGAATGATAGTAATACTTTCTAGTGACTTCTATAAAATGGATGCCAAGAAGTTGAGGCAAGAGCCCGATTGGTTCAATTAAATTGCCATTCCAATCTGGAAACTAAGGTCTCAAATTTGTTATAGTTTTGTCCAATGAGTTCAAAAGAGTTTCGATTTGATGTCATCTCCAGAATATTTGCACATTTTAAAACCGAAGACTTCTTTGAGTAATCCTGCATATGATGGAATACCTATCATCTATGATGTCCTTACTTTCAGTCCATTTGCTCCGTTCTCTATGTTTTCTGTAAAACTAATTTTAAATCATTATGGCCCAAAAACTCCATGAAGTATTGTGAGAGAAACAAAACTAGCATATATATGTGATTGAACTGCTATTCCACCTACCTGCTTATGAGAAGGGATGCCATTTGATTCACTGACCTTTGACAAATTTCTCATTTTTTATTTGTCTAGCTAACTTACTTAATCTCCTTGTCCTCTCACATCTCTTCAGGTTGAAATTTGTCTGACTTCCAACATCGTGACTGCATCTGTATCTTCAATTGATGTTCATCATTTTGGTGAGTCTGCATCTTGTTTAACTTAGAGGTCTAAATCAGAAGAAAGATAAAGAGTCCTAGTATTCTGGGTTAAGCACACCTCTTCTAGATAAGCCTTTCCCGTACAGGTTGTTAAAGCATATTTACTTTGCTAGTCATACACTTTAAAATCTCTCCCTATAACACTGGATTTAATTATTCAGCTGATCTTTATAATGGAAAACATCCATTAGTCCTCTGCACTGATGATGCCGGGGTGTTCTCCACCAGTCTTTCCAGCGAGTATAATCTAGCTGCTTCTGCATTTGGTAGGTACTTACATGTGGTACAGGTAATGGCATTTGAATTTAAAGCTACCATCATTGACTATACTTATTTTGTTTGTTACCTACCCAGGTCTTGGAAAGAGGGAAATGTTTCTACTGGCAAAAAATGCAGTTGAATTTATATTTGCGAGTGATTGGGTTAAGCAGGATTTGAGAAGTACTTTTGAATTGTCCTCCAAGATGCTGGATTTCTGATAAAATTGCAGTTGAGGGGCAAATTAGACCCGGCTGCTTTAGGTAGCCAGGTTTCAGAACCTTTTGATTAGCTTAAGCTACAAAGATGTTTACTTTGTAATCAAGATGATATTTGACTATGAATGTTTCTTTCCTCGGTATTGTTAATTAGTCATTCCCTGTCTCCGGATAAGTTAGTGGATAAATCAGCATGTAACACGGTGATCTAGGAAGGGATGGCAGCTAAAGTCATGGCCATGCATTTACATGGTTTAGATTTTTAATCCATGTCCTGTTTGTGGTTTTTGGAATACCACGAAGCAAAGTGTACCCTTTCGGGGAAAGTTTGATGAATCCTTGAATTCGCTATTAGAAAATCAAGCTTTAGATGATCTTTCAAAGGGGTAGATGCATATTCATGGCATTACTTGGTCAGCTAGATTTTAAAATGGCCAACCATTGGAACATTCTTCCATTGCGACTCCGCCAACTTGGGCTGCAGAATGAACTTTTCAACAGCTGGTGGGGAACAAACAACTCAGGTCCCAGCTTACCAAACTTTTTTCATCTAAACATACACCATTTTGTTCAAAATAATGTATATGTATATCATCTTCATACAAGTTAGATTGAATGAAGAAATGAGCTTTCGTACAGGTGAAACATGAAAATTAATGTATTTTAGACTTCAACATGAGGCTTTTACTGTGATAGTATTTTAAGGTGCCGTTCCCCTTACAACACTCCTCTCTACCCTAGGAAAGTAACATCTTGGACTAATCGAACATAAAACCAAACCTGGTGTCCACTCTGGTGCATGGAAGTGAAGCTGCCGACACTGATTTTGCAGCAAAACGCGTTGCATGGTAAATTCCATTAAAGTTGTAAGGATCTATCGAAACTCAATCTGTCGCACGAGTTTGATAACATAATAACATCAACAAATGGAAATTATTCCACTAAATAATCTTCATAGCAATCCGGCAACCATCATCTTTGGCATCTCTCTTGTTCTTTTCTCAATGTAATGTCGTTATCATCGTTGTTAGTGCCTCTCGATTCTAGAAACATTTATTTATTTATTTATTTATTTATTTATTTATTTTAAAATTTACACACTAGTATCAATGTCAAATTTAAGGTTAAAAGATTTTAAATAATGTTATTTTTACTTGAGTTAAACACTTGTATATAACTATTTTTCCAGAGTATTAGCAAATGAATTTTTTTTTTTTTTTGAAATTTTAATCTCAATCCATCTAGAAACTTTTGAAGGGCAAATTTAAAAACTAAAATATTGGGGCAAGGAATGGTATCCATCGTGTAAACGAAGAAAACAGATTAAAAAAAAAAGCTGGCTTTATATGGAATTTAATCTCTAGGCAAAACGGTGTCGTTGGGCGAGGCAACTGCAAACATACAAACACCAAGATCCTCAGTTTGGAGTCCGCAAATTTTCCGTTTCTCTCTCCGTGAACTTCAGCACCGGCGGTCTCTCTCCCGCCATTAGGCGCCTTTGCATCCTCGGAAATCCGTAACCCTAACCACCATTCATTATCTCAAATCCGAATTCAAATCCCAAATATCTTCTCTTTCGGACACGCAAATAATTAGAGTTGATATCCGTATTTGATGTTCGTCTGAACCCAATGCCGGTCCACTTCATTTCGCAGGCCTTGGATCAGATTTTCGACAAATCTTGATTTCCCAACCCGACTTCACAATGTCTTGGGGATTGGGCTGGAAGCGGCCCTCGGAGATCTTCCATCTCGCGCTGAACTACGGCAATGAGGAGCCAACGGAGAATTCCGGCCGGACGTCTTCATCGTCGTCGGCAAGCTCGTCTTCATCTTCGTCAGCGCCGGCGATGGTGTCGCAGGATCAGGAGCTAGGGTTCCGGATCGAGGTGGACTGGTCGGCGGGGGATGACGAGGATCAGGTGGCGCTCAGGCTCCAGTCGCAGCTCATGGTGGCGCTGCCGATGCCACAAGATACGGTGGAAGTGGAGCTACGCCCCATCGAGGCGAATGTGGGTGTGGAAATGAGGGTGGTGAAGAGGAGGGAGCCTCTGAGGGCCGTGACAATTAGCAAGTCGGGCGGTTCCGGTCAGCAGAGCGATGGGACAGGGGTGTTGACGCGCTTGCTCAGATCGAATCTCGCAGTTTCCGATGACCTCTCCGATTGTGGCGAGCATTGGAAAAGCATCACTTTGCTCAGTCTCTGTGGCTGTGGTTTGTCGGTGAGTCTTAAATTTTTTTTGGTTTTTCATCTTTTCCTTTGAGTCGCATCTGCTTCGGTATAAGTGGGACACACGATTCCGTATATGATAAGAATTGATATATTGTCGATAAGTATGAGGGGTTTGGCTTGGATTTTGTTCATTTCTGTGGAAAGCAAAATCATCGTACGATCAAAAGTTGCATGCTTTGTTTCCATGCAAAAGTCTAACCATTTTCTGTATTGTAATTGAATCTCTGATCTGCTAGGAAATATTGCAGATGTTAAGCGATGTAGTTTTACTTGGGGTTGAGACCTGGTTGATTTGAGTTAGTCATCTTGCTGTCTAATGTCTATTATTCACAGGTCTTCCCAGTGGAGGTAACTCGTTTACCACATCTTGAGAAACTGTACCTTGATAACAACAAGCTAACACTTTTGCCTCCGGAGCTTGGTGAGCTGAAAAGCTTAAAAGTGCTTAGGGTTGATTATAACATGCTGGTTTCAGTACCGGGTAAGAAGGGAACTGTTTAGCAGATCTGATTGTTATACTTTATCGACTTGTTAAATAATGTCAGTTCTACATAGAACAAACAAAATCGTGGATACTAACGAACTTAGGTCAATCCTGCATAAAACAAACAAAATTAGCCTCATGGTATTGAGGGCAGGCAAGTAAGTCATTCCCATTCATCTGATTTTTGTTGGAATTTGAAGCAGTTGAACTGAGGCAGTGTGTTGAACTTGTGGAGTTATCATTGGAGCATAACAAGCTTGTTCGGCCTCTCCTTGACTTCAGGTCACCCTTATCAAAAGCAGCATAATTTTGTCTGTGATTAATGTTTTACTGGCTCTTGCCACATGCTTGTAAAGTCTAGTACTTTGTCTGATTTTAATGTTCTTATCTTCTTCATTATTTCTTCTTTGGTAGGGCAATGGCTGAGTTACAGGTCCTAAGGCTTTTTGGTAATCCTCTTGAATTCCTTCCTGAAATTTTGCCTTTGCACAAACTTCGCCATTTGTCTCTTGCAAATATCAGGATTGTGGCTGATGAAAATTTAAGATCAGTGAACGTTCAAATAGAGGTATTTATGATTTATCACTAGTAGCAGCTTCTTTGGGTTTTCCCTTTGAAGTATAGAAAACATATCAAGTTGAATATATATACTTTCTTTTGGTCATTGCAGATGGAAAACAGTTCTTATTTCGTTGCATCTAGGCATAAGCTAAGTGCCTTCTTCTCTCTTATCTTCCGCTTCTCTTCTTGTCATCACCCTTTACTAGCATCTGCCCTAGCAAAGATAATGCAAGACCAAGGAAACCGTGTGGTTGTTGGTAAAGATGAAAATGCTGTGCGGCAGCTTATAAGTATGATCAGTAGCGATGACCGTCATGTGGTATGTGTTGGTAATTCCTGATTTTATGTTAAACTTTCCGTTTGTTGTAGACATTCTGACTCTTGTATTTGTTATTTGACAGGTTGAACAAGCATGCTCTGCTCTTTCGTCTCTTGCTGCTGATGTTTCTGTGGCAATGCAGTTGATAAAAGCTGACATAATGCAACCTATTGAAACAGTGCTCAAATCTGTTGGTCAGGAAGAACTAATATCTGTATTGCAAGTTGTGGTGAAATTAGCTTTTGCATCTGACACTGTAGCTCAGAAGATGTTGACCAAGGATGTATTGAAGTCATTAAAATCATTATGTGCCCACATAAACCCTGAGGCAAGTTCTTTACTTCCTCTCATACTATACTGGGTTTAATTTCTTCTGTGGCATTGCATCCACATGTAATTTTAAGATTTATCTTTCATTAGGTACAAAGGTTAGCTTTGTTAGCAGTTGGGAATTTGGCCTTCTGTTGGGAGAACCGCCGCATTCTGGTTACTTCTGAAAGTCTACGGGAACTCCTCTTGCGCTTGACGGTTGCATCTGAACCACGTGTGAACAAAGCTGCAGCTCGTGCCTTGGCAATTCTTGGTCTGTATATTGCACCTAAGTTTAACTCAGTTTTGAGCTTATTTATTCTTATAAGATTGTTCATTTCATTCCTTTTAGGGGAGAATGAAAATTTACGGCGTGCAATCAAAGGGAGACCAGTTGCAAAGCAAGGACTGCGCATACTCTCAATGGATGGAGGTGGCATGAAAGGTCTGGCAACCGTACAGATTCTTAAAGAGATTGAGAAGGGAACTGGAAAACGGATACATGAGATGTTTGACCTCATATGTGGAACATCAACGGGTGGCATGCTTGCGGTTGCCCTTGGCATCAAGCAAATGACTTTGATTCAGTGTGAAGAAATATACAAACATCTTGGTGAGTGTGCTACCCTTGGGAATAGTATACTTGAGGCTTTGCTTTTCTGTTAAGTTTTTTTTTTTTTTTTTCCTTGTTCTGAAAAAAATGGTAATTGTAGGAAAACTTGTCTTTGCTGAAACTGCGCCAAAGGACAACGAAGCTGCAACTTGGAGAGAAAAGCTGGATCAGCTTTATAAGAGTTCATCACAGAGTTTCAGAGTTGTTGTTCATGGATCAAAAGTGTGGACAATTCTTATTTTAGTTGTGCTTTACTTTCTCTATATTCATCCAACATAAAATCATTTTCTTTTTCCCGTTATGTTTCCAAATATTATTTTATTTTGGGTTCTAGGTTAAGACTTTTTGAAAGAAACTTATCTCTTTCAAAATATTTTATTAATTTTAATGACATGATTTTCTTCTCGGGGTGATGGAGGAGGAGAATAATCCTTTTCTGTTCTTAATCTAATTCAGCAAGCTGGAACCATTTAAATTTTGCATCATGTGTGATATGTGTGATTGTTTTATCTTTTGTGAATTGCATAGATTTTCAAAAGGTTGGATTTTTGGTGGATGGAGCGAAGTAATTATTTCAAATAGACCTCTTAATGTGCTTGGAGATGTTTGTTGTTTTGTATCAAGTTTTTTAATCGCTGCATACCCTGGAAGAGAGTATAACATATTGTCTTGCAGCACAGTGCAGATCAATTTCAGAGGTTATTAAAGGAAATGTGTAGTGATGATGATGGGGACCTTTTGATTGAGTCTGCGGTGAAAAACATTCCCAAAGTTTTTGTTGTATCAACCTTGGTGAGCGTGGTGCCAGCTCAGCCTTTTGTTTTTCGTAATTATCAGGTCTGATTTCCTGTTATTATCTCATTCAGGCACATTATTACCATAATACTGCCATTGTTGCTTGGTATGCAGTTGCATTAGTGTATAAAAGTTATGGTAATTTCTTTGAATAATATTTTCCACATCAAATTGCAGTACCCTGCTGGAACTCTAGAGGTGCCTCTTGCAATTTCAGAGAGTTCAGGAATCTCTGCTATTGGATCTCCTACCATAGGTGCTCAAGCTGGCTATAAGCGTAGTGCTTTTATTGGAAGTTGTAAGCATGAAGTATGGCAGGCCATAAGAGCATCTTCTGCTGCCCCATATTATCTTGATGATTACTCTGATGGTATTCCTTTCTTGAGCTAAATTATTGACTCATTTTTTTGGTTGTTGTCATCATTTATTGTTTCTTTGTTAAGATGCATATAGGGCCTTTCCATTGTTCTCGTTCTGCTTTCTCTTCAATATGAAAATTTCACCTACTATTTCTCTAGATGTACACCGGTGGCAAGATGGTGCAATAGTGGCTAACAATCCTACCATTTTTGCCATAAGAGAAGCACAGCTGCTCTGGCCTGACACAAGAATTGATTGCTTAGTTTCTATTGGGTGTGGTTCAGTCCCAACAAAGGTAACTATGAAATGCCTTTTAGTTTTTTACAGCCTATTATTAAAATTTTGCTTCATTGGTTAAATAAAACTTCAGAGTGATCACAATACATTTATGAAATGAAAATGGGGGCAAAATGTTTTCCTATGAGATACTACAGTGGAATATTTTCATCATAAAGTTGCTTCCATTGCAAACAACACTAAATTTTTGTGATTCTGAGCTACCTTGAACCTTACAACTGTTACTGAACTTAATACTTGTTGCTTTGTTCTATTGATTCACAAAAGTTCTTCTTCTTTAGGTGCGAAAAGGTGGTTGGCGTTATCTTGACACTGGACAAGTGTTGATTGAGAGTGCATGCTCTGTGGACCGGGTGGAGGAAGCTTTAAGCACATTACTGCCTATGCTTCCAGAAATTAATTATTTTCGATTTAATCCAGGTATGTCGCTGGCTTTGGAGTTACCTATAATGACAAAAAGGACTAGTGGATCTGTGAATGGGTTTCAATCTTTCACAAAAAGGGATGTAGACCTCATTTTCCTGGGATAATAGTTCGATTGGTCAGAGCACCACCCTTTCATGGTGTTGCGCTGCAACCACCTGCCCCATGCATAGGGGCTTATACTAATCATTGTCCAACTTCACCAAAAGTTGGCCTTTAACAAGCCTCGCTTGGCTTGTTAATCATTGAATCACCCCGGTTGAAACCTTAAATGACATTGCTCATGTGCTTCTGACCCTCCATGATTTATTTTTATTTTTTGTAAACACGTATTGTTTGAGAAGGCCATTATTCTTCCAGTCGTTGCTCAAAATAGTACTCCATTTGGTTTGAATATGCGTTGAGAGAATATGCTCAAGAAAGAAAAAAAGAAAGGAAGAAAGAAAAAGACACATGTTGCCGCACCTTTGTGCCTGAGATTTTGCAATTAGAATATCAGCTTCTGTCATCGTAGAATATGTAAAGCCCAGCAGCTGAGAACTGAGCCCTGGATTCACTGTTATCTTAAGTCTCCAACTGGTTTGTTGAAACTAGCCGTAAAAGCTAGTGACCTGATAATTGTTTGATGAACCAACATGAAGCTCGAGGTTAATGGCTTTGGGTCTAGTTGTTAAGTTTATGCTCCCCTAATTTGACAGTGGTGAGCTTCATTTGTCAGAAACATGGCAAGGCTGTCGTGTTTAAGCAACTCTGCATATTTACTCCTTTGTTCCTCTATTATACCTAAAAACTTTTTGTTTAACAGAAGTTATGATTCTTAATCAGTGTTCTTCATGTTCTGCCCCTGTAGTTGATGAACGTTGTGATATGGAATTGGATGAGACTGATCCAGCTATCTGGAAAAGGTTGGAAGCTTCAGTCGAGGAATACATCCAAAACAATTCCGAGGACTTGGAGAATGTCTGCGAGAGACTGCTTCTTCCTTACCAAAATGATGAGAGGTGGTCAGAGAATGTGAGGATTCAGCAACAACCCAAGTCAAAGGGGTCAACTATAGGTACTGGAGCAGATATTTCTGCAATTTGCTTGTAATAATTTATCTTTTTGTGTCTCTCTTTCCTCTGAACCTTTTTAAGTTCTGATGGTCTTCTCCTATGTTAGATATGAGTGGCCCTTCTCTAGGTTGGAGGCGTAATGTACTACTTGTGGAAGCTTCACATAGTCCAGATTCAGGAAGAATTACGCACCATGCTCAAGCACTCGAGTCTTTCTGCTCCCGTAATGGAGTGCGGTTATCACATATGCAAGAGGTTTCAGGGATTGCAAAGACGGTGCCAGCAACAACATTCCCAACTCCATTTACATCACCTCTATTCACTGGAAGTTTCCCATCAAGCCCACTTTTGTACAGTCCTGATTTTGGTTCGCAAAGGGTTGGCCGAATTGATATGGTCCCACCTTTAAGCCTGGATGGACAGTCTGGAAAAGTTGCTACACCACCACCAACATCTCCTTCAGGCCCCAGGCAGCTTTCTTTACCGGCTCGATCTCTGCATGAGAAATTACAGAACTCACTGCAAGTGGGCATTATACATTTATCCCTTCAGAACGATTCAATTGGCTCAATATTGAGGTAAACGTACCCCAGCTGTTTCAGTTTCACTTTTTGCACGTGGATCTTGTTTCAATCTATAATTCCTAACCTGCTGGCTACTTATTTCTATAGTTGGCAGAATGATGTGTTTGTGGTTGCTGAACCTGGAGAGCTAGCGGAAAAATTTGTGCAGAGTGTAAAATTGAGCTTGTTGCCCGTGATGCGGAGACAATATAGAAAGGAGGGATCACTTCTTACCAATATCTCAACTGTTTCTGATTTGGTCGCATTTAGACCACATTTCCAAATTGGAGGCATTGTCCATCGTTACATAGGACGGCAAACCCAAGTGTGTATTGTTTTATTTTCCTTTCCTGATGTTTTTTATTTGTTAGTAGGAAGTCTAATTTGGTCTGATCGGTGGTTATATTTCTTGAAGGTCATGGAAGATGACCAAGAAATTGGGGCATATATGTTCCGCAGAACAGTCCCTTCCATGCACTTAACTCCTGACGATGTTCGGTGGATGGTATGCTCGACTTTCACAAACATTTAATCAATTTTAACTTTCAGGGTGGTTTGCACTAGTCATTGGACTACAAATGCGGGGATGTAATATTTCGTAATTTTGAGAATTTATCCAGCTATTAAAAGTATTAGTATCAAAGAGACAGGAGAGAGAGTATCGCTTTTATATGGCTATGAGACTGTTGTACTACCATTACTCTTTTACAGATTTTTTGTTGATCTGACTGGTGTTTTGGCTTGAATAATTGTAGGTTGGAGCTTGGAGGGACAGGATCATAATCTGCACGGGGACATACGGACCTAACCCAACTCTGATCAAGGCCTTTCTGGACTCTGGTGCTAAAGCTGTTATATGTTCTTCAACCGAACCCCCTGAAGCGCAGCTGACAACATTCCATGGATCAGGGGAGTTCAATATTTTTGAAAATGGTAAATTTGAGATCGGAGAGGACGATGGGGAAGATGAAGAAGCTGAACCTGCGAGTCCAGTGAGTGATTGGGAAGATAGTGACCCTGAAAAGAATGGTGAGCATTCGATGGGTCTTTGGTATGAAGATGAGGAGGAACTATCCCAGTTTGTCTGTGAGCTCTATGACTCCATATTCCGGGATGGTGCAAGTGTAAACGTTGCTCTGCAACATGCCTTGGCTTCACATCGGAGGTTAAGGTATTCGTGCCATCTCCCCAGTAGACAATAATTTGTTAAAAAAATACCATACATAAAAAAATAAAATTCATGGTAAACAAAATTAAAAATTAAAACAAGAATGAGAGCATTGGGTGTGGGTATGTATTTGACTGGTACATAGGAAATAAGAGGAAACATCCAATTTTGAGGCTTACAAAAAAAGTAAAAAAGCTTCATTTGTACCCATTACATGGAAGTATAGCAATCTATATATTGAATCATACATTCTTTCTTGTCATTCATTTTTCTGCCAGACTTTGATCTCCTAGCCTGAATTGTCATTATTTAATGTAATTGGACGGTTGCACTGCGATTGTTTTTAGAAGAAAAGAATGAAGCTTTGACAGATACACATGGGGCCTTTCCCTAATCTAAAAAGTGAATTACTGGCCTGCAATTAAAGTAACCCCGTCAAGAGTAGAAAAAGCTGTTAATGTCACAAAAACAGTGGATACCGGCCTGATAATGCCTGCAGTGGCATCCTTGGAACATACGTAATGGCAATGGAAATGGCTTCCATCCTCTTAAGTGGTCCCTTCCAGAATAGACCTTTTAAAAGCAATCGAACGTTCCTTCAGTAAGACGCTGAAGCATAATCAGTGGCTGGTCGACTAAATTATTGGACTACGTAAAAATGGCGGTGCAGACCATTCCATAATGAGGTGCAGAAAATGATTTCTGTCAATTCCCTGGATGACTTCAACCAATCGATCCACACTTGGACCCCATGCCTAAAAAGCACCCGGAGAAAATGGTGAAAGCATCAAGGCATGGAAAAAGTAAAAGCTCAACCTAACAGGTGTTATGCAGGCATGTGGAATTTCTACTTTGTCAATATATAGTTTCTCTTTTGTATTTCACACAGCAAACATACCCAGGAAGCTTCAGGTGTCCGTATCATGATCAATCATAAACCAAAGCTTCCGCAAGAAACAAAAGATTACTGTGTAGAAGTAGTCAAAAGGGCTTAATTGTTTACCCGTGAAATGCGCATGGTTTCATTGCATACACAGGGAGAGTGATCATGCCATGTCTCTTTAAAGCTTCAATTATGCAAAAACTCATGCTGTCCACTTTAAGAAAAAGCAGATGAATGAGTACATGTCCAGGAGACTAAAGATAGATACTCGAACAATATTCAAAGCTATTCCTCCCTTGATAAAGGTCCATGACCGAACTTTCTTCCTCCACAAGCCTCCATATTCTTTCAGAGATGCAGTATAAAGCCAGCCCCACCACCACCAAGTATCCCGAGAAAATGCCAGGAGTTGCTCCAGTTGCAATAGGCACAAGGGGCACCGTCGGATCTCTTGTCAGAAAGGAGATTGAGTATTTTAGAAAGATGGAGATTGACCGATGTGGAAGCTACCAGAAGCCTCAGGCACAACTAGTGGAGATGGCCTCGCCGAGTGGTCGTTCCAGGCCTGGTTTCTGGTTCATATTAATGACATGGAAAAGGAAGAAGAGGAGAAGCAGTAGTGGGATCCTGCCAAGCATATGTTCCGCGGTGGAAGTTACAGAAGGCAATAGGCTAACCAGGATCCCTGGTTACAATTACAGGATCCTTAAGGATGACTTCTAGGCGGTGCTTCCAAAGCCGGTTTCCCTGTGTTTCAAGTCCAAAGCTTCTATGGTGTTAGATTTCTCTTATCAGGTTCCCCTATCTTTTCTGTTATTTTTTCCAATAATGTTATCGGGGATAGCATAACGATCAATTATGCAGCTTTTTGAAGGTTATGCTGTTTCTGATGCTTCAAGACCGATGGCTGAGTCTTCAAGCTTATATGCTTTCATAGAGTTGGTTTTATGGAGTTGTGGCACAGAATTCTGGGAGTTTTTTTCCTCTTGGGTATTTTGGTGAACCAGTTGTGGAACTCAAAAATTTTATGTGCCTGATTGTCGAGGTAAGAAACTATCTTCCTCATTCCAGCTTAGGTGATGGCTTGCCCTTGTCGATGGCCTTCAACCTGAGACCAGCAGAATCTTCCCACTCAACAAAGGACTGATTCAACGAAGATTGCTATGAACATGGGGTATATAGAGATGAAGTGCCAACGAACAGACTGTGAACTTCTTATACAGGAATTACACCCAGTTTGTATTTATTTTTACTGTGGAAGTTTACGTGTATCCAGAACAAGAACAGAAACAGAATTAGAGATTTCTTTTAATTCTATTTTATTTGCCCAGCATAACAGCAGAAATTGCTGTCATGATGGTTAGAACGATGGGCAGCTAATAAAGGACAAAAAGAAAAACTTCATAGTTAAGCAAACTGAGGTTGGTATAGATAATGTTCAACTTGCTATTAGCAGTCATTTCAAAATAGTCCCATATTTCTAGTGCTTGTTTGTTTGGCATTAGTGCATATAGTCTCAAAGCTTCAAATAATCCCAAGTTGTGGCAAAATCCAGAACTTGGATAAACCCAGTATGGTAAAATACCGCAGTTCGATCAACTGAACTGCTAAGGTATATCAATGGAGGCAATACACATAATAGCGGCGCCATTACATTAAGAACGACCTGCAAATTGTTAGATCTTTCCGGAGGGTAAAGGGGACAAGGGGTTGCGCTCATCTCTATATACCAGAGCTTAGGTTGTGAGTTTGTTCTGTCGTTCCACTAAGTTGCCGGAGCTTTGGCCTCTCCGAAACCATAGCTCTCTCTCTTTCTCTTGCCAGTCTCCGTTTTTGCAGATTGAACTTGTTCGCCACTGCTATTTGCTGGATCCATGGGACCTTCCTCGTCTAGTCTTGGCTTGGACAGATATTCCAGAGCAGATACAACATCACCCATCAAAGGCCGGGTTGCAGCTTCCTCTTGGATGCACATTGCAGCAACTGCAAGAGCTTGGTAGAGACCCTTTTCAGGGTACTTTCCTCTTAGCATTGGGTCGGCCACTAATGTAAACCTTTTCCTGTCCTTATATAGTGGCTGTGCCTGCAAGATGAAAATAACAACAATGAACTACACCAAAACATCACAAAATCTTAAGCTGACTGAGTTTTAATCATGGTAAATGAAGAATCTTAGTTATAACTTCCTAACAAAAATATGACGAGGGATTTGCAGAAGTTGAGCTCCAGTTATGAACATACCCAACTAACTAGATTCTGCTCTTCAGTATGTCGTGAAGTATCAACAGCTCTCCTACCTGTGATTAATTCCAGAAGCACGACGCCAAAACTGTATACATCGGACTTAACTGTCAGCTGACCGGTGGAAGCATACTCCGGTGCACAATAACCATAGGTCCCCATCACCCTCGTTGATACATGGTCTTTGCCTCCGGTTGGACCTATTGTAGCAAGTCCAAAATCAGAGAGCTTTGGATTGAATTCCTCGTCTAATAGTATGTTAGATGCTTTAAAGTCACGGTAGATCACTACTGGGTTGGCGAATTCATGCAAGTATTCGAGTCCTTTGGCCGCTCCTTCTGCTATTCTCATCCTGGTATACCAATCCAGAGGCTCCTTATCCGGAGGTAAATCTGAAGAATCAAAGAAGTTGTCAAGTCCCGTGTTTAGTCAGGAAATCAGAAGCTATAGTTGGTGAATACCTAGAAGATGATCTTCCAAAGACCCATTGGCCATGAATTCATAAACTAATATTCTTTGATCCCCTTCAGCACAATATCCATACAGATCGATGACATTGGGGTGATGAACCAGGCTTAACAGGAGAACCTCTGTAAAGAACTCTCTACTTTCTTGCACTCCTTTCCGGTACAGTTTCTTGACAGCCACAACCTGGATACAATAAATCAAAGCTTGAAATTGGACAAGTCATTTAGTGGTGCCTTGGATGGAGGGCAAGAGAAAGAGACCTTCTCGATGCTCTCTATGTATCCTTTGTACACCCTTCCTAATCCACCTTCGCCCACCAGATAATCAGGATTAAAGTTGTCAGTTGAACTGGCCAACTCAAAAAATTTGAAAACCTGAGCAGAAATTTTTGCATGCCCAACTTTTAGAATCTCTTCAGCAAGATTCCGATGCTTACTGCTTCCTGCACATTGATAACATGACCGTGTCAAGTAATCTGCAAAGGATTCACAAGCACAATTAGACTCAAGAACTAAGCTGAAAAGATCTTGGCTACGACGTCCAGAAACCTAGAGATGAAATAAGAAAGTTGTTTGCTATGTTGTCAGTGTGGGATGACTAGCCCCTCATTTTTATAGAATATATTAAAAGTCTTGCTAATAGGTTCGGCCACTTAATACTCTAAGATTTTACGTTAGATATGAACCATTCTTAATAGAATTTAATATGATATTAGAGCCCAAATTATACTTTAGCACTCTTATAATTTTGGATAAGCTAAATTCACTAAAGTACTATCATATTGTGGATGCCCAAACTTACATTGCTATAAGGAGACATTACGATATAAATGTCCAGTATTACATTACTGAAAAATATATTAACAATTATGTTTATAAGATAATAAGTTCTACCACTTAATGTCTTAGGGTTTCAAGTTGAATATAAGTCATTCTATATAAAATCTAATATAGTATCAGAATATAAATTTTATCACATAACTATAAGTTTGGATAAACAAACTATTACAGCGTAGATGTCCATACCTACATTGTAGGTTATTAGTGTGAATGTCCAATTTCACATTGGTACAAATATATTAAGAATTTTCTTTATAAGATAATATGTTTTACTATTTAATATTTTAAATTGTAAGTTGAATATAACTCATTCTTTACACAATCTAATATTAATACATAGAATTTAATCTTCAAAACCTTCATATTTTGATACTAACTTTTAGTTACATTTGGAATATATTGAAATGTTTACTTTTTCCTTTAAGATTAACTTCTAAGAAAAGAGAACACTTACACATATTAATAATATGAAACCTGAATTGGATCTTAATGTAGTCTTTACATTAAGCATAAAAAATATTTCTCACACAAACTCAATCTATGAGTAAAGAAGTGTCTTATTTGAAATATAAGTTTTAATACCATATTAAAAAGTCAATGATGGACACAATAAGAAACCATTTACTAGTTAAGAAAATGACTTATTCGATAGTAAGGTAGAACTAGTTTTTCAAAACATATAATTATTGCCACCAAACATGATACCTGCTATAGTTGCTAACAGTGAATGAAAAGATGTAGTTAAAATGTCATATAATGGAATATCACGTGATATTTTTAAGTCAAACTAGTTTATAAGAGGGAAAATATTTCTATTATATGTTGTATAATGAGTAAAACCATTAAAAATATTTTGAACACTATTATACAAAAAGGGAAACAAAAATAGAAAGTCGTTTGTAGAGAGCTTCGCAGACATTGTTGTTGAACGTGGCTCATAATCGGTAATCATATACTTTATAATTAAACATTACACATGGGTTTATTGTTTTTTACATTAATTGTAGGATTAGAATTTCAGAAATAAAAACTTAGCCTAAGTAAGAATAAAGGTCTTATTGTACCTGATCTAGTTTTGAAATTAGCAAAGGCGGAAGCAAAGGTGTCCCGACCATCATCATACCCGCGGTGCCTCTTCTTAAAAGGAATCTCCGGCAGATCCAACCTGCAACAAGGGAGGCAGCCCATCCCCGGCCAACCCTTTTTTCCAAACTCCGGCCAAAGCTCTTGATCCCCCTCAGGGAAAGAACACATCAAACACCCAACCAAAATGCACCACCAAAGAGAAATGGGGCTGGATATGATTCCGACGTATATTGAGAGAGCGCCCGGTTTCTGAGAGCAGACAAACTGAAAACCTAAATATGCAGACCGAACAGGCTTTTCGGGTTTGCCGGAGACAATGTCATTGTTGCCGTTCCTGCTGGTCCGGTTTGTCTCTCAGACCAGCTTAATTTAGATCGTCCAGAGAAGAAGACAGCTGGAACTAACTATAATTAACTTTTCAACATCTCTTAATCGAGAAGTCAATCTTTTACAACATTATACGAACCCTATTAATAACGTTGGAAATTATTTTAATTTAATTTTATCTTATTTTTGGTTGAATTTCTTTTACGTTTGTTGTAAATTGTTGTTCATAGCTTCGCCGACCAGCTCTGGTTCAACGTTCATCGGTCTGACTTATTATGTTCGCACGTGTAAGTCAGCGGTTATGCAAGTTTGTCAAGTCATACATGTTGTGTAAACGTGGCAGATGCGGAGTATGCCAGGTGGAAGAACTGTTGAAACTGTAGGAAAGCGCATCGCAGGTGCTTTGGTTCCCGGAGGCGGCCCTTCTAAAGCCCCTGTAAAAACCTATAGGATTTGGTGACGACTGTGGGAGAGGCAAAGGACAAACCATGCAACTACGAAGATGGTGCTCTTCAGGTCCCTCAAAGCCGTAATCAGAGAACCCAGAAGGTCGAAAACGTTCCTCACCCTCACTACCACCTCCGCCGGCACCGCTGCATCGATAATTCCACTCCCGTTCTTCCCTGTCTCTCGTCCTCTCGTCGGCTTGCCTTGTTCGAACAAATGGATCCCCGGACCCTCCTTCCACGGCCCTCTCTTCCTATCTTTCCCTCCCTGGAAGCTTTCCCAGTCCGCCACGCCCCTCTACCTCCAGGGCAAGGCCACCGCTGTCGTTTTGCGCAGGGCTTTGCCCATTAGGTTGGGCCAGATCGTGTTGGATCGGGTCGAGTTGCCCAGGGAGACCCGTGATGCCGTTCTGAAGAGCTTCGTAAACGTGCCTAATTTGATCTCCATGGCCCGGTTGCTCTCCGGTCCTGTCCTTGGATGGTACGGTTTTTCTTTTTCTTTTTCCCCCTCTTTTATGCTCTGGTGTAAGGTTGTTGAGGCAAGTTAGAGCAAAGAGGAGCAGAATTGGGTCCTTGAATGAGAGGGTTCTTTTAGGCGCTGACACTTATCAAGGGAATTAATTGTTAGTTTGTAGGCTCTGACCTTTACAGTAGAAAGGCTCATTTGATTGAGTAAATGAGAAGAATCAGTTAATTTTTATTGGTTATGTTAGATAACTAACGACAGTTTGCTTTAACCAATGTGTTGCTTGTCGGGGTATGGGATCAACGGAAGATTGGATTGAGAAAAGCGGTGCAGATGTGGCGAAGTAGACTATTCATTCATCGTAGTGAGTCACTTTTATCATCTGATATCAGTTAAGATCAGAGCTTGTGATTGTTGGGCAATCACATTTTAAAAAATAAAAGAGGATTTAGTAGCACATTACTTCGTTGATTTTCAGTGCAGAGAACCATATGAAAACCCAATTTCAATAGTAGTTTGTGGTGTGCGTTCTAATGAGGAGGCGAGACTATCGAGCATTTGGTCATACACTTGTCTGGTGCTAGAGAGTCATGATCCTTAGACCTTTCTTTGTTTGGCCTGACTTGGGTAAATTCATGGTTGATTATTTAAGATCTTTTGTAGGAAAGTGGTAATAAAAATAGTGAATACTTGAGGGCATTGAGCTGCAACAAATTGTTGTTGCTTTGTCTTTCTTCTCTTGGATATGTGGTAACAGAGATAGAGACTAATATTCTCATTTCTTTCAATTTTGCGTGCCCTTATCTTAAAGGATAGGTTGCTTGTCCTAATGTTTCATAGTAGTTTGCATAGTTTGTCGTTGGATTTTTTTATTATAATTGAAGATGAACGTTTGAATTTTTAATTGCCTTTATCCTAATGTGGTTAACGATCTTTATATAGGATGATCATGAATGAGTCGTATTCTTCTGCAATGGTGGGATTGGCCATCTCTGGATCCAGTGACTGGGTATGGAAGCACATCCTTGATGGAGTGTACTCAATTTATTGAAATGAGATGTTAAACCCTCTTTTTTTCCTTCATTCATCATGTAGTTGGATGGATACATGGCAAGGAAGATGAGAATCAACTCTGTTGTGGGTTCCTACCTTGATCCCCTTGCTGACAAGGTAAAAGCTCCTGTCATTGTTTGTTCTGAGCCCATTGGCTTTGATGGGTTGCCCTTTTCAGGTTGCATTTGTCTGATTACCTGCCCTGTGGTCAAAACTTTGATTTTTTAATGTCTGGTCGATCCAGGTTCTTATTGGGTGTGTTGCTTTGGCAATGGTACATAATGATCTTCTGCACCGTAAGTGGTCTTCAATTCCCTCCCCCACCTATAAAATCTGAAAATATATTGCTTATTGAGCTGGTGGATGTAATACAGATGAATTTACCAATATGTCCCTTCCTGTATGTTTGAAGAAAAGGATTTACAACAAAAATTGGTTCTATTGGATGTTACATGGCACCATATATTTTCTCCTATGATAATATTTTTCTGGAACACAAGGTTGACATCATGATACCTCTTGCATGTATTTTTGGGGGGAAATGAATCTTATTTGGCTTTGTGGATTGCGAAGCTGGGCTTGTTGGACTTGTTGTGTTGCGAGATGTCTTCCTTGTTGGTGGCGCAATATATCAAAGAGCTAGTAGCTTGGGTTGGAAGGTAATATAGGCTAACTTGAGCATGTTATTGGATTTTTTCTTCTCGTTTCTCCACTTGCCAGACTTCATAGTTGCCTAGTTTAAATCTTGACCTATACTGTTGAATTTATTATTCTCAGTGGAAAAGTTTCGATTTCTTCAACCTTGATGGCACTTGTCCCCAAAAGATTAAGCCTCTCTTTATTAGCAAGGTAAGGGTCGAGTCCCATAACTCAGATGGACATTAATAGAGTAATATATGCAATACTGTCTGGGTCAAGGGAAAGCTTCTTTATGTACAGTTTTCTGTCCATTTTTATGAGCTTAAATGTTTAAACAGGAAATTTTAAGATTAGGGAGCAAGTTCAGAAAGTTTATAACCTCCTTTCCAATCTTTGGATTAAAAACCTGCTTTGTCATTGTTACTTAAATATTGGATTGAACTGTGAAATGCTATAGAGGGCATGTTGCTGATAACGTGGAGAGGATGAGATGGATAATTGGCACAGCAGGCTCGTGGCTTAACAAGTATTACTGGCTTTGCAGGTGAATACATTTCTCCAGTTGGTTTTAGTAGCTGCAGCTCTTGTTCAACCAGAGTTTGGAACCCAAGAAACTCAGTCATACATCACATATTTGAGGTAACTGAGCTACCTTTCTGGCTGCCTGAATTTTGATTACCTCGACATTGTACAACCTAAGTCTACTTACTTTGGTGCAGTTGGTTAGTGGCTTCAACAACGGTGGCTTCGACTGCAGCCTATGGAGTACAACACGTGACGAGGAGATCTGCCTTTATTCGTAGCAAATCTTAGTTTGAAAATCACCTTCAGTTACGCGATCCACTTCATCGGTTCTGAGGTACTCAGCAGAATCAATGTTCAAGGATTGGAGAAGGGGTGGTATTGAGGTTTCAGTATGCATACGCAGAAGACGGAAGGAGTTCATCTTTCGCGAGTTCCATACATCAGAGGTTTGGTAACTCTTGGAATTGCCTGGCAAGGATGCCGAAAGTTGGAAAAACTTGGTTCAGCTTTGGAGATTGGTGGTTCCCTTTCCTTTTTCTCTTTTTATTAACTTACTCTTGGGGAAAGGATGGAGAGCCTTCGAGGACTTGTAATTTTTTAACTTCACCATACAAATTTGCAAGAATCATAATAAAATATGTTTGTTCTGCTATGGGAGTCCTTGTAGATGCGAATACTTGTTTTGTTTGCTGAGTCTGTTATAGCCATTCATCGAGTATTATGCTATTGGAACCTTGGTACAATAGGGCAGGAAGGTCGATTTTTCGGGTTTGAGTTGCTGAATGTAGAAGACAGGATTGTGTTTTTCTGGTCAATTCCTGTTGATGGAAACGGTGCTTTTCCATCATTTGGAGCAAATTGAATACATTTCTCAGGCTGTGGACGAGGTCTTAGGATCAACTGAAAGATTGTGTGTCAGGCTGTAGACACGCCTCGTCTCGTTTTTCATTACATGACGATGGCAATGCGTTGTTAGCTAACCCTTTGATTGACGAATAAGGTATAAGGGCCTGACGAAGTCCAGCATCCGAACTTTACATGGTCGTTTCCTTAAGATATCAAATAGAACCAAGGGTTCAAATTGACTCATTAGACGGCCAGAAGCATTTTGCAGATAGTTTTCAATCAGAAACTACTGCATCTCGTCAACCATCTCAGGGTACTTCTTGATGAATCACAATCAATAAGATATTCATTGGGGCAGCTGTCTCTCAACCTTTGAATGGGACGAACAGCTTTCACATTGAGTGAGAGAGAATGTGAGAGAGAAGACAAAGCACTGCGCTCGGGTGGACACTCTTTTTTCAGGTCTAGCCACTTTCGGGATCTGACATTTGTTACATATCAAATACTTTAGAAATTGTCACCAAATAGAGATGTTGCTCAACATCGACTCGGAAGAACAAAATGTATACACTGTACTTCACCCTTGTAAGGCATGGACGGCAAATCCGATAGGAACCCAAATATCTTAACCGCTGGGATCCAATACATTACGTTAAGGACAAACTGCCATATCATGAAAGCATTAACGTAAATACCTGGAAAATACAGCCTCATCTCCTACTGTTCACCTTCAATCTCATATGAAGTTCACATCACCATCTACATGGAAGAGGTTGAATATACAAGCAATGGGCAGAAAGAACTAAAAAGGTCTGCAAAAATGCGTCTTTTATGGGGCTACTAGAAAGAATCATTTCTTGTCAAATCCTTTGCTCAGAAAAAAGTGACTAGAATGGAAGGCATGCAAGCAGCAACAAAGTTATTCCATAAGATGGAACTGAGTCACAGCATTAGAACACCAATCCAGTCCAAGACGTAGAAAGATGACTGGCTAAGATTCATAGAAGTGATGACAAAGATAATGACTGAAGCACGGCAATGATGCAACTGCTCTAATCATAACTTTTGTGATAGATAAGTCTCAGCAATAAAACAAGTGAGAGCGTACAAGGTTAAAAACAGGAAGTCAGCAACTAAGGTTAAGATTAGAAGTTCTCTTTGATATTTCAAACCAAAGGTGAAGGAATACCAAAAATTTTCATCACTTTCGTAGAGCCAATACAAAGTAATGTAGAACCTTCCCTGACAAATGGATTCCAGTTTTGCTATACAGTAAAAAACATCTCAAACCTGATCCTATGGTTACTCTTATTTACCATGATTTCACATGGATAATAACCAAAAAGAACAAAATTCATAATAAGCCACCTGATACTCTACAAAAGAGCTAATGGAGCACATAAATGAAAACTGGCAATAACAGACAAGGATTAAACCAAGTTTTTTCCGACAAGCACCGTGAAAACACCACCTTCATTTGAGTAATAACAGATGTAACAGATTTCTACAAGGAAAATGAATACCAGAGAGGGAGAGTGCATTTTTGCGTCCCAGGATCATCGCTTTGAACTCACAGCCCCATCATCTAACTCAAAACCCGAGCAACATTTTTCATTGAGGTAGCCCGGCTTCAATTTCATCCCACATGTGAGCATTCTTGGTCACTTTCTCCTTGATTTGCTTAATAAGCTCGCGTGCCTCTTCAACTTTTTTAATCCCCACAAGCCCCTCTACAAGAGCCTTCATGGTCCCGAAATTCGGTACCCAACCCTTCTCCATACTCTCCTTCGCAATCTGCAACGCAGCCTCGACATCCCCGCCCTTGCATAGGAAGTAAACCAGAGTGAAATAGCAATCACTTTCCGGTTGGCAACCCCTATTCTTCATGGTCTTGAAGAGGTTCTTGGCTTGCTCCAAATCGCCTTCTTTACAAAACCCATGAATCAAATGAGTATATGTTACCGAATTCGGCTTCATCCTCCTCGCCAGCATTCCATCGAGCAATGCCTTGGCCTCCGAAGACTTCTTCAGTTTACACAGACCCTGAATCCTAATGTTGTACGTACCAATCCCCATGTGCAAACGACGCTCTTCCATCAAGTTCATCACTTTCCCAACGTCTTCGAACTTCTCTTCCCTGTAAAACCCAGCAAGCATATGCCCAAACGTCGTCGCGTTTGGCTTCACCGACTTCCTCTCCATCTCGGCCACCACAGAGTAGCCAGAACTCGTCGACCCGGATTCCGAGAACCCCTTTATCACCGTGTTATACGAGTCCAAATTCGGCTCGATCTTATAAAGTTTGGGAAACTCGACGAAGACCCGTTTCATCTCCTCGTAATCCTTCGCCAGAAGGCAAGCAAACAGCAACGCATTGAGTGATTTCACGGAGCGGTTAATATCCAGATCATCGATTCGCTTAAAAACTTCAACGGCCTGGTTCACCATACCAGCCTGGCCGTAGAGGACAATGGAGTGGGCAACGAAACGATCCGTTTGGAGGTCGGGGCGGTTCTCGAGCTCCGACTCAAGCAGCTCCCGGATCGAGTCGAAGTGGTTGGAGCCGGAGAGCTTGGAGATGGCGACGGAGTAAGCAATACGATCTAAGTGGCAATCGGGAGTGAGAGCAGCGGCGCGGCAGATGTCGAGGATGGTGTGAGGGTTCTGCTCGGTCTTGAGAAGGGAAAGGGCGGCTCGGGTCTTCTCCTTGGAGGAGAGGGGAGTGGTGGAGTTGGGGGAGAGAATTGAGGAGGCGGTGGAGAACTGGTAGCGGTGGTGAAGGCGTTGAGTGAGGGGGTGGCGGAGGCGAGAGAGAAGCGACATGGTGGGTTATGGTGTTAGGGTTTATCTTGAGATTTAGACTGAAAATGGTGATCTCGAATGCTACGATTGGACGGACTACTTATTCCTCCTCCGTCGCGGCGCAGAGTGACCAAGAAAGTGAACAAATAATTAAAAAAATACATTTAAAAAAAAAAAAAAAAAAAAAAGATTCTGATCAAGGGATTTGAACCCGACGTGAATCGAACACGCAACCTTCTGATCTGGAGTCAGACGCGCTACCATTGCGCCACGGATCCTAGTTTGGTTGTCATTAGTCATAAAAATTCATAAACAATAAAACACGAAATGAGCTTTTTAAATTGAATAAAATTTTCTAGGCAACCAAACAGCCGATGACTAATTGCAAGAACAAAAGAGGAAAGTAGCGTTGAGCCACCCCACTTTCGGTGAAGTTCAAATCATATTAACTCCCACTTCACATCTGCCAGTCAAATGGCCATCGCCAAACCACTGCTCTTCATGGAACCAAAAATGATAAACGTGTCTTCGGGAAAAAACGTTTCAACATTTAAAAACGTATTATATTATAACAAAAAGTGGTACTAGTAAACCTTGTGTAAGATTGGTTCTGGGGATCCGGAGGTCGAAGGAGACAGTGGTTAATATGGATAAAGACTAGAACCTTTTGATTGCGTGTCAACCTTTAAGACAAAAGGACAGGGACGGTTCGATGATGGGGTTTCCCTCCATGCACACGGCTAATGGATGTTATCTCAAAAGATCAACCCACGAGTGATTGCCCCAACCTCATTGTCACTTCAAAACGAATATTTGTGGGACGTCGAGACGAGTCGCAACCGCCACTGCCGACTTAACCGGCCACCACGTCACCTGTGAGGAAACTTCCAGTCACCTTCAAGTGATCGTAGTACTGCTCTGGCGCCACCCTTGTCTGCTGGGACCCATCCGGGAGGCGAATCTCCTACGGCATCTTCCCACTCGCTACATGTGACGATCATGTGTTCTAATGACTTCTTAACATATTTTATTTGAAATTTATAAAAATTTAAATTCAATATTCAGTTATTATAATATATTTTTAATATAAGATTATATGGAGACTAATGACAGGCAATGGGAATGGGAAAAGAAGGACCACGGAAGTAGTAGTAAGGAAAGGAGTATGGAGACGTGGGAGGAGTCGTGGGCATTGAATCCAACCAACACAAGTTGGGCGTCGTGGAAGCTTAGGTGAGAGCGACCAAACCGGGAAGGGGTTCCAAAACTTGATCCCGCGACTTCTAAGCTCTGGGTTGGTTCGTCGACTGGCTGGTAGACTCTCCTCCTCTCTGGTTTTTCGCTTTCTCGCTCTCCACTCTTTGAATTTGAGTTTGGGCCTCTCTCGAGCAGCGTTTGACTTTGCTCTCTGAGGCAGCTCTTCGCGGGGGAGCTGGGAGCGGAATGACGAGAATGCCACTGAGCTTGGCGCCCATGGCGGCCTTCGAAGCTCTCGTCTCCAGTTGGTGGGACGACATCAATGAGTCCACTGTGTGGCAGGATGGGATCTTCTACACTCTTTGCGCCCTTTACGCCCTTGTCTCCTCCGTCGCTCTGGTCTCTATCTCAATCTCTCTCTCGAAACCTTCCTCTCTGAGGATGGATATAGTATTCATTTTGTTCTCGTAAGATTTAGTTTTTTGGTTGTTTTAGGATCTGGGTATTTTGCTTTGGGTGATGTTCTCAGCATCCGGCCGGTTTTCCTTTTTTTTTTTTTTTTTTCTCCTTCTCTTCTTTTTTGACGGGTTGGGATTGGGAAAGTGATTGATTGGGAGCTCTTCTGGATTTCTTTAACGGCATTTTCACTGTAAGAATAACCAGGATTTAAGGGTTGAAGTTCCTTCTTTGTTTGGAAAATTTTAAACTGGTAGAAGTAATCATGTTTTGCTTTCTGCTACAATTAGATTTCGTTCTATAACTTGGTTACCTAAAAGTTTTTGGTTATGTTCAATAAGTATTTCTCCTCCTCCTATTAATCTTCTCAGTTTTTACGTTGTCTTTGGATTTCTCTGAGTTACGGGCTTTGGATTATTTCAACTTGAAATGATTACTCAGAAGAAAATTGATGAGGAAACCTGTTTTTCTGTTCTGGGGAAGTTCTGAGGAAGTGGTATATCTGTGATCATGATTTGCAGATTCAATTGATAAGGATTGAGATGAGAGTGCCCGAATATGGCTGGACAACGCAGAAAGTTTTCCACCTTATGAACTTCATTGTGAATGGAGGTGATATTTCAGTCTTGGCCATATTCGGAGTTGTGGGTGTACTTTGTCTTGGTTATGATTTCATTCTTTGTTTGTGCTTTTCTCATTTGCAGTGCGTGCGATTGTGTTTGGATTTCACAAGCAAGTATTTTTATTGCATCCAAAGGTTAGTTTGTTAAGGTTTTGAGCAATGTCGTCGTGAAGGATTAAATTTCTAGTCCGTCCTTGTTGTTAGACAGGACACTTAAATTGGTTTTCAAGTTTTATACAGCAGTAGTTATTTATTTGGAAAATAAATTTCTTAAGATATACTAGTTAGAGGAACTAACATTCTTCCCAAGCATCAATTCTACTATACTGACATAGAGCTACTGCATCTTGAACCAGGTTCTAGTTTTGGTTCTATTGGATATTCCAGGTCTTTTATTTTTCACCACATTCACGCTCCTTGTCCTTTTCTGGGCAGAGATTTATCATCAGGTGAGTAAAATCTCGTCTTCCTCTTTGTTCTGTTGCTTAGTTAGGTTGCTATTATTAAAGTTCTACATTCCGGGAAGATGTTGAAGTTGTGCAGAAGGGAAATATTAAACTTTATGTCACTATTGATGGACAGGCAAGAAGCTTACCGAGTGAGAAGCTTAGGATTGTTTATATTTCAGTGAATGCTTGGATCTACTGTATACAGGTAGGATCCATCACGCATTCTTATGCCTCAGCTGCTGCATTATAAGATGCACTTATTAGCTTACTATCTTCAAGTTTGCTGTAGAAATTTTATCTCTGAGGCATTTCGGTACTTTTCATGTCTTTTATTTCATGTGGTTTCACGATGACAGTTATTTGCCACTTATTTGCTAAACTAGTTTGCAAAGTGTTCTAGGGTTTGGGTTTTGAACAAGTTTTCAAAAAAGTATAAATTATAAAGGGTTTAGGAAATGATGTTTGAAAAAGTATTGTCTCTATAATTTACAAAACAAAATTCGTTCAACAAACCAGAGAATGTTTTCCAAAAGCAAAACAATTGAATAGTGTTTGAAAATAATAATAATAAAAGGACAAAAGCATTTTGCATTTGCCGGAGGGTAGCCTTCATGGTGAAGGGCGTTAAACACAGCTGAGAGCCACTACTGGTTTGCCATGTGATCTGATGTCCTCTATGAGTCCACCAGATCTGGGCTACTAAACAAACCCGTGGCCTCTTCAGTGGCTTCTGTCCAGATCTCATGGGCACCACTAGGCTGCTAGACAATTCCACAGTGCATGCCACATGGAATCATCATGTAGACCTAATGCAAACACGTATTGGATGCTGGCTCCTGTTTCTTGATTTTCACTTCTTAAACATTTTCAGCTAGTTCCTATTTCTTCAAAATTAGTATTTCACATTTACAACAGAACATTTCATTATGTTTTTTGTGTTGTGAAAACCATCTTAAAAAATGAGAACTTGAAATTGTTTTTGGTGTAACCATATCCGTAAATTGTTTAGATAGATTTTATTTGGAAAATGCATCAGATGTGAAAACCAAGAGCGTTTTTGAACATTTACCCAAGAACCTCCCGAATCTGTTCTTACTTTTTGGTTATTTTCCTCTTTTTAGCCATTTATTTCTGGGGCAGGGAGGGAGGTAGTGAGGAAGTGGAAGTGTACGGGATTATTGATACTTGTGCTGACAAGATTTAATTTCTCTGAAAGAATGCTTTCGCACCATATGGGGTTGAGAGAGACCCTCTTGCTGATCAAGCTCATGCTATGTCATATATGGGTGGGCTGGCTGGGTCACGTTCCAGTTATTCCTGTTTTACTAATCTTCTTGACCCTATGTTGCTTTGAATCTTCATTCTTTTGAGATAAGGAAAAAAATTTGGGTGCAGGGTTTGTTTAAAAGTTTTAGGAAGGATGAGACAGTGATTTTCTTAATTTAGTAGCTCTCAGGCGACATTTAGACCAATTGTCAGGAAAATGAATTTCATAGGAGAGAAAGGCATTCTTTCTTTTGCCATGGGATGCTGTCATCCTAGCCAATAATGCCATTTCGTGAATGTAATATGAATTTCAAGATTTTGAGAAGAATTTAACCAAAGTGAGGATTTGGTACCAGGTTGGCATTTGGGTATACCTTTGGATCGACGACAACAGCGTGGTAGAATTCATTGGAAAGATACTTGTTGCAGGTTAGGTTTTGTATTCCATTATGCTGCAAGTCTCACAAGGACCGCTTTCCTGGAGACTGAAACTTCATTTTCTGTTGCAAAATACATGTCCTGCATTCTGAGTATGGCTTATTTCATTTGATTGTTTGTGCTTATATTATTACCCAATTTTTCTTGCAGTGATGTCAATTATAGCTGCAGTTGGCTTCTTGCTGTATGGAGGAAGGTGAGTTTTCACTGTTCAGTGCCACTGTGGAGCTTCATCCTACTATTTAGTGTGAATGGAGATTTTTCAATTCTGGATCCTTGTTTGTCTTTCATGTATCTCTTTGGGGTTTTGTTTCTGTATTTTCTCCTGGTGGACTGACATGCAAAAAAAATTGATGTGTCCAGGTTGTTTTTCATGTTAAGACGCTTTCCTATCGAATCAAAAGGGAGACGGAAGAAGATTCATGAGGTATATGATTCCCATTACAGCTTGTCTAATGGTTTATGATCATGATTGCTAGATAAGTACGGTGAACTGTTTGCCCCTTATCTATTGCTACGAGATATATTTATTACCAGGATCTCTTATTTGTATAGAATGGGGAAATAGAACATAACCAAATTAGGGCTCTAAATGGATCTGTATGCATTTTAATTTCCATATAATTGGGGCTCTGAAGTGATTGAGTATGGAACAGCACTTTCTGGTCTTATCTAGTAATACATGTCAATTTGTGCATGTACATTTGCAAGTCAAGACAGTGGAAGCACTGTAACAAGTGTTCTATAGCAATCAATTAATTTAGCATCAACATATGTGGTAAATGTATGAACTTTCGTACTGAGGGAGAGAGAGAGAGTTTTTCTACTATGATAGCACTGTGATACAGTGGTAAGTATGTGGTGAACAAATTTCGAGGGGTGGAGGTCTACATTTTTCCTCCATAAGCAATTCTATGAGAGGCCTTTATGCAACTATCTTTATGCTGGTTACTTATTTAGAGGAAGAACTTCCCCTATGGGTCTGTTCATCTAGAGAAATAAGATCTATTTGGTGGTTGCAAGTTTGGAAAGACTAGATATGACCAGTACTTATAGTGGACACTGTTTTATTTAACCCTTTTATGGTTACTGGTTTGCTTTGTCATACCCATCTATAATATTTATGCCATGCTTTTCTACCATAGAGGGGAAAAAGTGCCCAATTGGGAGCATGGTGATTACATCAGCATTTCTGATCCACATATATACATTTATATAGATACTTGTGATGACGAATGTGTTACATGCATAAGAGTAATAATAAGGGGTATGCACGAATTCTAATTACTTAAATTTATCCTTTGGTTGGCGGTCAGATAAAAAATTTATGATATCTATAGTAGGCCAGCTTCCATGTGAAGTGCTACAATGTCAAAGTTTGTGTCATTGAATTTTCTGGTTTGTTTGTCCTGTATAGTTCCTTCCTACCGTTGTAAATCTTGTCCAAGTTTCTCTTGCATGACTTTTTGTCCACCAATCTTTGTAGAATTAGACTGTAGACAACGAGTCTATCATTGTGAACATTCCTTTGAATCATGATTCAACTGGACTAAAACAAACCTTTTTGAATTCGTTAAAGCGTAGAAAAGGAAAAGATTGTCTTTCACGCAAACTAGTTTCTACTGATGTAAATTGTGCCTTTTGTGCAGGTTGGATCTATTACAGCTATATGTTTCACTTGCTTTCTTATAAGATGCTTTGTGGTAAGCTTCAAACTGTTTTTGCACATACTTTTTTTCTAGGACTTCCAGAAATATATATATGTTATCGTGCTTAGAAAAGTTACCACTCTTTCTGTCTCTTATCCATATTATCGGCCATATAAGCTGTGCATCACTAGATTCGCTTTTATAACCAATGACTTGACGGGAGAAAAATTATGAACAAAAAATTCATTGAGTTGGTTCTTCAGGCAGAGGCAGAGGTAGAGGGAGGGAGGGAGAGAAGCTTCTGTTGTCTGTCTGTAGTATATCTGTTGCGTGGGGTGAGGATAGACTTCTGTACTTGAGTTGCCAGGTCCCGGATACTGTCTAAGATTGACTAGACGATAAAGTAAGATGTGAACATAGTAGGAATTCTTGCCAATCCAAACTATTCAACCTATCAACCCGACAAACTTTTGATCTAAGTGTGTATTGGAAGACATTTGTAATAAAACCCACTGTGATTTTTAAAACGTGTTGTTGCTCTTTTAAGCATTCGTTGAGTTTGTGCTTGCTTTTCTTACTCAATTTGCAAATGCAGGTTCTTTTATCTGCTTTCGATTCAGATGCCTCACTTGATGTTTTGGACCATCCTATTTTGAACTTTATCTACTACACGGTACTCTACTAACCTTGTTTTTATAACCTGATATATGTTCTCTCTGTCTGTCACTTACTGATATTTTCTGAAATATTGATGCTCGAATCACAGTTGGTTGAGATCCTCCCTTCAGCTCTAGTCCTTTACATCCTGCGTAAGCTGCCTCCCAAGAGAGTATCAGCCCAATATCACCCCATCCGTTGATTATGGGGCATCTTGAATTTTCCCGTCAAAAAAGCAAAAATGCAGATTTTTCTTAGGTTGGGAGTTTAGAACCTATGGAGTTAAGCAGGAGAGTCAAGAAAGGGAAACCAGATGTTGCATTCTGGTTGGCTCATGATGCCGGCAATTCTTTTTCTCTTTTTGTTTTTTTAATGTAAATTACATGCTGTTTGCAGCTTGCTGGAGGGGAGAATTTGAATTCATTTCTTCAATTCTTCTTGGGTTATGTGGCCTTTCAAGAACTGGGTGTGGTAATTGGTCAACATATGGGAAATGAAAGTTATTTTTGTAATTTAAATGTAGTAGGTCTTACCTTAGTAAGTGGTTAGAGTTAAATATTTTTTGTTTTTGTCCAACAGCTATTTGAAACAATATATTTATTGGTCCTCCAAGATAACATTTCACACGACATTTGTAGTTGCTTTTAGTGGTATTTATGTAAAGAGTTACACGATTTGGTTAGCCATCATTGAGGTTGAAGTGGATGATCTTTGTCCGTACTGATTACTTCTTAATCTCTTCCCCTATTCCTTAGTTCGACGACTGGTATTTTCTTTGTCGATGGAGTCTATTGACACCCACTTCTTGCGCCTTTCGTATTGTCTTCAAATTAAACTACCGTTTATAGCCATCTTCGATGACAAGGAAATTGTAAAACAGGTTGAGATCAATCCAAACGCACTATGGGATTGGGGTGTCCATTCCATCGGGCTTGTGAGTTCAATATTAAAGAGCAAAGCTTGTATTTACATTCCACCACTATTCAACATAATGAAGTTATTTTAGATCAAATCAGAACCTGAGGTCAGAAGTGCTTTCCTCTCTGGATTGAATCCCCGGTAGGAATGGAATATCCAAACGCTGTTTTCCAGGAGAAGGAAAAGCATGAACAAAACTTTCCATGTGTGATCCACTGTAATGCAGCTCGAAGGGTATGGCATGCCCGTGGGTCCTTGAACTAATCATAGAAACAAGGAGAAAGTAGTATCAAACCACGAGAAAGCGAAGAGATGCTAATCTCAATATGTTTGGCTTTATTGGTATTAATAAAGCTTGCAAGGAATTGTCCTGTTCCTTTAAATAAAAAAGAAAAAGAGTTTTCTATCCATCTGTTTCTGTCATCTCCCCTGTTACCAAATGCTCACTAAAGAATTTAAACTGGTAAAACCCAGATCACCTGACGGGACAAATTTCGGCAATTTCAGTAAAACCTTGCAAAATATGTTTGTTACACCTTAGATTAAATCGATGCACAAAAAGCAATTAGCACATCAGAATATTCTTCACTATATTACAGAGACGACAAATTTTCCTGTTGATGCTCGCATTTTTGAATGCCAGATGATTACACCGAGGCCTCGGCCCCAAAAGTTTGGTTTTCCCCAGCGAACTTGATTAACCTTGGGCAACGTCCTCCGCAGGTGGGGGAGCGAATCGCACATTCCCAGGCCGGGCTACCACAACAGGCTCGTCTGCAAATAGTGCTTTGATAAAATATGGAGTCTTTAGAGGCCGACGGCCTGTCATTCTTGGATACACATCTTCAAGAAAATAGTAGGCATGGCCGGCAATCATTCCCTGAAGACAAAGAGAAAAACGTTCGACATGGAAAGGCATAGGAGAGGAAACAAAGCCGTGGACAGATATGGGTGATATTCATATGCGGGGCGGCATATCGGTTGACAAGCAACCGTACAGGTGGTCCAATCTATCATACAATAATTGGTTTCAGTTCATCCACCCCATCGGTCTCCATCTATGATAGGTATTCCATCAGAACAGAGGATTAATTACAAAGAGAACTAGCCCTCGAGTAGCTCATGTGATGGTAAAAACAAGGTTTTGCTGCATTTTTCATACTACTATCAGGCTATAGCCAAGTAAGAATTTGATACTTTCAACTACGGTGCAGATACTCACCAGTAGATCCACCCAGGCACTAGCGCCAACAAGGACAGAGAATCCCAAAAGAACCTGCAGAAGGACAAGAAGAAATGAGCATTACAAATTTACAAGGCAGAGAATCCCAAAAGAGTCCGATCTCAAAGAAAAGTGAAAAAGATTTTTCAATCTTTGAAACCTTTAATTTAATTTTTATAACAATCATCCTAATCTGTTTTACTAAGGCCTGCTGTTCAAGTCCTTAGAGTCCTATGTTATAACTATAACACGTAATATGACAAGAATTGCTTAAGTAGAGTAATTTTGAAATAACAAAAGGGCATTAAAACCAGCTCAACTATAACTTCCTATGAGATAGAGGTTCAATTGGATAACAAGGGAAGTCATCAAAGTGTACTCACCCAGGGTAGATAGGCAGCTGTGAAAGTAAAAAGTCCCAAGAAACTCATATGGATGAAAGGATTTTGCTTGCTCCACACATAGACCTGTAAAATAGGGAAAAATAACATTCTTTTTCAGAAAAAAATAAAATTCTTATTGACTCATTTGGGTCAGAATCACTGAAACTACTGGAACTAGGAAGAAAGAAAGTGCATGTCAGTAATAACTTGGTATATCACAATTCTACGAATTGTTTTGTTTTCCTCCATTGTACTAGATACTGTAGTATTCCCATTGAATTGGGGTTACTAGTAGCTACACGTAAAACAGAAACAAGGAGTATACCATCATGAAGGTCAATGAATTGCTAAGGAATATAATTCTTGCAAATGACACGGACAAGTATGGTATCATCCCCCCAATAAGAACAATTCCAGTTAAAACGGTGGCACCGAATAAGAGCATGTAAAAGAAATCAGCTGTCCTTCCCCTGAACGAGTTCTCCTCAAGAAGCTTGCAGTATCGAGCAAGAAAGAACATATGAAACATAAAGTCCAAGTCTGCAAACGAAATTAAAAGTCATGTCATCATCAACAATAATTGGAAATCACTTGGGCTTAGTCCGATTATAAATAACCATCATAATTAACTCTTGAAGAGCACAGACTTTGAGATGCATGCATCAGAACAATCTATGATCTGGTTGCAAAAACATGCAATTACTAGAATGAACAGAAGAAAAAGGAAATATATCCCATGAGTTCCTACTACAAGTGGCAAGAATCATCAGAATGCTTATTTGAACACGCTAAATGGTGCAATAAAACCTATGCTGCTGAGCTGTTATCAATCCACTGACTTTTTTTTTGTGAAAATGACAACATGAGGACATTACACTTTGTCCATAGATACTCCCATTTCTGTCAAAAAAAACTCATACAAAATGTTGCATAAAAGAACCTTAAAAATGTGAACATATTGAGTAAGGATCCTAGATACAGAGATGAGGTAATAACGTGACGGTACCCCAATGCAGGCCACACACCTTATGTAACTACAGTCACATGATTGTGCCATTTGAGTCAAGTCGATGGTGAGCATGGCAATTTGCTACCATAGAAGGGGAAACAAATTCAAAAGATTAAAAATTCTGTATGAAAATTTGTCATAAGAAAGCCCTGCGGCACCTCCCAATACTATTTTTCCTTTTCGAGATTTCTCTCCCCAAATAAACCATCTACGGCTTCATCATCATATTATCAAGCCCTCCTAATCAAAGATTGAAGCTGAAAAAATTACCCATTTTCCGGAAGTACAAGAAGTTGGTGATGAGACGCCAGAACTCATAATGCTTCATCACTAGCATAGGGTTCAAGTACAACTTGTAAGGTGATATTATCTGCAAAATTTCAACCTCGTGTTAAATAAGAATCAACTAAATTACACCAAAACATCCTACTTCTCGAAATTCCACCTCCTTCCTAACATAAAGAATAGGATATAAGGACCCAATTCCAATCGACAAGGACAAGCCATATTTACCAGAATTTTAAAAAATCCATTTAAAATCAACCTACACCAATAGAACCCAGATGCACATCTTTAAATCATTCACAAGACTCCCCAGTTAACTATTTAGATCATCAAAGCGCTACAAAACGAAAAATAAAGAACAGCCAAATGACGAATGAAGAAGAGAACTTGAAACCTCCACGGATTCAAATCCCACCCAGGTCAAATCCAATCATACCAGAAATACCCAATAGTCAAAAACAAAAAACCCCCAAAGTCCAACCAAAAACAAAACCCATTCGACCAGATGGCATTACCACCTTCCTAGAACAAGAAACCTCAAGAGGGATAGAGAGAGCAGGAGAGAAGCACATACGTCGAGAGAACAAACGACGGTGGTGGCAATAACGGCTGTGAGATACGACCGGGTGATGATAGGCATCTGATGGTACCATTCCTCCACCGCCTGGGCCATTCTGGTATCTTCCCCTCAGTTTCCGATCACAAAATTTCAACTGAAGTTTCTCCAATTCTGAGCTCCGGCTTTCGAAACTCGGTTTCGCAGACAAAAAGTGAAGAAAATCCAAGCGAATCGGAGCGAGCTATGGACCGCCCTGTGGTGGCAATTCGACGAAAGTGACAACCACATGCCAATAAGATCGCGCGTGCGATTCACGCACCAATGGCCTTTCATGGACCAACATGGCAAGTAGCCATTTGAGATCGAAGGCTCGGTGGGCCTTGACTCGTCACCTCCATCAGGCCCAATTATGATCCACGTGTTAAACTCCATCGAACGAGGGGTGTCGTTCACCAGGAGCTTGCAGGAGCTTTCGATAACTACGAAAATTAGAGAGTTTTGTGGAAGGGTTCTGGAGTTTGTTTTATTAGGTTTCTGGTCAAACTAATTGACCCTAATGCCAAATTTCTTCTCTTATTGGTCAATCCTACCAAACAATCCTGATTTTTTCTCCTGAGTTTAGTGTAACTACTCGAGATTTTATCCTATAGTGCAAAATTCTGGTCTCCATCTAGATTTTCTTCCCCATCGTTATCAAGCATCCATGAAAATCTTTTAGAAATAGTGAGTTTGCGAGGAAGGTGTGTAGAAAAAATGGCATCTTGTCGCCTAGAGTTTCATCTCAAGCTTGAATATGTAACAAACCAAATGATCTTATAGGCGATGGAAGCTATGACTTGGTGTCTTGCTTCAACCGCACAGAACATTTTATATTGTCTTTTTTGTTTTTTAAAAGATCGAGAATTTGTCCAACTTGATGTAATTACCAATGAAGTGTCAAGCTATGAGGTAGTAGGGTCGTCAGAATCACAAAACGCTGCGAGTTGAAAATCACCAATTGATGAGGAGAAGATTAAGGTTTAGGCAACCTTTGAGATACAAGATTTTGAGTGCGGTCTCCAACTGGGAGGTACAGGAATGGGTATAAACTGATACAAGATAAAGTAGGAGGATGTCATGACCCAAAACGGCTTACGGGGGCCATCAATTGGTTTTGGTTTAAGTGAAATAAGACTCAATTAATTTTTAGCTCCCAAAATTTTGGAACGATGGTTAAGTTCCTAATAGAGGATCATAGTCCAATGCGACAAATTGTTGAGAAACTTTGAGTAATTGCCATACAAAAGAAGGATAATAGGAGCAGCAAAGAATTAAGGTTTTGGGACAACTTAGGAATGACGGTTTGAGTGAAAAAAAATAGGGTTAGAAAAATTGGAATTAGGGTTTCATGGGAAAAAAAAAAGTAGGATTTGAAATTGAGGGAAAGTTTAGGGAGTTAGGTTTCAAGAAATATTATGGTTTTTGAAATTGGAAAAATTTTGGCAATTAGGGTTTGAGAAAAGGATTTGGGTTTCTAGAATTTGAGCAATTATGCTTTGAAATTTGAAGTTGGGATCTTTTTGAAAATTAGGTTTCCTAGGCATAAAGAAATTGGTTTTCTAGAATCAATAAGTGTTATGATTAGAGCCCAATAAAGAAATCCAATTATACTTTTAATAGAAATTTTGCAACTGAACATTTCATTGATTAATAATTCCACAATACAAACAATTCAAGAATTGTCTTAATCTACCAATAAGTCTTACACAACTATAGATATTAGGTCTACTTAAGAAACGGCATGAACTTATGCAAATTAAAGATAATTGTTTTCATTCTTCTTCAATGATCTTGTGAAAGCCTTCCTCTTCACTTATTATTGCTACCCTTTCACACCAAAACCACAATTCAAAATTTCACTTTAAATTTCTCCAATTAAAGTCCGACCACAAGTTCAAGTAGAATGATGATATGTAGTCTCCCTTTCTCAATCATAACAATTCCTATCCCTTCAATGAGTCTTTATCCTTAAGGATTAATAAAAATTGTGTTTGAATATACTCAATATCTTCCAAAATGGGGCTACATTCTAAGTGTTTGGATCATTGAATTAGCAAATTGAATCCAAGTCATTTCCTATTCTATAATTTCACTAAAAATCTATTGATAGAATGTGGGTGGGTGGTGGAATGGTTAGTAATTCAAATGATGAAAATTGCATCTAGATATACTCAACATCTTCTGAATTGAGGTTGCACTCCAAGTGTTTGGATCATTGAATTAGCAAATCAAATCTAAGCTCATTTCCCCTTATGAGGTTTCACCAACAATCTATTTATTAAGGCCATGCTAGAAGGTTTGAAGCTATGTATCCATAGAGGAATTGTCCTCCTAGAGATTGAAGCAGATTTTCTCTTTTAGATTCAATGCCTTAATGGAGTTTCCTCAACTCCTTGCAAGTTAGACTATGCCACTTGACATTGCTTTAATGTTGTTTCTCCTCAAGTTTAGATTCAACATATTTTTTGAAAAGCTAATTTTTTGACAAATGGTTTGGCCAATTATGCTCATTTCATTATTGGGCTACAAATATTAACAAGTATTGGTTCTCTATCGATCAAATGTAGAAAGATATTATGGTAAGATTAAATTGGTCTAGAGTATTATAGATTGCCTTGATGGTTTTTATTTTCCTCATTTTATTTTTCTATTCCATTTTATTATTGTTTCTAGAATGCAATTTACTTGAAATGGACTATGCACATGTGCTGGTCTTTGATATTTTGGTTGTTACTTTAATTCCTTTGCACTTGATGTTAAGGTTCATGCTAGAATGGCTTAGGTTTTATGCCTTACCCTTTGTGTGCCCTATCAAGGCTTGGTTTCAATCCACCTTAAATGATAAGTGATGGATATCAAGGTTTTGTCCATGTTATGAATATCCTTACCATTGATCAAAAGTACATTGGGATACATCTTGTAATTCTTACAAATGAATATCTTTAATTAGGATAGGTGGAAAATGGGGTAAGCGCAAGGACAACCTATAAACTATCTTTTCAATATGTTAGTAATCTCAAAAGGCCAAGAGTAATGAAGAGATAACATCAAATCCTTCCTTGTTGATAAAGTGAACAACCAATGGGGTTAAATCTTTTGGTATATAGATTCTTCACCTTCAAACTCATACTTTGTCTCAGTTTTTGTTAACATAAGATTCTATTCTAGACTAGTTGGTTTAGAAATAGGATTGGATCAACTATATCCGTTAGGATTGCTCTTATAAGAGGTTACTAACTCTTTTTGCTTGTTAACTCATAGTAATGATATAGGTGTTGGTTCATCTTATATTTATATAGTGCTTCAAATAGTGTCATCTAAAGGAAGGTGTAATAGTTGGTATTGTACCACCACCTTGCAAGCATTAACAAAGAATGCAATCTCTTGGGCTTTTCCTTAATGGGACATTGTAAATATTGTTTTATACACTAATTGACCCTCTTACTCTACCCATTGGTTTATGGATGATAAGATGTGTTACAATAAAGCTTCATCCCTACAATTGTAAATAGCTCCTCCTAAAACTTGATATGAAAGATTGCATCTTAATTCCTCAAAATTGATGCTAGTAGTCCACGTAGTTTAACTATCCCATCCATGAAGGTTATTGCCACTTGAGATATAGAGAAAGGATGAACCATTTCCATGAAATTAGTGTACTTAGTAAAAAAATCAACATACCTAAAGATAGTATCCTTACCACCACTTATAGGTAGGCCCTTGATGAAGTCCATGTTGATCTTTTTCCAAGCTTGACTAAGGTAGGTAGAGGTTATAACAAGTTAGGGTAAGGTACTCTTTCAAACTTACACCTTTGACATGTGTCATACTTAGATCTTGAGCAGTCACCATCTACTTTCATTGTAGGCTAATGAAAATGTTGTTGAATTATTTTAAGAGTGCATGTGACTCTATGTGCCTTCATATGCTCAAATCATGCAATTATTGTATGATCATCTCCACGATAGACCTTGATTCCCTACTATGATCTTACCATGGTATCTTAGCATTCCATTAACTAAATTATAATCTAATGGATTGGTAGGGTCTATGACATTCTTTTCCAAGATTCATTAGAAATGTGTATATTCTTCATAACTTTGTAGCACATCCTTAATCTATTGTGATCATAGAAGTGATATGGCTTGTAACTCATCATGCTTTGCCCTAGCTCATAGATTGAAAACTGATTAGTGACTCAATTTTCACTACCACATTTATAGTAAACCTCGTAGTCAAATCCAAAGAGTTTAATGAGCCATTTTTGTTTTGCAAGTATCACAAATCTCTATCCCAACAAATGTTTTAGGTTGCAATTGAAGGACAAAATGATTGCCTAACAAACAAAATCTCTATTATTTATCTACTATGATAATGGATAACAACTCTTTTTTTATATATGAAAAGCCTTACTTATTAGGAATATAGGTATTCCTATATTTATTTTAATAATAACAAATAGTAAAGTGTACTTTTGAAGAATAATAATTATACTTTTAATACTAGAAGTTGTGTCATGTAGAAAAATAATATAAGTTAATCTTCTATAATATTTTTATTTGGAATTATAATTGAACCAAAGATTAAATATAAGGACATTTTTTTATTTCCCCATTCTTTTAGTATGTATATGTATTTGTTTTATTTGTTTTTCAACTAACATGGGTTAAGGAACCATCTCTTTTATAAATAAGTTGATTGCAATCTAACTCAAGTTTTTTCTTTTTTTCAAGTAAGTTCAATTTAGCCATTTCAAGTCTAGCCAATATGAAAAATTGGCCTAGAACACACAAGTGTATAATTAACAATAGAAAAGGTAAACAAAATAAAAAGTTTGTAACCTAATTAAAACCCTTCTCCCTCCCCTTTCTTAGGTTGCTTACATTACTAAGTAGGTAAGAGGTCTCCTATTCTAAATCAACACAACTCCTATCCCTCATGGCTAGCATCTATCTATATTACAAATGTCCTCCCAAAGCCTAACATTGCTAAGACTAGTGTGGAGTTCATCATTTGCTTTAAAATTTTAAAGGTTTTTAAGCATCAATTAACCATAAAAATCACATTTTTGAAGAATGAGTGTAAGTGATTGATTATTGTCCATAATCTTTAACAAATTTCCTACAATATCCTGTACAGTTAAAAATATCTATGCAATTCTTTCAAAATGTCACCATGCCTTTTATCTTCCTGAAGTCTACTTTAATTTCATTCACTAAAATAATGTGCCTTAAATACTCTATCCTATTCTATGTGATTTCTCATTTACTCCTTTAGTTAAACAATTGGTGACTCTATCTAATGCATTGGTAACTCTTAGATGCAAGTAGGGAAGGATAACAATTTATGTTATTATTGTGATGAGAAATGTGGTATAAGGTCATAAGTGCAAAAGCAAACAATTATTCTAGGTGGAGGGTGTGGAAAAGCAAAATGAAGCAATAGGAAAACAATTAGAGATGTCTTTAAATCTCATGAGTTAAGTAGTCAAGGAGAATTTGATGTCTTTTTCTTTTTATCCATGAAATTTCAAGTAGGGGCTCTTTTCATGCTTTTAGGATAGATGCTTGAAATAAGAAAGTTTCAATCAACATCCTATTTGATATTGGCTCCTTTCATAATTTCATCAACATTGAGATAGTCATAAGAGCAAGTTGTGTCATTGAGGAGGTGGCCACTTTTTAGTAGGAATGATTAGTGGTCATCAATTAGTAGGCAAACAACAATTTAAGAGATTTGTATGGAAAATTGAGGACTTGAGTTCGCCATGACAGTGAGTTTGCTATTGTTGAAGGATGTGATATGTGTTTAGAATGTTAGGCATTACTATTGTGTTAAAAGTTATAATTGCACAATCTTACAATCTTAACCTAACCATGAACCAAATGAGCCTCTTGGGCTTGATAAAGCCCAATAAAGAACTTGAAAGGGGAAATGATGAAGTAGGTTTCTAATATTTTATGTAAGTATTTTGTCAAATATAGTTTAAATTTTATTTTTAGTTTAAGTTATTCAAAGTTGTTTACTTTTATTTTATTTTTAGTTATTCAACTAAATTTCATTTTTAGTTAATATTTTCAAGAAAATGCCACTTCTTTAGTGAAAATGGTGAATGGTCATTGCTTGGTGGGCAACCAATAATATAAGAAATTTTTATGGAAAGCTAAAAGACATGAGTTCACCATGGAAGTGAGATTAAGATATTGTTAGAGGACATAATATATGTTAGAACACTAAGTGTTACCACTGTACCAAGAGTTATAATTCTTAGTTAAGGTATAACTTTATTATCTTAATTTGAGCATGTGCCAAAGTAATCACCTAGGCTTGATAAGTCCTAATTTAAGTAGCCTAAAGGGGGTGGGGGTTGAATAAAGTTTCTAATATTTTATATTTATGTTTTACCCAATATAATCTACATTTTTCTTTTAGTTCAAGTTATTAGAAGTGTGTACTTTAATTTTTTTTTATGAGTTGGAACTTAAAGAACATTGTAATATTTAAATCTAGTAAATTTGAGGATGTGTTATACTAATTTAGAAAAAGTATAAACGAAACAACAAACAAGAAATCAACATAAAAGTGTCAAGTAAAGAAGTTCAAGCACAATGCATTCAAGATATCAATTTTAAGTGATTAAGACTAATCTCTCTTAGTCTTAACCTATCTTCTTTAGTAAAAAATTTAAGGATGAATTTTTCTTTTACAAGCAATGTACAATTCAAAAAGATGGTAATCCTTTATATTACAAATGATTAAGACAACTATTAAAGCATACAAAGATTCTTGAGGGATTCCCTTAACATTCGTAACCTTAATAATCAAAGAAATACAAATATTTAAGTTTAGATGAAGTAATCATGGTAAGTCTCAAATCTCAATGAACCTTAATTCTTGAAAAAATTCATATAGTACTCTCTAAAGATATTATTTCCTTTGAAGAATACAATTGCTTACAAAGACTCTAATCTATATAGAAATATACATTTTTCACAAGATTAAAGCTCTTAAAGAATTGTAGAAATTGTCTTTCTTACTTTCTTTGTGACCTATTTGAGATTTTAAGCCACAACTAAGCTTGAGAATTGAAGCTTGATCGTTGAAGGTGGTAGGTGTTTTTCAACCTTCTGTAGCTAACCCATGGTAAGTAGAGCACCATATGGAATAGTTAACACACATAAGGGTTTGGCTAAGCATTTTACTCTTATACCACAAGTTGAGTGGTTAGTTCCATTTGAGTATAAAGTAATGTTGACCTCCATTGAGTTAGTAATCACCCTTGCAATATTAGTTGGAACTTGAATTTGCAACATTGTTCTGATAACAACTTTTAGGATTGTCAAATACTAGTATTGTGTCAAAAGTTAGAATTGTTAGAACTATATTATTTTTAACTTGACCATCTATCAAATTAACCATTTAAGCTTAAGTACTTGAGCTAGCCTACTTAGGTCCCCTCCATACCAATCTCCCATTTATTAACTCTTGGCAATACAAAGCTTTATAATGAGTGGTGGGCAAACATAAAGGATCGCACTAGTATTTTCTCTAGTGCCATAAATTAGGTGGTTAGTCTCATTTGAGTACATGGTGAATCTTTGACCCCTATAGAGTCAATAATATGGTCCTAGAAGTACAATGGATAAACATTGTTAATCTCATTGTCTTGGTTGTTAAGAAAAATGTTTTAACTATAAATGTGAGAGGAAAGTTGGTCACCTTGTAAAGGATCACTCACATAAGGTTGTCACTATTAGCCATCAACAGCCCAGTTTTTACAAATGGGTGATTGAGTATCCTTATTGCATGGTGGGGGACTATGGGTCATCATTATGAATACTAAAGAGGAAGATGTCTCACCAATTATATAACAAAGGCTTTAAAGAGTTTTATATGTATATGAGGCTCTTACATAGTTTTACCCTCCATGAGAGTTTGTACAAGTTACTTATGATATTTGTTAAGGTGCCCTGGTAGATTGATGTTATGGTTTGATCTCCTGGTATTGACCTAAGTAGTATATAGGGGTTTTAGGCTCATTTCTTTATTCTTAATAGGTCATTGTCTGGGAATTAGGAGAGTTCAGGCATTGTATGCAATATTTCTATTATCAATTTTACTATTATATTACAAGATCCTATTTTCTTTTTCTTTTTTCTTTTTAAAAATGATAGCTCTTTCTCTAGTTATGCATCTAATTTTACATCATCAGTGGGTTTGAAAAGAATATCAATAATGAATGATCCTAATACACGACAAGCGATTGAGGCTTGGTAAAACCACATAACCACATAAATGAAACCAAATTAAATTCAAAAACTGGGCTTGAAAGATAATGTATCTTTGAGGAACAACCGAGTAAATTCTTCACTAGTTAACACTTGCAAGTTTATGCCAGACTCCATTTTCGTTGCATGGGAAAGCAAGATTGGGGCATTTGGACATCTTTAAATGAGTCAACTTTGGAAATGATGACTAAAGTTTTGTCCATTCCATCTTACAGTGATTCAAGAACTTCAAGTCTAATATCTCAACTTTCCACTCATTCTCTTGAACTACATCTAGATTGTTCTCTTTAGCTAGACTTAGACTTTGGAGTATGCCTCCCTTGATGTAGAGTTTCTTTAGTTTAGGAAACTTTTAAGGTAAGAACCAATTGGGTAATTCCTTTCCCGAGTAACCCTTTAGATCCAATTTATCTAGTTCTTAAAAAAATTTACCAACATTCATAATGTACTTAGCTTCACTAGGTGCATGTCTTTTAAATCCCTAAGTAATTGCTAGGCTTCAAAGCTTTTGAAACTTTTGGAAAGTGTCCACGTTTGTAGTTATGGGAAATTCCTTGTTAGATATGTAAATTCTTAATTTGCTCAACTTTGGCAATGCTACTAAACCATCAAGTGTATAAGATTTCGACATCAACTTGGGGTTAATTAAAAGACCTTTAATGACTTGAAGTTCTAAGAGGGAAGCAACCTTTTTTAAAATGTAACATAATTGGTAGCATTCAAATATATCCAAATGTGCTAGATTCTTAATTGCATTTATCCTATCTGGAAGTTCTAATAGATCACGACACTCTTTGAGATTCATTATCCTCAAATTTAAAAGGCTACATAATGAATTTGGAAGCGTTTAGACTTTAGAAATTGTTTGAAGACTAAAAAACCTCAAAAGTTTCATACTTTTGAACCCTTCCAAGAATTCAGTACTTATGAAACAAACATGACGTGCAATTAAGGTTTTCTAATCCCCTAGACTAAGAACCTTAACATTTTTGAACTTTGAGAACCACTTAAAACAAAAAAAGTCAACACAATTGCTATTGACATTGAATATTGTTTGCATTTTACCTACCATAAACAATAGAGAAGGCTTAGAAAGTATTTCTTCAAATCCTCAGAAGGCTCATGGACTAAACACACTCGGTGAGAGCTCATACCAAAGGTAGTGAGATTCCCCATTTTGTCATCAAAATCAAAGAACCTAGCTTCTTTGGCAAGGACAATCATTACTAGACGGATAAGAGGATTTATCTTATAACTTTTCACATCGTGCCTATTTGCCTCATATACAAGCTCAATGCAACCTTTGTTCACTAACTCTTTAAAAATCCTATTAACATCTTTCTTATAATTATATTCACCATCACCCACTCTTATGCTTAGAAAGCCTTCTCTCATCCACAAATATTTCAAGAACTTCTTGCTCACAATTCCATTTTCCAAAAGAAGAGCAAAACACAAGAAGCACAACTTTGTTTTAAGCTCAAAACTTTTATAAACCAATTTAAAGTCTCAGAAAGCTGAGCTCATCTAGAACAAAGCCTTCAAATGTATCATTGGCAATTCATAAGCCCTGTCTTGGTCATTAGTCCCATGGTTTGAAGACAGGTTAGACAACATAATTATGTTGAAAACTTTCTTGAGTATTAGTCAATATCACACAAAACTTCCAGGTTAATATTTACCACAAAAAGTGATCAAAGCCGAGGTCTAGAGTTGTTTCCTACAAAATAACATCTTTTGAGTTAGAAAGCTAGTTAACTCTAGTGTGTTAACTTTGCTAAAAAACATGTAAAATGTATCTCATAATTTGCTTGAACATGCAAAGAACATGAAAACAAAATATAAGGAAACAAAGAAAAGAAAGTGATTTATTGATTCCTAAAAACAATGATATGAAAGCTATTAAGAGAAAAATTTTCAGAAAAAGAAAGAAAAATGAAATTGATGAAAAATGAAACTGAAACACTAAACAACAAACTAAATGATCCTAAGATGAATGTAAAATATGAGACTTTACTTACTACCTAACGTTATATTTCTTTTAGGATTCAACTGATCCCTTGCCCCTAACAAAATGAAGCTTCTTTACTCAAATCCATGCTTGCTTCACTCTACTCTACTTTATACTCTATACTCTACACTCTACTCTAGTGTATTATACTCTGTTGTACTGTATTGTACTATACTATACTTTACTGTACTCTATTGTAGCTTCATTCAACTCTCTTTATCGTCGGATTTTATGGGTTGGAAATGAAAAAGATAAAGATCAAGACCACACTGGCTCAAGTTCAAGTCAAGAAATTATCCATATCAGCAAGCCAAGTCAGCAGCCTAACTACTATAATAGTTGAGCTATTATTTAGTTGTAATACAATTATTTAAATTAAGTAAAATCTCCTAGAATCTTGACTAGTAGTTATAGAGTTTACTCTTCTATGTAATACTATAAATAGACCTGTAGCCCTCATTGTAATTCATTCTTTTTAATCCAATCAGAGCTTCTGAGTTCATCTTTTTGTGAGTTTAGTTCACTACTCTTTGCATTTTTTCCTCTACCGTCAGATTTCGTGGGTTGGAAATGAAAAAGATAAAGATCAAGACCACACTGACTCAAGTTCAAGTCAAGAAATTATCCACATCAGTAAGCCAAGTTAGTAGCCTAACTACTGTAACAGTTGAGCTATTATTTAGTTGTAGTACAATTATTTAAGTTAAGCAGAATCTCTTAAAATCTTGGCTAGCAGTTGTAGAGCTTACTCTTTTATGTAATACTATAAACAGACCTATAGCCCTCATTGTAATTCATTCTTTTCAATACAATCAGAGCTTTTGAGGTCATCTTTTTGTGAGTTTAGTTCACTACTCTCTGCATTTTTTCATTCTTCTTTAGGAAATCCTAGGGTTTTGATCATTCCAGTCATTACCTAGTGGCTTGAGGAAGGACCAAATATTAAAATGAATTTTTTTTAGAAATGCTGAAGAAAGTTGAGGAAATCTTCCTAACTCTATATGCTATTATTCATAATAAGAAGGAGGAATATAGAAATTGGGATCCATACCGAGAAATTTTTGGAAATGTTAAGCTTGTTGGTGCTCTTCCAAAAGTCATGACCATCACCTTTGAGTGGTGCTTGACATGTTCATCAAGTTTCTAGTAGTAGTTTTCTTTAAAATCCATCAACAATGCATCTGCAGCACCTTGACCTTTGGTGCTTCTGTTGCTATGCTACACTATAATCAACATATGTGTGGAGGTGAAGCAATTGAGGCTTTTCCATGGTATGCATAATGGCTGTTTATCATATGTATTTGTGCATTTGGCATAGGTTATTAACCATAGTACTGAAAGGAAAGCGTGATTCAATGTTTTGTGCATTTTGCTTTCCTTGTGAGGATTTGAATTGGGATCAAAGGGGCTCATGAAAAAAGGACCCCGCTTGCTTTAACGAATCATGATTTCAATACTGCATTTCCCTTAAAAGCTATTGATGGACCTCCCCACAAAACATGATTGAGTCCTACTTTTTCTGGTCTGTTCGCTTAAATCATAATATCATTACAGTACAAAGTTAGATGTCCTTCTCATTCTGAAATTAGGTCCTGCAATGTGATACAGAGAGCTCAAGATTTAAAGAGGAACCGTTCTAAAGCCTGCCTTTATTTTTTCACCCCGCGCACGTGACCCACACCATCCCTCTCCATAGCGCGCCTTTCTTCCTCCCATTTCAAATTCAAACTTCGAACCCTTACTCCTCCGCCCCTTGCGCTTCCGTTTCTCCGTCGCTTAGACAAGAAGACGAATCCAGAACTCTCAAACTCTTGCAAGAAAAGTCATTCCCCAAGGTGAAAATGGACGGCGAAGAACCGCCAATGTTGTCGCCGTCACCGTACGTCTCGTCTTCCTCTCTTCTCAAGGACATCTCAAATTTCAAAACCCCAAAGCGCAGCTCCCACAACCTCAATTTCCACTCTCCCTGCGCCCAGTTCTTCACCGCATCCAAGCAAACCCCTGGCCCTGGCTCCTCGCTTCGCCGCAACCGTCCTTCTCTCGCCCCGCCCTCCTCCTCGGCGCGGTCCAAGACCACGGCACGCAGGCTCAGGGCCTTCGAGCTCGAGCAGTCCAAGTCTGCTCGCAAGGCACAAATTAAGAAGGAACAGTCGCTCAAATCTCTCGCCAACTCTCTCACTGTCTGGCTCAACTTCCTCTTCGAGAACCCCGGTTCGTGCGGCTGCGATTTGTCTATAGCCGACGGCGGAGGTGCTGATCGTGCGGCTGGCAAAGGCAAGAGGGACAGCGGTCCCGGGTTCGGGGTCTGCGTGGATGCGACGTGGCGGAACCCGAAGAGGCAGAGGGATTCGCTGTGGCAGCCGGCGGAGAAGAACGTGGATGAGTTTCCGAATTCGATGTTTGCGAGTTTACGGTGTTCGTTAAAAGAAGTGTGCAGTTTCGATGACTGGAAGCAGCGGATGCGTCTTTATTTGAGTTTAGGGAGTTGCAAGGAAGTTTTCCAAGTGATGAGTCAAGTGGCAAAGGTTTATGATTTACTTATTACTTCGCTTCGCTAGGTAGCTGAGAAAACTTAGCCAAAAAGAAATTAAAATGAGATTTCTCAATTAACAGAAAATAGTTTAATTTGGACTGTTGCATGATTAAGAAAATTGGATAAATTAGTTTACATTTCCTAAATTGCTACTCTCCATCATACTTTGAGAATTCGTATTCGCTTTGAGATATTTAAGTTTTTGTTTAATGTTGCATATAGCTTGTCTATGAGTTTATTTCGTATTCGTCGTTAAATACTCTTACTGGAAGATCCTTCGCGTTATATATGTAAACGCTGTTGTTGGCAGTCTTGAATGACTTGGGTGTTTAATTTCTCAGAATATTGATGAAGGGAGGTTGAAAATGAAGCCACATTGCCCGATAGTAACGGATTTTGGATTGAAGGAGCGGGCCATTAGAGTTCTTATGAGCTATAACCCAATTTGGCTTCGTATTGGATTGTATATTATATTTGGGGGCGATTCTTTGTTGTCCAATGAAGATGTTATTTCGGACCAAGAAATCTTATTCTTGAAAATGATTATTGAGAAGCAGTTCTTCACCCATGCGGGTCTGGCAAAGGCTTATGCTTATAACAAGAAGGTTGAAGGTCTATATAGACCAGGTTACTATGAAAGCCTGGGGAATGTTATATTGAAGAGATTTTTCCTGCTTGTTCTTATCCTTGATAGAGCTAAATGTCAGAGCAGTCTTCCCACTAAGTATGGTATTGATGGATTGGATGGGGGTTCTCCATTACTATTCATGGTGCAGTCTGCTATTAAATCAAGCCGTCAAGTTATCCAAGGTAACTTCCTCTCCATTTTCGTTTCAGTTCCGTGTTGACTGTGTTATAACAGTAATTTGTCAATTGTAGGTTGACTTTTTCTCTTTTTGCTCCAAAATTAGATTTCCTGTCCTCCGATATAATGCACGGGGAAGGTAATCTTTTAGCACATCTGCTGATTGTAGGGTATAAGGTATCTTATCAGCAGGTATGCTCTTCATTTTATCTATTATTTTGATTTCCATGCTCTAAGTGTGCTTGTGTCTGCTTTGTGTGCATATATCTTTAGGGTTGGGAGTGTTGTCCTTTTGTTGTTGTTTTCTAAAGTTGCATCTGTCTTTTATGCCTTACTCTTTAGTGATGTGGTATTAAGAAAGAAAATTTTTGGTTTGCTAGTTTTGACATAGTAATGGGTATGAGTGTGCAGTCTCCACTTGCTGAGTACGATTTCAGAGTTACAGACTTATTTGTAGATCTCCAAGACGGGGTCCGGCTCTGTAGAGTCATTCAGCTTTTGCAACATGACTCTTCTATCCTCACGGTTGTTCTTCTTTCTGTCTTTTGTTTCTTTGAATAAGAATGCCAGTCCTTATTTAATTTAGTCGAGTATGGACTATCCATTTGTAATTGGCAGAAAATCTTAGTTCCATCTGATACTCGTAAGAAGAACTTGGCAAATTGTGGGACTGCCCTGCAGTATCTTAGGCAGGCTGGTGTGACGTTATATGATGAAGATGGAATGATGATTGTGGAAGATGATGTTGCTAACGGAGACAAGGAACTTGCATTGTCGTTGCTATGGAACATTTTTGTCCAGTTGCAGGTATATTAGGTCTTTCCTCCGCTCAAATTTTCAAAAAAGTGAAGCAACATAGGAGTTGGTACTCTTCAACTTGTTACTCCAATTTTAATTCAACTTTATCTTGAAACTTGCAGCTACCACTTCTGATCAACAAGACAATTTTACTCGAGGAAACTTATAAAGTCCAAGGTGTTAAGGTGGTAGGTCTTCAGATGGACGAGTTTCCTTTAATACAAGTTTTTTGTCAAATGTATATCATGAAGTACAAAAGAGAAGTTTCCTTGTCTTCTGATTTTCTGAGCAGTTTAAAGTACTTTTTTTTTCTGTCCTAATGCTCTTTGATTAGTATCTTAAACTTGTTTCCTGAGACTTATTGCTTGAGTTGCATTAATTCTGTTTCATTTTGCAGGATAACTTAGATATTGTCAACTCCACTCATCTGGAAATGCTTTTCAATTGGATCCAGGTATAGCGGCAGTAAAAGAACTTGTATTGCGATATTTTTCATGTATGCGTGAGATACTAATCAGTTTACAGTTTAACAAATAATGCCTGTATAGGTGTCTTCATCCTGCTATAGATATTGTTCTTTTGCAATCCTTAAAATATGATTAGATGCATATGTGCCTCTGGCTTCCGTAATATTGCATTGAGCATATCTCTGCCCCTAGTAATTCGTGTCATTGTGTGATAGCTTTACTAATTTTAATATTACATGATAAATGATCAAGTAAAGTTTCTTTTGGGTTTGTGCAAAAGAAGAAAGATAGAATGGAACTCTGTTGTGCTGAAATGGAATTACATTTTAACTTCACAGAATGTTATTCTTTATCTTTTTGATTTTCCTAATTTTAATATATAGTTTCAAATGCTGAAAAATTGTTTGTAATGTTGGTATATATTTTACTAGTTTGGCAGGTTTTGCTGTAAACCATTTCTCCCATTTTCTTTATCTGTGCTGCTAATTCAAAGCATGGATTCAGTTTTGGCGCCTCTCTATTCCAATGAGAGCCAATAGGTGTTAGGTCTTTTCACCATTTTGTGACTAGCTGCCAACTTGCCTTTTACGCTTGTTGTCTACTCCTTTTGGAAGGTTTTTACTGTTTTTGTGCGGACGTTAAATGTTTATAATTTTTCTTGGGCTGGTAATCATTGTCACTGTGTGCACAGGCAATATGTGAAAAGTATGGTTTCAAGATCGAGAAGTTTTCTTCGTTGGTTGATGGAAAAGCCATATGGTGCTTGCTTGATTACTACTTTCGTCAGGAACTGCATTGTTCTTGTTCTTTGAAGGTGTTTACATTCCTTTCATCTTAAATGATCTTGTACATCTACAGATTTGTGTATACTTACGTTATTGTTTGTTCACAGGATCCTCAAAAAGCAGATAATAAAGAGTCGATTATGTCAGCTACTGATTATCCAGATGCTGTGCACAATTTTATGTTGTCACAAAAGTTAACAACATTATTGGGAAATTTTCCAGAGGTAAGTGCTTCGTGACCTTTCTTATGAAACATAATCATATCATTAACTTGTACATATTGCCAGTAAAATCTGAAAAAAAATATTGATATGTTATGAACCCTATGATCTGTGGATTTCTGAGCCAAAAGATATATTTCAAATATTCTTAGTGGTTATATCTTTAGTTAGGATGCAACTTCCAGTACCATTTTTATCAATATGGAAGGAGATTGGTGCTATTTAAATTGCTTTGGAGTTATGAAAGAATACAGTTTATAGGTACACACATGCATTTCATGCCCATGTTCATGATACATATCTGCATATCGCTAAGGAAGCAAAGTAAAGAATTTGATATTTTACCATCAAGTACCAATAGTTCCAGAAACAATTTTGCAGTTCATGCATATTCACCCCATATGCATATAGGCAAGCATGTTTTTATAATACATGTAATATGTACATACTTGTACACTTAGGTATACTAGTACATCAGAAGACAACTTTGCAGGTATCTGTCAATCTTGAGAACATATCAAAATAAATGATCTGTACAACTTTTGGTATACTTTTGCGCATGTAAATGCACTTAAAACATTGTAATGCATGGGCTAAACTAGTGTATAGTGTGACCATGTACAGAATTAATTACAAATTTATATAAACTCTATGTACTGGCCTTATAACATAGGTTTTTCCAAAAATATTACTGATTCATATCTCATAGATTATGGTGAAGGACTAGGTTATATGGTCCTAAGTTCTTGTAAAGCAATCTCTACTGAGATTCGATCCAGGAAAGTGGCTGTTTTCACTAGAGAAATATGGTAATCGATCTTCTCCTTCGAGGAGGAAGTCATGAAACTATTTTATTTTTACATTCCTATCATCTTTAACTCATCTGTTTTGAAAACAATGTTAATTGCCATATGTATCGCTCAAAATCATCTTTTTTTTGAAAAGGAAAATTTGTTTGCTTTTTGGTCAAAAGATATGATTTGGACCTCCATCCCCATGTTCATTCCAATTTTCTAGAAACCCCAGGAAGCCTCTAGAAAAGATCATATCAATAATCCTATTAGAACTAATACACAGAAGATTAAAAGATGATCTGTTGCAATGCTACTTGATATATCTGTTTAATAATCCCTGGGAATATTATAATGTTGAGAGGTTGTCAATGGGCTAGTAGCCTAGTGGTTGGCTACTAGCCGCCTAGGACCTTGGTCTTTAGGTTCAACATCCCATCCCCAAAACCCCCTTTATTTAACTGAAAGAAAAAAGGAATTTGAGAGATTCACTAGTTGTTAAGTGCTTTTTGCCAGATTTTATCAATATTTCATGAAATCCAGCACAAGCAGGCATGACGAGGTGTTAATTTGTTTGGTTACAGGTCCTGCAGATGAGCGATATACTTGAATATAACAGTGCTTGTAATGATCGAAGTGTAGCCATTTTGCTGGTTTTCCTTGCATCACAACTGGTTATGAAGAAAAATGTGGTACAACTCGAACCATTTTGTTTTTGTTATTTGATTTTTTCTGGTGTTGTACATGAAAAATTACTTCCTTATATTTCTCCTTGCTAGGATCAGTTGAATTTCCACAAATTCTTGGGTTGCGAATGTAAAAGTCCAGAGAGAAAGCATTCATGTTTGGAACGGTGCTTTGTTAGCTCCAAAGCAATACAAAACCAAGAGAAAGAATGGCACAGTGATGAAGGTTTCCTTTCTCTGTCTAATTATAATTATCCTTTCATGTTAATATCTTGGTCCTTTTTGGACATATTTCTGAGTTGCATTAACCTTACTGTTATCTTGCTCGCATTAAAGTTTCATGTGACTTGGTCGATACTATGTGAGATGAGGACTAATCTTGGTCTCTCTATATATGGATAAATATAACATCATGTCAACAGGAACAGTCTCCATGTTATATGTTACGAACTGAGGCTAACTTATACCAAAATTATTGAACAAGGGCCAGAATCAATTTCTTCATAAGAAAAAGAACCTTCTTACTTTCTCTTACATTCTCTTTTAAGAAAGCAAGAGTTGTATCAGTTTCCAGTTTCTTGGTTCTTATTCTTCCTGTGGTGCACAATAAGTTACTAAGTACTCTGATATGTTTGAGAAGTATTAAATGTGAAATAGGTCTTCCGTGGAAATTGAAACAATTTTTTTTTTCTTGAATATTAAGCCAGCAAGTTTTTTGAGGCTTCCTTGTGCCGTTTTGATACTTATTCTTCTTCCATTACTTTTGCCTTTTTTTCCCGTCTAATATGTCTTTGTACAAACAGATGCTGTCAGAAAGTTTAAAGAAATCCAAGCTTGGTGGCAAGATATGGCTGAAGGGAACTGCAGACATGTTACAAAACCAGCTTCTCCACCATGCTTAGGAACGGTCAAGGATGACCTTTTGCATACTCATAAGGGTAACTAGTATGACCTTTTGCAGCCCTTTGTTATGGTGATTGCTTGCAATCATGTTGCTATATTCTTTAATTGGTTCTTTCATTCTCCAACAAGTTACTGTTGTTTGTTTCTGTAAGATATGGAATCAATCTCCTTGTCCAAATGGTTGAATTCGGCAAATGTTGTTTAACTAGTTGTGAAGTCTTTCTTTCTTTTTCTTCCACCACAAACCCCCCCCCCCCCCTTCCCTTCTCAAATTTCCTCTCCCTTTCTTGCTTTTGTGCTTACACTGATTAATCAGTATTTATCTACTTCTACTTGATGGATTGTCCAGCTGTTCTATTTCATTAAATTAAAGATAAATTAAATGGACTTGAAACTTATAGTTTTTGCCCTCCGGTTCATTTTTTGACTTGGAGACCCAATGCATGATTTATCATTTGCATTTGTGTATGCATTTGTTTTCTCTTTGAAATCAGTTCAAAAAGGTAAGCTATCATGGCAATTTGTAACCATTATGTTAATGGTTGAATTTGTACTTGATGCCTGAGGTTTTGGTACTTATATTCTTTATCTGACTATGTTAAATGCATGATGCTACCAGAAAATGCAGCAATAATTATACAATCACATTTCAAACGCTTTATTGAACGTCGCATTTTCTTGAAGATGGTGAATGCTGTTTCATTGTTACAAATTGTAATCCAAGCTTGGTTAATTGTAAGAAAGAAATTGCCATTTATCGACTCTGATAGTCTTCAAGTTGAAGAATTTTCAGGTAGTATGTTTTTCACTTTATTTCATTGATTGTGTTTTTTTTTTACATGAAGTTATGCAGTTCAACTGAGACTCTCGGTAGCATAACCTTATTGATAATTTTACAGAAAGATGGAAAAAGTCAAAAAAATGGGGGCGATATTTCACGCTTATTGCTGACAGACACAGTTACGTCAAGTTAAAGAGATCAACATTGGTTATCCAGCGGGAAACGAGGACTTGGATCAATCAAAGACATCAACGAGGTACTGTAGTTGAGTTATCTTCTCCTTATCATGTCAATGTTGCCAATATCTCTGAGAAATCTACTTGTGGGTGGTCAGCGGAATCTCGATATGTGCATTCTGTTGCTCAGTTGGGGAGACCTTCAAACATCTGCGAAAGGATGGGGGCAAGCGATGTTCAGGCCAAAGCAGTCGTTAAAATTCAGCTTGCTTGGAAGACTTTTATAACCTGCAGATCTCTCTGCATTCAAAGCGTTGCTGCAACTAAAATTCAGAGCCATTTCCTTGGTTGGCTGTTTAGGAGAAGATTTCTAAATCAAAGGCAAGCAATAATAAAAATACAAAGTAATTTTCGAAGGAAAAGATGTTGGAGTGCTTACCAACAATACAAAGTTGCAACCATCTCAGCCATCCTCATTCAATCTTTTATCCGTGGATGGATTGCCCGGAGAGGGGCTTATAGATTGAGGCATCTTATTGTTGCAATCCAAGTATGGTAGTATGGGAACTTGAGATTTTTTTTTGTAAATACATATTGTTTGTTAATGCATTTCGGGCAGCGTTTTCCATGACATTTCTGTTATTTTGATGAATGGCTTGTAACAAAAGTTTTAATGGTAACGTTATGTAAACCAGCACTCTTATTGTATAATTGCAGAGGCATTGCCGTGGTTGGTTAATAAGAAGGGAGTTCTTGCTTCAAAGAGAAGCTTTAACAAAGATGCAAAGTGCTATTAGATGCATGACCTGCTGGAAAGCATATCAATGTCAAAGACAAGCTACAATTGAGATTCAACGTTTTGTTCGGGGGCGTATTTCCCGTAGTATGCTTTTAGGTAGCTCTCATAGTGTTATAGATAAGCCTTTATCTTCATATTTAGTTGTGACTTGTGGTCTGCTTTGTGTTATAAGTGTTGCTGGTGTTGCTTTGTGGCAGGGGCTTCTAGCATACGTGCAGTCATTTCTAGTGGTTGTCTCCTGAAAAGCTCAAGGGGGGGTTTTAACAGTATTGAACTGGAAATACTTTTATCTTCAGTTCTGAAACTGCAAAGATGGTGGAAGGGTGTTTTGTTGTCCAAGTTAAGAACAAAATCTGCAATCATACTTCAGTCTCATATTCGTGCCTGGCTTGCTAGGAGGAATGCTGCAAGGGAGAAACATCATGTTATTGTGATCCAGGTAATCTAGTTTCTTCCATGCATTACGATATCCCACCTCTATGTTTAAATTGGATAAGGCGTCTAGCATGCTGCGACCATGCATTTACTCATTGTTTTGACTTTTTTTTTATTTGTCACGTTAAAAGTAGTACAAATGGATTTCCAGTTTTTGGGCTGAAGGGTATCGCTGACTACTCCAGAGACCGGAGTTTAAGCTTCCAAAGCAGACTGAAAAATGTTCTTACCTTCTAGTCCTTACCTGGTTTTCTAGGGGAAATTTGTAATGAGTAAGAACGGAAATGGAGCTTTAGAAGGAAGGCTATTACCTTTTGGGCTATGGTTGTACAGGTCAATAACCTGCATTGATGAATCAGTGCATCCTGTGACAATTTTTGACAGGAAATGGTGCCAACTTCAGGATCTGGGCGACATTTCGCGTTGCTATAATTTTGGTTTTAAGCGTATTGGGAAAAGTAAGAAATTTCATGCTTGTTGCTTGCAAGCGAGAAAAGCAATACACGTGAAGAACAGAATAAACATACGGAATTTTAAATAATTTGATGATTACGCAATTTACAGGATAAATTGTGAAGTTCTATTTTTGATTGAAGGTCTGATGAATATGTTTGTGGCAGCAGAGTGTTGGGTTTGGTTCAAATAATATGTTTTCTCTGTCACTGTTCATGCCTTTGATAAATTCGTACCTTTGATATGGCTGAATTTAGTTTTTTCTTTCTAATTTGCTTTGTATTCGATAGTCGTTCTGGAAAGGTTACCTCGCTCGAAAAGAATTACGAGGGCAGCTACTGGATTTACGATTGAGAGTGCAGAAATCTTCTACAAATGTGGATGACAGAAGGCGAATCATGAACAGACTTCTTGTGGCACTTTCAGAACTACTGAGCATGAAAAGTGTCAGTGGCATTCTTCATACTTGTGCAACTCTCGGTAAGAGTTAATAATGGTTAATACCATTGAGAGTTTGCAGAAGTGCCACACCATTTTGCTCTACAATGTTTTGCTTTAACAATCGTACTTTGAAATTTCACAATCTAGTGGTGAACATGCTTGCTTGGTTGGTACTGGTCGTAAAGGTGTAGACTGTGAAGTCTACTTGTGATCTATTTATCATTTAGCCAACTGTTGTATATCTTCCTTGATTTGTTTTTGAATTTGAATTCAATTGATTCAATTGTAGCTCAGAGAATTTAGGATTATCGGTATTTCGATGTTTGTTGTTTGCAATAGTTGGGTAACAATGCATTATGGCACTGAAAAGTAACCATTGATTTCGCATTCTTATGTCCAACTCTTCCTCACAGATTTTGCTACAGAACATTCTCAGAAATGTTGCGAAGAACTTGTTGCTGCAGGAGCAATCGGCACTTTGTTGAAGCTTATTCGCTCAGTCAGCAGAAGCATACCAGATCAAGAAGTTCTAAAGCATGCACTTTCAACTCTCAGAAACCTAGCCCGCCATCAACATCTGGTTGAAGCACTGATTGATTGTCATGGATCTATAGAAATAATTATCGGGGAGTTCCTAAGGTTTAGTATATATTTTTAAAACGGAGAACAAGTTTGTGTTTGCCCTCTGCCTTGATATTCGGAGGAATGATGAAGTCCTATATGTTTTCAATCACTCTTTACAGGAACAAGGAGGAGGGATACTTCATTGCTTCTGACCTTCTGAAGAAGATCTGCTCCACTCAGAGAGGTCTCGCAGCTATACGCAAGTTACCAACTCATCTGAAAAGGCTACAGAGTCTTGTTGAGGAACTCACAAGGAAAGCAAACGAGAAGAGGTTAGATTCTGGCAGAAGGAATGTTTTGAAGCTTATTGGAACTAGATTTTTTTTTTTTTTTTGTTTAATTGGGTTTGCGTTACCATGTCATATACAAACCAATTGCTACACTGATGCAGGAATACACGGGGAGCAGCTGCGAGAGAAAATGTAGAGAGAAGATTAAAAGAAGCTGTTCAAGTTCAAAAAGCGACATGGTCTCGTTTAGGCAATTGATGCATACAATGTAAAGAAATATGTGTTATGTTAGGATTGTTTTTTGTTGTCAAGATCTTAATGTGCTGTGTGCATGATCAGTGCACTGTTGTTTAGCGCGATTTTGCAGAAAATGTTGTAGTCAATCCAGCTATCGAAGCTGATTGGACCTGTGATAACTAGTGATTTCGTGCAACTTTCTTCAACATCTCTGTTTAGATCTTTCCATGATCTTTCACTTGATAGCCGCTTCTGATTTCTTTTTGTGTTCCCACCTCGTTGAAATCATGTTCCTTCACATGCAGCCGCTGATTTTTGATCACTCATAAGGCAAAAGTCCTAAAAAAGTTGTGCAGGAATTAATGCCCACCGATCATTTGTCCTTCCGGTGCCCCCTGTGGTTTTCGAATCGGTGCCTGAAACTGCATGCTTTTCCTCGGTGGGAAAGGCAAAAGGCTTTATGCCAGTTGTATATTCATTGCACGTGATACCAAATCCCCAAATGCCAGGTTAGCTTTGCAACTTTGCGGCACTTTCAATAAAATCTCAATTTTTTTATATGGCAAGTTATTAAATATTTTAATCTGAAAAGCAGGTGCTGCTCTTGTGGTCCTTATGGTTGCCGCCCACAAATATCTTCTGGGAAACGTAGAGATTCAGATTCTGTCCTGAAAAATATCTCTCGACTAGAGTCTGCCCAGCAGACAGCTTCTCCCTTTTTCTTCCTCAAAAATTGCGCAGCCGGGCAAGTGTAAGGCCAAGTTGGGTTGAAATTTACTATTTTACGCTGTTTGGTATGATTTTGAGATTTACTGTTCTCCTTATTGACCGGAGGAGGAAAACGACCCAGGTATTCCTTTTTGTTACTTATCTTTGGCACGTCAATTTGACAAAAGGAAATTGCAGTCAGATTCTGAACCAAATAGTTTTATTCTTGAGCAGTTAATTGGTGTGTTGAAGGTGAAAAATGTGCAACATATTGACAACTGTTGTGCTTATAGTTATCGAACCAAATGGACCAATTAGTCTGATGGAAGTTGGAAATCCTCTCACAACAGAATGAAAGTAAAAAGGAATCAGGTTGCAAATTCATTTTACCCCACATCAAACTTGAATCTTGAATACCCATAAGACTAGCAAAACGCCAATTAATTGTGACACTTCTTTGTACATAAACTAGAAACTAGCACACCCCAGAAATGGATGTAGCTTTCAGAGAACCAAACTACAGCACCTAAACCCAACAAACTGTGTCCCGTTTAAGCTGCTCGGGCAGCAGTTACCGGCCGTTCCGGCATGTCTGCTGGTTCGATATAGAACCCCCTCCTCCTAAAAGACCTCGGCACAGTAATTGTTAAGACGCCGTGTTCGTACCCGGCAGATATTCCATCGATGTCGACCATGCCCGGTAGCCGGAACTTCCTCGTGAAGCTCTTAGCAGGCTCTGAGAACTCCTGCGCTGCCTCAGTTCGGATAATGAGGTACTTTGAGTCCTCTACTTCCACTTTGATTTCTTCTTTCCTCACACCTGTCATGCCAATCCAAAGAGACTAATCATTCAACGCCGCGATGCCAGAACAAGAAGCTGAGATCAAAATAAGGATAAGAGTGTATAAAATAGGAAGTTACGCTCGTTTGAAGAGCTTACCGGGGAGGTCAGCAGAGAAAATGTGGGACTCCGGGGTTTCAGTCCAGTGGACATAGTTTTCCGGGATGAAGTGATAAGGGAAAAGGAGATGAGATGGGTAGAGGTGCTGCCAAGCAGGCTGGATAGCTGAGCTCTCCATTGCTTGTGAGAGCTGTCTTGTTGATATAGGTGGTGGGTTGGAGAATAAGTAGGAAAAGGGTGGCAGTTGGTTGCCTTTTATAGACCAAGTCGCCAAGTTGGGGTACGGGCTTTTCAAGTTGGGAGGGGGGATGGGTTGAAAATTAAGGGTACTCTTCCTTTCTGTCCCATTGACAGAAATATCAAGGCTCTTGGCTTTAGAGGCCAGCAAAATCCATTACCAAACAAGAAAGGTTACTGTGACTGGCATACTTATCTCGTTGGTTTGACTACACAATGAAGTTGTATGCCGACCAAATTCTTTTGATTAGCTTGATGTTGAACTTTGAGGCTAGATTTTGATCTTTTCGGCTTTTCAGATGGTTGGATTTGAATCGTGGCATCCACTCCATTCATGAAATAGTTAAAAACCATACCGGTTAAGATACTCTGTATTGGCCACTCCAGTTGGAATGACTGAGAAGGAAAGTAAGAAAAAGGAAGGTTTGCTAATAAAACAAGCAGTATTAATATAATACCACGTGATACTCGTAGAAGGAAATCTCGATTCAATATGAAGACATGGAATTACTTTACGTTTGGGAAGGGTTGAACTTTAATTTCTTGGGTTTTAGGTGGCAGTTCCTTATTGAAGTATAAATTCGTAATCTAAAGTATCCTTTTGCTTTCTACGTGGCCAAACAAGTCAAATGGTAAGAATTTATGTGATCTTTTCCCGTCATTTGAACGAAAAATCCTAAGGGGACCATTTGGTCATGGTTTCATTGTAAAACAAGAGAAATGTGCCACCTATTTCTGAGCCAAGGGCCTATACTTCCCACTCCGAACCATCAGATTTCAAAAGACTAGCAGCTCAGTTTACTTTAAAAAGGGGTTTATCGGCTCAGTTTGCAAAGGACAAAGAAAGCACCGAGTAACAAAGAAAATTGGATTGTCAAAACCAGTTTCGCAGCCAATACGCTTCATAAAGTTTTGAACAAGTGGATACACTGGATAGCAGGCTCGTTAACAGTAATACCACCAAGCAGCCTAGCTGACCCAGTCAGTTACTCTTCACATTATCGGAGCATGGTCCCTCCGGAGAAAAGGGGAATGTCTCGTTCTTTTCTGTCAACTTGCTTACTTGAGTTTTAAATGCAGAACAGGATACTGCAGCAAGGAATGCATAGAGAAAGACGTGTTTCGGCAAGGTTTTCAATAAACAGGTGCTATTTCATCCCCCTCATGAACTGCTTAGGGTAGATTGATGACAATGAATGAAAGGTAAAACTATTCGTACAGCATGGAGGATGTTCACAATGAAAGGATCATGTGTAAGTCATTTGAGAAAAGAAAAAATAAGTTTAGAGTGTAAGGCCTCAATCATTAAATTATCTTCCATCCCAATATCAAAAGTAGATAAGTGAAATCTAAGGGAGTAAACACAACCAGCAGAAAAACACAAGAGCCTTTCATGGCTCGCAGCTCATGTATTAACCCCAAGGATGAAACCATTGCTATATGATGGAAGATTGCAAGAAGCCCCATGACTTTTCACTGGAGAACGGAACGGATTTGGTGTCACAGGAAGAGTAATATGAAGTCCAGCACTACGAAGAACCCTTTTAGCATTTGCACACAAAATTTCAGACTGATCCGTGAAGAAGGCAGGAGCGCCCATGGATTTGATCAAATCAAGGGCTCCAGTCCAACTCACATGGCTTTCCAATCCACAGTTCAGCGCAACAATAACATGGGGAGAAGGTAGGTAGGTGGCTTCCTCCTGGTAAACACCCCTTACAAGATTCACCCTCACTCTGCTACCTATACCCGAAGTTGTACCAGACAAATTCGTCGGAACTTCAGGTCCCACCATTACTATTTGTATATTGCCCAATCCATTGAGTAAATGACCTACCTCTGCAAACGCGGCCATCCAGTCCAACTCCCCCTCAGGTCCTAGATAGTGAAGAATCACCTCCTTTCCTTTAAGTAGAAGGTTCTTTGAACTGATATTGAGAGCAGTTAAAATGTGATAAACTGTCAATGGGTGGGAGAGAATGTCGGCAACAGGGCTTGACAGAGGCAGTGATCGAAGGTTGTAGTACTCTGACCAACCAGAAAGAAGAATTGGGTTCGAGATGCTATCTCTTAAATGATTGTGAAAAGGTAAATCATGAGGGTATTCTTCTTCATCAAGCCCACCCCATGAATCCCACAGCCCACCTTTAACAGGAAGGAGACCGAAAGGGCAGTGAGAATAGCAACTACACCTTCTCCTCCACATGCCCTTCTGATGGATGCCAAATGATTCAAGCCATTTACAAGGGTGCTCAGCAGAACAGGGGAACATAAATATTTTGATTGCCAGCTCTTCTTCCTTTTCCATCATAACCTTGTAAAGACCGCACATGCTTTTATGTGTCTCCTTCCAATGCTGCTTCTGGCATATGGAACTGCAGTAAACCACTGCTCGACATTGCCCACAACAGAGAGACTGTTCTCCAAAAACTTCTTTATCACACATTGCACACTGCCTCAGGCCGGCATTTGAGTTTACTTTGACATCACCAAAAATGTCCTTCTTTGGCGGTTCTGCATATTTGGTAGGGGTAGAGTTACCTGTAGAAGTAGCCTTCTCTTCATATGCCTGACCAGGTGGGTGTGAGACTGTAACAGCAACAAGGTCATAACCCTTTGCCATTTCTGGAGGCCACTGAACATCAACTGTCTCAATAAATGGTTCAAAATGCATCAACATCGACCACTTTGGATCTCCTTCTCTATCTTCCTGAACCAGTGGGTGTACCAGAGCGATAGCTTTCATGAATGCATATACAAATCTTAGCTCTTCAAGAGTTGGGTTCCTGAACCGAAGATCACTTGAAGATGTGCAACGGGCTACATCAATAACAGGAAAACGATCAGTCCCTGACCCTTCCAGTGACAAAGACCTGATCATTTTCCTATTTGAGGGAAGCATCAACGAGTCGCGTTCATATGTTACTCTTAACAGCTCAACATTTGGAACCCGGATAGTCTCTCTCGAGCCTGTCATCTTCTTAGCATCACTTTCAGATCGAAACATGTGGAACCCAACATCCCCACCATCCCCTCCGATGAATTGAGCACAAGGGAAAGGTTGTTTCTTGCCAGACCAATCTAAATCCTTCCCTACCCGAACACTGAAAAGATGGCCCGGTCGCAACCTTCTCCAGGGATCAGTCCTATATAGAGCTGCTGAAGCTTTAAAAATGGACTTTATGAAATTAGGAGCAACACCCTCTACATTCATAAGACATGTCCCGGATCCAGGACCAAGCCCGGGACCAGACCCGAATTGTTCCTGAAATCTATCAAAAAGATTCTTCAAATGCAGATCCATAGTAGCGCAATATCAGATCTAAGTAAAATTTTGAAGCCCCGAAATCGTCATATACCTGAAAAACAATAAGAAACCATCACTCCTTGCAATTACGAACTGTGAAAGATCATACTCTTAACCTTACAGTGAATGTGATCCCAAAGTTTTAAATAAGTCTAAATTTGATTTACTTACCTCATCGTTTACAGGACGCGAATCTGCAACTACAGCTAGCGAGTAGGGGAAGATGTCTAAGTACAGGGAAAAGGGCGACTTCTACCGTGAAAATTTTACAGAGTTCAATCCCAAAAGGAAGCACACAAAACATAGCATTGGAAATTGCAGAACTTAGTTCAAGGTTGAATTGCTATGGAAAGTGAGAAGAACAGGAAGCTCGTATAAAATCTCAGACCTTGAAAAGATTGAAAAAGAAAAGAAAAGTCTTCGCGTTTCCTACCGAGTTCCTCGTTCAAACGACAAACTCTCTCAAAATTCCGTGCAAAGAGGCGTCGATGCACCAAACAAGGAAGCTGGAGACAGCGACCGAGTTGAAGGTCGAGTCAGATCCGGAGCATTTCGGACATCGGATGGATCACTTCCACTCTCGACTGGTACCGGCTGTCAAAGAAGACTCTGATTTGACAAAGACCAAAAATAAAATAAGATCAAAAACGAAAAACAGACAATGAGATGAAGCTATTGTAAAGTCGATTTTATTCATTTAAATTGAGCTCGCTATTTTTTTCGACACGTGTACAAGCCTCATGAGATACGACCTCTTCTAATCACTCCACAACGTGCCTACTTATAACAAGCATAAACTCATAAAACTTTATTGGAAAATATTTGTTCCAATTAAAGTAAGTAGTGTCTAAATTTTTTTAATTTAAGTCATAAAATACACATCAAGTGTATAAATTAGGTATTGTGTTAGCTAAGTAGGGAGCATTAGATTTGGTAAAATTGTTGCCCTAAAGGTTAAAAAAAGGTCAAGCAATTTGATAGGTTTTTTGTTTTGAGAAAAGGGGAAAGATTCCTCATTAATGCATGGAAATAAACATTAGCTTGTTGGAATATGATAACACTTATAACCTTTGTGATGAGAACTATAGTAAAAAAATGCATACTTAAAAGAATGTGTTAAAATTTTATCAGCAACTAAATGCAAAAGATAAGAAAATAAGTACATCTAAAAAGTGTATAGAATTAAATAATTTGGCTTTCTCATATAGAGTTTTTTTATAGAAATAAAGTCCATTTAAAGAGGCAATGGCAGTCGATTGATCAAGAATATTGCATGTGTTAAAAAAGTTAAGGAAGGAGAAAATATAGAAATTTGTAGAAGAAAAGGAATCCACCAATCGAGCGGCTATGAAATTGCCACGTGGGGCCTTTGGGACAGAGTCCAAATATGCCGTTGCATAAAGCGCCGTCGTCCCATGAAACCCAAACCTCCTCCTAATCCGCCACGCGTACAGTTTGCGGTCCCTATTCTTTAAACCCAATCTACTACTCCATTCTCGTCCCTCACACCTTTCTTCTCTAGGGTTGGGTCTAGCCCTAAACGCAGTCGGTCTCGCAGAACACAACCGTTCTCTGGACCCTTTCTTCTCTCCACACAATGATGCAACCTCCTCCAACGGGTGTGGCTCAGCCAACAATGCCTCAGCAGGCGCAGCAGTACGCGCAACAGCCCTACATGATGATGCCTCCCCCACCTCCCGCAGCAGCGGCTCAGGCGGCTCCCCCCATGTGGGCTCCGCAGCAGGTCCAGCCCCAGCAAGCTCATCAGGCAGCCCAGCCCACCAGCGCTGACGAGATCCGCACGCTCTGGATCGGGGACCTGCAGTACTGGATGGACGAGAACTATCTGTTCTCTTGCTTCGCTCAGGCCGGCGAGGTAAACAATCTTCGACCCGTCCATCCATCTGCTGCCTTTTAGTTGTTTTGCTTTATGTTATCGCTTATTGTTATTTTGATCCATGGTTTGACGGTTTAGTTATGTACCCTGCCTGTTTGATGTGTTGTCAAGAATTTGATTCTTTGTGAAAGATTGGTGATTTTTTTTTAATTTTCTGTTTCATCGTTGGATTGTGGATCTTGTCACTGTTTCTTTCTGTTTTGTTTTAGTTGTAAAACCTGGTGGTCTTTCTCTTTCTGTTGTTTCTTTGCTGGGTAGAAAAACGTTGGGGTCGTTCGTTCTCTCTTATTTTATTTTTTTTGGCGGTGAATGAAGTTTCTATACATTGAACAAGATCTGGAAAAATTAGTTTTGGAACATCAGGGATATTTTCCATCTTTTTTCAGAATGGAGTTAGTAAATCATGTCCATAGACAAATGAATGAGGGGAAAGTGTGGTAAGTGTTGGTGTTTGTGTTCGCAGGTAGCTTCGGTAAAAGTTATCCGTAATAAACAGACTGGTCAATCAGAGGGTTATGGCTTTATTGAGTTTTTAACACGTGCTGCTGCAGAGAGGGTACTTCAAACATATAATGGTACAATAATGCCAAATGGTGGGCAGAACTTCAGACTGAACTGGGCAACTTTTAGTTCAGGCGAGAGGCGCAATGATGATACTCCTGATTTTACAATTTTTGTGGGTGATTTGGCTCCCGATGTGACAGACTATATGTTGCAAGAGACCTTCAGGGCTCGATATCCCACAGTTAAGGGTGCAAAGGTTGTGATTGATAGGCTTACTGGTCGAACGAAGGGTTATGGGTTTGTTAGATTTGGAGATGAAGGTGAACAGTTGCGTGCTATGACAGAGATGAATGGAGTTCTCTGTTCTTCAAGGCCTATGCGAATTGGGCCAGCTACAAATAAAACTGGTCAGCAACCAAAAGGTATGTTAAACATCTTAATGCTGGCATATTCTTGTTTGAATTTTTTAATGGCTGTATCTGTTAGTTTAGCTACAGAATTCTTTGTTGTATTGAGAGAATACTGATCAGTTGAATTTGTTGCCATTTCTCTGAGTCTGAGTTTCTTCTCTGATGTAAAATGTCAATTGTTAGTTTGTATCCATCAAATTCAATCTGGTGAGGTCAAAGTTTTCCGTCATTATTCGCTCTGCTGAAACGTTATGATCTAGTTTGCTTTCTTTCAGTTTTGCACTTGAAGATATGCAGCACTGTCGAAAGTGATTCCTTGCTTTACACTCCTTAAAGATTTTGGGCATTGTGTATGCTTTTAAAATCTTAAAACTTATAGAACTCATGTTGTCTCAAAGCAGGGTGTTGAGAGGCTCTGTCATCTAGGGGCCTGGAACTGATTTCAGCTGAAATGGTTACCCCTATAGTGCATGGCCTCCCTTAGGTCAGTTTCCGAGTTATGTCTTGCCCTTTATTTTTGTGTGGCATTTGGAATGCTACATTTCAAGTTCAAGTTTCAGTTCATTCTTTTAGTTGAGCTTTTAGTCAAGGTTACATTGTGTGGCTCCTTTGGTTACTGAGAGTTTATTGTCCAATAACATCTTCTGTTTACGAGTTTATCCTTCCTGTTTTGAATTTATCTTTTTCACAAGAAAGACATCTTTACATTCTCAAGTCCAATTTCCTTATGTCAATTACAGGCTGGTTTGTACGTAGTCCATTGACTAATAGCTGTTTATCTTTCTATTCCTCATCATTTCTGGTGGCGGCAGGGGATCTTTACAGCATCCATAGAGCATTGTCCTTTTTTTTTTCCCTTAGGTGAAGGGAATGGGGTGGTTTGAACCCAGGACCATAGGGCCTTTTACCAATAGTGTTGCTACTGAGCTGTTGGTCCAGGTTAATCTGTAGGGCATTGTCAAGAAGTATTGAAGTAGTAGTATAGAAGTCTGAGTATTATGTAATCATAATGTAACAAATTTTGTTATCTTCTTATCCACTGAGTATCATGTATTTGTCAGTCCAATTTGTTGAGGGAGAGTTAGCGAATAAAGTTTGTGGTCGTACATGAGGTGGGTTGTTGTAAGGCCCACATTTTTGTTTGCTTGATGGATATTTCATTTGCAACCAGGTGGAGCTTTTCTACCAGACTAAAGGATGGGTGAGTGAACTGCAAATTTAGTCTTATATGATAATTAACAAGTTCTCCTTGATCTGACAGACAGTGTAGCTGTCAGTCTTGAGACTGAATTGCAAAGTTGCATTGAAGAACCTGTCTTTCTTTCCTTCATTATTTTTATGAGTATCTAACAATTGGATTGAGCAATTATTCAGAAAGAGTAACTGGGATGTGGATGATACCAGCCACATTATTCTACGTTTTGTTTATGCATATCAGAAAGCCTGTTGTATTTCATGCGTGGTTATTGCTCATCTTGTCCTCTTTCTGTCTTTCAAGGTGTTGTAATATCTATTGTTTGTTTTCTTTGACACTTGTAAAATCTATTCTGACAAAGCTGGTGAACAGCTTTTTGAATCATGTTTTTACCAAAATTAAAAACTTACCTTTAAATTCCCTATTTTATTGCGCTTTTTTTTCACATCTATGTTTCATCCGCAGCTTCGTACCAGAATTCTCAAGGGACTCAGAACGAGAATGATCCAAATAATACAACTGTGGGTACCTCGTTTGTTTCCTGCATGGGAATTTATTCCTGCAGCATGTATATGACTTGAAAATTTTTCACTGCAGATATTTGTGGGCAACTTGGATCCTAATGTTACAGATGACCATTTGAGACAAGTTTTCAGCCAATACGGGCAATTAATACATGTGAAAATACCATCAGGCAAGAGATGTGGGTTTGTTCAATTCGTTGACAGGCAAGTAAATTTCCCGAATGTTTGTGAAGTGACATTTTCTCAATTACAGAGCGCCTTTATTTATTGTATTCTCCATTTATGTGGTGCATCAGGAGCTGTGCTGAGGAAGCGTTGAGGATGTTAAATGGAACTCAGTTGGGTGGACAAAATATTCGACTTTCTTGGGGCCGTAGTCCTTCAAACAAACAGGTTTTATTTCTTACCTGGCCTTTTTCAATTCCTTTTTCGGTGGGATCCTCCATGCGTGGATGAATCTGAGTCATCATGTACAGGGTGCCTCCATCGAAATGCAGTCTCAACCAGACCCAAACCAGTGGAATGGAGCATATTATGGATATGCATATGGACACGAAGGCTATGGATATGCCCCAGCTCCCCAAGATCCTAACATGTATGGATACCCTTATGCGCATTACCAGCAGCAAGCACCGCAGCAGCAAGCGGGATATAGCTGAGAATTTTGGCTTCTTCCGTCGGAACGGAACCTACCCATGTCTTTTTATATAATAAATAAAATTTAGTGTTAAGGTACTGTTTGGAGCTACCTTGGAGCTCTTCCTGGGCATTTTCGAGGAAATCAATTTGGACGCTTGTTTCTTTTCTTGTGTCTCAACTTTTATTCCCCTGCTAATATGTTGTGTTCATCATGAAGTTATTGCAATTTTATCTACTCGCGTCCTGTGTTGTAGTGTTGTCGATTCTCCTCCCTCATGCCTTCTGATTTGCCATTCTTTTGGAGGCCAGAAGTCTACAACTTTTTTAGAACTGAGACGTGGGTTTGGCAGTCAGTTGTGAGCTGTTTAGCTCGCTGGGGCCACTTTCTTTATCTGTGGAGTGACTATCAATGCAGACGGCAGATAGATAGTATTCAGTGACATTTATACAATTGATTATCTGTTACTTCTATCCATTATGAATTGTAGTTATTAACTTCAAATTTGAGAATAAGAAGAAATAAATAGTTCTTTCATTTGAATGTAAGAAGAGCGTCCTTGAGATGGAGGAGAGGTTGTCCCTACTGTGGGAAGAACAAGTTTCGTTGACGTAAATTATCACTCATCACTAGGTGAAACATGGTAACAACCTAATAAACAATAGGAAAGCATACAAATTAAAGGTGCTCTCCGCTTATGCCTTTCTTCCAATCTCCGAATCGCATCCCTCGTTAGCTGCCTTCCGAAGGTGTTGAAGGGCAATGCCGCGACCGTGTTCACTTGCTCTTGTAGTTGCGAGCTTGTGTCCATCGCTTGCTCTCACTAACTCTAATCTCCCAGTCACACCACTTAAAGATTTGTGTAGACTGAAATCCTGCACGAAAGCAACAACGGAAATTCTGGAATTTGGCTAGCGCTTTGATCCACACAAGGTGGGCCTTGACCTAGGCCTTTCACGTCGTGGTATAGGAAAAAAAAAAATAGTAGTCTAAGAGATTGAAATTAACTGAGTAAAAATCAAAGAGTTAATCTTTTTCATTAGAGTTCCATCAAACTGGTAAATGAATCTCAAAGATTAAGCACAATCCTTCCCGATCACCATGGGAAAAAAGCATCGGCAAGAAAAAATGAACACAAATTTCAAGAGCATAATCAGTACAAGGTCGAAAGGTTACACCTGCATTAGTAGAATATAGCAAAACCAAAAACATCAAGGGGCAGTCAGATACAACAGACTTCTCCATGGACTACTACCTATTTATTTTCAAGCCTTGAAACTAACATCGTATCTATTTCCTATGTTAAAATCTCAGTCTAGGACTTTGTGGATGGCATGGCATCTTTGATACCGTATTCCACATTGGTGCCAGAACTGAAGAGCCGCGTTCAGGCATTCCGGGAAGAACATATCCTTCGGTAAAGAGCTTCAAATCTGATGGAATAACTTCTCCTTGAGAAATCATTGCTGGTTGGCAGGTTGTGGTGAGCCCAACTCGGTAGGGATAACAGGATCACTTGCAGGCTCTCCATTTAAGATTGGAAGATCCAATTTTGCAGCTTCTGCTATGTCTACATCTTTCTTTGCAGAAGCCTGACCTTCCATCAACAGTGTCCACGGGGTATGAATCTCAGAAGGGATGGATGTGGTTTCAGCAGATACAGAAGTTTGGTTGAGTTCAAGACTTGGGTTATTTGCTTCAGGATGAACCAATTCATTAACGTTAAGGTTGAGACTTGCAGGCTCATGTTGAACTTGCGGCTCTTTAGCAACAATCTCGATGCTTGGCGCCACATCAATGACTGGGGGTTCAGCAATTACAGGCGTTTGGTTGAGCTCGAGATCTGGGTTCTTTGCTTCCTCATCAACCAATTCATTTGGGGTAAGGTTGAGACCTGCAGGCTGATGATTAACTTGAGGCTCTTTAGTAACAATACCAAGGCTTGGCGCTACATCAATTACCATGGGTTCAGCAAATACAGGATTCCGGTTGAGTTCAAGATCTGGGTTCTTTGCTTCCTCATGAACCGCTTCATTCCGGGTAAGGTTGAGACTTGCAGGCTGATGATGAACTTGGGGCTCGTTAGTAACAATCTCAACGCTTGGTGCTATGTCAATGACCATGGGTTCGGTAAATACAGGAGTTTGGTTGAGTTCAAGATTAGCGTTGCTTGCTTCCTCATGAACCAGTTCATTTGGGTTAAGGTTGAGACTTGGAGGCTGATGCTGAACTTCAGGCTCTTTAGTAACATTGTCAATGCCAGGCACTACATCAACTACTGGGCCAGATGCAGATTCTGCCTTTGATTCTTTAGCTGCATCTGCATCAAAATTAGGCCCAGTAATCACAGCAGAAACTTCACATTCCTGCAACAACTCATCACCTTCAATGACCTTGTCATGATCTGGTCGTGCCATAATAGAAGGAGATACTGTCCTAAGCCCAGGCTCTAAACTCTTTTCTGGCTCTTCATTTCCTCCCAACGAAAGACCATCTTCATTCTTTGGCAACTTGACAAATGAAGGCTCAACAACAGAGGTAGATTGGTTCCAGTTGGCTTCATTCTTTGGCAACTCGGCAGTTGGATGCTCCACAACAGAGGCAGATTGGTTCCGATCAGCTTCATTCATTGGCAAGTTGGCAGATGGAGGCTCCACAACAGAGGCAGATAGGTTCCGATCAGCTTCATTCATTGGCAAGTCGGCAGATGGAGGCACCACTACAGAGGCAGATTGGTTCTCAATTATATTCGGCATTGCAGTCTGTATCTCAGTGGATACAAGCTGATCTGAAAGCTCAGGTGCTTGGGTTTTAAGCTCAGAAGGTTGCTTATCATTTTGTCCTAAGGGAACAGAATTATGAAGCTGAGTTGTTTGGCGGAGAACGGGGACTGGAATCTCTTTTCTGTTGTACATCTTGGCATGTGGTGCCACATCATTTGCTGCAGTGATTGGAGTGAACCGGCCCGGAAGAAATACAACACCCCTCAGATGAGTATCAGTGTCACCAACCTTAACATTCAGAAGATATCCAGCATCAAATGAACCTTCAATAACACCAGTTACCACCTGACCCACCATGTCATGATTAATATCATCATTTATAGCCGGACTTTCATTTTTTTTCCTCACACCATCAGATCCGGACATTGCAAGCTTCTTCTTCCCTGTCACCAGATTTTCATCCTTACGTGGACGACCACGTTTCCGCTTCATGGGAACGTCTGCAGGAGATATATAACTGGTCCTTTGACCATGTTGGTCCATGTTCACAAGCAAAACGACAGTTTTTTGATCGTCTTAGACTTCTTTTTCCTGCAAACAACAGAGAAAAAGACAGTAAAATGACTAATTTGGAAATATCATCAGGTCAACAGTAAAAACTGCTGATACTATGCTTTGTTTACAGAAAACATATAATATAAATACCACTGCCCACAAGTAATTTTTTACCCAAAAAAAATAATTTAAAGTTATGAATTGCTTGGCAATGTTTGTATGATGTTCGAAACTTCATTAATTAACCAATCCAAGAAGCAAGAACATAACATCAATGCCCGTATAAGAGGAAGTATTCATGACTATAGCATCTCCAACAACACCACATTTTATTTGGGAATATGTAGAACTGCCTTACTCATTATAAATCCATATCAAACATGAGTATAAGTGTCAAGTGTGGCCCATTAGTTATCCGTTCAAATAAATAAATACCAGGACTTTTAGCACAACCATCAGCAGGAACACTGTATCAGCAACAAAAAGATAAAAGGCACATCTACAGTATATAAGCCAAAATAATAGAATGATCATAAAATATGTTCAAGGAAATTACAATTTACAATAATGAAATGATAGGACCTATGTTAATAGATCAAAGAGTGTCTGCAATATTGCCCATGAGTACTAAGATTAACATCACACCTTTTTGTCCCTGAAGCATTTACATAATTCTTCAAGGATATCTCTGAATTCAACATTAAACAGCACATAAGAGAACATTCATAGCAACCTCCACACAAGCAGACATACACACATCCTCCAAAAAGAGAAAAAAAAAAAAAAAAGAATAGAGAAAATTATTAGAACAGATCACTTTCCACAAATGTTTTCTACACCGTCAATACCAGCTACTGAATTTCATTAATGAAACACATATGAATAGGTCATTCCAGGCTACTTAAATGTCTACAAGAGACTAGAAACAGGAGAAGCTGTGTAACTAAACTTGTGCTAGGAAAACCTAAACTAGGCTCAGTCTACCCTATCTTCAGCTCAAGCCCTGGGGCAAGAGCTCCTCGCAAAAAGTTCCTTCCCTCATGATCTTCTCATTGAGAACTAAAAGCATGAGCAAAGCCCAGATAATAAAAGCACATACAAAATTCTGAATATGGATCTAAATCATTCTTGTTTTGTAAAACTTGATTATTGAATATGCCAATATTTACAAAAACCGTTTCTTCAATTTCACTATGGCGAGTATATCTAAAACATTCCTTGCCAGGAGACATAGAATCTCGAACAACAGAGTACGTTAAATTCGGCACCAAAAAAGGTACCCAGAATATAAAGTTAAACATCTGTAAGAAAGGAAGACCTAAAAACCCAAAATTCAGCGGAAACAAGACTCAGAAAACAAAGCTTAAATTTGTATATTAAAAAAAAACACAGAAAAACCCAATACAAGCGAAAACAACCGAAAGACATATAAGGGGAGCCTGGTTTGGGGTCCGAGTCAGCTAAGTAGTTCTCTGGATTCAAAGAAACCAAGAAATAAAGGGCCACGAAAAGTATAGCATAAGCACACTAATGTCCAAACAACCCACATCAAACCTTTATAAAAGAATTTCATGTATAAGAATCTCATCCTGAAACCCAGAAACCCATATCCTTCACTGCATTATCCGTTTCAGTAAATCCAACCAAGAGTCAATCTCAGCTCACTGCGCACTACCCCCAAAAGAACAAAGGTCAATCCCCGCTCTGACTCGGATCAAAGCCCTAAATTACTTACAGACCCACCAAAGTACTTTTTCACTTTTTGCATCAACAGTGACATAAAATTCCAACAAACTAGCGCAGTGCTTGAACGACCATCATAAAAAAAAAATATATAGCAGGATGCAATTTAAAATACTCACGAACCAAATGCAAGTGCTCCAACGAACTGAGAAGCCCTAAGGGTTTTCAGGAAATCAATCACGAAAATCTAAAATCTGAGTTAATGGTGAGAAATCGCTCGCCTAATTTATTTATTTCCTTTTTGGATTTTGTGGAAAATCAAAACTTAGACTGTAACGGAATCGGCGTAGGGTTAACGACTGTTTCTTCTCTGTAACGTGGCGATCAGACGAGAATGAAACAGGGATGATGTGTCATCGTGGCCGTTCGATCAGGAGCAGCCGGCCAATCGATGGAGGGTCGTTCAAGGGCCATCCCGTTGGTTCGATGAGCTTTCTTTCTGGGCCGAACTTTTAACTTTTCAGGCCCAATTACAAGCAAAATTATGCCCATGTGGGCCGGGAAATTACATGTCAGTCCCAAACATGTAATTACAAAGAGTGGAATCCTAATTAAATTGGGTTATTTTTAGTTGTATGGTACGATTTTAGGGTCTCATTAAATCCGTGGTGGCCAAACTGTGTTATGTAGGTAATCATGATTAAGATTTCAATCACGATTAATTTTTTGAAATTTTAAAACATATATGATTTTAAAATAATAAAATACATTTGTTTGAGTCAAATACTGTCAATTCATAAAGTTTATATATTTTTTAAAAATAAAATAAAATATTATATTTTTACTTTTATTTTCCTTAGTTACCCTCTTCTTTTCTTTCTTACCTCCACAATATTTTGATATTAATAGATCCAAAATCATAATGCAGTACTTGTTGGTTGACATGATTAAGATATAAAGTAAGTAAGAAGAGATGTTTATAATATTAATATAAAAGGAGAAGATAATGATTGACGCATATTGGAAATCCTTGAATTAGTTTAATGATTTTTTAAAATTATGATTAATTTTTCTATAGTCTTGGGAAGATACAATTGACACATCCTAAGTCATTATATAATTTCATTATAATATATCAAACAGGAAAGAAGACAACTTGCATGTTTGACACATAAAGATGTAAGGAACATTGAACTTCCCCTTCTTGGCCTCTCCACATGCACCATGATGTCACTTGTTGCTTACCTCAACAAATTTAGTTGATGAGAAGTATATGCAATTAAACCCTTAAACAATGCTTTCTTTTGTTGTGGGTGATGAATAATGCATATTAACAAACTGTTGAGTTGTGGGATTGATTTTGACTTGGGATTGTGAAAGCTTGATGTTCAATTTCTATGTTAGAGGTTCAATAGAAGTTAAATGAATAATTGAGATCTCCAAAAAAGTCTAGGATCAGTTGAAAGTCAATGAGAAGTTATCAATTAGAGTATCAGCCATCTTTAGGTATAATATGAAGAAGTTTTGATGCATGCAGCTCCTTTTGACAAATGGTCATATTTCTTTCCGCCATAGTATTAAATTTAAATATACAATGTCATCTCTTTTTGTCTTTAAACAATAAAGATATAAAACTTGTTTCAAATATGGAATTAATAAGTACTAAAGATGAAAAGTCAGTAGATGTTTATATTACATTATCAATATTGTTTTTATGTATAGTCGTATTTGTAAGAAAGTTCAAAATATAATCTAAAAGTTAGTTTATGAATAGGAATAAAGAAAGTATATTTAAATATTATCCAAGGTTATATTTCTTTATAACTTAACTTTCCTTTTCAAGATATCTAAAGAGATAAACTTGAATGAAATTTCAAAAATATGTAATTCAAAATCTGATTTAAAAACTAATTTATAATATAAGAAAAATTTATAATTAAATATTATTCAATGATTGCATTTTGTATGACCTCATCAATGTTCCTTTTTCAAGAAAGGAAGCAAGTGTTTCTAACGATAAACGCCATCATTTCTCTTATGTTCCTGACTAAAGATTGCTTAACAAATGTTACAATTTTTTTGTTTAAATATAAACACAAAATCAATATTAAGCTAGTAGAGTCTAAGAATTTTCAATCCCAGTTGAACCCCTGGGTTGTTTTTCTGCCATATGTTTACATCATGCTGAAGGATTCATTGGGATAATTGCTTAGCGTAGGCATTGAGTTGAGCAGAAGCTTCGCGGAAACTGGACACGGAAAATTTTGGAAGTGGTTGGGACGGTGGATCAATGACATGCCTGCCAATCAAATGATGATACTATATGAATACTATATACAGAAGAAGTCCGCATATGGCGTCGGTGTGTTTGACTCTAGTGGAATACCGCCTGCTGGCTAATCTCTACCTGGCTGCTTATGTTCCCATGCTGTTTTCAGGCACGGAGTTTCCCTAAGGGCTGGCTTGATTTTATATGTCTGTTTCACAAGATGTGCCCTTCATGCCGGTGGGAAGTTTTGCATTTTTTATATGCCAAACTCATGTTTCTATATTCACCTTCGGGCCCTGCCTCAGCAGTGGCACCCACAACAAACGAAAAGGAAAATGCCTCTTATACTTTGCTTAGGCTATTAAGATAATCTCCCATTGGAAATGGCCTGCAATAATGTTGTATTATATCAAAGTTTTATAATATGGTTAACTTTATTAGGGTCAACACACAAGCCCACCATCATTGCTCTAAATTAAGCGTCTCAATTTAATAATCTACCATGTGCATGGATCAAGTAATATCTCTATTTCTAACCCCTTTTTGTTGAAAAAGGTGTTAAGTCAAGTTTCGTATAACCTGAATTTTATTTGAAAATGTTCTTCACATGGATGAATGAAATTCCCTAATCTTAAATTGATTTTTGGGTATAGTGTTCCCATAAGAAGATGTGTTAAAAACTGTATCGTAAAACTCACAAAATCACCTAAAATTTTGCCTAAAAAACTCTATTCATAGGGAGGAATGAGCTCTTAGATAGGGATAGATTTTCTTAACAACATTATCCTACGTTGGTGGCTGTGTGTTTCTCACCTAATACGTCTTCAAGAGGACCCACAGTAAATATAGTAACCTCGGTATGGTCGCTGGTTGGCTTTCTGATGCTACAAGCAAGGTTTGAACTCGGGGAGTTCTGTAGGCTTCATGTCTTCCCGTTGTTTTTTTCAAATGGATACAATTATGTTTATGGCATATACTGTGAGGGGAGTAGGTTTTGGTTTGATAACTCTACATAAGGCCAGCTAAGGCCTGTTTTCTCCATTATTTTTTCACCAAATGCAGGTGCACATGCCTGCTTCATCACATATGACATCCTCGTCTGTGACCCACCTTCATGCCTGGCCGACTCGTCGATCTACTTTATAAATATACCTCAAACAAGATCTCATCTTGCACCACCTTCCTCTTCACTCCGTCTCTCTCTCACAGAAGGAAAATGGCGCTTCTGAGGGGAACACATGCTTACTCAAAGCTCGATAATGAAGACCCCGAGGAGAAAAGGCATCAGCTGGCGCAGTTCTTGATCCAGAAAACACTTCTGCAAGCGGATTTTCGAAGACGCCCGTCGGCTCTGAGAATCAGGATATGTAAGCTGAAGGTAAAGATTGGGAGGAGACTGAGGAAGCTGAGGAAAAGCATGTTGCTAGGCATCTCTTTGGCCGGAGTTGGTGTTCACAAACAATTACTCAGCCGAATGAAGACGTGGAAGCGCCTGTTTCACCGTGGAGAGACCATTGTTAGCATGCCTTCAGTGTTCGCCTGACGTTTTGTCTTTTGTTTTCTCTTGTTTGCCAGAAACACACTGGAATCTGGTGCTTGTTACTGTTTCTACATGCTCCGGCATGGTTGAACTGCTTCTGTATCATCTTGGTTAAGCTTGAGCTAAATCCTAGGCCTTTCAAGTAGAGTTTGATCACCAACTCCGCACCGCTAGAAACACACACACGCAATCGTACAAATCAAGTAAACCATATTTTTGTCTTTGTTCTCAAATTTCAAGCAGATTTGTCATCTTCTCTTGCAGATGTAAAATAGTCTGCAAATTAGGTTTGCTAAAACAACCCACGGGCATGATTGATTTTAGTGGTAATATCTAAAAATTGTGAAGTGAGTGAATTTTTACTCTAAAAAAACAAGGATAATTTATCACAAATCGCACAACTCTTCAGTGCTTTTTGTAGTTATTTATATTTGAATATTGCATAATCCCATTCATCTTCCAACATGACAGTTGAGAAATTATAAAAGTAGATTAACATACCAAAGTCCTTAACAAAGTCCATTCAATAAAATATAGAAATTTTCTTGGAATCATCAATAAAATATAGAAAACTGGTTTGGAGTCAAACACTCAATATGACAATATGATTCTCCTAGTTAATTTGGCCGTCTGCTTTTAGTTGCCTTCCAACATCGTAAGCTCCAACGAAGTAAAACAACAACAGGACATAGCATGATTTAGCACATTAAATATCGGTGTTGGTCATCATGAATGTACTCGTTAAATATTGCATCTGCTCATCATACACATCATGAATATGTACCGCAAACATTTTTCTTCAAATATTGTAGAAGAAAATAACAGAAGAATAACGTAAGTGAAGAATAACAAGTGATAATTAGGGGAAAAAAAGATTTTTGTATATTCTATTTTTTGTAGACATAGACTATAATAAGCCTTTTTATAATACAATATATAACGAACTCAACCATTGAGCCAAAATGCCTAAGCTTTTTGACATAATGAGTTCAATTACTTTTAAGATTATAACATTCCACCATACTTTGCAGCTGATGCCCCTAGTGGCTCATTTCAAGATAGCTACATACTAGCCCTGTGTGTTTAGGTGTCCCTTCGGCTCATGACATTTTCTGCCAAGTAGCTCCTTTTTTTAGGTCATCCCTTCCATAGTTTGAATTCCAAATGTGGAATTTAGCATTGATACCAAATGTAATGAACTCAACCATTGAGCCAAAATACTTAAAGCTTGTTGGCATGATAGATTTAATTATCTTTAAAATTGTAGTACAATATTTATACAATTAAGAAAGAAAAAAAATACAGAATAATAGTAATACAATATGCACTTTTCAAAATACATGAATTTTATACTGAAAAGAATCATATAAGAAATAATCATATTAACACCATATCTCTAATAAATACCATTTACACATCTTCTTTACATATTTTGATAATTGTTTGGCTTAATTAAGAATATTGTATTGCTTGAAATTTTTTGATCTTAAGTTCGAATAGATATTTGAATGTGTAAGTTTAGATGCATATGTAAAAAAAAATAAAAAATCATTGCTTGACCTGTTGTGCAAGCAACAGGAGATATTGTTAGACCCATTGCTGAATTCTTGAATGTGAAAGAAGACCACGACGGCAGTACAGTGGGCTTGGGATGGGAGGAGTCGTCACAATTATACTTCACTTCATTGTTCGGACCATCACCGACCAACCAAAAGGATAATTAATATAAGCCCTAAGTAGGCAAGTTCATGTACTCTGAACAGTCTAAGAAAACGACGCTTTTCAAGTGGATCCTGATCGTCTTAAGGCCCATAATCAGGCCGTTTTCCGACTTTCTCAAATCCGACGGCGTGGAGTCTTCCGATTTCGTCCTACACTAACTCTCGCTGCTGACGTGGATCTGTTGTGCTTTGTCAGGCACTCTTGGTTTCCTTCTTCTCCAGACAACCAAACGGAGATATTCAGCTTGCTTGATCGGTAATCTGCCTGTTGCGCTAAAGTATTGTCTCCGTCGGTCTTTTTATTGTTTGATTGCAAACCTACAGCGATTGCTAGAAGAGCTGAATATTTTAGTTTGATCAATGAATTCTGATGTTAGTTCAAGCATTTTTTAGTATTGAATTGCTTAGGTGTTAGATACTCGTCAATGTGAAAGATTTGAGACTGGCTAGGGGTTGAGATTTGGTTTTTGCCGCTCGAAATTGTTGTTTATATGAGTTCTTTTTGTATGATTGAAAGCTTATTTCAATTGCCGTGATAGCTGATTTTAGTTTGATCAGTAAATTGTACATTGAGTCCATGGTTGGATAATGGCATTTTGCTAATTGTATTCATGTAGGTGGTTCTTCGTTAATGCTGGAAACAAGTTTGGTTTCATGGAGTTTGTTGGATTGATCCTTGAAAAGTTGAATACCCTGCGGTGCTCTTGTACCAAATCCCTCGTGGAATTATAGTGCTACCAATTCGTTAGGTTTGGGTTCTAGCCTTGCAAAAATGAGTGTGGTGGGATTTGATTTTGGAAGTGAGAACTGCGTAATTGCAGTTGCCAAGCAACGTGGAATCGATGTTTTGTTGAATGATGAATCGAAGCGTGAAACTCCAGCAGTGGTGTCGTTTAGCCAGAAGCAGCGATTCATGGGTTTGGCTGGAGCCGCATGTGCAACAGTGAACCCAAAATCGACAATTTCTCAAGTGAAGAGGTTGATTGGTAGAAGGTTTTTAGAGCCAGATGTTCAAAACGACCTTAAATTGTTGCCTTTTGAATGCGTGGAAGGTCCAGATGGTGGCATCTTAATTCGTTTAGAGTACTTGGGTGAGATACAAGCATTTGCCCCGGTTCAGATTCTGGGGATGTTGTTTTCTCATCTAAAGTGCATAACTGAAAAGAATCTTAAAATGCCTATTTCAAATTGTGTAATTGGGATTCCCTCTTACTTCACGGATTTGCAGAGACGTGCTTATTTGGATGCTGCAGCAATTGCTGGACTGAGACCACTGAGACTGATGCATGACTGTACTGCTACAGCGCTTGCCTATGGTATTTACAAGATTGATTTCTCCACTGCAGGCCCAACTAATGTTGTGTTTGTCGACATTGGTCATTGTGACACACAGGTTTGTGTTGCATCCTTTGACAGTGGACAAATGAAGATAATTTCCCATGCTTTTGACAGTAACTTGGGAGGGAGAGATTTTGATGAGGTTTTATTCAGTTATTTTGCAGCGTTGTTTAAGGAGAAGTATAATTTTGATGTCTGTTCAAACGCCAAAGCATCTATAAGGTTGAGGGTGTCTTGTGAGAAACTAAAGAAGGTGCTAAGTGCAAATGCAGAGGCGCCACTAAATATCGAGTGCCTGATAGATGAGAAAGATGTTGAGGGATTTATTGCAAGGGAGGAGTTTGAGAAATTGTCATTGAACTTGTTGGAGAGAATTATTGTCCCTTGTCGTAAGGCTCTGATTGACTCTCGTTTAACGGTGGAGAAAATCCACTCAGTAGAGCTTGTTGGCTCAGGGTCTCGGATACCTGCAATTGGTAGGATATTAGCTTCTTTATTCAAGAGAGAACCAAGCCGGACAATAAATGCAAGTGAGTGTGTTGCTCGTGGTTGTGCTCTTCAGTGTGCAATGCTTAGCCCAATATTCCGTGTCCGAGAATATGAGGTTTGTCTTGTTCTCCACAGTTTCCAGCTGAAGCATCTAGCCCATTACTTTTTTTTTTTCCCATTTTGTTCTCAGGCATTTTCCTGCTTGTATCCCTAGTTTATATTCTAGAGGTTTATATTTTTGCCCTGGTTACTTTGTGAAGGTGCTCCTTCAGGTTAGAAGTGCTATATATAAGTTTTTGGTTAATTGGAAAATATATCCTTCTGACCTATACCCCCTAAATGACTTTTTCTCTAAGCAGGTTGCCATAAAATTCCTCTAAGACAATATTTTTACTTTTTACTATATTTATTATCGATATCGACTTATTTCACTAGGAAGGGATATGAGCTTCTTCTATGGTCATTACTAAGTCTCAGCGTATAAGGTGGGATCCAGTGTTTGGAGATGTACAGAACTCACTTGTAGCATCATCTGTGTACTTTTTCTTTTCTTTCTTTATCTTTTCCTGAACATTAATAATCATGATAGTGAGTTATATCTAAATAAACACGGATCATATTAAGTTTTTAGGTTCTTTTCAATTAATCTTCTTTGGACACGTGCATGTGAACTCCATCAGCATATATAAAGAGATGCCTGTGGTCTTGCACGTAATTTTTGTATTTGTTTCCTAGTTAATTTATGGTGTTTAACAGATGTTTTCATCCACAGGTTCAGGATGCATTTCCTTTCTCCATAAGATTCTCATCAGATAAAGGTCCAGTTTGTACACTGTTAAATGGTGCTCTTTTGCGAAAACAGCAACCATTTCCCAGTGTTAAGATTCTTAGATTGCATAGGACTCGTATGTTCCATATGGAAGCATGCTATGCTGATCTAAGTGAATTACCTCCTGGTGTATCATCTGACATCAGTAATTTTATGGTATGAATGCTTCTTGAACATGCATTTTTTGTAGATGTTACTTAAATTTTGGGATTTTTGATTGCTAGTTTTTATCTAAATCATGCTTGCGAGTGGTTTATACAACTTCATGACCACTCATTTCTCCCTGATTTGCAACTATTAATGTAGAATACTTCTCAGGATGATCGTTATGCACTTTGTGTTCTATACATTTTTGCCTTTCTATGTAATGAGCTTTGGTAAGGATGTCTCAATTTATGGACTTTATTATAACTAGTGAAGAAAAGCTCGTTTCTGCAATGCTTTTTAACATTTACATAGTACTGAAGCTACAATTAGACTAATGAAATCCCTTTTGTCAATGCTCTAACCTGTAATTTGGGGTGTGGATACGGCCCTATTTAGCTATGAATGATGAAAAAAGTTTTTGTTAGTTGATCTGAAACACTGGATAGGAAAGGCTTTCTCGGGTTTATGATCTATAAGAAACAAATACTGATTGGTGCTTGGCTGCCTTGGGGAACAAGAGTAATCAGCTCTACTGGATGGTTAATCACGGTGCATAAGCATAGATATTGTCTGTGCTAAAGTAATATATGGTTGAGAATTTTAGAAGCAGCCTATAGGCCCTTGTTGATTAAATTCCATACTACAGTTATGTTGATCTTATATGATTGCTTGCTGCTGCCACGTTCTACTTTTGATATTTGTAGGTTGAGTAGCATGAATATGTAGATACGCTAGGTTATGAATTTATGATGACTGCAATCGATATTTAATTATTGCTGGCAAATGCCTTAGTTTGGAAATAGTATCCTGCTACTCTTCTCATGGTCGCCTCCTCTCTAATGCATATCCATCTTCCATAGTTGATATACCTTGCCAGCAAGGGGCTGTAATTGTTTTCATTTATCAGAAAGGTTTTGATATTTGAGATACTGTGCCGTGCAGAACTATGCATGAGATATTTCTGTTTCTTTAATGTGTAATCAATGTCTTTACGTTCAAGCCCTCTGCAATGATTTTTGGTTTTGCCGAGTTGTTTATTTTTACTTAATTTTCCTATTCTATTTCTCTAGATTGGCCCTTTCGAAGCTTCTCAAATGGAAGCAGCAAAAGTTAAAGTTAGAGTGCAGCTAAACATACATGGGATTGTTACAATTCTATCAGCCTCAGTAAGTGTAATTTGTTAATTGATACACTGGACATATTGAGCATGGGATTCTTTTGCAAGATTATACTAACTTGTTATGAGCCATTCCTACTGAATCAGCTATTAGAAAATCACGCGGATGATCCTTCTACAGAGAGTGATGCTCATTCAACTAGAGAGAAGATGGAGGTGGAATCCAATCACGGGTCATCTGCCATTCCAAATAGTGCTGAAGATAGTAGTCTTAAACGGTTGAAACCTTCATCCACTTCTACTGTAAGTTTGAGTCAGCTGGCCAATGATGTGTGGGTTTGTCTCGTAGTTCTGGTTGATTGAATTTATTAATAGTACAGTTTCCAGAGTCTTCAGAAAAATGAGAAACATAAACTTGCTTTCATTAGCAGGACTCACCTTCAAGAGACTTAATCGTATATAGTTGACCTGTTTATTATTTATATCTTTTGTTGCATCAAAAAAATGAAATAATTTTCTGTTTCTATGTATTAAGGTAGGCCTTAATTCATTTTCCTTGCGCAGGCTGATGGAATGAGAAAAGGCAAGGCGGTCATAAGGCAGGACATTCCTGTTAGTGAGAATATCTACGGTGGAATGGGAAATGCAGAGCTCTCAGATGCTATAAAGAAAGAACTTCAGCTTGTACAACAAGACCTAAAGATGGAGCATACCAAAGATAAGAAGAATTCACTGGAGTCTTATATCTATGAGATGCGTGACAAGGTATGATGTCAAAATTTGGAATCAATTAGTTTAATTACCCCTCTTGAATTCGAAGATTAAGGGAATATGTGGAATCTTGAGTTGTACCTACTCCAACTTAGCAAAGTCTTCATAGAATAACTCAATTTGGTTATTATTTATCATTCGCTGGTGCAACGAGCGTGTCAAATGGTCAATGTGGTGTGCATTTATGTTCTACTTGGAAGGGATGGTAGGAGAAATTCCTGGGCTCGTCCGCTTGAACCTAACTTCTTATGTCAAGGCTTCAGTGAAGTTTAAAGGTTGGAAGCTAATAGCTTTACCCCTTTCCAAAACAAAGCTATTTCCAAGTACCATTCTTCATTCGAACTTTTAGTTAGTACCCTTTTATGGCTGCATTCCAACGTATCATTCTCCGAAATGATTTAGATGTAAGCCAAGGCCATTTACTTGGAATTTTAGATCTTGAATTTCTGGCTAATTATGTGGATTCGCAAAATTTCTTTTATGGTTCGTAGAGCTTGAAATGCAGAAAGTCTTACTTCACAAACCTCTAATACTATTATTCCTAGGGGAGGATGATGCATCACATTTTCTTTTGTCACCAAATTTGCTGTCAAGGAAGATTTTGCTGTAGTGTGAAGCAACTCTCTTCTTGTGAAAATTAAAGCTAATAAACAGCTGGATTTTTTGACAAATTGGCTGTGATTTGAGTGGGGTTCCATATCTATATCCTGTCACTCTTGCATAAGGTCCTGGTGAAAGTTTTGTATGTCGAGTCCAAACTCATTTTAACCACTGTCTAAAATCTCATGCACGCATCTTAAAATTTTTACCGTGTCAACTTCAGGTCTTTTGACTGTTACATTTGATTCGATTCTTTGGGATGTTGGAGTAACACTGTCATGCTGGTAGATGTTAAATAAATACCAGGGCTTTTCCACTGGGCTGGAGCTGGAAGGGATTTCCAATTACCTTCAACGGACAGAAGATTGGCTTTATGAGGAAGGAGTTGATGAAGCTCTGGAGGTTTATTCTGAAAAACTCGAGTATCTTCAAAAGGTGCAAAATAATACAAATTTTCTCTGATTTATGATTTTTTTTCCTTAAAAGGATTCAGCTGACTGATTTTGGGTTTGTAATAGCTGGTTTATCCCATTGAAAACCGACATAAAGAAGCCAAGGCACGAGATGAAGCTACTAAGAATCTTTTAGATTGTCTCACAAATTATCGGATGGCGGTAGAGTCTCTTCCAGCCAGGGAGAGAGACGCAGTATGCTACTTGTCCTTAATTGGTTGGCTGCGAAGAAGCTCTTGGTGAATAGCAGGGTCCTCAAATTATTTCTTCTCTTTTGTAGGTCATTAATGAATGCAAGAAAACAGAACAATGGTTGCAAGAGAAAATCCATCTGCAGAATGCTTTGCCTAAACATGCTGATCCTGTGCTGTGGTCAAGTGAAATCAAGAAAAAGACAGAGGCTCTTGACACGTACTGTTCTTGTACTATTTATCTGCACTTCTCAAACACGACTTAAAGACCTATATGGACAAGGATATTATGGAACGGGCCATTCTTTTTTCCTTTCATTTCCTATGTTCTGTTTGCTATCCAACGTTTATTGTTCTTTCATTTTTTAACATTAAACCTGACCGTTTTCCATTTATTTTTGTTCAGGACATGCAAACATATAATAAGATCCAGTGCTTCTTCCCCAAATCCATTGGATGTGGATGACTCAGACCAGGGAGATAAACCTGATGGTAATAGAATGCAAATAGATTGATGTGATTTGATGTAACTTTGAGTTGACTTAGGATCTAAAACACTCAGCACAAAACAAAATGATTACACCCACGCTGATTCATCTGGAATCTCTTTGCTTTTTGACCGGTGCATAATCATACTATTTTAGCAAAAGCAGAGATCATCCATCCTTGACTGAGAACCGGTTTTGATTATAATCTTATCCCAGGAAGTTGCCATCATGGTAATGATTCTTCGCTTCTTGTTTTTTCATTTTTTTTTCTTTTAATTACTTGTTCGACGTATAAGATTAGGAAGATAATTACTTTCTTAGTGATTACTGTCCTGTTAACTTACTGTTACCTCTAAATGAAAATTATCGTCAGAATTTTCGTCTGCCATCTATTTACTGGAATAAATTTTATCAGATAAGCCGTAATTCTCGGACCTGGCACTTGAATATAAGATTGAGGATGTTAATTTTTTAAGTCTATATTAATTTTTTTTTTATCTAATTAAACCAAACAATGGAGAATAGTAGTTAACTGATGGTTAATATAGATATACAGGAAAAAAAAATTAAAATGAGGATGGTAGTTTTCATTTTTAATTAATGAACTGAGTTGATTGTCTCATTCATTGTAAATTTGACCCCAACTTGTGTTTGAAATGCAATTATAAATTGAGTCTAAACAGTTAGCACTCAACCCCTATTACAGTCTTAATTTTAGGGATCTATACTGCATGCAAACGGATGGACATGGCTTATGATTAGTTAACAAGATGAATGTTAATTTAGAGTTTGAGTAAAACAGCGAGGATACGCCGTTCATACAAAATTAAGAAGCACTGAGGCTTACACAAATCTAAGCCTAGAAGATCAAAAGGATCGAAGCCAACACAGATTTCTCAACCCAATTACATACGTGGTTGAAAAAGGATGGGCCAGAATAGTGAAATCCATTACTCGACTTCGGAATGGACCTCCACGTCTATTTTCACGAAGCTCTAATGGTACACTGTTTCAGGTCCATTATTTTGCAGCTCGTTGTCCATGGGGTTTTCAGCAAGCTCATGAGTTTTGCAGTGGCTCCTTGTCCTCCCACTTGTCCAATCGTCTTTTCGCTTTCTCCACCTGCAATGCCAATTCCCATCGTTTTAACAGCAGCTAGTGTAAAATCACATGCATGAACATAGTCAACAAACAGTCAATTGATTGAATGTTAGATGTGTTTTCCCATTGCAATTTTGGCATCTTTGTGGTTTTGAAGGGACCATTGTGTGACAGCCCTCTGTTAGGTAATGTCCTTTGCAGAGATTGCCACATGGAGCATTAGAAAAGATGAGATGCCCATGCCACACACGGTAGTGTTTCATAGAACTCACTTCTTTGTTCCAGTCCGTGTGAAAAGTTACCCACAGTAGAATGACGGTCTGCATTGCTGTTCCTCCTATCATCCCTGACCATATTCCCTGTATGCATATAAAGCCTAATTATTTTACTGTGTTAAACCATTCCACTTCACTAACTTAAGCACATGAGAAAATTACCTTAGCGCCAAGGTCAAACTTGAAGCCAAGAAGACAACCCAGTGGTATTCCAACTACGTAATAACATCCTACATTCACATACGCCACAAATGCTTGCCATCCACATCCAACAGCCACCCCTACAATTAAAAGATTTTGATATGATAAGATAAGACAAGACAAGAAATGTAAGAAGCATATGATAAGTTAAATCTGCATATCGCATATCAACTAGGGTTTTTCTCCCCCATATAAGATAAAATATCTGTTGCATGAGAACATAAACTGCCTGAGTGAAGTCGCATCGATCAACACATCAGACAAGCAACAGAAGACAGCAAAACCAGAGACTTCATGTGAAATTTGATGGTGCAAATACGACAAGCTGGTTTTCTTTTCATTTTCTTTGACAAGACCGTGATGCCATCCGGATTCTAACTTTATCACCCAAATATTTCAGACCTAGTATATAAGAAACGTCTTTAAGACTTTAACTGCGTCCTTATTGAACATGTAAAAGACGACATCTTTCTTGAAATATGTTAAAGGGGAAGAGTTCTTACCCGACAAGACTGGTTGAACCCCATTAAGGATGAGAGTTACTGCCAAGTACGGACAGAGTTCTGAGACCGCATCAGCCACAGTTTCGCCGCTGGTGAAAGCGTAGCTTATTACATGACGAAGCGCAAGCACAACCACCGCTTCCAAGATGGCAATAATGAGAGACACCAAGTTAACGATCACGACACTGAATGCTGCAGACTTGGGATGACCGGCACCCAGCTCATTGCTGACCCTCACACTGTTTCAGACAAATTATGCTTCCGTGGTCAGACCTTAATTTTTTGAAGAGCCCCAGATTTTTGTGTTCCTTATACGATAGAGTTTTCGTTACTGTGTCAAATAAGAATTATACTAAAATTTCTTTCCCTGAACTGTGTCAAATTAGAATTCTCCAACTCATGGCTAATGAAGGAAATGAACATTTCCACTTTTCAGATAGTTCGTGAATGAAATTAAAGATTTATGTATCTCAGAGCCAAAAAGTGAAGCCAACCCCGATTTTGGGGACCAAAATATTCCGACCTGAGTCATAAGGATGAGCCACAAAGGGGTATTTTGTGATAAATTAATATAAGTATCTGTTGCATTTATGACGCACCTTGCTGCTGCATTAAAACCGACCGCAACCATGAACAACAACCCATTAATTGCCATGCTGCACAGAAGGGAATAGTTGTTAACAGTGTATAATGTTTATATGTATTCAAAGCCACAGATTTCTCGTGGGAACAATCTACAGTGCCACCACCCTTTTTCTATATCCCAAGCGGGAAACACGAAAAGTGCTCCACAACAAACCCATTAATTGCCATGATCCACAAAAGAAATAAGTGTTGACAGTGCATAAAGTTTACAATTTAAAGTGCCACCACACCTTTTCTATATCCCAAGTGTGAAACACGAAAAGTGCTCGTTATATCAGCATTCTAAGAACAAATGTGAGAGGTGAAAGGTTTGATGGCAACGTTGCAGTATCTCTTTAAGTGAACGGCAGGGATAATATGAACCCTTTGACACTCTCAAATTATCAATGCTAGTTCAACTCAGGAACCGCCCTAATTGATACCCAACATCAATGGAGGAAAAAAAAAAAGAAGCTTTTCGCATCTGAACAAAAGCGCTTGATCTATTTTCCTGTCTCTTATTGCGTGGGAATTTTTTTAAACTTTATTTAATTGATTACAGAGATACTAAAGAGAACGAGAAAAAGAAAAAGTGGAAAGAGGATTGTAAAGAAGAAAAACATAGTGGTTTAGCTTTGCTTTTACGTTAAAATTTCCCCCTTTTCTTATTTTTTATTTTCTATTAGTTTATGGTAAAGCTGATCTTAATCTTAGCTAGAAACATGAGATATGCATAAAAAAAATCAAAGAAAATCCTCGTCAAATGTGACCAAGATTCGACAGTCCATACTTATGCACGCAAAAGACAAAGGAGAACTCTGTAGACAGTAGAAAAGACGCTAACCACTAAAGCAGCCATGATATTTCCTTGAGAAATACAGGGTGGCAGATTAATTACTTTTAAGTTCCCTTATCTAGACAAGAATCGAGGGCGGCAACAAAGGTAACTAGGAGAAACTGATGAATGAGTCTTTAGGGTTATAAACCAATCTATTTGTCGCTTAACACAGTCTATAGTAAAGCTGATCTCAATCTTAGCTAGAAAGATGATATATGTATAAAAAAACATCAAAGCAAATCGTCGTCAAGCGTGAACAAGATTCGATAGTACATACTTATGCAAGCAAAAGACAAAGAAGAACTGCATAGGAAGTAGAAAACATGCTAACCACTAAGGCGGCCATGATATTTCCTTGAGAAAAACGCGGCGGCAGAATAATTACTTTTGAATTCCCTTATCTAGTTGGGAATCTAGAACGGCAACAAAAGCAATTAGGAGAAACTGATGAATGAGTCTTTAGGGTTATAAACCAATCAACTAGAAGACTGGAATCAGTACCCAACATTAAACTTTCCTCTTCCTGTTTATTTTCTCTTGAACCGCACTAAGTCTCATCATTTCTAGTTGTCATTATCCCAACAATGCCATGCGCATTTAAAGAAATGGACAATAAAAAGATTTTGGAACAAATGATTTTATCCTGATGGTCACATTATTATCTAATTTCCAAAGTAAATGCAATCTATAAATTATTTGTGAAAAAATCAATCAAAGACCCATTACTCTTTTCTGGAATTTAGGTGTCAAAATGTAGAATTCATTTTCTTTTCCAAAATTTTGCATAATAATACAAACTAGTGACATTGAAAAAACATGAGGGGTCTTTGAGGGGTTGGTTTTGAAAACTGGGACAAATTTCTTCTTTACATGCAACGGTAACCATGTTAAGCGACACATTCCACATGGTAAGGAAGCGAAAGCTACTTTTTCTCGTTGACGAGAGCTTAAGGAAGGTGGCCCCAAATCCTCATAAGTCTCCTATGCTGTCCCATTTGGTGACTGATCTCCTTTTCCAAACCCTACTTTAACTTTAAACGTGATGCATGTGGAATCACTATGCGTTTTATACTTCTACAAAACTTCCATTTATTGAAATTTATTGATCCCAACCAAGATTAGTAATTATTCATGATGGAACTTACTATCTCAGGAAAATAGTACACTCACTGTTATGATTGAGGAAAAAGTCGAGGTTTCTTACCAAACGGCAAGAGAATCCAAAGCAAGCTCGGGGTTTTTGAGCAGCCCAGCAACCAACACCAATATCTGAAAGTACCACGTTTCCAAACATAGCATTACAGCCGATGCAGACGACAATTTCAAGAACTCCCAGAGGCCAGAAAACGCCTGCAAAGTGAATCCGTTCCACGTCTGCTTGCACTTGTCGCTCACTAAGATATACACAAACTGTGCCGCCACTATTACCCACCATGACAAGCTCAAAACCAAGGACGAACCAATCAATCCCATGCCCAATTTGTACACAGCGACCCAGCTTAGTAACAGGTGCACCACAAGCGTGGCCGCCGATATGCACGCGCTTGGGACTACAATGCTCTGCGCTTGCAGAAACTTTTGTATGGGAAAGTTGATAGCGTAAGCAAATATTTGTGGGATCAGACCGTAAACGAAAACGGCAGCTGCCGATGCCACGGCCGTTGATTCCCCTAGCAAGAGCAAGATTGGCTTTGATAGAGCATAGATCACAGTCACGAGGATCCCGGTGATACTCAAGACGATCGTTGCTCTTTGCAGATAAATGCCTAGCATTTCGTACTTATGGGCTCCGAAGGCCTGGCCACATAGTGTCTCAACTGCGCTTCCCATACCTAACTGCATGACCAGATGAACAAAAAGAACTGTAACGGAGGGAACCATAATTTGTCTAATAGTGGCTACATACCGTACTGGAATAGAACTGTTTATTGTCTCTTTTGATAAATATCAATATATTTGAGAATCCATAACTGCATGATTAGAAAGAAAAAGTGATACCATAAGGCCATATGCGAAGAGTTGGATGCCACTGTTGCCAAGAGAGGCTGCGGCGAGCTCCAGATTGCCAAGGTGACCGGCGAAGACTCGGGTGGACAAAGACATGAAGTTGTTGATCATATAGACGAAGACAGCCGGTGCGGCAAGGCGAAAGAGGAGCTTCAGTTCGATCCAAGTGGCCAAACGGAGGCGCTTGAAGTTCGTCAACTGGGTATCCGATAGTACCATTTCTAGTTGGGAGTCCGCCCCATGGTCCCCAGAAGAGATGGGTTTCGTTTCCACAGGCTGCGCTTGGTCAGAGTCTAAGATGGGTCGGCGCAGTTCATCTTGGGAGGCCATGTTTCCGTGATGGTTTGGTGGGGACTACGAGGCGGAAACTGGCTCACCGTGGTTTGCGAGAATACTATGCATGAGGTGGTCCCTTTATACTCCGGAAAGGGATTCCGGGGGATAAATTTGTGAGGGCTTTCCTGACAAGTCTTTGCCTTTAGCTGATGCTTGATGCGTCTATCTTCCAGTGTCGGGAATATTTGCTCTCATGTTGTTTGTCATTTCTAGTTCGTAATTTTGTGAGCATGGTGGAGAACATCCGTGTAGAAGTTATACACCATTAACGTGCAGCTTAGCAAGTCTTGGAATAAAATCTACACATCCCACACTTATTCCTTCTCTCTATGGTTGATTGGCTTCTGTCACTAAAGCTATGAGATACTCTTCTCCTTTTTTGTTTCTCTTGCTTTTTCGTATACCTACTTTTCTAGATGCACTTTTTGTGTTAATTTACTCTTCCTTAGGTGCGATACTGGTTGGTAACTGTCTCCATCTTCACAAGCTTTAAAATGACTGGAAGACTGAGAGTAAAGCACCACGGAAAGTGGCTTGTCTGACCAGCGCTGATATTGTATGGCTGGGCGTAGATGTACCTGTCTAAATAAACGTTGTTGAAGCAGTAAAAAACAGGGAAAGTCACTTTACAACAGTCAGGCATCAATCAGAACTTCATTTGGTAAAGCGTAAAATAATAATGTAATCGTTTCTGATAGTCTCGGATCTCCGTATACTTGAAAAAATGGAAGGATAGAAAGGAGAAGGTTACCTTATGTTTGTCCTCCGGATTCAGAGTCCTTCATACTCGCACAGAGTGTAAAGGCTTATGAGCAGGAAGGAGAAGCCGAGGGGTTGACTTTTACTAATGATTAATATATATTTTTTAAGTCATACACTTAAAAAAAATAAAAAAGGGAGAGGTGTAGAATCTCCGACCTATTGGCTGACGGGTGGAAACTCCTTGGCCTACCACATAATTGTACTTCTTATATGTAATTTTTCTTTTCTCAAATCCTAACTATTTTTTATAATGTTAATTTATTGTAATAAGAGAGAAAACGATGTACTTTCGTATTGGCAGCAAGACGTCATTTTCTTTTGGGATATCTTTGAGATTTTTTCCTTATTGTGGACGGTTTTCTTGTAATTATGCCAATGTCATTCCTATGTGATGCAGTGTCGTTTTGGCTGTTTGTATACAATATCATTTTAATTTGGATGTCATCGTTCAGTAACGGAGAAAATACGAGAGAAAATGTGTGGGAAAGTCAAGTAAGAAAAAATTTCTCAGGCCCTCCGTGGATGTAAAGATTTTGCTCAAACCAACTAATATCTTGTGTGTACTATTTGTGTGTTGTTCGCTCTCGAAACCCTAACATATTTGAGAATCCTAATATGCCGAATAAGAATCACTTCCCTATCATTTTTCTATTTAATAGTACGAGCATAAGAGAGATCTTCAAGCTTTTATTTTTCCATTTTTTTTCTCTGGTTTATTTAGTGTCTTGATGAGCCAGCCACATGTTGGGAAGCCCACAAATCATCCTCACTCGAGCACAAAATAATCAAATTGGGGATGTGGTCCAAGAACGATGGACCATCAGACGACTTGATAATGGACCTTCACATATATTCTTGTCAGTCTGTAATGATCGACTGTTTCGGGTCTATCTACTGCTAAACCGGGCAGTGAACTTTTGCAACCCGTATTCAATGATATTTTCAGCTGTTTACTACTGCCTCCTTGTCCTCCCACTTGTCCAATCGCTTCTTGGCGGACTCCACCTGAAATGTCAATTCCCACATTATTTACAACTACTAGTCCAAAGTCACACGACTCGACTTTTGGTGTTGAGAAGTTACTATTTGTAACCAAATAGTCAACCCAGTGAAAATTAGATGGGTTTTGCCACTGCATTCATGACATGTTTGCGGTACAAAAAGGACCATTGTGAGACAGCTGTGGCTTTGATCGCTTTGCTGAGATTGATGTATGGAACATTGGATAAGTAGTTGATAGAGCTTACCTCTTTGTTCCAGTCCGTGCGAAAAGTTACCCACAGTAAAATGATGGTCTGCATTGCGGTCCCTCCTATCATCCCTGACCATATCCCCTGTAATGCACATAAGGCACAATTATTTCATTGTGTGAAACTATTTCACTTCACTAACCTTTATTTGCAGCAATCATTACACAAAAGTTTTCATCAGGACATGGAAGTTACCTTAGCGCTGAGGTCGAACTTGAAGCCAAGAAGGCAACCCAGTGGTATTCCAATTATGTAATAACATCCTATGTTCACGTATGCCACAAATGCTTGCCATCCACATCCAACAGCCACCCCTACAATTAAAAGGCTTCTTGACATAATGGTCGGAAATTTAGTAGTCATGAATTCATGTCATAAATAGTTGAAAATGTTCTTGTTAGTAATTGAATGCTTGGGAGTCAAGTCCCATAAGCTGAATTAGATTTCTAATAAAACCGACGGACGCTATTGTACCTCCTGAAGGAGCAACCAAGGTCCAACGCTTGTACCTGTCGGCTTTTTGGTGTGCGAACTACCCACATCAAGATGATGTTGTGTTCGCAGAGACAACCCCCCAACCCCGCCTTTGGCTGGCACTGTTACTTTTATGTGGCTTGTATAGCAAACACACATACATCAAATATTAACAATATCAAGGACTTTATGTGATTTAGAATAAATAAGTTCCTACCTCTATAAAAAGACATCAACTTATCACTTTAGGGAGATTTCAATAAACATAAGAATCGCTGCAGAATTGTTTTTTTTTTCTTTCTAATGACTTTATCTCTTTATTTACTGTTATTGTTCCCATAATTTAAAATTATTACTTTATTATAAACCGTCATCCTAACTTCACTCATGACTACTCTACACAAGTAACATACCACACACCAACAACCCTCTTCATCAGCAGCAGTAGAACTCTTGGGCAACAATAGTTCCAGGCTTTTCTTTGTTTTTTTTTTTTTAATTTTTTATTTCTATGTCTTGTTACTCTTTGCTTTTCTTTCCAGCTCCTGGACCAGAAATGGGTCAATTACTACCCAAATAATATATATATATATATATATATATATATATATATATATATATATCTAAGTTTTGTTTCTTTTGGAATGGTAAGCTTTGAGTTTCTTTTTCTAGAGCTATAATCTTTTAAGTTTCTTCTTTCAAAGCTATGATCTTTTAGTTTCTTCTTTTAGAGTTATGTTTTTCAGATTCTTTGTTCGGAGTTATGAATTTTTTATTTCTTCAATTTTTGTCATTTCTTTTGTTATGTTATTTTTAAAAAATGAACTCTAACAGAAAATGACAATGAATTTGAATACTATCAGGATCTTCATCTTCCAATTTCTTTAACATATATTTCTATCATATGTTATTCATAGATTTTTTTTTAAAGTAATTTTCATGAGAAAGTTTAAATGATTATTTCTTAAGGACTTGACACTCAGAGATAGAAGAAAGTATGCAGATCATACTTTGTCATTGAGAAAGCTAAGGAGGGAATGATCAAAACTGAATATATTCATACTTAGAACTAACAAATAAATCTTCTTGCAAATGTTTTCTGTTAGAGACAACTTCATTTTCTGCTAAGCAAACTAGTGCATATAATGTTTACTACTTAAGGGGAGCATTGAGAATCAAGCTTTTGATAATTGGTTATTAACTGGTCTTAGATATTTGTTGGTTGGATGTTTGTTAGTTCTTAGGTAGTTCTTAGTTGAAAAATCAGTTAATATGCTATCAAAATTATTTTCACGGAAAGATGTTTCACTCTAATCACATATATGAACATTTTTCAATTTATTTATTTTTATAAATTGAGTACTCATTAAATACATAAAATGCAAACATCATCCCTAAAATATGTTCAAGTAAAGAAGTCCTTACCAGATAAGACTGGTTGAATTCCATTGAGAATGAGAGTGGCTGCCAAGTATGGGCAAAGGTCTGAGACTGCATTAGCCACAATTTCTCCGCTGGTGATGGCATAGCTTATTTTGTGACGTAGCGCAAGCACAAGCATAGCTTCCAAGACAGCAATAATCAAAGACGCCAAACTGACGATCACAACAGCAAATGCTGCAGACTTGGGATGGCCAGCCCCCAGCTCATTGCCAATCCTCACACTGTCTCAGACCTTAAAAATAAGTTGGGTTCAAGCAAGATTGCTTGAAGCAAAATTGACTTAAGGCAAAGATATTGCCTCGTAAATGTTAGAAATAAAAGGTGAAACCCGATTTTTCGGAAGAGCTTCGGTTTTTATTCTTGAAATAAAAAAAGCCTTGGTGTTCTTCTTAAAAAAATGTAAATGCCTATTTGATAGCCTATGAAATTGAAAGTCATGCCAAAAATTTCTCTCCATAAACTATGTGTAAGCAATTCAATTCGGGTTAAATGAAAGACATGGCACACTGTTACCTTTTAGATTGTTCATAAGTGAAATTAAAATTCAAAAAGTTTTTTTTTTAATTTTTAAATTTTTTTATACATAAGTAAAACTAAATTTGATTCCGAGACCAAAATCTATTTGACCTAAATAAAAAAAAGATATAATAACCATGTAATGAACTTGGTAATAACACTAATAATTAAAATTAATTGCAACTATGACTCACCTTGCGGCAGCACTAAACCCAACGGCAGCCAAGAACGACAACCCATTAATAGCCATGCTTCATAGAATGAAAAATTGTCAACAATTTATAATATATATTTTAATAAAGCCAAAGTATTTATCTTCGGAACACTTTACAAGACCAACATAATGATATCAGGATGATAGATCAAATGCATGATGACAGCATATCAAGAAGCAGTCTCTCTTTATGTAAATGGTAGGCTAATATAAACTTTATGTGACACTGCCAAATCATCATAGCAACAATAATTACTGCTTTGTCAATGGTGGAGACCACCTTAAGGTATGAGACACACTAACTCCTAACCATCACTGGCGAATATAACATAAGTAACAGGAACCAACTCCTGCTTTTTTCTGTTTGGAAAAAGCACTTTATCATTTTTCCTGTCTCTAGACGCACGGGTTAAACTTTCTTCTATTTATTTTATCATCTTATTGATGTGAAAGACACTAAAGAAATCAAGAAAAAGAAAAGTAGTACAGAGGATTAATTAAAAAGAAAGGTTGTCCAACTTTAGTTACACCAACTTTAGTCATCAAAGCAAACCCTCGTCAAATGTGAGGCAAGAGAAGATAGCATGTACTTTATGAGTGGAAAAAACAAGGAAAGCTCTATAGAAAGTAGGAGATGTGCCACGCATTATGGCAGACATGATATGTACTTGATAAATGCAGGGTGGCAGTGAAATTATTTTCCAAACCCCTTATGTGATTTGGGAATCGAAAAGGCCAACAAGGCTAACAAGGAGGCACTAATGAATGAGCCTCTAGGGGACTGGAATCAGTCTCAAGTGCCACACCTTTTCTTTTGTTGTTTACTGTAACTTTTCAGTTGAACCGCACTATGTCTCATCATTTCTACTTGTAATCCATCCAATAAATCACATCGATCATGTGAAATCACGGATAAGGTAAAGAGTATGGAAATAAATCATGTGACCCTAATTATCATATTTTTTTCCTCATTTTCAAAATATTGTGGATCTAGATGTGATCTACTAATTTCTTACGCAAAATAAATTGTCAAAGTAACATTAATCAATTCTAGAATTTAGTGTTAAAATATAGAGTTCATTTCCTGACCTAGAATTTATCATGATTATACTTTTGGTGTCTAAAGCTAGAGAATTCAGGTTTTGAGAATTGACGGGTGAAATTCATTTTAACATGGAATAACAATCTTTTTAAATGAAAAAGTTAAAATGAGAATGGAGTGAAAGCAACTTTTTCTAATTGACAAGGTGGCCCGGTGACCCTCAACAAAGTCTCCTGTCCTGTCCCATTAGGTAAGTAGTCCTTTTCCAAACTCCTACTTTAACTTCAAATCTGCTTCATATGGAGTTAGTTGGCTTCTTACATACACTACATAATTAATTTGTCTACACTTATTGACCCCATGTAAATCAGCCATTATTTGAGAAGACATTTAGCACGTCAAGAAAAAGATAGACAGGCTCCAACTGTTACGTTGAGGAGTCGAGTTTTCTTACCACACGGCTAGAGAATCCAAAGCAAGCTCGGGGTTTTTGAGCAGCCCAGCAATCAAAATTAGAATCTGATAGTACCACGTTTCCAAACACAGCATCACAGCCGATGCAGCCGATGATTTTAGGAACTCCCATAGGCCAGAAAACGCTTGCAAACTGAGGCCACTCCATGTCTGCTTACACTTACTGCTCACCAAAATATACATGATCTGTGCCACCACAATCATCCAGTACGACAAGCTCAACACCAACGACGCACCAATCAAACCCATCCCCAATTTGTACACTGCAAGCCAGCTTAGTAGCAGGTGCACCACAAGCGTGGCTGCCGAAATGTACGCACTTGGGGCTACAATGCTCTGCGCTTGGAGGAACTTCTGTAAGGGAAAGTTAACAGCGTGAGCAAATAGTTGTGGTATTAGACCGTAAACGAAAACTGAGGCTGCTGATGCGACGGCCGTTGATTCCCCTAGTAAGAGCAAGAGAGGCTTTGATAAAGCATAGATCCCAGTCACGAGAATCCCAGTGAGAGTCAGGACGAGCGTCGCTCTTTGCAGATAAATGCCTAGCATTTCATACTTGCGGGCTCCGAAGGCCTGGCCACAGAGTGTCTCAACTGCGCTTCCCATACCTAACTACTCAACCAAATGAAACAAAAACAAACGTATGAGAGGCGACCATTTCCTTTGTCTAATTGTGAATACACGCCGTACTTGAATAATTCATAATGAAAGTCATAACTTTCAGAACACTATAATAATAATTTTTGACAAGATTAGCATCGGCCTTTTTAATACACGCAGGAATAGACAGCTTGAATGTATATGCTTGTCTGTAAAGATGTATTTCATGAAATGATACCAAGAGGCCGTAGGCAAAGAGTTGGACGCCATTGATGCCAAGAGTGGCGGCAGCGAGCTCAAGATGGCCAGAGTGACCGAGGAAGACTCGGGTGGACAAGAACATGGCGTTGTTGATAAGGTAGACGAAGACAGCCGGTGCAGCCAGCCGTAAGAGGAGCTTCAATTCGATCAAGGTGGCCAACCAGAAGCGCTTGAAGGACTGTAATTGGGTATCAGATAGCACCTTTTCCAGCTGAGAGTCCTCTACATGGACCCCAGAAGAGATGGGTTGTCGTTCCCGTTCCAGTGGCTGCCCTTGTTCAGAGTTTATGATGGTTTGGTGGAGCTCATCTTGGGAGGCCATGGTTCAGTTGTGGATTTCGATACATAAGGTGGTCCTTTTATAATGCGGAAAGAGATTCAGGAAATAAAATTTGAGAGGCCTTTCGTGAGAGGTCTGCCTTTTGCTGATGCTTGATGTGTCTGTCCTGCTATGAGGTATCTCCCATCATATAGTTTGTCATTTCTAGTTCGTAGCTTTTTGAGCTTGATGTGAGGTCTTCCATTTACTTGATAATTAGAAAGTCTTGGTATTTTATGCACATATCCCATCTTACACTTTCTCTCTACGTTTGACTGGCTTCCCTCACCAAATCTATGAGAGACTGATTTTCCTTTTTGACTCTTTTATGAATCAACCATTGGTGTTAAATTACTCTTTTTTAGGTGCTTCACAGGTTGGTAGATTTCTTTTTCCTCATTGTGAAATTTCAATCCAAAACCGATTAACTATAGGTATAGAGACTTTACATTATATAAAGCATGTACTTACACTTAACTAACTAATGTGGGGTAACTATATCTTTAATACTCTTCCTCACATGTAGGCTAAGTATATGAAGAACCAAGTACACTCAATTAGTTTTAAGTGTTACATGTGATGAATAGAAGTCCTACTCTAGGGCCAACATAAGGGAGGACAAGGTATAAGAAGAACCATATGTCTTTGATATTAAGTGAGATTCTAACTCAAAACTAATTGGTAATGGATGGAGAGACTTAACATTATATAAATTATGGTGACTATGGCCAACTAACTAATGTGAGATAATCATATCTTTAACACTCTTCCTCATGTATAGGTTAACACAAGCACTGTATATACATAGATAAAAGGGTTGGATATGAATTAACCTACTAAGGGCGATTGGATTGAACTATATTTATTTTTTTATTTAAATTTTCTTTCAAATAAAGCATATACAGCAAATATTAAAGAACATATAAAAATGTTTAGGTAGTTTGGTCCAAGACACTTAGACCTATGTCTACCCCATCCTTACCAATAGCTAGGAGGACTCTTCTTAAAATATGGAAGCATTCTTAAATTTAGTATACCTTAATTTCTATTCATGAAATAGAAATTCTTACAATACACTTTGAACCCACAAAAATTAGCTTATTTGGCCACACAAAACACACAAGCCACACTTGGCTTGGTTACAAAAAATTTAAGCCCCACATTACCTATAAGATACTCCAAATTCGGTAGTCCAAAAGTTTTATAAAACGTTCTTGATGGAAAAAATTGTGAAACACAAAATGCCTTAATCCACAGCCGGCTTAATACACCTCTTTATAGCCAAACATGACTATCAAACAAATCAACACAAAGGCCACACACAAAGCCTTTATACAATCCTTGACAAAGCCATGCATGGCTTTAACAATATACAATATCATGAACATTGAATTTATAGTTTTAAATAATCAAACTCTTTATTATGAATGCCTTTATATGATGTTAGGTCTCTTTAACACTAAACTAAGGATTTTGGTATGGAAATGCAAAAAGGGAGTCAAGGAATCAAAGACAATCTATAGAGGGAGGACACAAAAAAAGCTGCAAGATGTTTCTTTTTCATACATTCAGACTAAAGATAGCGTCCATATACGGATTTAGAGGTTTTAAAGGGCAAAGGGCAGTATGCGACGTGTTTTATAATGTACAGAACACTAAGCCTAAGTGCTCAATAAAGCACATTGCACTAATAGATATTGTATTGCTAGATGAACATATAATTTCTAATAAAAATTCACCGTAACATAAAAATAGATTTTCGCCATACCATGTTCAGGCATCGAACAGAACTTCATTTGGCAAAAATGGGTATAAGAATGTTGTAGAATCGGCAGTCTCGGCTTTCCATATCCTTGCCAAATCAAAGGATAAAAGGAGAAGGTGACCTATTTTTGTCCTTCTGACTCATTCCTTCATCTCCCACAACGTTTAAGGCATTGCCAATGCACCCCAAGTTTTGGAATGGAGAATAAGGCTCGTGATTAGAAAGTTGCTTAACATGGAGAAGTGCAGGGGATTGGCTTTTGGAATAAGATAATGCACGTAATAAGGGTTTTACTAAGGCTGCTTGAGCCACGTGATTATCCACTGTCACAAACGTGATTGGTGAGAAAACTAAACCCAAAGCCACAAGAGACAGAAGATTAGAGCCCAAGAAGAAGCTTCCTAAGAAAGGCCAAAGTGGAAATTTGGGAGAATTTTTAAGTATTGCTTTCTTGAAGAGTTACAATATATAATAGCCTTATTTACCATACTTGTGTGGAACAACTAATAAGGAATAATATTTACACTATTATCAGGAAATATTTTCTCATAACATCAATATATGCTATTCCTATAATCATGTACAAATGTATTTATGATCTTACTTCTCAAGTTGGGGTTTGTAGATGTCAAAAATGTTAAGCTTGCTTAATAAATATATGTGTTATCTATAACATAAAGACTTTATAAAGATGTCCACTACTTGCTCGATGGTCTCAATTTTTCTTGTTTTAGTCATAGCCTTTTTTAATCTTGTTTTTAATGAAATGACAAATAATTTTTATATGCTTCATTTTATCATGAAACACTAGATTCGTTGCAAGTTTAAGTGCAACATCATTGTTGTAAAATGAGGTATGCCCCTCCAATTTTCACTCAAAGATCCTAAAGTAAAAAACATATCCAAATATCCTTATACACCATACTTAGCATGGCTTAACATTCCAATTCAACTAACAATCTTGAGAAAGTAGATTGCTTCTTTGCTTTCAATGATAATAGTGATTCTCCCAATTTATATATAATGTTGTGGGAGATCATTTGGACATGGGACAAGTTTCCTAGTTTTTACCATAATAGTTTGACTCTCTAGATTACATTTTATAGATAGAAGTAAACCCAATTTAGAACATCCTAAATTTTTTTAAGACTTTCATGACTATATCCATAAGAAATTACTCGGTATAAGTATTATGGAAACCTAAGAAGGTGGAGTTGAATTAAGTTGTGGTATATTTCAATCACCTCAAAACTTAACCATGTTTGTTTAATATTTGCAACACAATTAATAAACAATCTCAATATCAATCAAACTAAAACAAGTGCAGAATATGAAAAGATAGAGAGAAAAAAACGACAATTATATATGGTTAGTTTAAGGATGATTCTACTTACCCAGAATTTATGTCCATCTCTCCCTCAAGCAAACGTGATTGCGAGGAATCCTATTTACACAAAGCACTACATGGGCATATGCCACTTAACATGGATTTCTTATAACCTGAGAAATCCCACATCATAGCAGCTACATGTTGCATGCCGATAGGTCTATACAACTTATTCTAAAAGGGTGTCAACCACACCTAAGCTCAATGACTTACAAGATTTTAGGGATATCACAATTATATGAACTTGAGTTTGTACTTATTCCAAAACTAGACTTATGAACTCAAGTTTGTCATTGGTATACCATAGGTCTATGAATTCCCAAACTTCACAGATGAATTTTTGCCATTTAGCATGCAACCCATGTGATAATATAAGATACCAATAGAACTATGAGTTATATAAGATGCTGATTATATTAAACAGCAAGCCATTTTGCTCAGAATATTTTCACAAATATGATGGTTTTTCAGTGAGGTGCAAAGTAAATATAATCGCACAAAATTCAGCGAACAATTTAGAAACAATATCTTCAAGAGTTTGCCCAACACATGAGTTTATATACTTCAATATGTTTCTTAAGTATTTGTAATCAACCCACAAGTACCACAACACAATTTGAAATATGTGATACCTTTGTTTTGATCAGAAGAATCAATCAATTTGCATTAAAACAAGCGCAAATAGTCAGATTTCTTAAACTACATGAAAAATGCATGTGACAAGTACCCGTGAGCTTCAATCTCAAAATACAATCTCTATGTGCGATGAAAATTAGGGAAAATAGGATAGACCAAATTTCGATTCTCCCATAAGTGTTTTGAGAATAAGATTGTCGCAAATGATCACGTTTTTGTTTGTAAAAAGTACGACTTTACATTGCTGTTTTTCTCACAGTTTTGAGAACTTATTGCACTGTTCTCTTGCTAAAACTTCGTCTCAACAGAGCACGTTGGAGAGCAAAGAGCCGTTAACTCACACATTTATAATTGTTGAAGTGTGTCAGCTTTTTTTTTTTTTAAATGGAGCATTTGAGAGAAAACTTGCATTTTTCCTCTTGTTTCTGTTGTTCGTGCATGCGTGGTCATGAGAGAGGTTTTCCTTTTTCTTTTCCAGCCGGTAATGTGCAAGTCACGTGACTTACTTAACCACGTTGGGCTTGGGCTTGAAATGGGTTTAGTTTGACAACACATGTATTTTGGCCCAATATGTACATAGTCTGGCAAACAAATATATTTAACCTAAACCCTTTTCTAGACCAACACATTTTCAACCCAACAAGAGAGGGAATTAGAATTTTTTTTCTTAAATTTAATACTTTTCCTTTTATTATTATTATTTGAAAAAACATTATAAATAAAAAGGCCTTGTATTATTTGAAAAAACATTATAAGTAAAAAGGCCTTGTATTAGTTTTCTTTTTGACAAATGTTGTATATGTAAAATCATTTTGAGCAATTTACTTTTTGTCAATCATCAAGCTAATGTCAAAGAATACACATGTTCTTAAAACTTGGGAGTTTAGATGAACTGGTTAAGAATTAAAACTACATAATATATGTCTAATCTTGTCATAATGAGATATATTAGCTCATCCACTAGTCTTTGTAGCTTAAAGAGTCATCCAACAATAGCTTAGATTCTAGTGATATGATTTCAACATAACGCTCAAATGCTTTATGCTTTGCATTATGTTCTATAGGGATGATTGGTTGTTTATAAATATATAAAAATGGCTTGTAAGTTAATCTTAGGTGCATACTTACATTAGTTGAGGCATACGACTTCATCTATGCAATTTATTTCTATTTCCAAAAAATATTTTGAAAGGCCCATGTCCTTTATGTAGAATGTAAAAAGAAAGTCTTCTTGAGATTTTTATTACAAACTCATCATTGCCTACAATCAAAATATCATTAACCTAAATGAGTAGGCAAGTTCGAGCCCCTATGGCTTAGTGACACCTGGGGGATTAAAATACATATGAGTGGTGGGCGGTTGGAGACTCTCCCTTCCCCTACTAAATCCTCTAAGATCCTTTCTATCCCCACCACCAATAAAAAAAATTAAAACATAAACAAAAAAAAATGAGGAGGTAAAAATAAGTTATTCCTTTTGTTCATGTGAAGAGTGCATAGTCATGCTTTGATTGTTTATAATTAGCAATTATGGGGTTAGTGACAAGTCGTCCATTATCAAGATATTTGAGATAATATAGGGAATTCCATAAGTGGCGTACTCTATGTTCCCTTTGACTATTATTTTTATAAGCAAATTCATATAGTTCTTTTCATTTAAATCTCTATGAAAAAGGCATTGTAAATGTTAATCTAGTAGAGATTCCAATTGTGAGAAGTGGCTATGGACAAAAAGGAATGAATTTTAATTCCTAGTATTGGAGAGGAGGCCTCTTGATAGTTTAAGCCTTTCTTTTGAGTAAATTTTTCTGCTATTTAGCAAATATTGTAACATTTAACTATATTATATGCTTTATACTTGATCCTCTACACCCAATTGCATTCAATGAATTCAAAACTAACAAGCAATGACACCTCTTCATGTAGAAATTGATAAGTTGATTGAGTTAGGGAAGCATCAATCTAAAGATTGGATTTGAGGAAGGGAAGACTTCCGCATGACATGATGTCTCAAGTATTAAAGAATCTCCAAGTGGCTAGATCATAAACCTATTATCTCATTTGTAGAGTAGGATATCCTATAAAAATACAATGTGTGGCTTAATAAGATAATTTATCTTAAAAGCCTACCATAATAGTATAACAAATGCATACAAAAACTCACAATTTTGGGATTTTGGTACTTTGTTGAGGGAAGCTCATAAGGAGTTTGTCCTTTAAAGATTCAATTCAATATTTGATTTATTAGGCAAGCGACATTGACTACATAACCACTTCAAATATTCTTTGATTTGAGCTTGAAATTTAAAGGCTTAAGTAAGCTCCAAAAGGTGATTATACTTGTATTCTTCCCTTTATTTTATTGTAGAGTATAAGGGTAAGAATTCTCATGAAAAGTGTCATAAAAAAGAAAAAAAATGAAGCAACTCATAGTTAAAGAAATCACATGCATCATTATGCAAAAACATTGTATAGACATAAAAATTAGGTATAAATAGAGGAATAAAAATGAGTGAGATGCACAAATACATGAGATTTTGGAATATAGAAGAAAAACCCATGTGCCATGAAAATAAACTTTGAAAATAGTTATAAAAAATAAAAAATAAAAAGAAGAAAAATAGAAATCTTTCGTGTTGTGGTATGCGATAGAATCCCCATATGCTGAGATGGAAGAGTGAAAAAGGTGCAAGGGCATGAGATGTACTCAGTATAAAATTGGCAAATGATTGTTTTGTAAGAGTGCAAATAAGAGACTTAGGATAATGAAAAAGATGCATTATGACCAAGTAGTAATAAAAAAGCAAATAGAAATATTTTATTGATATTGACACTACAAATAGTGCTCATATTGGATGGAATACAATGAGATTGAAAAAAATTAAAGACATACTCTTACCATTGTGTTTTGCTAAATTCTTAGCCAACCAATTTATCTTACAATAACTCCTCCCAAAATGGCTATTAGCATTCTCTTTGATTATGCCATGAGACCTCTAAATACCATGAAGAAATAAGATCAAATATAGAAGTAAAACAAACTAGTACTTGAAGTGCATCACCAAATGTCCTCCAAAGTCATTGTGCCAATCCATTATGCATAAAGACATAATCCAAAATCTCTTTTTTGCCATTGTTGGAACAATAACACTTAGATGCCAATTGGATTCCCCTTCTTTGCATATTACATTCAATAGGGAAAGTATGGCTTATTATATAATGTAGCATAAGTACAACCGCTACTTCCAATATAGTAATAATTGTTAGAAAATAAGGGTTTTGTTGTGACAAAAATATATTTGTAAATATAATTCTTGAAATATGTTTTTCATAGGTACAAAAAAAAATTATAAGAAGTAAAAGGTATACAAATTATAATATCAATTAATGATATTATAAAGTAATCAGGTTCCTACATTCTTTCATAAAATATCTTCTTAAAGTGATTTTTGAGAAATATATTTGTGTATGATGCCAAAAATATATTAGAACATTTTTTTTTAAGAAAAATAATACTTGGCTTTATGCACTTGTAGGAACACGAGGAGCCTTGATTCTAGCTTGCTTTTAATTCTAGCTAAGATATATATTACACCAAAATATGAACTTACTAAAAGCTCATATTATTGGATCGTGCTTACATTATTAGACTATGTTCTGATTTTTGGACCTTGCTGATAGTATTGGACTGTAATTACCTATACTGATTGGACGTTGCTAATAGTATTGGACTGTAATTACCTATACTGATTGGACCTTGTTGATGATATCATACTGTAATTATGTGTTGGACTTTACGCTACTGGACCACTGAACCATGACACGGCCCACATTTGATGTAGAAGCCCTACTTGCTTCTCACTCTGATCACTTGATGCTATGGCATTGTCTAACCTATCAGAGGCGTATTTGCTACAACATCGTCTAACTTATCAGAGGCGCATTAACTACGATGTCATTTAACTTATCAGAGGCACGCATAAGAGAGGTCTCGATTATGTGCCCTAGCCACTGCCTTTCGAAGATAAACAAGCCTTCGGTGACACCTTTGTTCTCTCTAGCGTCGAATCCTAATGAGGGGATTTTGGAGGAGAGTGGATGTCAGAACTGTTGGATTAAAGCTCTAAGAAGTGATGTGAGGTCGATTTGATAGATGGTTTATTGTTCCTGACGGAAAGAAGGCTATAGCTAAGGTTTGATCTAAAAAGCCCTAAATTTGTTCTCTATTTAAAGGGGATGCATGCGTAAAGAGATTGATTGATGATCTATAACCATTTGAAATGTTCTCTTTACAAAAAAACAATCTTTTGAGCTCACTCATTACTTAATTCAAGTTCGCTCATCTCTTGGTGACTCACAGGGGTTCGGTGATATTTAGTCATTCGGCTTATTCTTTGATTATCTAATTGATTATAGCTTGTATAACATTATTTATGTGCTGATTACATTTAAAAATATTCATTGCACATAAATATTGGAAAAAATCTGAAACCCTAATTTATTGAAATTGGAGATTTTGTAATAGGAGCTTTGAACTTTGTTATCTATACTTGAATAGCTCCTCTGATTAGCAATATCCCTCAAACTACCATATTATTTAGATTTGCTTATGTACATGATCTTTTGATCATAATTTGTATTCGAACTTAAGAATTCATTTGAGAAGGAATTATTTTGATTAAGGAGAATGTTTTCTCCTAATCTGGTTAAGTAAAGGAGATTTTAATCGACTGGATTAAAGAAAAAGAGAGTGGACGTAGGACTCAAGAATTGAGTGTCGAACCACCGTAGTAAATTTAATCTTTCTTTTGTTACTCCTTATTGATTTGAATATCTCCTAATGTTTGCTACTTATTATTATATTAATTATTTGGTATTAACCAATTAGGTCATTTGATATATATATATAAGTGTGAAAAGATTCTATATAACTTGCTGTCTAATTTAGAAGTAAAGCAAAATTTGATTGAAATTTGCCTTCCTGTTACTAGTGCTATTTATATGACTTGTTTAAATAATTGGATTGAATTTTTTACTGGTAACAATAGTATATCATTGTCGGTTTAACAATTCAACCCTCCTTCTTGTTAAGCCATAAAACCTAACAATAATAAAAGACACTAAATTGATGATGACGACATTGAAAGCTATAGACTTAGGATAATTAGCCTTCAACCCCTTGTTTACCCTCATACTATCTTAGTCAAATCATGTTTTAGTCATGATTCTTGATGTAAAAATCAATTTACAAAGAAGATAACTAAACTTAAATATATGTTTATTAGTAAAAGATAAAATCACATCAAAAGGCTTATTCCCACATTAGGCTAAATTTTCTCATGAAGTAATTGCTTATGCCAAAATGAAAGAGGCAAGTGGAGTCTCTGTTGGTATTAATACATAGAGAACCTACCTAACACATTGCCGTATTAAGCCCAAGAATCATGCTCAATATATTGTATTTATTATGTAAATATTGTTTCTTATTATTAGTTAGGTTTGCCCTCTGTAAATGTATTACTTCAATTGTATAGAATTAATGGTGAATGAATAGAGATCACCTTGCACACTCTGGCTTTCCCTTCCAGTATCTCTCTTTCTTATATGGTATCGTAGCCTTCGTTCCTATAACACCTTCTGCCAATTTTTTTTTTCAGCCATGAAGTGAATTGCAAGTTAATCCTTCCTTTTTTTTCTCTCTATTTTCACATAATTCACCTTTTTTTTCCACTTTATATTTTTATCCCCCATTTTTCCCAAAATTACCATGATACCCTTATTCTCTTTGGAACCCTCGCCGCCCCAATCCAAGCTCTCTCCGCCGCCCCCATCGAAACCCTAGCCACTACTATTGCTTCCTATGGCCAATCTGACCTTATCTTCAGCTTCCTCTACCGTTCCTCCAACTGTTTCCATGGTCAATCACAACCCATACCTTTTTACCCCCGCCAATTTACAACCCATCAACATCGTATCTAAGAAACTGCCCAACGAAGCCAACTGGGGGATTTAGGCCTCTCAAATTCGCATGGTTTTCCTCATCCATAACAAACTCCCGTTTCTCATCGGAGCCCTACCTCATCCGATTGATGATGTAGAAGCGGCTGCTAAATGGGACTAATTCCAAGCTGCCCAGAAAACTTGGCTTTTCCATTCCGTCGATTCCCACCTCTAGAGCATGGTTTCATGCCTCGACATCGTCGACATTATCTGGGCCACCCTTCACAACAGTTTTGCCAAAATCTCTAGCACTCAGAAGTTTTCACTATAGTAAGCCATTAGCAACCTTCACCTCGCCAATGGTGCCTCTAGAGATGATCTCACTGCCTTTTATGTGTGCCTCAAGGATTTTCGCGGTGAACTCAAGGCTCACGACCCACCAACCCGGTGTGACTGCGGCAAATGTCAGTGTGATGTCAATTGGCAGCTTCAGTCCAAAGATCAAGAAGATTTCATGATGCAGTTCTTCCTCACGTTACTGGAAGAATTTATCACTATCTGGAGCAACGTGCTTTCTCATGAAGTGCTACCATCCGTGGAGAAGACCTATGCCCTGGCCAAATAGGATGTTCATTAAAGGTCCTAACATGATGGTCAGAACCCCACCGACGACAATAACGCCTTCCACACACACTAGGAGAACTCTCCTACGCCCCATTTGGGTAGGTGCGCTCATGGGTCTGTAGGATCCTGGCCCACTAACCTAAGCTCACCTGCACCTGGGCTCGACTCTACTTCAGGCCCACGCAGTCCAACCCCTTCTCCTACTGCGGTCTTCCCAGCACAACAAGCCACTTGTAGCTACTGCAAAAAGCCCAACCACACCGAGGATGTTCGTTACCAGTTAGTGGGCTACCCCACTGACTCCTGGCCCAGGCCTCGTGGAGGCCCTCGCCGCTAGACTAGGCCTTTAGCCTATAATGCTACCACGGATGGGGGGAAGCCCATGCCACCTTTGGGCCTCCCAATTTTGGTTTTGGGCTTTCCTCTTCACCATCCCTTATGCCTCTCCACGGCCCTACTTATTTGGCCCCCAGCATTATGGGCCCTATTCCTCCCAGCCTAGGCAACGTCTATAAGGGCTCCATTGGACTCAACCTCACCATTGACCAACAACAGCGGCTCTTCACCCTTTTCAACCAAGTAGGCCCATTAGACCCATTTTCAAGTATTGTTTCTTCCCTTACTACTCTTATTTCATCTCATTGGATTATTGATTCAAGGGTAAGTGACCATATCACTTGTAATTTAAATTTATTAAGTTCATATCATCCATGTGCTGCCCCCCTCCACATCACTTTACTTGACCACTTCACCAGCCCTGTCACACACATTGGCCATTGTCGTCCTCACCCTAACCTCCATTTAACTAACATTTTATTTGCTCTTCACTTTTAACACAGTTTACTCTCTATCCAAAAACTTACCCACGACAATAATTATGTTACTTTGTTTTTCGATCAATTTTGTATTTTTCAGGACTGTATGACTAGGGATCTAACTAGGCTCAGCAAGGTTAATCATGGGCTTTATTTTCTATGTTTTGATTTCCCAAACATTTTTGTTCTATTTTTTTTTCTGATTATTTACTTTCCTTAAAAAGTACTCTTTGTACTCCTAAACAGTCTACTACTTGTAATTCAATTTTTATTAATAATATTATTTCTTATTCTCTTTTGTATCAATGTTTTGGTCACTTTTCCCTTTGAACTTTTTCCTCTCATGGGTGCTCTCTTCATTGCCCATCATCTTTTTCTTGTCTTATTTGCCCTTTGGCTAAACAAACTCGCTAACCTTTTCCCACACGTTACTCCACTATCCAGGCTCCTTTTGAGCCTGTTCACATGGATCTTTGGGGTTCACATCGAACACCCACCCATGATGGTGCTTGTTATTTTCTCACAATTGTTGATGATTTTTCTTGTGTTACTTGGACTTTTCTTCTTAAAACTAAAAGTTAAGTTTTTTCTAAAATCTAATTTTTTATACACATGGCTCCTACCTAATTCGGTCATCTTGTTTGTAGGATTCGTTTCGACAATGGCACTGAATTTTTTTCATCCGAGTGTCTTTTTCTCTCTCTCAGTGCAACATCCTTCATGAAACTTCTTACATCTACACACCTCAACAAAATGGTGTTGTCGAACGTAAGCACCACCATCTCCTCGATGTGGCTCGTGCTATAATGTTTCAAGTGCATATTGCTCCTCACTTTTGAAGGGAATGTCTCCTCACTGCTAACTACCTTATTAATCATCTTCCATCTTCCTCCATCCATGGTTTCATTCATTTTCAAAAATTATTTGGAAAACCTCCGATCCTTGACTACCTTCGTGTCTTTGGGAGTTGTTGTTACGCCACCACTGTTGGTGCTTGTGACAAATTCAGTCCTCGAGCCATTCCTTGCATTTTCATAGGCTATCCTCAATCTCAAAAGTTTTTCATCAATCGTGATGTCATTTTTCAAGAATCGGTATTCCCTTTTTGTTCTTCCCATGATAGCTCGGCAACCCCATCATCTCTTGCTACTTCGGATCTTGATACATACACCTCCTTTTCATTACCGATCGATCTCCTTAATTTTCCCGACCCCTCTCCACCTTCCCTTTCCAACCCTCCCCATACCTCGAATGTTTTACCCTCATCGCACCCAACACCTTTGGTCCCTAACCCTCATTCTCCACCTCCTACCACTATAGAACCTCCACCTCGTCGTTCCACATAGCCTATTTGTTGCCTAATTTGGAGCATTGACTACTTATATCCCACTATACTACAATATTCTTGCACCTCCTTTTACCCCATTTCTAACTATGTTTCTCTCCATCAATCCCACCCACCCTACAAACACTTCTTAGCCTCCATTTCAACCATCTTCAAATCCACCTCCTACTCCGAAGCCATCACCAATCCTAATTGGGTTGCAACCATGGACATTGAACTTTCTACCCTTGAGGCGAATTATACTTGGGATGTTGTTCCCTTGCCCTCTGATTGTCGTCCCATTGGATGTAAATGGGTTTACAAGATAAAGTATCATGCTGATGGCTCCATTGAATGCTATAAAGCTTAGTGGGTTGCTAATGGTTTTAGCTAGTATGAGGGCCTCGACTACCAAGACACTTTCTCTCCTACTACTAAGCATGTCATTATCCATCTTATCATTTGGTATTGTTGTTGTCCACTACTGGCCCCTTTACCAGATGAACCTCTAGAATGCCTTCTTCCATGGTGATCTTTCTGAGGAAGTTTATATGGAGCTTCCCCCTAAATTTTGCACTCCCCTAGTCTCAGGTATGTTAATTGCAAAAATCCCTCTATAGGTTAAAGCAAGCCTCTCGCCAATGGAATGAGAAGTTCACTAGAGCCTTACTTGTTCATGGCTTCACTCAGTCTTATCATGACTATTCCCTCTTCACCAAAATACAAGGTACTGCTTTTGTAGCCTTATTCATTTATGTTGATGATATCTTGATCACAGGGAACAACCAAGAGGCCATTCAGATATCAAGAAATACCTACATGCTACATTCCTTATAAAGGATCTTAGATTGTCAAAGTTCTTAGGACTTGAAATAACTCGTTCCCTATAAGAGATTTCACTGAGCTAACGCAAGTATACACTAGAACTAATCTCTGAAATGAGTTTAGCTAGTTCTAAGCCTTCAATCATTCCAATAGAACATAATAGGAAATTCACAAGCATTGAATATGGTGAAAGCTTAAATGAAAAGCCTGACGATCCACCTCTTGTAGATCCATCAGTTTACAAACGATTGGTAGGACGACTAATGTACTTGACTCTTACCAGACCTGACATTACATTCTCACTTCAACTCCCCAGCCAATTCATGCATGACCCGAAGTAATCCCATATGGAAACAGCTCTCAAGGTAATTAAATATATTAAAAGTTATCTAGGACTTGGTCTCATGTTCCCTTCCTCCTTGCAATTTGAATTGCGAGCATATTGTGATTCAGATTATAGTACTTGTCCGATGACAAGAAGATCCACCATAGGCTTCTGTATTATGTTAGGAAATTCCATAATCTCATGGAGATTAAAGAAACAACCTACTATCACACTTTCATCTGTTGAAGCAGAATATTGCGCCATGCAGGTGACTACCTGTGAGATCATTTGGATCATTGGTTTACTAAAGGATTTCAATTTTCACATGAAGCGTCCAGCATTACTACATTGTGATAATGAAGCAGCAGAGAAAATAGTAGCCAACCCAATATTTCATGAGCATACAAAGCACATTGAGGTTGAATGCCATTATGTGAGGGAAAAGCTTTTACAAAGCCTTATTGCAACACGACATGTCTCCACCAAAGAGCAGCCTGTAGATCTATTGACCAAAGCACTTTGCAGCAAACAACATTGGCATCTTCTCTCTAAGCTTAGAGTATTTGATTTGTACAAATCTCTAGCTTAAGGGGGAGTGTTAATACATAGAGAACCTACCTAACACATTGTTGTATTGAGCCCAAGAATCATGCTCAATATATTGTATTTATTATGTAAATATTGTTTCCTTATTATTAGCTAGGTTTGCCCTCTATAAATGTATAGCTTCAATTGTATAGAATTAACGGTGAATGAATAGAGATCACCTTGCACACTATGGCTTTCCCTTCCAATATCTCTCTTTCTTACAGTTGGACATGGCTAATAATTAACATGTTTCTTTTCCCTTATGGTTCTCTTGTTATTAACGAGATGAGATAACACTACTTCCCACTCCTTAAATCTCTTTCCCTTATCACAGGTGATTAGTGGGATATAGGGAGTTGGTTTCTCAACCACTAACACCTCTTGTTATTCTTAAGGGAGAGTGGTTACACTTAGGAGGAGTTTGAGTTTTGAAGTTGGAAAAAGATACTCCAATTATGTAAGCATTGTGAGACACAAGACAACAAAGAGAAAATAGAGAAAGAGAGGGAGTGTGAGAAAGAAATACCAAGAAAGAGTTGTATAGCTAGATTTGTGTAGATTTGAGTGCAGATTGCAATGTGATTTTTAGTGCAATTCAAATTGGTGTATGACATGTGCAGAACAATGAAGAAGTGAAGGAAATTTATAAGCCATTCTTGTTTAACTCTTGTACACTTCTTTGTATCCGTAAAGGAGTGCTTGAAGAGTGTCTTTGGTAGAGAATTCCTATGAGAAAACTTTTGTACTATTGATTACAAGTAGTGAAAGAAATCTCTCCTAATTTTACTTGTGGATGTAGGCAATTTATTTACCAAACCATGTAAATTTATGTGTTCTTTTGTGTGATTTTATATTTCCCATTTAATTTTGTATTTAGCCAACATTCAAAACAATATCTTAAGTTTAGAGAAAAGTCTATTTTGATAATTAATTTGGGCTTAATTAAAATATATCACTTACATTCTTGCTACATTTTACACACCAATTTGTTGTTTTACATAACAGTTTCCACAACATGCAAGATATTAGAAGATAAAATCACAGTCCAAGGAAGGGCAACAAATCATGCAAGAATTCCACATCAGTAACTACTGTGCAACATTTGAAAAAAAAATCTCTCCATGTGAAAAAACTTATCTCCTCATGTTAAGGTCAAACATGTTAGCCTTTCACAATCATAAACATTGAAGTGTTGCACACCTCTTGCAATGCTGATCAACACTCTACAAGGAAAGAGTCCTCCACTGACCAGAGTATCAAGGCAAGGCAAACATGGAAATCAAACACCAAAAGGTCAATAGAAACCTTCTCCAACCGAACAAGGAAAGATGAGAAACGGCATTCATATTTTGAGAACAAAAATTGAAAATATTCCTAAAGTATTTCCGGTGATCCCAAGCCTTACCGAAAACATTGAAGATTCTCATCTTTGAACAAATTATGTAATTAAACCAATTCCTTTATGGTATAGTAGCATATATATATATATATATATATATATAGAAAATGATTGTACGAAGAAAATTATCGAATACGTAAAAGCTTTCTTCATACTTGCATTCAGATATTGCTTTAGCTTCTGATAGTTTGAAGAAATTGCTTTAATTTCTTTTGCTTTTCAGTATACAACAAGGTTTATCTTTTATTAATTCTTAAATTTAGAATTATCTCAGTTTTTCTTTCCAAAAACTTTGTATAAGCAATTCAATTGTTGGCTAATAGAAGGTATGACAAAATTATTACCTTTCTAGGTTGTTCACATGTGAAACTAAGATTCTAACAATTACAAAATTAAAGAGAGAAATATGTTTGAACTAAATAAAAAATATTGAAACACATATGGTAACAAAATGTGGAATAAGGAAAAAAAAAACTTTGTACTAACAATAAAAAAATATAATTGCAATTATGACTTACCTTGACACATTGCTAAAACCGGCAGTATCCACCGACAACAACCGGACAATCGAAATGCTTCAAAAAATGAAATGATTGTTAAAAGCAGGGTACATGAAATGTGCCCAATTCAAAGAATCAAATGTAGTAAGTTAAATGCCTGATGGCGACGAAGCAAGTTGCAGTTTCTTTTGTGCACAGCGTCAAAGTATCATGAAAAACATGTACCCATCACTAAAGAATTCGCATTGTTGACAGTTATTGCTTCCACACAAGATTAGCGATTATTCGAGATGACACTTAACATGAGAGGAAGATAGGAAGGTCCTCACTGTTATGCTTTAGGATGAGTTTTCTTACCAGAAGAGCAGCCAAAGCAAGCTCGAGATTTTTGAGTAGCCCACCAACCAACATATATATATAAGTATACCATGTTTCCAGACAAGGCATAACAGCCCATGTGGCCGACAATTTTAAGAACTCCCAGAGCCCGGTAAACGCCTGCAAACTAAGCTAATTCCATGTTTCCTTACACTTACCGTTCAGCAAGAAATACAGTATTTGTGCAACCACCATTATCCAAAATGACAAGCTCATTACCAAGGACGCATCAATCAATCCCAGGCCCAATTTGCACACTGTGGCCCAGCTGAGTAAGACGTGCACCACAAGCGTGGCAGCCGTTATGTACGCACCTGGGACTACAATGCATAAGCAAATATTTTTAGGATCAAATCGTAGATAAAAATTGCAGCTGCAGACGCCACAGTCATGGATTGGCCAAGTAAGAGCAAGATGGATTTTGAAGTGCATAGATCACAGTTACTAAGATCCCAATCAGAGTCAGGACGAGCGCTGAACTTTGCAGGTAAATGCCTAGCATTTCATAATTATGGGCTTCAAAGGCCTGGCCACATGGTGCCTCAACGGCGCTTACCATACTAAGCTACACCACCAAATGAAACCCAAAAAGAAAAAATAAAAATTGTAACGTAGTCAACCCTTACTTAGTCTAATGACAGACATACGCAACTTACTAGAAATATTTATGATGAACGCTTTAACATCTAGAACATTTTCTAATATATTTTGATGGCATAAGCATTGTCCTCTTGAAGTATTGAACCAGTTCAGTGTCAATAGATGCAGGAATAGATAGCTTGCATTTATATGTTTATCCGTAAGTACGTGTTTACAAATAAAAATGATATCACAAGGCCATAGTAGAAGAGTTGGATGCCATTGTTGCCAGGAGTTTCTGCGGCGAGCTCAAGATTGCCAAGGTGGCCAACGAAGATTCGGGTAAACAAGAACATGATATAGTTGATCATGTAGATGATAGCAGCTAGTGCGGCGTGTGGGAAGAGGAGCTTCAATTCGATCAACGGGTCACACTGGAAGTACGGTAGCTGGGTCTCCGATAGCACTTCTTCTAGTTTAGAGTCCACTAGATTGCCAGACTATTGGGTTTCCCTATTGGAAGCTGCTCCTGGTCAGAGTCCACTATGACCCCAGAATATTTAGGTTGCCCTTCCGGAGACCGCTCTTGGATGGAGTCCAGTATGGGTTGGGGGAGCTCATCGTCGAGACTAGATTTAAGTGGTGTTAATGTCTGCAAGACTAAAGTTTTACATCAAGTACTTAAGTTTTTGTTGTGAAACTTAAATAAAGAAAGTATTTTTTTAATTTTTAATCTATCTTTTAAGTTAAATCTTTAAGATTTTTTAACTTTTAAAACACAAATGATAATGAAAAGATTATGTGAAAAAATCACTTCATATTTGAAATCTACGTATATGCAAAATATTTATTGGAATATTTCATTTATTGTTTCCTTGATTGTAGTGGTTCTATTTGCTTTTCTTAAATATACTCTCTAATACATTTATTTATTATGATGGATTGACAATGTAAATGCTTAAACTAATTAATGTTCTTTTTCGTCCCCAACTATTGTTTAAACATTTCCTCCTTCGGGTTTTCTGATACCTTTTCTTGTCTCTTTTGTACCTACTGATGCGGGAGCAAAACCTACTTTTTTCTGGATGCAGTTCTGGTATCAAGTTACTCTGTTGTGGGTGATAGACTGGTTGGTAAACATCATCTTCAGCCCATTGTATTGTGGTTGGTATAAAGTTACATAACTAGCAGATTGAGTTAAGAGGTACAAGATCTTGGAACGTGATTGGTCTGACAGAAAGCTACCACTCGAGGGTTGATGTTTTATTGCCTGATGAACATCTTAGCTGTCTCTGGTACAGTTTTATCTAAGCAATAAATCGATAAACGCTACACCACATTCAGGCATCGATCAAACTTCATTTGGCAAAAACAATATAATAGATTCTTACCGTTTCGGATCTCCATGTCCGACTTTTGGCTTCCTACCTTGTGGCTTTCTCGAAAAGCTTTGAGAACTATTCTAAATTGAGCTTTCTTAATGGCTGGACTATTCTAAAGCATCGTTGGCTTTATTCTTTTTAGTAGAAGGTTGTACCGTAAAAAGAAAAGAAGAAAGTAGCAGGAAATAGGCAAGGTTGTCAAAAGCAAAGAAATGAAGTGCAAAGAAAGTTCTTCTTGGCTAGAACTTTGGGTTGTTGGGCTGACTACTTTGGATAGACATGAGCCTGATCAAGGCCTATTGATCTTCAAATTCTTGAAACTCTTTTGAACTTGATTTATTTATTTTGCCTCAAGTACAGATGTTTTTAGAAGAAAGCAAATAATTGGCTTAGGAATTTTGTACTTCTAGGAAAATTAGAATTCAAGAACACAAAAACAGGGAGAGAAAAAAGTTCCAAGAAGTATTAAATCAAACCATCCAAAAATTAAATAGAAGATTGAAAAATGTACCAAAATTTGTGCTTCAAAATACCTAGACCATCAAGAATTATTATTGCGCCAGAGAAATTAATCTGGCATGCCAATGACACTAGATTGCCAAACTTCATGGGAAATAAGCACCATGGTAGGCATATGAATTCTTGAATGGTAGGACCTCGTTAGTTGACGCGAAAGGGGATCAGTTGTTCGAAGCGAGCTGCTCGTTGTCCCACTTATCCAAACGCTTCTTTGAAGCTTCAACCTGCAAATTTTCAGAATATCAATACAATAATCCCTAAGTTGAGAAAATGAACCTATTTACTAAACACTAATTCAGAGGATAATTAGCATTACTACATGCTTTATGAAAATGAGAAATTTTCCTTCAAGTTTTTGTTTCGTTTCATCATATTGATGAAATCGTTTTAGGATTAGTGCCAATTGAGTGATAATTGAGTAGAAAATAGTAGAGTGAGTTAGAGTTTTCTTTTTACTGTTATATTTTTCCTCCGCAATTTTGATACTGAGCAAAGTGATTACTGAAGTTGCTTTTGCAGTTTACCTCTTTCACCCAATCTGTCCGAAACGTGACCCATATTAGGATCAGAGTCTGAATGAAAGTGCCCCCTATCATGCCAGACCATATACCCTTTTTTTTTAAAAAAAAAAAAACCGTGAGCAATTTCCTTTCTGAATTGAAATAGAAAACTTCAAAGTAAAAATTCAAAACTAATGTAAGTTGAAGGTTTAGTGATTGGACACCTTAGCTCCAAGGTCGAACTTGAAGCCAAGAAGGGCACCCAACGGGATACCAATTATGTAGTAACATCCCACATTAACGTAGGCCACAAATGCTTGCCATCCACAGCCAACAGCAACTCCTGAAAACAATTAAATAAAATAAGAATCATTCATCACGTGGACCCATCTTTAAATATGTTACTTTTGAAATTGACTGTACGTGTGAACATCATTTCGTGAAGGATTATTTCGATCATAAAATATTAGACAACTTAGACACGTTGAAGTACAACCACTAGTCCATCTCTACCTTAACCGGGCTGACTTTTAGGTTTCTTCGTTTTTTGGTGTAGGATTGAATGGCTGGTGTTTGTCAAATCTAAATAGGCTAAATTCCACTATGAAATAGACAAAGTGCAACAAATGGCTACCCTCCTATTGGAGAGGAGGCCTTCCCTGACATGACACACTGCCAACTTATCTTTTTCAATTCTTGTCAGCATGATTGATGTAGAATATTTTGATCGGGTAGAAAAGAGTGGCCTGGAGATACGAGCTATGATGATAACTTTTAGGTGCAATGTGGATGCTTTGTGTTGCTTCTTTGTTTAATCCCGAACCAAACCCAACCTTTCTCTGTACTTTTTAGTAACTGCCAAGCTTGCTGATCTGATCTCACCTTAAACGTAACAAATGATGCTGTTTTTAACATGAATATGATCACTCTTAGTGTAATTTTAAGAACTTTATCCCTAAACAATCATTGATCTTCAATCATACAATTTGTTTACAATTTTTTTTTCTTTTCAAGTACTAAAGAGAAACTTTATCTTATTTTATTTATAGATATGAAGTCCTAAACACAAACTCTAGCAAAAGGGAACTTTAACTCTAGGACATAGTCTACACAATGGGGTTCTTTCAAATCTCATTGTAGAGTGTATGACGTTGTATTTTGGTCCCTGGACATAACTACTCCTAGCTTGTAAAAGGGAACCTAAACTCTTCAACCTATGATTGCTTCCCGTTGTCTTTTTCTCAGTCGTATCTGACCCCTTTTCTAATACTAATATTTCGTCCTGGACTGAAAGACATTGATTGTTTATTTTTGCCTTTGTCTTTTTCCGGGAGGTAATTTGAAGCCATACAAACCCTGAATATAAAATCGCTTTGTTTTACCAGGTCTGAAATTTTTGCAAGAACCCAACGTAATCTGTGACGCAAAATTTGGTTCCTACCAGAATTTACTGATAAAGACGCACTGAAAGATATTGTTTATACATTTCTTACAAGACCTGAATTAGAAGTGGAACGACGTGCATGCATCTCATAAACATCAAAGGTAAGAAAATATATTTACCAGATAAGACAGGCTGAATGCCGTTGAGTATGATGGAGACTGCCAGGAAGGGGGAGAGTTCTGAGACTGCATCAGACACAGTTGTACCACTGGTGAAGGCATAGCTCATGACATGCCTCAGCGCAAGCACAAGGATGGCAAAGATTGCAGCGATGAACAAAGAGCTTAGAGTTACTATCACCACGGAAAATGCTGCTGATTTTGGATGTCCTGCGCCTAGCTCATTGCTAACCCTCACACTGTCATGCATTTCTTGATAAAGTTAAGTTTAACGATGATGCTTAATTTACTCATAGTTTTACCATTAACTAATAATAATAATGATGATGAAAAAAGAAAAAGAAAAAAGAATGAGTGGTTAGGACAGGTAAGGAAGGTGAGGACCACTTGTATTACTAACCTTGCAGCCGCATTAAAACCTACTGAAATCATGAATACCCATCCAGATATGGTCATGCTGCAAGCAGAGACCAATTGTCATCAACTATTGTAATGGAGAAGAAACCTTAAACAATCTTCCATCTATTGCATATTCATAATATGAGTTTGTAAATACCTAAAAGCATACAATTGTTTTAATACAATCTTTACCAACTATTTGTCTACCAAGTAATGTAAGAGAGAGGATATCTACTCTCGAAGCAAAAGGCATATTAAAAAGCCTGTAGACATGTTGCTCATAACTTACCACCATTCATTTGGAGGTTTCATGCCACTACAAGACTCGTCTTTTCACAAAAGATTAGAAAAAGTTAATTAATGAGACCATTCTATCTTGGTGCAGTTTCACATGAATTTGCTCATTATAAGGCGCTAAAGAAGACAGGAATGGTAGCAGAATCAATAGAGAGCAGATGTTGAATGTTTGTTGTATGGTCGGATCCATTGGGCCACCATCTATGGCCAGCATAAACTCTTTTTCCCTAGACGACGTTGCCATAAAACTTTGTCGTGATACTAACCTATCATATTGTATAAGAGAGTTTCTAGAGAGCTGTGTAATGTAATCTGGGTCCTGCATGCATCATTAATATGCCAAAAGATGGTATGTTTCCTTTAAGGCCTGATAGCTAATAATTAGCTGATGAGCATCTTTCTTCTTACCAGACGGTGAGAGCGTCCAACTCAATCTCAGCATTTTTAAGCAACCCGGCGATCAGCACCAGTATTTGATAGTACCAAGTCTCCAGGCACAGCATCACTGCTGATGCAGTAGACAATTTCAGAAAGTCCCACAGGCCAGAGAAAGCCTGCAAACTGAACCCAGTCCACGTATGTTTGCATCTCTCACTTGTCAAGATGTACACAAACTGTGCCACCACTATAATCCACCATGAAAAGCTTAATACCAATGAAGCTCCCAATAGTCCCCAGCCAAGTTTGAAAATCACGAGCCAACTCAGTAATAGGTGTAATGCAAACGTTGCCCCAGATATGTACGAGCTAGGAGCCACTATGCTCTGGGCTTGGAGGAACTTTTGGATGGGAAAGTTGGCAGCATAGGCAAAGATTTGTGGGATGAGACCATAAACAAAGACTGCAGCCGCCGATGCAATGGAGGATGATTCACCAAGCAAGAGCAAGAGGGGCTTGGAGAAAATGTAGATGAACATAACTAGGACTCCAGTCGCCATGAGTAGGATCGTCGATCGCTGGAGATATATACCTAACATTTCGTATTTATGTGCACCAAAAGCCTGACCACACAGTGTCTCCACAGCGCTTCCCATCCCAAGCTGCGCAAACAAACGTCACAACATCATCTTTTATCCGAACTTTCACTTTCTATTAAGCGAAGTAATTATCCGTAGCAAATGAAATATGGAGGTAGAATCTGGTTACCATGAGTCCGTACGCGAATATTTGGATGCCATTGTTACCAAGAGAGGAGGCCGCGAGCTCAAGATTGCCGAGATGGCCACAAAAGATTTGGGTGGACATGGAGGTGAGGTTGTTGACCAAGTAAACCACGACTGCCGGGGCGGCCAGGCGAAAGAGGATCTTCAGCTCTATCCATGTGGCAGATTGGAGGCGTCGGGTGTATGAAAGCTGAGTGTTGGACAGGACGTCCTCTAGTTCGGAACTCACTGGCTCAGCGACTGCCGCTTTAGAATGCAAGATAGGTTGGTGGAGCTCGTTGTCCCCGGAATCCATGCTCTCTCTCTCTCTCCCTCTCTCCCTCTCTCTTTCTTCTCTCTGTGTGTGTGACAATAATGAATTTATCTGAGCTGCTCACCCAACCATCGAGCTTTAAACCGGCTTAAAAAGGAAAGGACCAGAGTAATCTGACCATATGAAGAGTAAATGTAAGAAGCAAAAAGATGAACCAACAAATATTAGATCATTCCAATGAGATTTGAGTTACATGGGACTTACTAGTTACAATCATTTACCCGCGACTACTTTTCCTTTCAACTGCTTTATGTTGTAATAAAGCCAGAATTGCTTTAATCTACCCGTATATAAATTAATGGCTTTCATTTTCTTAAGTACGGAGAATATGTTTCGTGCTGGAGTACCTAAATCAATGTAAAGGTTAGAATTAAATTTTGTTAGAGAGAGACTTCATCTCAAAATTTAATAGTTAATTACAAGAAGAAGAACATTCCCTTTAAATACAATTTTGTTAACCTAAAGATGTTATAACAAATTAATCACATAATTTAACTATGATCCTAAGTTTTTTTTTTTTGGTAGAAGGGTAAATTGTATTAATACATATTAAAGTACAAAAGTACAGGGGCATACCCCAGTATTACAAAAGTCACCATATCTATGAAAAGATGGAAGTTGAAAGCCTCCAAATCTCATCTAAAATAACATTGCATTGATAAGATTTTATATTTCTAAACAAAGAAGCTTTCCCTCGTACTATCTTTTTTATTTTCGCTAAGAGAATAGGGATATCCATTGTTTTTCCCTAAAAACGTCATCTATTTCGTTCAGCCCATATACAATAAATATAAGCTAAGAAAGATATCTTGAGAAGTTTGGCAACTAAATCCTTTCCTTTTATTGCTTTGATCATCTATTGTAGTTCTTCATTCCATCCTCCAATGTCACGTCGGATTCCATTCTAAGTAAGAATACTTTTCCAAATCATCCTTGTCCATGCACATTCAAAAAAGAAATGACTTCTATTTTCTAAATGAAATTGACAAAAATCACAATATATGTTTACTGAAGGAAGCCATCGTACAATTTCTGTTGCTGTAGAAAGTTTGTCCTTACAAACAAGCCATCCAATAAAATTATATTTGCTAATGCCACTTGTCCAAATTAAATTATACCAATCCACCGTTTCTCTAACTTGCCGAAGATCATTATAAATCTTTTGGCAACAATATGTAGGACTCGAGAGAACAAAGGTAAGTGTGGGCCTTAACTTTAGGAGACCTCGCCAACTCCAAGCCATAGTACCTTTTATGTCCAACTGCATTACTAAGATTCTTTTACACTTTGTACTGTGAATCCAATTACTCCATAATGAACCTTTTGGGAGATTAATAAGATTCTAAAGCATACGTCCTAAAAGGACTTTATTCAAATTTTGAGGTTTAGTAAACCTAATCCCCATTCCTTCTTTGGTGAACAAACAGTTTGTCAGGCTACTTTGTGAGGACGATACATATCTATATTACCTGCCCATAAGAATTTCCTTATCTTATGAACCAATTTAATTAAATTTTTTAACGTATTACAATCTCCTATTCAAATAAAATACTTAAGATTGTTACATTTATCCTCTTACAAAAACCTTGACCTCAAGGTTAAGTAAGGATTGTAATTAAAAAAAACTCATAATAATAACTAATTTAAATAAAAGGGTCACTTTTTTTTTTCCCATTGAAATGGTTGATCCAGAAAAACTTCCGACGGCCGCCTCAATGGACAAAAGGTGGCCTTTCACTTCTCTGACGTTGCCTGTTCAACTGCCATTCGTCCATCTCTATTCCCAGGTTGACTTTTGGAGCGTTCAGGGAAAGAGGCGGCGCTTGTCCACCCCCTGGTTATTGTCCCTGGGGGCTCTTACGTCCTTGATCTCAACGCACAAGGTGAGCGTTCAGTGAAACAGGTATCGGTCTTCTGCATTTCCTCGGCCTTCAGTGTTGAAACTTGTCTTCGATACCAAATGCTACATGTCCGTGTTTAGTAAACATGTAATTGAATGTTAGGATTGAAATTAAATCTTATTACAGAGAAAAGGTCAACTTCCTAATAATTATAACAATTTAATTATGATTCTTAAGATTCAAAAGTTACTTATAAGACTTTTCAATACATTTTTATTGACACAGATTTGTTACATCATTATAACTAATTAATTAAGTTATTCTAAGCACCTAATCAAAACGAGAATTAGCATCATTACAAAAAGTACGTGTTACTCCCTTCTCTTTCAAACACTTCCCTCTGACACATGCTCTTTTGTAACCTGCAAACAAGTAGTCCCAAAATATCCCCTGGCTTGTTCTGTTTAACCTCAAGTAAGACGGAGACCCAAGCTCTTTGCATTTTCTACGTCTTTACAAACGGAAATGCCCCCTTCCCGACAATTTCTCACCGATGGAGAATCTAGCACTAGCATTGGGATGTGAGTGGCAGCAACATGGCTGCCAAGATGGACGATAGGGAGCCGAACTAGTCTCAGTGCAGCGCACAGACTGGCTTTGCCCTTACGAAACTCATCTTTCTTTTCATCTTTTCTCGCAACAAGATTTCAATCATCTGTCACCTTCGTACAAATAAGGTCCTAACCAAACCTTGGCCAAACACGAAACTGAATCTTGAAATTTGAGAACGATCTTCTCCCATCTAGAACCTTGTGATATCAGAGCCAGAGACGAACAGGGACCCTTTTTAGTATAACCTTGTGATATTGTTGTCGGAAGAGACGGGTCCCAATCACTCGTTTACGTTGTCTCTATTGGTTGTAGCTGGGGCATCATGGGACCATATGAAGAGCATTAGGTGGCGATGTAACAAGACCAAAAAAAAAGTGAGAAACAAAAAGATAATCCAAAAACATTAGATCATTCCAACTAGAGGTAAATTCTCCGAGATTGTGGATACTATCATTTACACTCGCCACCCATATGAAGAGCATTAGGTGGCGATGAAACAAGACAAAAAAAGTGAGAAACAATCCATAAACATATATCATTCAACGAGAGTTGAATTCTCCGAGATTGAATGGGTACTATCATTTCCCAACCAAAAAAAAGGTTTCAAGTCTTCGCTCTTTTTTCTTTAATTATTGATATGTCAGGATCACGCTAAGCTTCTGCATGATCTAGCTACACCTTAAATCGTTGGAGCTCTTTCAAAAGTGATTTCAGGAAAAAAAATGAAAAGCTAGGGTAGGAATGATAAACTGTTACTATTAGGTGCCGTAGTTTGAGAACATGCTTATGCAAAAGGTATGTAATGCATTGGTATCCACTGGACATAATGATGAGCACTGCACAGGCATGGTTGTCACGATTCTCAGGTCTGCTCCAAGCATTGAAAGCAGAGGATAGCATTTGTGTGTGGTTGTTGCGATGATCACTGCGCCTTGAAAACTCCAAGGTTCTGACTGGAGATGATGCCGAAAGTGATCTGCATGAAATTTGTTCGGATATGTGGTTGCATGGGCAGCCACGTCACCACTAGTGGTTGCCCTGTTAGCTACCTCACTTAGACAGCAGCTACTTTCGTAGCTACTGTAAGACACTCCACCGCCAGGCAGCACACGTAGCAGCTACTCACAGTAGCTGCCGTGAATCACTTCAAGCAGCAGGGACATGCGCGATGTGTGGAGACAAGATGTGGATAAGCTTATCCCTTCCTTCTCCCTATTGTGTTTCATTTTTTTTCTCTATAAATAGATGTTGATATTGTAACGTAAAACTCACCACAGGAATAATAACCCGTTTTGTATCAAGAGGTTTTCTTACTTATATGAATGAAATGAGCAATTTTTACCTATATTCAAGGTCTTTTGACATGGCATCAAGAGCTTAGGTTCTTTATTTTCCGTTTATCACGAATCAAGCTTAAAAAACTCGTTTGTTTTTTATTGATCCAAATCGTTTCCACTCAAAACCCACAAATCAGAGTTTTTTTGGCTAATTTCCAATCAAAACCGACCGTAAAAATGCCCTCCAATGCTTTCAAACACCACACCGGAGTGCAACCCCACTGTCGCTGCATCTATTCCGGTGACCTAATTCCAAAATGGCATAGTTTTGATTAATTTGTCCGTTTACAAAGACGACGATCAAAACGACGATGTACCATTGCTTTTCATTTTAGTGGAACAACGTCATTCGTTTTCTTCTGAAACAACCACGCTCCACTTGAACTACACCATACCCAACAACGACGTCATTTCTCCCACCAAACAACGTCGTCTAGCCCCCAAATTCCTCCGATCGGCAAGATGGCAGGTTCCAGTCAATCCACACCGCCATATGTGCCGCCACATCGAACCGGAGGAGACCGAGCAGACTTTTGCACCTATCAACATGCTCCTTCGCTCACTCTGCCACACCAAGAATCGGATAACAGGGGCCAAACCCTAGATTATTTCGATCCCCTTTTTCTACCACTCGGAGACATAAATTCGACGCAATTGGTAGCAATTAAGCTCGACAGACCGATGAATTATGCAGCATGGAGTGAAACGATGACGATCGCGCTCTCAATTAAGAAAAAATATGTATTCGTCGACGGCTCTTACACCACACCGGAACCTGACTCATTGACCTGAAAATAATGGAAACGGTGCAACGATCTCTACCACGGATGGATACTGAATTCAATCGCCGACCACCTTCACAACGGCCTTCTCTACACCAAAACAGCAGCTGATATGTGGTCGAAACTCCGCAGTTGATATCAACAGGTCGACCTTTCTAGGGTTTTTGACCTAACAACTGAATTGTGCACGATTAGGCAAGGCAGAGAACCAATTGCAACCTACTTTGGTCAATTGAAGCAACTTTGGAATGAATTCAACTCCCTGATTGAGCTAAAAAGGCCCAGAATGTACTCATTTGAAGAATGGCAGGAGCACGAAGAGGAGATGAAGTTTTTTCAATTTGTTCGTGGCCTGGATGATCACCTTTTGCTGATTTGGGAGCAAATTCTTCTTATGCAACCTCCTTCGGACCTTTTGTAGGCCTATTTGATACTTTGCAAAGCAGAATATTGCAGGAGATCGTCGGGGAAGACGACTGGTGATTATGTGTTTGCTGCGGTGAAAAGTCGACCCAACACAAAAAGTTTAAGAGGTAGGTCAACAACTATTGCGGCGAGCGCACCTATGGGGACGACTTCCTCAGGGGCCGAACGACTAGTCGCAGGGGACGGGTCGTATATGCACTCAGCTCAAAATGACATGTTGTTTATGCTAAAGGCAGCGGGAAACGACAGGTCGTTTAGGGGTAATCAAACTCAAAATGACCAATGTACCTTTTGTGGGAAGAAAAGGCCATAAAAGGAAGGAATGTTATCGTTTGGTGGGTCCCCAATGCGAATACTGCAAGGGATATGGTCATGAAAAAAATGAGTGCTACAGACTCCATGGTTATCCACCCAGAGACAAAAATTACAAAGAATAAGTCAAAGCCAATCTAGTAGCGAATGATCTGGACCATGTCTTCATCACCAAGACAGATTACCAAAAATTCATAGGATTCCTAAACAACAAACAGGACAGTCAGGCTTACCTAGCAGGTACATCTCACTTTTTAAATTAATGTTGGATAATTGATTCTAGTGCTAGTGATCATATTACTTTAAATTTGCCATGCTTGAAATCGATTATGTCATGTGCCTTTAGATCTAGGAAAGTTAAATTTTCTAATGGTGATGGTGCATTGGTGACACATATTGGCAACACTAGCATATCCAAAGCATTGAAATTGAACACAATTCTATATTCTCCTAATTTTAAGTTCAACCTTATATCTACCTCAAAATTTTTCCATGAAAATACATGTCACATCATATTTTATGTGAAATTTTGTGTCTTTCAAGACCTTTGGACGAGTGAAGTTAAAGGCCTCGGTAGGGTTAAAAATGGCCTCTACTATTTTGTTGCATGTCCAAATAGAAATGATGTATCTCAGCCTTCAAGACATGTTTTAACTTTTGAACATCCAAAATCTGCATGTAATATTTTAAATTCTAAACTTTGGCATTGTAAACTTGGACATATGTCTGATGCAAAATTTCAATATATTAATGATTTCAAATCTGTAAAATTCTCGAAACATGAGCCTTGCATGATTTGCCCACTTGTGAAACAAACTCGCAATTCCTTTCCTACGCGTAATCACATTGCGCAACGGAAGTTTGACCTAGTCCATATAGATGTTTGGGGACCATACAGAATCCCCAATCATGATGGGTCAAGATATTTCCTCATACTAGTCGATGACTTTTCACGGGGAACTTGGACATTCTTGATGAAAGTCAAGAGTGGAACATATTCACGACTAGAGGAATTCTTGAATTTGGTAAAAAACCAATTTGACACAGAAGTCAAATGCATTAGAACAGATAATGCATTTGATTTCTTCAATCAGCATACAAAACAATTATTCACCTCTCGAGGCATCAGGCCCGAGAGTTCATGTGTGCACACCCCACAACAAAATGGTGTTGTAGAGCGCAAATATCGTCACATTTTGGACGTAGCGCGAGCTTTAAAATTTCAAAGCTCAATGCCTGACAAATTTTAGGGGGAATACATACTTACTGCAACTTATCTTATCAATAAGATGTCATCCACAGTTTTGCATGGAATCACACCTTTTGAGAAACTTTTTAGAAAATCACCAAAATTCTCACATCTTAGAATTTTTGGATGTTTATGTCATGCCACTACTGTAGGACCAAAAGATAAGTTTGTCCCCCGAGCAATTCCTAGCATTTTCATGGGATATGCTTAAGGTCAGAAGGGATACAGATTATACGACCCCGAAAAGGATAGATTTTTTATAAGTCAGGATGTGAAATTCCATGAGGATATTTTCCCTTTTTCATAAGTAGGGGCCAAATCACATCCTACCATGCAGGTACCTTTGACGGAACTCGCTCAAAAGGCTCCAGAAATGCATAAATTTGAGGTACCTTCTGACCCTACACATTCATCTCCCACTCCAATTGATCCCATAAGCCACCTACAGATATACCACCACCACCTTCCGCTGAACCAATTGACATATTCTCTGATGATGAAACCATACCCACATCAAGCAATTTACCTGAACCACAACCACAGGTAACCCCTTGACGTCCTATTAGGAACACTATACCCCCTTTGTGGTCGAAAGACTACATATGCCCTACCATCCATCTAGCAGAAACAGAATTATCAACCTATCCTCTTTCGACCTACATTTCATATGACCATTTACCATTGGACAACCAGCATTTCATTGCATCCATATCTACTGATGTTGAACCAATGCATCACCATAAGGCAATTGGCGATCCTAGATGACAAGAAGCCATGGAATAAGAAATTAGGGCATTGGAAGCAAATAATACATAGGAGCTAATGGACTTACCTCAAGGAAGAAAACCCATTGGTTGTAAATGGGTGTATAAGATAAAGCATAAAGCAGATGGGTCAGTAGAGAGGTATAAAGCAAGACTAGTGGCAAAAGGATACAGTCTGAAAGAGGGAGTGGACTACCATGAGATTTTTGTCCCGTGGTAAAACACATCACAATCAGATGTGCCCTTTCTTTAGCAACATAGAATCAATGGGACATCCATCAGATAGATGTGAACAATGCTTTCCTACAAGGGGATCTAAATGAAGAAGTATATATGAAACCTCCACCAGGTGATCCAGCCGAGAACAGTGGAAAAGTTTGTAAGTTGAAAAAATCCATCTATGGACTCAAGTAAGTAGCCAGACAATGGTATGAAAAGTTTATAGAAGCTCTCCTCACAGCTAGTTATAAGGATTCCATGCATGACACCTCATTGTTTGTTCAACGAAAAGGTAATCTCATCGTCATTCTCATGATCTATGTGGATGACATACTTATCACTAACAGTGACACTAAGAGGATACAAGAATTGAAAGCACACTTGCATTCTGCATTTCACATTAAGCACTTGGGAGATCTCAAATTCTTTCTTGGGATTGAGGTCCTTAAAGATGAAAAGGGAATTCAGTTGAGTCAACAAAAGTACATTCTCGAGATGATAGAAAAGATGGGACTAGGGGAAAGTAAACTAGTTGATAACCCTATGGACACCAATTTGTCGTTGACTACTTTTAAACATGATCAAGGAGCAAAGGTGCCACGAGATGATGATCCGCTTCTAAATGAACCATTCAAGTATCAACAACTTATAGGGAAGCTGAATTATCTCCTAGTCACAAGACCTGACATCTCTTACATGGTGCACAACTTAGCCCAGTTCATGCATTCACCGAAGAAATCTCATTGGGAAGCGGCTATTAGATTAATCAAATATCTTAAGAGCTGCCCAGGCACTGGTTTATTCATTCATACTTTGGGAGGTTACCAAATGAGAGCATTCTGTGACTCCGACTATGCCACTTGCAAGGTTGAGAGGAAATCTATCATTGGTTTCTGCATCATGCTTGGCAACACTCTCATCTCTTGGAAAAGCAAGAAACAGGCAGTGGTATCTTTTTCCTTAACAGAAGTAGAGTATCAAGCAATGACTTACACATCATGTGAAATCATTTTGTTACTAGGCTTACTTGGAGATATAGGAATTGAAGTCCCACAACCAGTGACTCTGTATTGTGATAATAAGGCCGCAATGAAACTATCAGCAAATCCCATGGTGCATCAGCGCACTAAGCACATAGATGTCGACTGTCACTTCATCAAGAAAAAGATAAAGCGTGGCCTCATCAAAACACATCATGTTAGAAACAAAGATCAACCAGCAGATGTCTTCATAAAGGCTCTAGGAACGAATCAGCATGCACATCTCTTTGGCAAACTAAATGTCATCAACTCTTATCGACCATCAGTTTGAGGAGGGGTGTTCGAATATGTGGTTACATGGGCAGCCACATCACCACTAGTGGTTGCCTTGTTAGCTACCTCACTTAGACAGCAGCTACTTTCGTAGCTACTGTAAGACACTCCACCGCCAGGTAGCATGCATAGCAGCTACTCACAGTAGCTGCCGTGAATCACTTCAAGCAGCAGGGACATGCGCGACGTGTGGAGACAAGACGTGGATAGGCTTATCCCTTCCTTCTCCCCGTTGTGTTTCATTTTCTTTCTCTATAAATAGATGTTGATATTGTAATATAAAACTCACCACGGGAACAATAACTCGTTTTGTATCAAGAGGTTTTCTTGCTTATATGAATGAAATGAGCAATTTTTACCTAAATTCAAGGTCTTTTGACAAAATTTCCCACCTGGGAAATCACTTATTGGTTTATCTCATCGGGTCGGTTCTCTCTTATCAAGTCTTACATTAAATGCTGCTTGTTAGGAGTTCGTTTGAAAACAAGAAAAGATAGACGCGCCTACCATCTAGACCAGAATAAATGAAGCTCTCAGAAACCAAAAAAACAAAAAAAAGGCGTACTGGCGGAAGAAAATCTGTGAAGAATAAGAGAAAAAAGATAACGATGGCCAAAATTTGATGTTTTTTTGCAAAACTCTAGGAAGCGGAGAACTTTATGAAAATTTATTAAAAAAGAAAGAGGCTTGAATCACTCACGTAGAAATCCTCCCAAAATCCCAGAATTAGGAAGGGCTCGTGCCTAAATGTTGACGGCTGATTCAAACATTTAAATGTTAGCTCGGAGGCCAAAAGTCAAGAACGGTGTGCATAATCAGTGATGTCATTAGAGACGGACCAACAGCGAAGTGTTCTGTCAGGGTTTGAACCTCGAAAAGCAATATATCTGTTGCAGACTATTTGGCCAACATAAATAGTTGCAGACTATTTGGCCAACATAAATAGCTGCAGACTCCAGTCCTTCGTGGCAACACAGAGACGAACAAACATGGCTAAGATAGGAATGCAAGAGGGAAACTCACGATTTTTAACTTAATAGGCAGGTAATAAGGACTAGTTTCGTAATTAAGGTCGAAAGGGATAAACAGACTCCTGTGCATATGGGGAGGCATCTACAACTTTTAGAAGGTCAAGTGTCCTCCTGATGCGCTTCTTTTCAATCCTTGTTCTACCCTGAGTGGCATAATTTGCCTACACAATAGGTAGGAAAAAACGCTATCTCCATTGATTTGATTACGACGAACCGGTGTAGCCTCCATCCCTAGTTACCCGTTCTATAACTCGGCTCCGAGAATAATAGGACTGCATCTATGCTACTTAATGATACAACTTGTATTCGAACATAAAGAACAAAAACATCTTCAAAATGACGAAGGGCTCTATCGAAACTGCATCGAGATCAAGCGGGGCAGTGGGCCTTCAATTGTCAAGCCCCCAAGCTTGATCCTGTCTAGAAAAGTTTGTCAATCAGCTCCTTAAATAGATAAAGAACAGATGGACACTGGCAAGAGGTACCAGCAAGTTGAGACAGCTTTTTCTACTTCGACTTAAATTCTATCTCCATCTCGCTAATCGCAACATCAATTTCAAAATTTTTCTGAACTTCCAGTTCAAAAGTTTTACAACACCCGCAAGCAAGATCAAGAATCGATGCGTTCAGACACACAGCGCTAAACTTACTTGAAATCCAATAAATAGTTATCTTCTATTGCGAGGGCATGGGTTGGATGAAGATGTAGAAAATCAGACAGCCCATGTGGAGTGCCAGAGGTTGCAATATGGACATGAAGAAATTCTGACGTTTGACAGGCATGAAATGCCACTAGAAATGAGGAAAACAAAACGTGTCACATGGGCAATTAATCTAAGTGCTGATTTGACGGGATATTAGCAGAGCGAGAGAAATTAGGAAAATGGTGTTTGCTTATTGAATCTTTGGCTTTAAATTAAAATTTATTCTTGTATAAGTACAGACCTTATAATGATTAAACAGAGTACAAAATTGAGGGAAATAAACCTTTTTCTCGAAGTTCCAATCTCTCACCATTTTTTTTAAGTTCCAATCTTTCACTTTTTTTTCTTTTTATTTTTTTTCCTTTTTATTTTGATTTCACTAAAATTCTAACAAGGGAAGGTGAAGAATGAACTAAAAGCATCATGGTAAGGACATGAGTCAAATTGGCTTTTTGATTTGATCCTTTGTTGAAAATACCTCTTCGAGTATTATATATCGTATATAGGAATTACATATTAGAATGCCTTATGCAACCGAATTTAACACTCCTTTTGCTCTAAGTTAAGATCAGCAAAACTTTTGGTCACTTTTTTATTTGCTTCCATTCACATCAAAGAAATTCTCTAACTTCTAATTCTGCTCGCCCTCTGTTTTTTTACTTTTTTCATAAGCTTCACTTGTTATCATTGGTTGTTTATGGTCATTGCCACTAATTTAGTCACCACTAGCCCCATTTCAACCATAATCATCACCATCATTATGGTTACCAATAATCCTCTCATGAAGATTCCTTTTGCTCTAAGTTAAGATCAGAAAAACTTCTGTTCACTTTCTTATTTGCTTCCATTCACATCAAAGAAATTCTCTAACTTCTAATTCTTTTTGCCTTCTGTTTTTTACTTTTCTCATAAGCTTCACTTGTTATCACTGGTTGTTTATAGTCATTGTCACTGATTTAGTCACCACTAGCCCCATTTCAACCATAATTATCACTATCACTATGGTTACCAATAATCATCTCAACCAGTTCCCAACAGCAATCTTAAACCAAACCATTGTTATAATCATAAAGATTCATTTTGGTAATGTTAACCTAGATTAGCCACTTTTCTTCAACCTTACTGCACCTCCTGCTTTCATCCCCCTCTGCCACCAATGGCATTGTAGACACCGTCTCCCATCATTGAATCATTAATTTAGTCAATTCCACTATTGCTGTGTTGTTGAGGACTATTATCCCACACGGAAGAGATAAGACCTCGGTTCTTATAGATAATCTTTAGATTCTTTGTGTGTAAGATGTGTTATGAACTGTTGCCATATTGCAGAGATAAAATCTATTGATTTTGTGTAAATGTAGATTTGTTTCTTTGATTTATGAATTTACTTTTGGGTTGAACTTGAACATACTTGTTCAACTTTTTTGTTGAGCCTTGTAAATTTTTTTTAAGTTTTATATCATCTTAATTCTGTGCCAATGCCAAATACCAATATTTTAAGGGTTCTTTGTCTCTTTATAAGTGTTCTTCAAGTGTTCTTCAGCTCTAATTTGCATGTTGTTGTTAAGCAATGTGGTTTTTGTGCAAAAGTCTCTGACTTCCTATTGAACTTCAATTTATTGGTCTGTGAACAAGCGAAGTACATGAATTTGCTAATGTGGGTGATTATTTTAATAGTATCTACGATAAAATCCATAAGCCACCTTCTCTCATCCATATGCGCTTATCAAATAGTTGAACGCCCCTTTTTGGTAGAAAAATGAGACTATTGGAGTTTCGAGGGTGGCTACTGCTTTCTCTACCAAGGCCATTAATAAATCCCTCAACTCAATCCTAGGTCTTATTTGTTATATTTATTGCACAATCAGTCCTGTCGTGAAGAGCATCCTAGAAGTTAAGTGCAAATTCTAATTTCACGTCGGCTCTCGCGTCGGCTCTCCCTTTCGCAGATCCAGGTTGTCCAAAGGACTCGAAGTTCACGCTCATGCTACTAGTGCAAATTCGAACCATTAAATCACATTTGATTTTTTATTTTCAAGTTTTGAGTACTATTCGGTTTTGATTCTTCAATCAAATTTATAGGTAAATGTCTATATGTAGGTGAGAATTGATTTGTAAATCTATGAAGATAAATGGAAAAACTGTATTTTTGACGTTTTAGTCTTCTTCCCTTTTCTTTTGATTTCTGGACAAATCATGGTTCTGATCACACAGTCCTTTAGTTTAACTCATGTATGTATGTATGGATGCTATATGAAAATATAGATGCAAGGTGTGTATATATATGTTTATATATGCGTGTTTAGATTCAAGCTAAATTCTTATTGCAAAGCTTCTTGGACAAAATTTTTATCATTGAGTTGTAAAAACTTCATCATTCAAGAACCCCCCAATAGATCTAAATAATGGCCTTCCTATCATGTTGGTAGTAATAAAGAATTACTGTTGCAATCCAAGAACAGCATCCTTGATTCCTTGAAATGACTTATCTAGGTTGATGTGTTATTTCTTGAATATAGAGAATTATCAAAGTAGTGAAGGAATCTTTCTATATTCTCATTTTACTGAATCCTTGTTAAAAAAGTTTAAAATAAGTGATTCCATATGTTCCGATATGAGCTGCTCTCCGTCTCTCCTCTGACACACGAGTTGTGGCCGCACACAAACGCGTCCCCTCCCAACTGCAACACTCTTGCACACGGCACCAGGATGGGACGGACGACTATCACATCCCTTCTACACCGCCCAGTGCTCCTTCCGTTTCGTTGTTCATATATACCGAATGCATTGTAAATCAATCTTCATTGTGGGAACAATTCTCCCATTGTAACACAAACCTAAGGGTTTTTCCTTATTTATGAATGAAAGACAAGCTTTTACCCTCAAATATGTGTTTTCTCATCAATATTTGACACCGTAAGTGTTCGTACTCCATTAGCTCCTAAAGAAAAACTCGAGCTTAACGGTGATACCAATAAGGCTGATGGAACCATATTCAAGCTCAATTCGAAGTTTAATGTCGTTTCCTGTCACAGGTTCCAATATTTTATTTTTTAAGATTAGTTGTCTCGGTTTTACATTGCTTAATTTGTCTCCTAATTAGACATGCTTTCTTCCTATAAAAATTGGGAAGAACAAGCCAACTCTCCACTCCGCCAAATAAAAAGAAAAAATGCCCGTCAAACATTTGCCCAATGCCTACATTTGGGGTGGCTAGGTAGTGATAGACGAGGAGGCAAGTGGCAAGTGGCAAATGGCAAATGGCTTCACATATGGCATTTGACAAATGGCCTTACACGATGGGGGTAGCTGTCACACGTGAGGTGAGCGACAAACGGTCTAAAATGGGGCAGCTAGGCACACTTGCACACGAGTTGAGCATCAAATAGCTATAGCTTGTTATGAGCAGTAAGTATAATGGTGCATTTTGTAATAAAGGTAAGAAGGTAATCTACCATCATTAGGGCTACAAGGAAATAAAGGAAGACAAGGCAGCACCAAACGGTCTAGATTGTTGTCCCTTCTATGTATTAGCTATTATTCGGCTACTTTGGGTTGTTTTATCTTGTAAAAGGAGTTCTCCTATTGCTAGAGTTCGTTCTTTGTGTTCTTTGCTAACTAGATACCATTACAAGTGATATTGGAGCATCGTTTTGGTGCACGTGGAGTGATACACCACAATGACAACAGGAAAGCAAATAATGGTAAATTTAGAAGCTCGTATGTCTGTATTGGAAAGCAAAATGGAGCAAGTAGAGGCTCATAATCATGAGATAGTTTCTCATTTTGAAGCTTTTATCTCCTCTCAGAATCACCTTAAAAAGGGTTAGGCTATTCTTTAGAATGATTTGGTGCAAATATTGGCCACCTTAGCATAGCTTCATGCATTTTTTGACTCATTGTCTTAAGTTCTAACCATTGAACCCTAACCTCCCAACAAAGTCTAGATCATTGTGGTAGATCCTAAAGTGAATGACAATCATATTGAACCTATTCAGAAAGAGGAAGAAGGTACACTTTTAGCATTTGCCATTTTTAGTAGGAGATCAACAACTAGTTTTAGAATGGAAGCAGCTAGTTTAGAGATTATGATCACCATCTTGTTTGACACGAGGTCTTCACATAATTTTATGGATTCTAGAATTGGTAAGCAAATGGGTTGTCAAGTTGAGGAAGTTTTACCATTTGTAGTTAAGATAGCATATGGGTTTCATTTGAGAGGTATTCAACATTGTCACAGCTTTCCTTGTCACATATAAAGGCATGAGTTTTAAACGAATGTTTGATTATTGCCATTGGAAGGTTATGATATGATGTTAGGGATGCAATGGATACATTCAATTAACTTGATAGAGTTGGATAAGATGGGGGAATATGTTATTAATGCATATGGCAAGGAAGAAACTTACCCTTAAAGTGTTGGATGGGTTGGATAAGTCCTTGTTTGTTATAAGTAATTCTAGTCCTTCGAAATAGGAATTAGACTCCCATGTACAGTTGGCAGCTATGGAACCTCAAAAAGAGGCATTCCCTCTTGAGATAACAAGTCTTTTAGTTGACTTCTCAGATATTTTCGATACTCTTAGCCAGCTTCCCCCTTCGCAGCAATTTAATCACCCCATTCCTTTACGCCTAAGTAGTGAACTAGTTAATTTATGGCCTCATCGATATCCCTTTGTCCAAAAAAGAGAGATAGAGAGGATGGTGGAGGAAATGTTGGAACAAGTATCATTCACCATAATGCTAGTCCTTTTGGTTTTCCAGTTTTGTTGGTACAAAAAAATGATGAAACATGGCATTTTTGTGTGGATTATAGAGCCTTGAATGACCTTACCATCAAAGATAACTTTTCCATTCTAGTTATTGATGAGTTGTTGGACAAGTTACATAGGGCTACATGGTTTCTAAACTTAACTTAAGATTTGGGTATCACCAAGTAAGGATGCACCTTAATAATGTACACAAGATAGCATTCCAAACCCACCAAGGGCACTACAAATTTCTAGTCATGCCTTTAGGCTTAAGGAATGCCACAGCTACATTTCAAGCCCTTATGAATTCTACTTTTCAACAATATTTTTGAAAATTTATCTTGATATTTTTTTATGATATATTGGTGTACAACTCAAATCTAGCAAGTCATTGTCATCACCTTCACTCAGTTTTCAGTAAGTTACGAGAACATCAACTATTTGTTAAAAGAAGTAAGCATGCTTTTGCATAATATTAGATCAATTATTTGGGCCATATAGTTTCAGAGAAGGGTATTGGAGTTTATCCTCGAAAGATTGATAGTATGTTGACTTGCCACAACCTACTTTTATGAGAGTACTTTGTGGGTTTCTTAGTTTAATTGGCTATTATCGGAGGTTTATGTGGAATTATAGCAGCTTACCCGCTTGTTAACCATGTTACTAAGGAAGGGTAGTTTTAATTGGAACGAGGAGGCTCACCAAGCATTCAATAAGCTTAAGAAAACTATTATTACCACACTTGTGCTTGCATCACCAGATTTTGAGAGGCCCTTTGTTGTGGAAATTGATGCTAGCTATGATGGTATAGGAGCAATTCTAATGCAAAATGGTTATCCTATTACTTACTTAAGCAAGGGCATAAAAGCATTTAGGGCTTTCCACATATAAGAAAAAGTTATTAGTGATTGTGATGGCGGTTCAAAGGTGGAAACCTTATCTTCTAGGCAACTTTTTTATTTTCCACACTAATCATTTTAGTTTGGAACATTTGTTGGAACAAAGGGTAATTGCACAAGCATAACATAAATGGTTGACTAAGTTGTTAAGCTTTAACTATAAGATTCAGTATTGCAAGGGTAATGAGAACTGTGCAACAAACACCCTTACTAGACTTCCTTCAACCTTTTAGGGTCCAAGAAGTGCTATAGAGTTATAAAGGGGATGATAAGTTAACGCCCATTTTGGAGAGTCTTTCTATAGATCCTAATAGTCATCCAGAGTATAGTTTGAGTAATGGATTGCTAAGGTATAAAGGACAGATTTATGGTGGGTAGTTAGGGGATGTTGTGAGAAACTATTATTCAAAACTTACATGATTTTGACATCAATGGTCATTTAAGTATCTCTGGGACACTTAAGAGAATTCATCAACACTTTCATTAGTCAACTATGAAACAAATGGTGGTTGCATCTAGATGTGATGTTTGTCAAAGGTTTAAATAAAAAAAAATGCCTTATCTAGGTCTACTGCAACCATTATCCATTCCTGATCAAGCTTAGCAAGAGATTACTATGAATTTCATTAAAAGGTTACCTAAAAGTGAATGGAAGGATATTATTTTTACGACAATAGATTGTTTCACCAAATATGCACATTCTATAAGGTTAAGTCATCTTTATTCTACTATCCAAGTAGCTACCTTTTTATGGAAAGAGTTGGGAAATTGCATGATCTTCTCATAGTGATTGTCAATTATAAAGATGCCTTGTTCTTGAGTAAATTTTGGGAAAAGTTGTTTTGAATTTTAAGTTGTAGAATCTCTTTTCATACACACTATAAACACAAAAGATCACTTGAACATATAATTGACACTAATTCATACACATCATTGAAGAATATATTGTAAGCAAAAGAACAAAATTATCTTTTTTTTATTTAAAGAAAGCATTTTATCATTAAGTTGGTAAGACTTTTAGTTATCATCTGACTAATGCAAAAGATACTAAAGAAAATTAGAAAAAAAAAAAGACAATTTTTTAGCTTTAGTTTTACATAAAACTTTCTCCTTTTATATTTTACTAGTTTATACATAAATTTTTAATATTAGATAACATGTGGTATGTATAAAAAGTATCAAAGCAAACCCTTATGAAATGTTAGCAAAACTTAAGAGTATGCATTTATTTCATGCAAAAACCAAGGACAACTACATAAAAGGTAAAAGATGTCTCAAGCATCAACCATTTTCTTTTGAACTTCACTAAGTTTCATTATATTTACTTATCATGATTGACATATAAGTCATTGTTCATTTAAAACCATGGATAAAAGGATGATTACAAACCATGTAATCCTAATTATCATAATCTTGTCTAATTTTTAAAGTTTATGATGCTAATGCACTCTTACTAAGTCTTACCTCTTAATTTTTTTATTATTATATTAAAAACTCATTTTCTCTTTGAAGCTAGCTCTTAAGGAGGATGTGCATGTTCTACTTTAAATGAGAATTTTCAAAGATAATTTAGATAATATGAAATACTCACCATATCATTCTTAATTTCACTTAATCTTTTAAAAATGAACATGGTTTTATTAAATTAATAAAAAAAATTATTTTTTCTAGTTTAAAAAGACATCATGAATATTATTTTTTCTAGTTTAAAAAGACATCATGGCTATCCACCTATCTAGGAAAGAACAATCTTTTTAATTATGGCATGAACAAGCACAACAAAAAATCTCATAAAATCAATTCTAAAGTCGTATTGTTAAAGTTTCATGAATGTGACAAGCCATGACAATTTTGCCTCATGAGAAATTTGTCCCTTTACACATTACTAATCCATCCAAGTGGGTTGTCTCTATCTTCTTTACCATCTTGGTCCATTACATAAGATCTTGCTTGGTTAAGGGGTCCTTGCAAATGGCCACCATCATATACTTGTTACTACTTTAGAGGACTTTTTCCTATTACAAATCCTTATCATTATTATTCGAATTATCTTTTTTTTTTTACACTCCATCCCAAACTATTATGAGAGTCCAAAGAGGATAAGGGTAAGTCAATAGTGAACCAATCTTTTCCTAAAAGTAGCATAAAAAGGAAATTGTTCAAGAGCCTAATAAATTCCAAAAAAGTATAAGCTTCTCAAAAAGTTACAAGAACTCCTTGAAATCAAACTCTTATATTTGTAATAAGGAAAAGAATTAAAAATTACAATACAAAAAATTTAACTGTCTTTTTATCTCAAATCTTACAACATTTAGTGTATTTTTGTTAAGAGAGCTTAATTAAGACACTTGCTAAAGCTTTTTGAGGTTTTCTCTTCTCCAATTCATCTAGTATCTTAATGCTAATTGATAAGTAACATGTCTTTGTTGTAGGATTGATTTCTACCTCAACATGCAATGAAATAAGATGAAATTTAACCTTAGCATAAACTAGACAACATAATGAAGAGATTTGGACTAGGAATACAAAATTTTGTTCAATAGAATAAAGTTACAAGCTTTTAATTTTGACAACTACTTTGTTTTTTAGTTTCTACAAAATTGAATTTTCTTAAAAGGACTTCATCATTTTTCCAATATATGTATCTCTTTATATATACCAACAATAAACACTAAAAGACATTATACTTGATCTTCATATGATTTTTCAAGTTTTTCTATATTGACAAGATTAATATAAATCAATAGGAAGAAATTAAAACTTGTTATCAAAGTTGTCAAGCAAGAATTTTCAAAAATTGTAATTATAAGTTTCTTTGATTCCAAAATCTACTCATCTTAATTGTTTGATAAGGATGGTCTACTAACATATTACTCCTCTATCCTTATCATATCTAGCAAGTTTCTGAACTTCTTAAAATCATCAACCATGAGAGCTTTTGTGAATGCATATACTAGTTGCTCCCAACTTTTTCAAAAAACTAGACTCAATTATTCCTTTCATGATCTGTTTTATAATATAATGATACCTTAATTCAATATACTTGGTTTTTCCATGACTAATGGGATTCTTGGTTAAGAAAAAGTTGATTTATTATCAACTTACACCTTTAATTTTATTTGAAATTTAACTCCTTCAATAAGTTTCTCAACTTCAAAGCTTAACCAACTACTTGAGATGCAATAACATATTTGGTTTCTCAAGTAGATAACTTTATGGTTTGTTATTTCTTTGAACTCCATGAAAAGACACCCCATCCTCTACCAAGTTCATATTTAGATGTGCTTTTCCTTCCATTTAATTTCCTGCAACATCAGAATTAGAAAAACCCTTAAACATTACCTTTCTTCCTTTTGAAATATAATAATCCATAATCCAATTCTCTTTCACATATCTCAAGATTCTTTTCACTATCTTTATATGTATCTTACTTGTTCTTTCATAAACCTAATAACCAAACCAATTCTAAATATTATATCTGGTCAAGTGTAGGTTAGATACCTCAAACATCCCATTGCTTTTTTGAAAAAATAAGCTTTAACTAGTTTGCTTTCAAAACTTATTTTCCCCTTATGATTAATTTTAACAGGTGTGAGAATTGGTTTTGAGTTTTTCATTTAAAACCTTTATTCTAAGATACAAAAACTCCTCCATTCCTTTAAAACACTTTCATTCCTAAAAAGTAGTCATCTCAGCAAGATTTTTCATTTCAAACTCTTTATACATAACAACACAAAATTTGTCAAAAAATTTGCATTATTACCTATAAATATCATATCATCCACATTTAGACACACCACTACCATCTCTCAATTCTCCTTAACCTTGATGTAAAGAGAATATTTATAGGGACCCTTCTTAGAGTCATTAATTTGCTAATAGCTATCTATTCTTGCATTTCAACACTTAGCACTTGTTTCAAATCATATAAGACTTTTTTTAACTTATAAACTTATTATTTTCTTCTCCATTCTCTCATAACCATGTTACTATTCAACATAAATCTCTTCTTCTAAATATCTATTTAAAAAAAGTGACTTAACATCTATACGACCCATTTTCCATCCCTTAGCTATAACTAGAATAAGTTTTTTATATCAGTCCTAGCCATTGTTGCATAATTTCTTTATATTCTACTCCTTATTTTCACTTGTTACCCTTGGCCACCAACCTAGCTTTATACTTCTTAACTTCTCTAGCTTGATTGGTTTTGGTTTTATACATCATTTTAATCAAATAGCACTATAACTCTTAGGTAATTCAAAAAGTTCCTAAGTGTCATTCTTTTCTATTGTTACTATTTCTTCCTTTATAATTTTTCTCCAAATCTTCTATTCAATAGGCTCTTTAAAGCTTCTAGGGTCACATTTAGTCACTAGATGAAACATGGAATATTCATTCAACTCAATTGCAACTAAATCTCCATAGATATCATCTATACTTCTCAATCTTGTATGTTTTCCTAACAAATTTGTTAGGCAACCTCTATCTCCTCTTATTTCACATTTTGGGATATATAATCTTGACTCATTTCTTATTCTAACATCCTCAATATCTTTTCCTCTATATTTACTCATAAAATTCTCATAAAACATGCTCTTTTGACCTTTCTCTCCTTCATTCCACCTCCAACTTGTATGCTTATTAAATCTACATCTCTAGAAACTATGAATCTTTTTTCCAATGGATTATACAACTAATAATCCATTGTTGTCTCATCATACCTGATGAAAACATACTTAACTCTTTTATCATCTAACTTTCTTCTCCTTTGCTTAAGTACTCTAACATATGCTATATGGCTAAAGACTTTCAAATGATTAATTCATGCTTTCCTTACATTCCATGCCTCATTTGGGATTCTACTCTTCACACTTTTAGTGAGACTTTGATCTAGGAAATAAATGGCATATCTTACTACTTCTCTTTAGTAATGTTTTGCCAAATTTATTCCTATTAGCATACTTCTTACAAGATCCAAAATAATTCTATTTTTACTCTTAGTAATTTCATTTTGCTGAGGAGTATAAGTTGGTGTAAGTTGATGCTTAATAACTTCCTTTTGGCCAAAATTCTTGAATTCTATTGATGTGTACTCTCCTTATCTATCTAATCTAAGAACCTTAATCTTCCATTTCCTTTTCGACTAAAACCTTAAATTCTATAAACTTCTCAAATATACTAGATAAGGACATATATCCATGATATTCCAATAAAATTACCAACAAACACCACATAATATTGATTTTCTCCTAATGGTTAGACATCAAAAGGTCCAAATCAATATTAACAAGTTGCAAGGGTTTTTTGGCCTTCTAAGACATTCTAACTTCAAATGTTTTCCTACTCATCTTTCCTTTCATTTAAGATTCACATAACCCTTCTGGTTTGTTTATTTTTAGCAGTTCTCTTACCATATATTTTTTTTTTCCAAATAACACATTCTAACCTTTAAATCCTAAATACCCACATCTTAGATGCTACAACCACCAATCATCTTTCACAACAAATTTTAAACTTTTCATTAATTCAATTTGAAGATTTAGAGCAACCAATTTATTCTTTTGCATCCTTGATTTCACTATAAGCTTTCTAAATTGATTCCTCACAAACATGACCCCATCTTTCATATTAGTCATATACCTTATTTCAAGTAATTATCCTAAACTTAACAAATTACTTTTAAAGGATAAAACATAGTAAACATCTATAAAACTTTGTTTACCTTCTTAAGTCTTAAAAGCTTCGTTACTTAAGTCTCTAACCTTAACTTTGGTTAAATTCCCTAAAGCAACCTCATTTTTAAACCTTATATTTATCCCACAAAACAACTTCTTTATACCCCACATATAGTTGCTTGCATTGGTATCTAAATACCAAATATTTTTAGCCTTATCTAAACTACAATCTTTAACAGCCAATAAAATAGGTTTTTCATTACCCTTTTCTTCTTTTTCCTTCTTATTTTCAATATAGTAATTTACATCCTTCTTTTTTTACTCCACTTTACAATTTTGAGCCATGTGACCAAATTTCTAACACTTAAAAATTTGAATTTTTTCATATCTTATATTAAGACTATCTCTAAAGCTCCCTTAGTACCATGAGTTAAACTATTTTGATAGTTTGGCTTTATGTTCTAAATGAGGTTTCATCATGCTCACTTTTTCTACTAATATAGTTGTTCTACACACCTTTTCCTTCTTATCTTCCATTTCTTCCAAAATTATTTATCATATTTTGATTTCATGTCCATGTAAAGTCCTTAAAACATCATCCAATACAACTTTGTGTAGCTTTTAGATTCTTCTATAATAGCTACAATAAAATCAAAATCATCTACCATGGTTCTTAACACTTTTTTCAATTACCTTTCTCTCATCTACTTCTTCATCACACATTTGTAATTCATTTATTATGTTTTGGACTTTACACACCTAGCTATCAATAATTTCATTCCTTAACATTTCTAATAGCTTGAAATCATGCTTAAGAGATTGAAGCTTTACCTGTTTTGATTTTGTCTCTCCTTGGAACATCTTTCTTATGTTATCCTAAATAGCTTTTGATGTAGTGCAAAGATCTTCTTGAACAACTTGTTGACCAAACCTTGCATAATTACAAGAAAGGCTTTCTAATCCTTTGTTGATTTACTTCCAAGTTAACTCTCTTGGCGTTTGAAATGGCTTCCTTAACCATCCTATTTACAGGTGCTTCATAACCTTCTTCAATAAATTTCAACAAACCATGGGAATTAAGTATGATTTTCATTTGCATACTTCAATCACCATAGTTTGTTTAATTAAGAATAGGAGTCTTGTAATGAAAGGAATCTAACATCTTTGGAGATTTGTGGTTTTAAACAAAAATGATTGATTTCAAAAGGAACTTTGGTATATAATAGACTTTCAAGAAAAAGAAAAGAAATGTAAAAATTTTAGGTAACAAACCAACTAGTCTAGCTTTGATGCCATTTTGTAGGATTGATTTTTACCTCAATATTTAACAAAGTAAGATGAAATTTAATCTTAACATAAACTAGACAAGATAAGGAAAAGATCTGGGCAAGGAACATAAAAGTTCATTTAACAAAAATAAATTTACAAATACTCAAAGTTGACATAAAAAAATTGCTTTACTATTCAATTTCTATAGAACTAAATTTTCTCAACAAGGCGTCATCATTTTTCTAACAAATGTATCTCTTTATACAAACCAACACTAAACATTAAAAAACATTATATTTGATCTTCATGTGATTTTTCAAGCTATTCCAAAGTTGTACTACTTACAAAATTGCTACAAGTCAATGGGAGGAAATTGAAACTTTTTGTCAAGAGATACATTTAAAATAAGAAGGAAAAATAAGAAAAAGTAGGAATTTTCAAAGGTTGCAACTATAGCTTTCTTTGACTCCAAAGTCTACTCAGCTTAATTGCTTGGCAAGGATGGTTCACTAGCACCCGCATCTCCTTATAGACTCTTCCTAAAATGTAAACAAATGCATTGAAAATGTTGAGTAAAAGTTAGGTGGTTGTTCCCATTGCATTGATGACATGTTTGTTCTACAAAAAGGAGTATTGAAAAAGATTAGATGGCCATGCCACACATGGTAGGGATTGACATAACACATCTTTTTTTCTACTATAATCCCTAACCATATTCATGTACACCATAAATCCTAATTATTTCATTATGCTAAACCATTCCACTTCACCAACTTAAGTACATGAGAAAATTACTTTAGCACTAAGGTCAAACTTGTAGCCAAGAAGACAACCTAATAGGATTCCAACCACATAATAACATCCCACTTTCATGTGTGGTTGTTGCCATAACAAATGCTTTCGTCGAAAACCCCAGCTCGCTGTTTGTGTCTTCTTTATTCGCTTCGCCCAGACATTAATCACTTGATTCTTTTTTAGATACAAACCCCAAAGTTATAGAACTGCCTTCCATCTAGGCCAGGAAAAAAAAAAAAAAAAAAGAGCAAAAATGATGATCTTTTGGACACTCTGGATGATGTGACCCACTCTGGATGTATAGAAATTTGAATTGTCAAGCCCAGGCCTAGACCCAGAATTGCTTCTGCCCAGAAAGGTTGGCCAATCTTTTTCATAAATAGATGAAGCACAGAAAAGAATAGATAGGCATTGGCCAGAAATACAGTCAGAGTCTAGAACAGAAGCTTTTTCCCTACTCCGGCCTAAATTTACATTGCAATCTCAGTGTTGGTAACCACAACATCAATTTCATCATTTTTTTAGTTTTCTATACAAAAATTTTATTACACCAGCAAGCAAGAATCAAGAATCAATGTGATCGGAAAACACACCTCTGACTTAGCTGAGACCCAATACACAATGTCTTCTGTTGACAGGGTACAGATTGGATGAAGATGGACCTTCTTGGACAGAAAATTGACTAGTTAGCCGATGCTCTTCAGGGATTGACAAAGTGCAGTGTCCAAGAGAAACTTCATAAAATTACAGGATCAATATAAAGACCAATGAGGAAGCAAAGAGCAGAAAATGCACGGCTTCATTGCTACAAATTCCTGCAAAGCAAGCGAGCATCGGATCAAGTTGGATTAGAAAATAGAAAAGGAACTTGCTTTTAGTTCAAAAATACAAGGCAAAAGGGATAGTGAACTTCGGATGCACAAAGTATAGGTGTCAGTAACACAACGCTCCCCTCAACATCCTTGCCAACGGATTCTGCAAATTTATCAAGATAAAGAAATTGGGTGACTCTGGGGTTGAGTTTTTCCATATTGATTAAGCTTCCTTCTCAAGGAAAACCGGTGCCACTCAAACACCACAACAAAGAGATTTCACTATTCTGTCATGCCAATTCTACTTCATGCTCTTCGCATGAAGATCTAGCGGAAGCGCCATGATACTTCATAACTATCCTAATCGGACTACGTTGGCTTTCATGAACTTTTTCCTTCTTCACATGGCACGGCACAACCACCTAGATTACGAGAGCTACCATTCTTGACATGTAAAACCTTGTTTTAGGTTTTCCACCATCAAGGATACTAAATTTAATTAACAAGATAGGAAAAGAAAGTAAATAGCTGGAATACTCACTAGTCTGAGCAGATGCTGCTGCAGGAAGAGCAGGTATTTTGACAGCTGAAATTACAGTACATCAGGTTGATTAACATAAAAGAAAGAAAATTACCCTTCGTTAACTTAACTTTAAAAAAGAAAATATGAATGAAATATCTGCAGGACTGGTACTACGTATAAATAAGAGGGGGGAGAGAGAGAGAGAGAGAGAGAGAGAGAGAGAAGAAGCTTCAATGGCTAAGACATACTTTTATTGCATGCTGAAGTTGGAACTTGCAACGTGGTTGGCCAGGGAGCTGGAATGTTGTCGTTCAGATCACAAACGAAGCTTACTCCTGAATACGCGTCAAATGTTGCATCAGAGGGCATGCTTGGCAAGAGACATCCAGCCTCTGCTCCATAAAAAAGGACAAAGAAAAGTGAGCTTAAAAAAATTCCATCATAATACAATAATTTTTGATCCATTTATGACACATCTAGATTAGAAACTAAATATTATATTGCCAAAATTATGCAGAAAAGGATGATTCATAGTCTTAGCTCATCAAATTGATGTGCATTACCTTGACTGCCAACTGAGACATCCAGATCATTGGGCCGCAGCATTTTGAAACAGCGAAAAAACGAAAAAGCAGCATGTATTAGAGTCAGCTTACAGTCAAAGTGACAGAAAACAGAAATAGTCTGGTCATGAAATGGCAACCAATAAACGATACCAACCTTGGAGGGAGAAATCCTTAAGGCTTAAATGGCACAGGCTATATACATTTTCAGTTATATTAGACTTCCTCAACTTTACTCCCAGTGATGTAGCACAATCCAAAGCTTGTAAGTTGGTTATAAAACTCTGTTTTTGCAAGTGGGACACGTAGCTTTGCATGGCACCACAGCACGATGTCTGGTTATGCACGCCCTGCCCACACTCCTTTGTGACATGCCTCATGTCAGGGAAAGCCAGGGGACAAACTGAAGCAGATCATACAAAGGAAAAAATAAGGAAAGAAAAAGCACAGTATTAGCAAGGCCAACTGAAGAAGCTGGGATGACTAACCAAAGCTGAATCAGTGTAAGAAAATATATCAAAAAGAACTGACACAAAAGGAAATTGGGGATTAACCAATTCCTAGATAAATAACTGAGAAATTTGCCAAAAAGGGATCACAGAGACCACCTTGAAGCTAAAAATTGTATCAAGAAGCATCTTGTCTAGTACATGCATAAAAGTGAACTTCAAGTTGGATTTTGTAATACCAAAAGTTTTTTATTTATGAACACATGACAGAAATTAAAGGCAAAACATATTTGACACACATATGTAATAATTTGCATCTTATACATGTGATTCCAATGGGTTTGCGAATACTTTCAGACCAATAATCTTAAAGGGAGGTACAGTGGGCTTGAGGATACTTTAGCATAAAGAACCCCAGACCAATAATCTTGAGAGATGTACTCTGGACCTCAATCTATTACACCCAATCTCACCTTTGTTTATGTTGCAATTTGATAGTCCTCTAAGAATTTTCTTCGATTGAGAAGGATCAAGTTTACTAGCCAGCCAGCGGAGGACAATATTTGTACAGTCATTTATCCTGGATGAGTGCTCAGGTAGGACATTGGACCTATCCATGCTCAAAATTTCAGAAGCTTTCAATGCAATCATCGTAGCTGCTTCTAATATTGCACCCTGACAAATTTGCTCACAGCATTCTTTGACTGGATCAATCACTTTACAAGCTTCCAGAAGCTTAGAAGTATCTACTGTGCTCTCAAACTCATTAACCTGTTTAACTGGGCAAGATGCTTCAGTGAGATTTGAAGCTTGAACGGAGCATATCTGTGTTAGACTATCATTTGCACCCTGTCCTATCAAAATCTGCTCAATATCTGAGAGACAAGGTTTGGCAGATGTCCCATTCAAAGCTAGGACATTGGTTGCTTTACTTGACTGGCCAATCAGAATTGTAAGTGTAGCTTCCAACTGCGGACAACAAATTACATTAGCCAGAAATGGCGCAAAAGCAGACCAGCAGTCTATAGCTGTTATACCCATCAAGCTTTCAGCAGCAGAGAAGTTTAACGCACAGAGCCCTGTAATTGGAAGGCGGGAGAGGGAGAGAGAAAGAGATCACGAAAGCAGAAAACGTGATTTTACTTCTCAATCCAAATACCGCAGAGAACATAGTATAAATAGAAATTCTCAGGAAGCAAAAAGAAATAGATAAATAGACCTGATAATTTGGGGACTGTAGCATTTGTGTAAGGTACCAATGGTGAAGGTGCAAGAAGAGGAAGAAGAGGCTGAGGAGAGCGACTAGGAGAGATCATAGGAAGCATATCTTCCATTTTTCTTCCCATTAAAACAGGAACTTTAGGATGATTTAACCGACTGCAAAAAGATTCATGGGAACCTATACCAAAAGCACGAGAAAGTGAGATATTAATCCTGTCAATCGGAGATATGGTATCAGAAAATAACACATGCATGGTTTTCTCTTACATTTTACAAAAGAAAATTTATAAAAGTTGAACTGCTAGATGCATGGATACAAAGAGACACTAGAAAACGTTTTCCAGAGACGACAAGGGAGTCAATACAAGTAGTAAGTAAACTAGTAAATCATAATAAACCGAACCTTTCAGGAATGGAAAACATCTTCTCAACTCAAATGAAAGTTACAACACCTTAAAAAGTAAATAGTACCAAGCTGAAGAGGCAACAAACATGATTCTTGACAAGTTAAAACATGAAACTGACAAGAAGAACGGCCAAGAATAAACAGTTAATCCAAGCATGACAAGCTAGAAAAGTACATAGTAATAGAAAGAAAGCTCTAAACCTTAGTGAATAATTCAACAAGAAACTATCTTTTAAGTGGACACTCTACCCCCCCTTTAACAGTTCAAGAAGTGGACTTATTACCCCTCTTGTTTCATTTTGTTCTTAGTATTCTACCAAACTAAGAATTTTCCACTGATGGATGAAATATAACTTTTCCCTTATCGATAATTAATTAAACAAGGCTGTACCTAAACTAATGAAAATGAATTAATTCCGAAACTTTAACACGAGCTTCAATCTGGGGCAATGCCACATCATTCTGAACCTTCAGACCAAGAAATTTAGTTCATAGCAAACACAACATGGAGATCATACAAGCAAACCAAAAGTTCCAATAACACAAGTAGAATATGAACTCAGGCCAATGGATTGCCAGAGTACCATATTCTCAAAGCTGAAAAATGAACTTCAAGAACTTCAAACAAAAATAGAAGGAACTGCCAGAACCATGTTTACATTCCAAAGGTGAATTGCAAGAAAACTCATTTCAAAAAAGACCCTCAAGACATCAAAAACTAATACCAAACCGAGTTGCAGTTCTTCCAAAACAGAGGAATTTAACAATGACCAGACAGGGAAAACTCGCAGATCATGTGAAACAACCAGAGACCCAGTAAAGGAATTAGAAAGTAATGGCCGCGTACTCACAGATGAGCAATAGAAGCACTTTCAGAAGAACGATGCTTGGACTGGACTTGAGAGACAACCTCCCTTTCATGCCTTCGCTTCTATCACTCTCAAACCCAAAACCCATCGAAAAGTAAAAGAAACAACAGTACCGCTAAAAGCCCTTCAGACGCAGCTAAAAAGATAAAAGAGAGAGTGGGTAAGAAGTCCCAGCCTTGGGAATTAAGCAAGTAATGGTTGCGTGAAAAAATAAATTTCCAGAAAGAGACAGGACATTAGAGACGCCATGAATGAGCTCCAAATTGTGGGGACGAAAGCAGCATCGGTAATAGCTGTTATGTTAGTGAGGTAGGCCCACCACAACCATGAAACTCAGACACGACAGTCCTGGTTCATTAACGCCATCTATTGCCTTTCCCCACCTCCCCACTTCGTCCACTTTGAGTTGTGTCTCGCACGCGTACCAATCCTCTGGAGATGCTTGCTTGAGTGCTTGTTGTTTCTCGCACACGTGTGGGATTTGCATGCGAATGAGCGTGTACGGCCACTTTGGTCCGCCGGTGGTTCCAAGTAATTATGGCTGTCAGCGCATGGGCTTGAGATATAATTTTTTTGGTTCTAGCTATAGCTATTGTGACATGGAAGATCACCAGAAAGATATGGTGTCTTTTCTTCGGCGGAGACATTAAACGCAACGAAGAGGATGAGACAAACCAAAGATTTACTCACTTACTCAATATGGATAGAGCCAATTAACTAAATGGTAACACTGATTGCAATCTTACTTTTTCTTCTTAATACAAATCTTACTTCACTTTTTGCGAGTGCTTGCTTGTCTGTGTTTCTCCGGAATTATGCACCATCTTTTGTCCTCCTTTTTCCTGTTCTTAACGCACCTCATAAATTATATTGAGATGTGAATTTTGTATACAGGGTGCTGTTTTTTAAATCTATATATTTTGATATTACATTGAAAAGTATGTTTCAAAAGTATAAAATTCCATTCCCTTTTATAAAGGAGATTCGTAGAGATAAGAGATGAACCATTGTTGACATCTTCCAGTACATTAGAATAGACCGCTGCGATTTATGGTGGGCGACAAGGACAACGGTGCCGGTCCGACATGGGAAGTCGGGCTACCCAAAATTGACATCTCAACGATCTGGGCTCGTCCAGGGCTGAGCATTGAGACCATAATATTTGTTGGACTTCCCTGGGAATTCATGCCCTTTGTGTTCAGACTGAATCTGAGCCTCGGGATTTCTAAATGGACTTCATGCCTCGGAATGCTTGTCTTCTTCTTCTCTAGCCCCCACCAGTTTGTTATCTACGATTTTTTTTTTTACTCAGCGTTTTCATTTTCATGTCCTTTTTCACTGTAAATTTAACAGAGGACCCCATGCATTGTCAATACAATGGCTTTTCTCCGGCCAAAGAATATCATGACATGGAAGAAAAACAAGACCTAAGTGAAATGGGGAATTGCGCAACTCATTCAGTGGGGGTAGAAAAGGTGGGGTTGCATTAATGGTCTGTAATGGTGGATCTGCCATTCTGAGCAGATTGTCTGCTTGTCTTTAGTCGTTTATGAAGAAACCACTACAGTTTGACAAGGTCTGTGTCTGAATCAGACACTATATATGTTTTTGGTGAAGAAGAAGTCATCTTTTGAAATCAGATGCACCTTTGTTAAGTGTTGAGCTTGTAAGACCAGTTAAAATATGGGGATTGAGCTTGGAACCTGATGTTAAAAGGTACAAGAGAATGAGATCTAGAAAGTTTAGAAACTTCTGTAGAAAAAAAGAAAAGAACGAATCAATAACATGCATCTCACCCACTAATTCCATTCCGTACATACAGGATCTACATTCCAAACCACTACATACAATGACAAATTCAACTCCGGCGAACACGCATCCTAGCTAATTGACCTCCGGAATACTCTGCAGGGCCGGCCTCCACGACCGGTGGTGCTCGTCATATCTGTAAGCACTATCCTTCAAACGAGCGAGCACTTGTCCCGCCGACAACCCTCGCATGTCCACTCTTCCAAGCAACTCCTCCAGCTCCTTCTTCGAAATCTTGATCTTCACCTCCGTTACACCACTGCTCGCATCCGCAGCGGAGGTTGACGAAGAAAAAGCTCCCGTTCCTCCGAAAAGACTCTGTCTTTCCGAGCCAGACTTATCATCATCATCCACAAACGGATTCCTCGACGTGAGAGAACCCCAGTCGTCGCCGGCCCAGACCGCTGAATTAGATTGACGCCTTAAACAATTTCCCATCTTCCCAGTTGCCAACAAGACGTATATCTTTCTCTGAAAAGGAGAGATTCAAAATGTGAAGCGGTCCGCGTTATTTATACGAGTTTGATAGAAGTGGGTGGCGTTCATGGGGTTCCAAGAAACACCGTCCAGAGAGACAAACGGCACGTCGGACGAGGCACATCTCTTACGTGGCAATCTCACGGCGAAGTTGGTTGACCAAAAATTACCAATATTCCTTTGCACATCTCGGCTAAATTAAGATAATCTACTCCGGTTTGGTGCCGCGGTGTGAAAAGGATCGAAGGTGGCATCTTCTCGACCAGATCGGGTGTGAACACGGAGACAAGAACGGTATCTTTGACTCGGTTTGATTTTATAGCCATCCGTACCGTCGCTTTTAAGCGTAGTTTATTAGCAAGGAAGATTCCTTTTCGGCTTCAGTCTGAAGAGCGGTGTTGGTTCTACGTAATACTTTTTCAATTTTTATCTTCCTGTCTCCGCTGAACCCCGTCGCGCCGCTGCACATGGCGGCGAAGCCACCGAGGAAATTGCTCCACGTGTTTCGTTTTGTCGGCTCGTATGAACAAGCGCGTCTTTGAAGTAATCCAAGTGATTGAACAAACGTGTTCTTGAGCAAATGACAGGTATAATTAAGTACTAAAGAAATAAAAGAGAGGGAGAAAAAAAAAAAAGAGAAAAATATTTGTGATGTTAAACCTAGTAACATCAGAGATTTTTGGTATTATATTCAATACCATGTGCGTGAAATTGGGTGCGTGTATATTAAAATAAAATTATTTAGAGGTCATGAATTCCTAAGTTATATCATTAGATTACTATTTTTATTATTTAGACTTGAAAGAGGGTTTCATATTTTATTTCTTCTAAAAAAGATACTTTTTCTTTTAAAATTGACTTAAAAATATATATATATATATATATTTATGTATAATAACAAATTAATAATATGATATTCATGCTACAGTTAATTACACTCTTTCATTCCTAACGTAAGAAGATATTTTTCAAAAGACCCATCTAATTCGTAAGTGAGTAAGTTTTTTACTTGAAAATTGGCACATAATATAATCTCATATTAAAAAAAATGTACATCCTTGCTTAAAACTTGTGTGTAAGAGAGGACATATCAAATGTTAATACTTATCATGATTTCTATTATTATCAATAAGTCGTTTTCAAAAGCGATTTTTTTTTTTTTTCAAAATCCCATGACAAATTAGTCTTAACCCTAACGTAGTGATTGGATAAACATGGTAACCATAGGAATCACGTCATGTGATTAATCAATCAACTATGTTTAAGATAAGAAACAAATTGGTACAAGTAAATAGAATTGGTCTTCTGTGATATTTTCTTAAATATAAAAAAGAATCAATATAAGATTCATTTTCATGCAAACGATTTTCAGAGGTTTAAGGTTCCTTAAAACTACCATAACACAAGGAAAGCTTAGATTTATCGAAATATCTTGTCACGATCATTTTCAATTCAGTAGGATTGTTGAAATCCAAGCTTAACAAATGTTCCACAGCAAACTTTGTTCTAATTATCACAACAAAATTTATCTGGAGTTGTAGAAGCTTCAACTCCAAATCCGTAGGTAAGAGCAGCATGCGAATCACGAAGGTCTTCAAGTCCCAAGGATGGACAGGCGGTGAAAGCTGAGTTTGATCTGCATAATAACGTCGACCAATGAGAAAACAATTTAAGATGTCAGGGGAACCTGAAAGACATCGAATACAAGAAAAAAAACAGAGAGGTAATAATAACATCGACGAAAGTCATCTGTCAGAATCAAATCCATGGTAATCGTTTAGACTTTAAGAGCAGTGCCCACAGGAAAGATGCATGAGAGCTAGATGTTCAAGCAATCCTCGAAGAAAAATGGTTCAGGAGATGGTCTCTTGGAGGTATTCAATCATCAAACTCTTTCTAAACTTGATGGAGGAAGTTATACCAATTCCATGCCAACATATTTCTTGAAATTCTCATACTGAATCAACAAATAGCAGAAGTTGGTTAAATGCGGTGGCAAATTTGAAGTCATTTTGGCTGGTGGAGTTACGAAGAAGCAGTCACATCCTGCAGAGAAACGTGTTATCTCCGGGGTGTTGTAGTCAATACCAGTGCATGCATTCAAGTTATGATAATTTCATTGCAGAGGAAGCATGGCGTTCTGTCTCTTCTGACTGCATCACTTTTTCATGAATTTTGAACGAGTTAATCTGTGGATTTTCACAGTGCTTGGGTAGAAGCAGTCCAGGGCTGTGACAATCAAGCCTGTGCCCTTCGGCTTTCCAGAATTCTACAGCGTTCGTCACTGTTTTTTACTATACGAAAAGAGCTTAAATCAGCAAGCTTCGCGAAGAGATTGTTTGAACAAATCAACGGCCTCCATGTTTGGAAATCTCAAGGTGGAAAATTGAACCCTCCATGTCATCGTTTTGTTCTGTTCTAATTTTGATGCAGAAACGAAAACGACGGCTAGTCATTGGGTGCTTATCTTGGAAGTCAGCGTCAATCAGCAAATCTTATCCCATAAAGTCTCTGCTTTCGTCGATATGATTTATCACCTTAGAACAGTTCATTCAACTGCTAAGAAAGGACAACCAAAGTTATCTTTTTCTTGTCCAACGTGGAGATGTAAGAAAGTTCTATTTTTTTCCCCTTCAAATTGACTTTTAAGGAAACAACATATATTTTATTTTAAAAACACAATTTTTAAGTAAGATTTATGTAATATAAAATTATTTATACCGTTCTTGACATGCTCTTTCACAATCAATGTAAACTATGGACTTTCCCACAGAAAATGCGTCTACTCCTACAACACTTTTTACTGTGGATTTTTTGTATAAGAATCTCTTTTAGCTCACTTTTTTGCTAAAGTTAATATATATATATATATAAAGAGAGAATATATATTTAAAGAGAATCGAACAAGATTTAAATAGTACAATGCCATATATTCTGTTCTTAGCAGTAAATTAAGTTGATCCGAGTATGCGTTACGAATAGTTTCTCTAGTGTGGAATGAGACGAGTTGCACAAGTGCAATCCCGGCCGTCGTGAAAAGTCCCTGCAACCTTCGGACACGGCTTTATTGGGTTTGTGAACTGTTACAGCAGGCCCCGTTGAAGCAAGGTGAACCCATGGATTCGCCAAGTGACCATGGCATTGGGAAAGAGATGGTTTCAGAAACCTGGGCTGGATACCCTACTGCATGGTTTTATTGACAAGCTTCAACTTGCCGGAGCCCAATAACGTAGGCACAGCAGTTTTACTGGAAAGGCTCCCGGACATGGCAAGAACATGTTGTTAAAAAGGACGCAAATTAACGTTAGGGTTGGTAGAATAATTAGATCAAGTGATAAAATTAACTATAAGCAAGAGTGCTGAATACGTTTTGGATTAGAGGTAATAAGAGAATTTTATAAAATGTTGCTTATTTTAGTGAAAAGAAAAAGAAAATCGAATTAATAAGAAATAATTAGCCTCTTAAAGTATAGTCAAGATGGTAAAAACGGTTCTTGTGAAAAATCATGTAAAACAAGTGTCTTCGGTTCAAATCTTTTCAGCTTCTAAGCATGCTTTGGGGTGACCAGCACTCCCTAATTTAAATTATCAAGCAAAGTTTGGTGGGATTTGGGTTACCAAAAAATAATAGAAATAATAATAAGAAAATATTATTAAAAAACACCAAATATTGTGTTACTCCAAATCTTCTTAATTTTATTGAGTTTAAATGTGTGCATTTGTGTTAGTGTGCATTCATGTTATTGTGTATTCAATTCAAATGTGAATAATGATGTAATCTAATAAATTCCCTAGCATTTAAGACCCTACCCTCTCGGTAATAGGTAGAAGAGAAGCAACTCTAATTGACCTATGGACAAGCAACTATAACCTATCACTAAATACCTCTGGAGGGGAATAGGGCAAAGAGAGCTAAAAGGGTTTTTTGTGTGATGGAAAATGGGAAATGGAAATAAGTGATTTTCTTATAATAAGTAAGGATTATCTGTTTTTCTGCTACATAGAATGTATTAAACTCATAATTCATCATACACTTTTTTATGAATGTCAACTATATACGTAAGTAAGTAAATTGCTTCTATTGAAAACCATTATTCTTTTGTGAGTTTGTGATGAACACCACATTCGACATGGCTGCCCACCAACCGGCTGCGACCTACGCCATCATAATCTTCTTTTGATAATTACATGTTACTTGGGCATTATTTGATGGGTTTGACCTATGTAGCTCAATGATGGGATGAGCATGCTGGCACGATTTATGTAGGAATTATTTTACCAAGTCTGCTCAACAAATCTTCGATTTTTTAGGTAATTTTTCGGTTATTTTAAATCAATTCATGCATAGATTGTAAATTAATAGTTTTCCAAAGATGATAGAAACGGCAGCGTTGAGAAAGCGAAACCAATTAAAGATGACAGAAAGAGACGCCAAAGGGACGCATACAAATACGTACTGTTTGCGCTGTGGACGACATCCCCGAAATTCGAACACCTTTTGGTTCTGTCTCGGTGATGCCTCCCATACCGCGTGGAACCGAATGAGCCTCACCGACGGGTCCCACACTCCGGCGATGGGGAGTCGCCGAATACTGAAGCGTCCCAGCGTCTCCGCCATTAACTCCCGGCGCCGGGCGGCAACTCCTCTGTCGCAGTGGAAGTTCTTCGAGGATGGGAACATCGCTGGAGGAGGACAATTCCGGGGAGCGCGGGTCTCGTTGTCGGCGAGGACGCTTGCCGCAGGACTCTGGCAATTCCGGTTCAAGGATGTCTCGGGAGGCGGCGACGGAATTGGCCGCTTCAAGCTCAGGCCGCGTGGACGGAGTCGGTCTCAGGTAACGCCTTGTGATTCGTTTATAGCTTTCGCTTTGAAAAGAGAGGGCTGTGTCTTTGACTTAAATTCTGCAAGGCAACTGAAGTGAGAGTTTCGTTTTGTCATTGCTGATGCGTTTGGTTCGTGAGAAAATGCGGGAAAAGAGGACATAAAAAGGAAAAACAGAAATTTCATCTAAAAATCTTCGTCCTTGTTTAGAGGCTTATTAAAACTCTAGACACAATTTGGCCCAGTCACATAGAATATAATGTGCGATCTTTTCTATTCTCCTTTCTGGTTCTTTTAGATTTCTTATGGACCAAGCTTTTGATTAGAAAAATTGTTGATATTTGGAGTATATGCGTTATTTTCGATCCGGAGCTTGATATCTTGTGTTAAGTGTTGGCGATTTACAAATTATAATCATGTTAGTGGTAGAAGCAATGCGTTATACTGAATTTACAAAAGCTTGAGATTAGAACAGTACCAGCCAGAGTGAAATTAGCAAGAGATATCCTAACCTCTTGCTTTTTCCACAGCCAGTATCTCCGCCGCCATATCCAAAATGTTCAACGGAGGGGAGTACAAAGTGGGAACCCAGGCCTTCGAATGTGTCTGATGAGGTTCACCAGTTTTACAGCCAGATGAAGCTACCGGGGGATCGCGAGGATGCTTCGATCTCTGTTTTTTATTCTTTGCAAGCAGAAGTATTGCGCGCCCGATCACGAATTCGTGAGCTCAAAGCCGAGAAGCGATCCTCAAAGAAAAGATTGAAGCACTTCCTGAAGATGGTTGAAGAGCAAAGTGTTTCATGGAGGAGGAGAGAACAAATGAAGATCCATGCAGTTGTTGATGACTTAAGGGATGAATTAGACAGGGAAAGAGAGAGCTGTCATAGGATGGAAATGCTCAATGCCAGATTGCTCAATGAGCTATCCGAGGCCAAGTTGTCAGCGGAGCAGTTCATGCAAGATTACGAGGAAGAGAGAAGGGAAAGAGAACTGATGGAGGAGGTTTGTAATGAACTAGCTAAGCAGATCGGGGAAGATAAGTCTGCGATTGATGCATTGAAAAGACATTCAATGAAAATGCGCCAAGAAGTAGAAGAAGAGAGGCAGATGTTGCAGATGGCTGAGGTTTGGCGTGAAGAACGTGTCCAAATGAAGCTGGTCGACGCAAAACTTGCTCTTGAAGATAGATATTCCCAGATGAACAAGCTCGTAGCAGACCTGGAGACTTTTATGCAGCTCGGAAGCCCTAGCCTTGATGCAACGGACTTGAGGAAAGCCGAGTTGATCCGGCAGGCTGTTAAATCAATCGATGTTCAAGATACCAAGGAATTTTTGTACGAGCCCCCAAAATCAGATGATATCTTCTCTATCTACGAAGATATAAGAAAAGGTGAAGCTAAGGTAGAGGAGCCTAAATCTTGTGTAAATAACAGTCCTGATGGACATGCTTCCAGGCCTCTTCCTCCAAGCCCAAATAATGATGCCTCTATGCTGAAGCATTACGACCATGCTAATGGTTATACAGAAGAAACCCCAGGCTGCAAAGGAGCTAGCTGTGCTGAGGATCAGGTTTCTAGCGACTCACTCGAAGGGAGTGAGGCCTCCATTAACTACGCAGACCTAGAACCTCCGAATTCGGAACTCATCGAGGTTCGCTTGCTAGCAGAGGGTAACGAAAACGGGAGGGTCTTTCCGAATAGAGTTTCGGGCCCGGAAAGCGGTGGGCTCAGATGCCAAGACCCAGCAGCGCAACGGGGTGTGGCGGACACGACCAATCCACACATCGCTCGAGGAATGAAAGGCTGCATAGAGTGGCCACGAGGCATCCAGAAGCAGACCATGAAGCCCAAGCATTTGGGGTTGGGGATTGAAAGCCAGAAATCCCAGCTCCGCCTTCTTAAACAGAAAACGTAGGTGAACTACTGTTCTCAATTTTGTTGTTTGAGCAAAGTGTGATCAGAGCAAGACTCAGCAAATTCACTTGTCTTTTCTTTTCTTTTCTTTTCTTTTCTTTTCTTTTCTTTTCTTTTCCGTAAGGAGTTATTTCTTCTCTTGATTCTTGTTTTTGCATTATATTATGAACACTTATGTACTTTGCTTTTGTAGAGAATAGGGAGCATGTACCCACACTCTTGTATGATACATTCATATATGACCATATAAGTAAGGAAAAATGAATGATCTTGTGTATCTGCCTCCTTTAAACCACAAAAGCAATAGGTGACAGGCTACTGGTCCCGTTACAAAGAATCATCCTGGGCGGTGGGTAGGGGCCAGGTGCTCCGAGTCTTCTCCAAACCCCTCGGTTCACTTCAGGAAGTAAAAGATGTCCGAGCCAATCGACGTGACAGCATTTGTCCATCTCATGCATGGCCTTAATAATTCGCTTCTCCCATCCTTGATTTGTCGGCAACTTTCTCGGCCGAACAAATACGCAAATCACCACTTGAACTCCGGCCCAACCTGAAGATTAAGCCTGCTAAACTGCCTCAATATCTCTATCTTCAACCATCCAAATTGGCCCAATAAACATGTGGGCATGTTTGAAACACCCTTTCCGAGGTATCAAAGTAAGATTCAGCCACAAGAGTACACTATTGATCCCTATTTAAACTTTTGCTACATCAATCATAACAAGAAGCAGATAATGAGTGAACAAAAGTCTTTTCTCCTCTAGAATGCAATTAATTTTCAAGAAGTCGACCACCACGAGTAAATGGGAAAGGAAAAAAGGCAGAGCTAGAATAGGCAGGACGGGGTTGGTCGCAGATCCTTTGCAAACGGTCAGCAAAAGAGTGGTCTCAGTTGGACCACACAAAAGCAAGCAAACGCCTGATTCATATATCTTGGATATCCAATGAGGTTGTAAACGTGAAACTAGATTCGTGAAAACTTCTTACGATCTTGGTCCTACTGACACTCATGGGTCATACAATAATATGACAAGAAACTCGTTCACTCACTGCTTTGGCCGAAATATAGATATGTTTCTACTTTTCATGATTATACAAGCCCCACCTGTCCCACAAATGGACTAGACACCATGCAAATCCACAAGATAGATTAAGTGTTGTTTCGGGACTATTTTTTGGGTACCAATTTATTTGCACACGTAATTTACATAAAAGGGTGTGTAAATAGATGTAAAGATACTTTCTTTCAAATCCCAAAAGAGTAGAAGTAGAACTAGGTAGTTAACAAGGTCAATTATCATTGGAACAATTTCATTTTCTAATTCTTTCTAATGGCATGACTAAAACACATAGGAGTGTAACATTCTGTAGTTATAATCTAAAGTCAATACTTATCTTTTCAAAAGAATGAAAACTAGTTTCGTTCACACAAATAATTAAAGGAATAAAGAAATTATCACATAAATTTTCATAAAAAGAAAAAAGTAGGTGGTCACATGATCACCCACAACAAAAGAGAGAAGTAGTTGTACAATCACTTTCTCTAAGTTTAAGTGATTGCATATATATCTTTCCTCAAAATATTCTAGGAGTGCAAAAGGATTTATGAAAAATGAACCATATTTCGTTTTATAAAGAAAATCGATTTTTTTTTGTCTTCAATATATTCAAGTACACTAAATATATAAAATTTCAACTGTTTTTGATTTTTTTTTCTATATAGAAGAATATATCTTTAACAATCATTCTTATGATTTCAATAATAACAAAACTAAGGCTAACAACACTCTCAAAGACTCTACAATTTCTTTTTTTCCCAATTGTATAAATAAAAGAAGCAAAAACAGATTTATCTCCTTTCGGCTTATTAAGCGGTGGCTTCGATTTAGCCTCAAATCCAAAGCTCAGTGCATTTTAGCTTGCCTCAAGATTAACCCTAATGCCAATTTTTTGGAAATGTCAATACCTTAGCTCCCTAAAACCAACGTAGGCCTAAACCAAAGTTGCAGAAAAGCCTCAAAACTTGCTGATAAACTAAACATTTTGAGTCCTTTCCCTTTTAAGGGCATGTCCTCACGGTTTCTATCTTGTTCGAGTTTGCAAAAAATTCTTAATGCAACGTTAATATTGCACCCGAAACTCCTGCCCTTTATGTTCCATCTGACGCGCCCGGAGATGGGATTCAAGGGAAAGCCATGCTGCAATTGCCCTACCCCTCATTGAAATTGATGGCCTAGGTTGACAAATTTTAGCTCAGCAGACAGAAGCTACCCCACCGTTTAGGAAAAGCAGACGTGCAAGTAGATTCGAGAAGATAAGTCCTTTGAAGTCATCAATGGAAGAAACTAATCCGGATTTGTGACTGAACTGCCACGTTTTAGTCTCTGTGACCCTGATTTGATTGCTTGGCCAACGAGCGGAAGATGCCGAGTAAGTCATCTTCGGATTCTTTCTTCTAAACGAGTGTTGGAGTCATGTCCAGTGATTGTACGGAGTACAGAACGTACCTGACCCCGAATGGACATGGCGCAAGGGCTTAATGTACAGAATTAGGATTCATATTTAGCACGTCGGACGAGCGCTTTAACTCGACACAGAAACTTAAAGTCAGAATCTCTGTACCATATATTTCTGGGTTGGGTTGGTTTGGAGGTGCTTTTTCTCGTGACAGTAACAAATGCTTTCCCATGGCGTTCATTCATGATGGGTTTCATCTTTCACGACCCTTTACCTTCGTATCTTGTTTTCTTTACAGACTATGTTTCAGTGGAACAGCAGTATCAGCACATGAAATCACTCAAGAGACGCTGACTAGGAAAGTGCTGAAAGGAGGAGAACAATGGGGCCAAGAGGGTGCTTGATTGGGATGAGACAATTCCTTTAAACAATTGGATGGCCTTTCAATTCTAGAGAGGGAAGATTCTCGTATATCTTTGTTAATTAAAGCAGATAATCTGGCAGAAATAATTTTGGACTACGCAATAATAGAAGGAATCTATAGGTAGTGTTGAAGTGATGACAAAGTGATGTCATTGGAGAGTGAAGATTCATTTTTCTTTTAATAATGACCTCCAAGATGTCATTGGCAACCCTGTCCCATGGAAGGTCCCCGGATTCTCGGCCTTACATCAAGCATATACTATCAAATTGGATATATTTAAAAGCCATGGATGTTCTTCCAAAGTTTGTAAGGCTCTTCCAACCATGATGGGTTAAGAATAATTTTTTCTTTAATAGTTGAGATGATACATCAATAACTATATTACCAAAATTTAAGAAATTAGGTTTTTATATAGAATTATAATTATAGTAAATTGAAACTCAATTGAAGATCCTGTATTATTATTACAAGACAAGAAAAGCTTGATATTTTTTGATAAGGAGATGGGATGTGACAAATGGAGTGCTGGCTGGGCCAACGAGAATGACTTGGTTTCAAAATAGGGTAGGATGGTGATCCTTGCTTGTGACCCACTGAAAGCAACGATATCAGTAAATCCAAACTACATGTTGAGGTTTTCGGTTTAATACTTTATTGGATATGTATTCTCGAGATTCTAAGGCAAACTGTCCTACGATACTTTATCGTTTCTATAACTAGATGAGATAGGACACAGGACTTAAGTGATGGCTGACCCAACTTGAAAATAACAATTCAAAAGAGGATAGGGTTCTGATGCTTGCTCGTGACCAACTGCGCTGCCACCACCAACGCTGTTCACGATTTTGAGTTCAGTTCATTCTTGGCCGGATTCCCTCCCTTCGGTGATCTCTGATTGTGACCATTCTTCACTTGCATAGAAAAATGCATTCTTAGTAAGCGCGAAGCTCTCTGGCCAAACAATGGGTGCTTCGAGGTTGAGCTTACACTTGAGTGCAGCAAAGCAAAGCAAAGCAAAGCAAAGCAAAGCAAAGCAAGTTGTTCTCAATGGTGATTAATGAATTATCAGATCAAGTCTATATATATAAATGGACAAAGCAATTTGTTAATTAGCTGTCGATGTCATAACAAGACAGGGAACCCAAGTGCCATCCTGAGTATTGGGAAGTGCTGGACACGCACAGTAAAACTAAAGAACTTCTGGAAGGGAATAGCTCGTGCAAGAATCAGAGTTCATTGGCTGGCTTGACAGCCCCAACCCTCGCTACTCGACAAAGCCTCCATCAAAAAGCCTTCTGATTCTCCTACTTCCATGGTACGAAGAAACACTTGTTAAACTAATCATACAGCTTGACGCTACGGACATTAAAACCTGAAATAAGCACTAAAATAATCCCTGTGACCTTGATTCGGTGGATCCAAAATAACATATAAAATATACCCATCAGATTTTTATTTATTTATTTATTTATTTTTTGTTTTTGGGTTTAGAATATCGAGATTGTGTGTAATGAGCGGTGCATTCTATCGTTCATAAAATATGACAATATCAACCTGGAAACCACGATGTCACATGAAGAAGAGTTTTTCCTGTTTGTTTATTATATGGAGAGCTGGTGAGGTTCTGATTCCTCACACCCAGATCTTGTTTTCTTTTGCAGCAAGCAAGCCAGTCCAATGAAGTCTTTCAGATACATCTCTTGATCAGTTTCTTATAATGGCAGTTTTTTGACGGTTGGGCACCAAAGACAAAAAAATGGTGGGTCATGCAATATAAGAGATTGTACACGAAAGAAAAACCACAAGCTTCATCAAAGATGTGAGGAGAAGAACCTGCAAATGCTATTACTAGCTGGGATGGTGTCGTTGTGGGGAATTCTTCAACCCACCAATGAATCACTCATCATCGAATCAGAAGCAAATCTTTCTTTTTCCTCTCTTCAACAAACACCTTCCAATCTGCCTAACTCGTTCATCATCAGAGAAATAGAAACGGAGCAGGTGATAACTGGAACATCGTCATCATCACCTTCAGCAGCAGATAACTGGAACATCGTCATCATCACCTTCAGCAGCAGCACGGCAAGCATAGGATGCTGATTGCGAAAAAGGTCCAAGAGTAGCCAGAGTTGGGCCATGGCCCCATCTGACAGACTCAACAGACCACCGGTGGGTCCTGGCCAAGTCCGGCTATGGTTAATCCAGGTCCCGTTTCCTGTCCACTCCACCAAATGAGGTCAGTGTGGGTTCCTCAATAATACCGCCACACAAGTGGCACTTTACAGTACCATTAACTAACCCAACATTGGCATTGAAAGAAATACCCAAACCTTCGCAAAACTGCAGCCATATGTTCTCTGTTCTTTTCTCCAGGCAAATAAGGTAAGAAATCGACCATTCGTAATCTTGCTCCATGCCAGTCCTTATCAACTCCACTACAAGTGTACAGCAAAACACTTCCAATAATATCAGCAATAGTTGTTGAACTCCAATTTGTATTCAATCAAAGTTCAATAATGCAATTATATAATTATTTAAACTCTTGTTCAACTTAAATCCTAGTCCCCAAAAGAGAAGTTATTTTTTTCTTATAGGTTATACTTAAAGATTTTTTTAATAATATGTTAAGAATAATTAATAGAAGATAATATTTAAATATCAAATTTAAACTCCCTCTAAGTAATCCGAAGCAGATGGATCGTATTAGCCACATGATTTGGTTTTGGCCAAATCTGCATTCCTATTGGCTTGGGGTATTCACCGTGATGGGGAAATCCTTGACAATGAATGGGGGTGCTAAGGCACATCAGAAACGACAGCCCAATGTGCGGCCCCACCATTTTGATTCTAGACCGTCCAATGTGGCCCTCGCGGTGACTACTTTTGTGAACCCCAAAAAAACAAGTGGGGGATTAGTTTACGCATAATCAATCCCCCAAGCTGATGACATCCTAAACCATCAATTATGCACTCTTAATTTATTGTCACAATCATTAGCCCCCCGCAAAGCTTTTTCCAGAATTTATAGCCCGTCACTGTCAACACGTGGCACGACCGCGACAGCTTCGGTGGCCCCTCACAGTTTGGAATCACACACGTGGTGGGTGGTTATAGGACGAACGACCCACGTGGAGCCACTGGCCCACGTTGGATGTACTTGACGCAGTCAAACAAGGTAGGTTAACAGTGGGGTCCCCTCCTTGCAGTGGGAACGAAGACTGACGTGCATTACAACTCCTCAAGAGACTCACTTCAAGAAAATTCCCTATTTTCTTTTTAAATAAAAACACTATTAAAATAGTAGAGTACTGAAGAATCGGAATCAGTGATGAAATTTATTCGGATTAAGTCAAAGTAATTTAAATTAATCATTTAAATTTTCTTGTTGATATATTTTTTGAAAGTAAAAGATTCATAGATAGGTCAATTTTGACCTATGATGTAATATTTATTATTTTGGATAAATAAGTTGCTATCAGAATTATACTAAGATAAAAGATAAGAAATCTAGATTATATTTGGAAGTTCTTTAGTAAAGTAGCTTATCAACTTTTTACCTAATGAAGATAAGATTAATATGCAACTCAAATTTTACGTCAATTTTGATAGTAAGAACTGCCCAAAATGGTAAATCCTAGAGCGTGTTACTCCAAATTTGGCATTTAGGCGGTGAGTTACACGCGAATTGGAAAGAGCGTAGGGCTGAGAACAAGTAATTACCGCACGTCGCTTTTTTTTTTTTTTTTTTCACTTGGATACATGAGGGGCTCGCGCTTTTTTACTCTTACAATAAATGTTGTTGGTGCGGATTGACGAAATGAGGAGACAAAATGAATCCCAAATTCACATGAAATGAAGTTTTGGGGATGGGAAAGGCGACTGCTATATATACACGTCCGCTCTGCCAAACTCAACTTATGTGTGAGCCTCTATAATGAGGCTGTAGTTGGTAGATTAGTTAATTGTGAGGAAGAATAGTTTGGTACAGGTTTACGCCGTTAGAGCCTGTTTCGGTGGCCGGGCCTCTGACCGAATGCGATTATGGCGAAGGGTCGAAAATTGACGACGAGCCGGAGCGAGAGGTTGCTGGGGACCTACAGCTACGGTCAGGGCCAGGGTTCGAACGGCGCGGACTCGTCCGAGCTCGGAGAGGAGGACGTGTGGTCCATGGTCGACGGCCTGGCCTCCGATACCAACAATTCGCATGGCGAATGGAGTCCACGCGCCTCGGTGGATACCAACGGGAGCGTGGGGGTTAGGAGTAGCCGCCAGCAGCGACGCATCTCCCGGAATGACAGCCACGTGGGGGGGCTGTCACTTGCCTTCGACGATCCCGGGTCGTCCTCCTCCTCTTCCTCCTCCTCCTCGAGGATCGTGCACCAGTTCCGCGGGAACGACGAGATTTCGGCCGGGCCTCCACGTCAGCGACACATGGCGACATCCGCGCCTTTGAACGTGCCAGACTGGAGCAAGATCCTCCCGGTGGATTCGGTGGAGTCGCTGCACGAGTTAGATGACGGGTTTGACGACGGCCCCGACTCAGAGATGGTTCCGCCACACGAGTACCTGGCACGTGAGTACGCCCGCAGCCACAAGATGGCCGCCACCTCGGTCTTCGAGGGCGTGGGTCGTACGCTCAAGGGCCGCGACATGAGCCGGATTCGCGATGCGGTGTGGAGCCAGACCGGGTTCGATGGCTGATTATAGAACCGTGGTTTAGCCTAGTACTATTAATTTTCAATTTTTCTGGCTTGGGCAGTGATTCGAGTGGCTCGGGTCGAGTTGGGTTACCGAGTCAACCTGGCCACGAGGTGAGCCCAGGCAATCTTGGTTCAGAATATCTAGTTCTTCTTTGATCTGTCCTTGTCCTTTGGGGTTCTAGAATTTGGAAAAGCTGTTCTGTTTCTGATCAGTCTCGGTGATTTCACTTCTGTGAGCTTGGCCTTTGTCAAAAGTGTGTTGCTCAACTTTTTAGCTCATTTGTGCATCACATCCCAGAAGGGGGTTGAAAAAAGAAAAAACCCTCCAATCTTGTCTTTGAAACCCATCTTTGTTTGATATATATATATATATATATATATATATATATATATTTTCTTTTTTTTTTCTTTTTCATCTTTACTATCCATAAGTATCCACAAAGCTTCCTCCACATATAAGACTGATGGAGCAGTGACAAGTGAAAAGTTATTTTAACCTGGAGAAGCAGAAGGTTTCAAGTCAAATGGTGCGTGTAGGGACCCACATGCTGAAAAATAATGTCAATCTCCCAAAATGAAATTACTTCACAGAGTATTGTGGCGATATTGTAGTCGTCGCAATAACTTGACGTTCTGTCCTCCTCGTTATGCTTGTACTGTAATGACGCTGCCACAACAAGTTGTTAAAGCAAGACTTTTGGCATGGTGGAGATGGCTAGGATAACGAATGTGACTTTACAAATTTCTTACCTAATTGAAGTCGTCGTTACAAGTACATCGTGATTGTCTACAACGAGGATACCGATTCCGTGGCACTCTGGAAGGCTGTGGAAAATAAGAGCTTAGTGTCGAAGAATCCAAAGAAATTCAAAGGCAGCAAAATGTTGTTGAACCCATGAAAATGAACAAATTCGCATTAAGATTCCAGTTAGTCAAACATGCTTCAAGTTAATCTTATCCCAACTTTTGTCAGAGAACTATGCCGGGAAACAGGGAATAGAAAGGGGGATTCCTTTGTTTTTTCATGGGTCCTAAATTTCTTTTGCTTTGTCGCTTTTTGACAATAAAGACCTCAACTTTTCATAAAATTCAACCATGCCAAGTAGATAATTGGAATTTATAAAAAATAAATTCAAAATCACAATCACATGTTTATTGGCAATGTTGTGATTGCTCACACTAACAGAAACTTTGTGATGAAATGTTTGCACTGCTGATGATATATCATGGAATCTTCTCTCTCTCTCTCTCTATATATATATACACACATATATATAATATTGTTCTTATTACAAATTAATTTTAAGAATAAAGTACCACATTTAAAGTTCGGATTATGACCCTTATTTTTGAAATTTTTTATATATAAATAAATGACCTTTTTTCTTACGAATTTATTTTAAAAAGAAATTAACTACTCTAACATCTTAAACTATCAGTTTGATGAAAAATCATAAGAGAGTGGTGGCATATTTTCTTTTGTTGAAGCTGAGTGGGCTATTAGCTGGTCAAAGTGTATTTTACCCAGTTTGACTGGATCCTCTGCAGTATTGCCCCTGTTTACCATGCCAAAAGTGGACAATAATCTTGTGGTCCAAACCAGGAGAGAAGAAGCTGTGTTACTTTTATGGAAGTTGATGGCCTGTGCCACCGGGTTCACCCTGTGACCACTTGACAAAGGCTCTTAAAGAGATGGAGGGAAAAGTCTGAATGATCAATCAAACTCAGGTTGTGGATACCTTTTTCTGCCTTCACCTTTTTCTTGAAAGCGACTCAAGCATTCTCTTCCTCCTCACAACTCGTATAGCTGCAGATCTACTCGTTTTTCTGTAGGACCACTGGGGATACTAGACTTTGCTTATATGATGACTATATCTACAGAGCCTCTGATATGCATAGGGGACCAAATTAGGATCGCGATGAAATTATAGATCCGGGAATCTGTTTTCTGACTCATGCTCTGGACTTGACTTTAGAGTGGAGTAACCATGGCTGAAATCATCAGTTAGACCACGATAAAGGAAGTGGCAAGGTGCTTTTTTCCGTAAGGTGAGTGACAATATAAATTAGAAGCTGCTGCACAAGGTTGCAGAAGCATATCCAGATCAAAATAAACCAACTTGTTCTGGTGGGGGACAATAAAATCTACTCAAAACAGGTTATGGGTTTGGAGTTCGATGGTAAAGCAATTCTTTAGGGTTAGAGTAACAAATGGAAATGATTTTGCTTTTTGCACAACCCGAGGAGCTATTCTGAATGTGGTCAGGAAAATAAGATGATATAAGCGTTTTCCTATCATTTACAGGTAAAGGAATGCCCTGACAAAGAAGTGTAACATCTAAACTAGACAGAAGCCCCCATTGGCCTAATGTATTAGTGGTTGATATGAACTGACCAATGTCATTGCTTTGGAAGTTTCAATCTCTTCTAAGAAGTTCTAACAGAAGTCCCCGGACAGGTACTGCTGCTGATGCATATATATTAGACAAAATCCCCACCGTCCCTGAGTGTTTTGGACAACCAATGAGTGTGACCTGATATCGGATCTATGGATTCCACTCATTGTAAGTATCTCTAGGTTTTTAACTTGTTTCTCTTTTTCTGAGGAAGGAAAAGGATAATTGTTTCATAGGTCTACTTAGTAGGGATTACTGTTTCCAAAACTAAGATTCATGACATTAGGGTTAGATTTGGATGGTTACTTTAAAACCACCTGTTACTTTTTGGACACTGATGTTACAGCAGACATTTAGGTACGTGGTCCTTGTTTATAGCCTCTGCATATAGCCCGTATATTTATATCTCCTGTGTAATACAGCACGTGTATAAAGTAGCTTTTACACAGTTTTCCGTACCTTTTATTGTGAAAGAATAAGTCACATATATTGTATTAGGCATCTTTTTCATATGCTGGAATAAATGAAAGAAGCTTTCAAGCGTCCCCAATCTTTGACTTCTGGGTTCCACCTTTCTTGAGCTGCCCTTAGAATCACGGATTCCTTTCTTGACCCAATGTCTTGATTCCACTTGGAAATGTGACATGGTATTAGAACAAGTTATGTTTCCTGGAATTACCACATCACTAGTCAAACTTTTATTTTTACTGTTCCTATCATTTTTGTGCTTGGATTTCTTGCGTTAGAGACACGGCTAGACTGTATGTTATTTTGTGCCAGAAAACTTTGTAGGCATATTTAGAGGTAAAAGTACTCACCCATTCGTTAATATAGCCTTTGCTTCAAGGGGCATTGGAACTTTTGGATTTATGTTTACGCCCATTCATTTCATGTTAGTTTACGTTTACGCCTTTGGGATTTTCTAACTTCTGGTTCCACCTCTTCACGTGTTGATTCCAATCGTGATTACAAAAACTAATCAAGAACCAAAAATAGAGACAACCAAGAGAAATAGAAAAACTGTGTAAAGGAATTCTATTAAAAAATTGAGGTAATTACAAACAATGAAGGAGCCTTTATTCATAGGCTAACCTAAATCCATTATTAATGGAAAATAATCAACAAGAATTATGAATATATCTTTATTAATGCAGCATGATTTGGAGGCAGATTAGTAGACTAGAAGGGTTGGAAAATATTTTGAATTGTTCCTAAACCTAAGAGAAGATTTTCTTTTCTGGAATCTGTTGACGATACCAGGAAGATTCTGAAAATTTTTTCTTTTGTTCATGGTTCATTTGGTGCCGCATATCTATCCAAGCACGTTGCTTAGCGGCTAATGTGTCTCGTCTTTCCTTTTGTGGCATCCACATCATTTAATGAGGCTAATGTGTCTTTAACATGTGGTGATGTTATGGCTAAGCCAAAGTGGCACACATCAAATCCTTCTGATTTCAATAAGCTCCCATAAGCATATGGGTTGGAATGAACAATAAGCTTGTCTAGAAGGAGCTTGAAACACGTTGAAGAGAGTTCTTTTGGGAATATATCTACAGTTTGATCAACATAACAAATAAACTAAATAGAAAGTTGCTGATTTTTTATCCATTCTTTGATGAAATGGAAGTCAATTTTCACATGTTTTATACAAGCATGGAATATTAGGTTGGTAGAGAGATAGAAAGCGAAGAGGTTATCACCACACAATGTCAAAGGCTTGGAAAGCTTGATATGAAGGTCTTGAAGAAAAGCTTCTTTCCAAATAAGTTTTGTTGTATTGTTAGCAAGACTCTTAAATTTAGCTTTGATATCAAAATGGGCAACATTGTTATGCTTTTAGGATTTCTATGAAATGAGATCAGAACCTTAAAAAAACACAAAGCCACCAGTAAAGCGATCATCATCATAATCACAATCTCATTTAGCATTAAAATAAGCATGTAGAGAGTTAGACATGGTGATGGTGAATGTAAGACCATAGCGATGTGTGTCTACAAGAAAACAAAGTATTTGCTTGACAAAAGTCCAGTCAATAATGGTTAAAGCATGCATATATTGGCATGCAATATGTATTGCGTATGATATATCTTGCTTGGTGAGCTTTAGATATTGTAGGGTCCCAACAATACTATGACAGTGAGCAGCATTTGAAAAAAGATTCACCATCAATAATGGACGGAGGATGGCTAGTGGTACAAAAAGTAGAAACCCCCCATGCGTCCCGTATTAGCATGATGAATAATATCAAACACAAATTTGGCTAGATGAAGGAATAAGAAAATAATGTAAATTCCCAATATCTTTAATATCATATTCATTTTGTAATTGGCTAAGGATATGAGAAAGTGGAGCATTTTTGTTATGAGTAAATATAATATCATCCACATATACTAATACGAAAACATTATAAGTGGAGGTATGAATAATAAAAAAAGAAGAATTAGCATGACAATTGGTAAAACCAATTTTGGTAAGAAATTAACCGAGATGTTGTTTCCAAGCTCATAAAGCTTGGTTGAAATTATAAAGAGAACAATGTAAATGACATATTGTAATGGGATGTTGTGGATTAACAAACTCTTAAGGTTGCAACATATAAACTTCATCCTCAAGTGTGCCAAGGAGGAAGACATTTTTGACACTAAGCTACTTAATTGTCCAACATTTGGAATAGGTAATGGATCAATGGTTCTAATGGTTACAAGTTTGGCCATAAGACTAAATGTTTCATTATAGTTGATGACAGGTTGTGTTAATGAACATCTTTTGCAACAAGGCATACTTTATAGTGTTTAAGATTTTCATTAGATTTAAGTATTGTATACTTATTTGCAACCAATGGAAATAACAATAGTTGGAGGTTGAACAAGCTCCCATGTTTTATTTTTTAAAATTTTTGTGTATTTTTTTACCATTGCTTAATGATATTAGGGCCACTAGAAGCTTTAGTAAAGCTTGAAGTTTCTTTATAAGGATGAGTAAATATTACGAGGACATACATATGATTTTGAGTAAACATACATCTAGCAATTGTACCACCCTTAAATCTCATAGTCATGGGATGATAAGGAGGGATAGGATCCATGAAGATAGAGGTCATGGGCCGTGAAGGGGATGGTACCATGGGCGGAGGGGAAGTTGGTCTCAAATTTGTAGGAAAATCCATGGAACTTAATAATTGTGCATCATCAGACCGTATAGGGTTAGGTAACAAAAAGCATAAAGGAAGAAAAAGAGGTGCACTATTAGAAGGCTGTGCATTTTCTTGCTGAAAAAGAAAGATATATATGTTCATAACAAATTGCATCCGTAACAATAAAAAGTTATTTTGTTTTTAAGTAAAGGCATTGATATCTCTTGTATCCTATAGGATATCCAAGAAAGAAACAAGGCCATGATCTTTGATTGAGTTTGTATTTAGCATAAAGATGTAAGTAGGGATAGATAAGACACCTAAATATTCAAAGATAGGAAATAACGGGGCCTTGACAAAATAATCTTTCCTAAAGGGTTTGATTTTGTGTTACAGGGATTGATAGTTTATTAATGAGATGGGTTGTAGTCTTAAAAGCAAGATCCCAATAATATAAAGGTGCATGGACTTGATTTCAAAAAGAGAGATATGTCTCAATAATATGCTCGTGCTTTCATTTAACAGACCCATTTTGATAAGGTGCGTAAGGACTTGATATTCTTTAATAGATACTGAGTTTGTAGAGTAAGGTACAAAAAGATGCCAATGTAAATTCCATGGCTCCATCACATTGAATTTTGTTTTCCTATTTAGTTGATTTTCAACTAGTTTTTGGAAATTCTTAAAGTTAATTTTTAGAAATTCTTAAAAATTTAAATAAATTAGACTTTAGATTGAAATGTATAAATCCAAGAAAATTTTAAATAGATGCCAATAAAGGCAATATAATATTTATTTCATTTGGACGACATAATGGGCAAAAGTTTCTGAATATCAAAATGAATTAATTCTAGCAGATTCCATAAAATATTATGTCCATTTTTTAAGCATATTGACAAAGGTTGTAGGCATTATTGGTGATTGCTTCATAAGGAAAGACCTTAAATGACAAAGGCCTTGATTAAGTGTTTTCACTAAATGTGTCCTTCTTGTACAAAAACTCTGTGGTAAAAAAATTAGGATAAAATTAAAACACATAATTGCTATCTTTAGTAAATTTTAAGATAGATAACAAATATTTGGAAATAGATGGAATAACAAGAGCTTTGGAAATAGTTAATTTATAGGGATTAATGAGACTACCTATATGGGTGATGTGTTGGTCAACATCATCACCAATTGTTACATGTTAGTATTGCTTAGCCAACTAGCTCGGTGGTGAGTTAATAAAGATATTAACCGTGAGGTTTGGGGTTTGACACCCATGTGCATGAGTTTAAGTGCGTGAGTTGTAATATTTAAAAATTAAAAAAAATTGTTACTTGTTGGTCTTTAGTGTATTGCATGACATGATCCTAAACTATGATAGAAATTGTAATATGAGTAATTACACCTAAATTAGAAAATTGACCTGCATCGATCTAGGCTAAAAGAGGAAAGTTAAAAGTGAAATGGGCCATGTCATGGGTTAGGGCCTTATTCAGGTGGTTAACTTGGAGATTAGTCGAGTGGCTTCCATTTTAGGCTTAATAGGCATAGTAGGATGGAACTCAATGCCCAAGCTTGCAGCATAATTAACAATAAATGGGATGATGGCGATTATTGTTAGGGTTATGACATCTGCTAGCAAAGGAAAGTGCTTGTTGTGGGCATGGGGTGTAGCGATTTGGAGCACAAGATGGACCTCTTAAAGGTATTCAATAACATTCTTATGGCCCTTTGTAGTGGATTGTAAACAAAGGTGAAGTAATAAAGCTTGTGTTATGCTCTACAAAGTGAACTTAGCACATAAGGCTCTTTAGGCTTTATAAGAAGTCTAGGTGCTGGTGAGACCTATAACGATCGCATTTGAAGAGGAGTTTAGGATTAAAGCAAGGGTTGTTTGGTCTTTTTTTAAACAATCAACATATGCCAGATTGGTCACTTTGATTGTGGAACCACCAATATCTATTTGAGTTACTAACTCTTTAAGCATGAGAGAGACCTATCTTTGATGAGTCTCAACTCACTAGCACACAAATGAGAAAATTATGTCCTTCTAAGTGAACCCCAATTGTAGGAACAAAAAAAGTTCCAAGATTAGAGATTGATAAGGTCTTAGGATGCCATTTGCATGAAAGATCAAAAATTAGTTTAGGGCTTCTACATTGTGGCTAAATTGATACCAAGATAAGGTTTTTAAAATCAACAATCATGATTATGGGATCTAATCAAGAACAAAAAATAGAGACAACCAAAAGAAATAGAAAAGATTGTGTAATTAAATTCTATAAAGAAATAAATAATGAAGAAGCCTTTATTTATAAGCTAACCTAAATCCATTATCAATGGAAAAAAAATTATGAATATATCTTCATTAATGTTGCACAATTTGGAAGAAGTTTGGTATACCAAAAGGTTTAGGAAATATTTTGAATTGTTCCTAAAACTTTGAGAAGATTTTCCTTCTTAAAATTAGTTAACAATACCTAAAAGATTCTAAAAATTCTTTCCTTTATTCATGGTTCATATGGTGATGCATATTTGTCCAAATGCATTGCTTTGTCATCAGCAATGAGCACAAGGGTAGTGTCTTGTAGGAAAAAGAAAGACGAAGGTTGACATGTCTCGTCTTTCCTTTTATGGCATCCAAGTCATTTAATGAGATTGACATGTCTTCAAAATGTGGCAATGTCATGGCTAAGTTGATGTGGCACACATAAGATCTTCCTAATTTTAATACTTTCTTCAGCTAATATTTTACTTCCACTTGAATATGTGACATAGTTTTAGAGTAACTTATGTTTCTTGAAAGTGTTTGAATTGATGGGTCACTTAACATGCTACACTTGTTGAAATAACTAAGTTTAAGGATGGTTGAAAACCAAAATGAGTACAAACGGGTCACATATGTATTATAGGTACAACATTTCAAAATTAAGCATGGAGAGACCAAAAAGTCTTTAACAATATTTCAAAATTAACTTTAGCAGTTTGCTAAAAGAGATGGGTTAGATGGTTTATTTAATCAATTGAGTATTGTGTGCATTATTTAGTCTTGTTATTGTCAATCCTAATTTGGTTATGTGCTCTTGATTCATTTATACTAGTTTAATACATAGTTGTGAATTTGAACATATATTACTTACCATATTTATTGTTACTGTTCTAATTGCATGCTTGTTGTCCACTAGAAATATAACTTAGTCTTACACACAAATATAATTAGATCTATTAAAAAGAAAACTTATAGATGTTAGGTCTCTAAAGGCAACCTAAGAAGTGGGTGAATTAGGTTTCCTAACTATTCTCCTTAACTACTTGCTTACTGCATAGTTTGCACTATGAAAAGACAACCTGAATCAAGTAATCACTACAACTTTGGACAAATCAAGTAAGTACAAATTGAAACATATTTGCAATACTAAGTATTATTGTCCATGTACATTTTAGGAATACTAGCAAGTTATACAAACTTAAAATAATTGCAAATGCAACCAAACAATGAGATAAATAAGATGCATAAAAATTGTAAGTGATTGGAAAATTACTTCCAACCCACTTCCTTTAATAAATCTATCACAAGTTTGTACTATATATTTTTTTAAGTAATTGGATAAATCATCCAATCCACCTTTTTTGACAAACTATCAAAGGATACTTGACAATCTCAAGGATTACCAATTACATAAGTTTTGTTTACAATGTAGTATTACCCTCACAATAAAATACAAATTCAAAGCTCAATGAGGTAACATGCAAAAAAAATCCTTAAATGATAACACATTTCAACCTAGGGATTTCATAGTAAGCTAACAAATAATAAATCAAAATAGTTCAGCTCATATTAGAAGTAGAGGATAACACATCTATTAGAGAAATATGAGAAGTAAATAGCATAAATATATTTCCTAAAAAGCTTGTAGTTTTTCTTTAGATTTCATAGTGTGTGGATGCTCTCTTTGAAAAACTTCCAACTTAAAACTTATTCTTCTTCTTCTTTTTGTAGGCACCAACTTCTTTAACAACGAACCTCCTCTGTAGCCTAGGTTTGCAAGATTTTGTCATCCTTTAACAGCCCAAAATGGTCATCTTGGTAAAATAGTTAGACTTTCAAGTGTCATTTTTCTTTCTCTTCCTCCTCTTTTCTTTCTCACTATCACATGCTTGATTCATTCTTTACACTAACTATTTTTGTTTTACCTTAACTCTACAAGGCATTGTTCTTCATTAACTCGTTAAATTGGCTAAAAGGTTGAGCTTCTAAGTGACACGAGCTTGGGCCTTTCCTTTTGCTTTCTTTTTGTCCTTATATACATGTTGGCCTTTTTTACATGGGGTTGCTTCTCTTTTAGTTCAACTTCAAGATATGTAGGCTTTTTGCACTTCAATCCAAGCTTCCTTTCTAGGCTCTATTAGATTTGGACATTATAAGACAAATTCATCAAAGAATATGGTTTGTTCTAATTAAATACAAAGGCCATTAGAACAAAGCTTTCATAGTAATATTCCTATAAAAATATAAGCTTTAACACAAAAAGAAATATTATTTATTTAATGCATATAATCACGAAATAAGTATATAATCACTCGTCATAAAAAATATTAGTACACTTATCTCAACAATAGTATACTTAAAAACCTAATTCATTAACCCCTTGCCGCCCCTCCTCACCCCCCCTAAACACCCCCCTCTCTTCCCTTGCCATCCCCTCTCTTCTTACTTTGCCTAAAGGCCTTACAAAAACTTTGTAGCCTATAAATAATTAGGACTAGCCCTTGATCTCTTAAGTAAAAAAGTGGCCCAATGGTTTACTCCTAACCTAGAAGACAAATGCAGAAAACCAAGTGGGAATGGATTTTATAATTGCTTCATCTCCATATTGTCTCCCCTGATTTACCCCTATTGACTTGGAAAACCTAAGAAGAGCTTTACTTTGCTTGCCTTTGCCTTTTGGAGTCTAACTAGGAGGATAACCTATTAAACAATAGCACTTGTTTCCTTTATGTCTCAATTTATGGCAATGGGAGCACAGCATTCCTTTTGGCATTGACCTTTGTCCCTCTTCCTGACACGGTAGTTGTAAAGGTGTTCTAGGTTGAAGAAGATGCTGCTAAAACAACCCTTTAAGAGCTTGATTGTTGGATTCATTTCTTTACCCTTGATGTTTATCTTCTTGAGTGAGATTGAAGGTATTGTCAATTTTTTAGAAGGTCTCTTTCAATTTTATAGTTTTGAAATGACTTTAGTAGTCAAAGAAGGAAATCCATAACATGATGCTTATCATTACTTTCATCAAGCCTTTGGTTTACTTTATAAGTACAATTGCCACAAGAACAACATATTGGAGGCTCCACATTTTCAATTTCAATGCATAAGTGACTAATTTTGTAGTAATATTGTGTAATGGTAGCTTTAAACATCTTGTTTTCAAAATGTTTTTGCCAAACATTACTCCTTTATGTTGCTGAAATTCAACTTAAGTGCCATTTAGAAGTCTCCTATATGGTCTATGTATCTCCTAAGTAAGAAACAAACATCACTAGGGACCTCTTGACCGCCTTTTTTAACCAACTGAAAATGGTTGAATATGATTGATCCTAGAGCATCTATCTCTAAGTTGGTTTTTGACCGAGAAAAAGTCTCATTCACATAACCTAGCTTATTTTTCCCTGAGAGCAAATTCTGGACTTGCTAACTCCATAGCTCGTAACTAGAGTCATCTACTTATTTCTCAATGACAATAGAGGTTCCAAGCATGTAGATGGGAATAAATAATAGGTTTTGAATTTGGCTTTGCTCCAATGAGGAAGATGAAGCCGTAATCGATAAAATTTTACGGCTAAAAGGGTCAAAAGCACTCCACTTGTTTAAGGGGTTGGCGAGACGTCCATTGAGAACTCTCACATTGACAATTCAGGGCTCCAAAACGCAACAAGCACCACATGAAACGCAGGCATGCTATGTCATAATAACAAGCTTCCAAGGATACCCTCAGGTGCAAACGATCGAAAAATACCGAATAAAAGAATTTTTGTTCTATTCACACACCAAAACCGTAGGAATTGCTAGTTGAGTTGCCGTTCTTTTCACACTAAACGAATAAATGAATTCCTTTTCTCTAAGGTACATCTCACAGAAAAAGAATGGGCTGGACCTTCAAAGCTTTGGTCCATAACGTTAAAATACAAGAAAACAGAAGGCACATCAAGGCCCAAGACACCAACATATCATAACACAACTTGCTTCGATTATCATTTTTGTTCAAGTTCTTTCATCATTCAGAGGAAATTATGTTTTGTTCATAAATTTCTACAGGTCAAATACGGATTGGTCATTTCTTTGAGAAATCACAAGTAGGGTTTCACAGGAACTTATGTTCATAAGTTTGTAGCAAATTGCTTTGACGGGGTCACTAAGCTCCCATGTTAGATTCTCAGGGCCACAAACTGATAAATATGCTGACCCCTGTCAATGCGGAACCAAGCCTATTAGCCAACCCTGCGGATGGATTCTCCGGCACTCATATTGTTATTTGACCGGCTGCGGGCTAATCAAGGTAGCCCCGAAGCTTGGTTGAAATTTATTGTCTACGTAGTGCTAGCAAAAATGTTAATAGTACATTCCGGTTCGAGTTCAAGAAAGAAATGAACGGATATCTCCCACTCGCCATGAAAGGTTAACGTATTACATGCTCCGCAATCAACATATCAGCCAAGGTCAAGCCCACCATGTGTTTGAAATAATCCACGTTGAAGTCTTTCCAGGAAGATGTCGTAGAAGTTGAATTCTCCCTCTTTCTCTCTTTCTCAATCTCGCTCCCAGTGAAGCTTTGTCCCGCATTCTGCAGCAATCATTAGGGGCCACGGGGAGGAGGAATTTCATGACAGTGCACTGAGTCCCTCCAATAACTTGCTTGCCCTTAGTAAATAATGCATATTTCCACCATTCCATAGCTATCAAAAGCATAAACAACGAAGCTAATCAAGGCTTAATCTTATTAAACACACTCTACAAGACAAACTATATATTCCCACTTGCAATCCGTAGGATCCAAGCTTCAAATGAATATTATACAGCTCGAAAACCATAAAGCTGGTGAAACAAGGGGTGTGTGTACTCATTGTGACTTCTATTACCTTAGCAGTACATTTTCCATAGACTACTAACCATGTGATTGGGTGCTTTTCTTTTTGAAGAAATGTTCTGGTTTTGGCCACCCTTGTCTTCATCAATTAGGCAACCCTGCGGTGAAAAGACTACCCATCTGATTAAAGTATGATGAACTCTGAAACAATCAAGGGTTTTTTTTAATCTTCTGCTCGCATTAAACAAAGATGGGGCTGCTGTATTTGTTGGAAAACAAGGGTAGATCATATGGGTGGGGTTAGTATAATATTACAAGGATGGTATCCAAGGTTTAGCTTCATATTCCTCTGACACAAGTTGCCTGAAGAGACGACCGTGTAGGTTGCCAGTGCACGTGAGGTTGTTTTCTATACTGTACCCCACTAAGCATAAAAGCATTTTACATGCACGTGTGCACGTATTTTTCTTAATATTTTACCTGGGAAAGGGTCATCAGACTCGCAAGTCAAGACAGTGTATCTTTTACTTCGAGATTTTTTAACCCTGACCGCATTGATTTTTGCACTAACTAATTCATACTTACCGACTTCTCTGAAGTTAGAGCTCTATAAAAACTTCATCTCACTTCATAGAAGCTCAATAATAAAAACTTTTTTTTTTTATTACTTCTTCCATTAAGACTCTGCAGTCACAAAATCTGAAGTCAATACCAGACCATAGGCTCCATGGAACTCTCATAGTTCCTTTGCCATGAACACGGTGATTTAATATTTTCCACCCAAGAAGAAAAAGTACTTTTTACAGTTCAAAGGCAAAATATCAGAGGTGGAAAACGCTGGCATTATATCGAGATTGTCATGCTTGGTTGACAAGCACATGTTTGGTCAATTTAGGCGTCTGTGAGCAGCGAAAGATCATAAAGCATCAGTGTGATAAAGTAAAAGGGTGACCATTGACATTCTACCAGAGTACTACTACCTCCTTCCTCTTGTCTGTGTCAAACGCGGGAGGGTAGGTAAACTGCAGAATATTTTAACCTGCAGAGCATCTACAAATTATAATACAGGCCTAGCCTCGGATGCTCCTATATTGGGCACCAGCCTCACCACTCACATAAGAAGACAATGGCGTTATCATTTAGTCAGAATTGTGAGTTGTTATCACCAATGGAGGAATAAGTGATTATTTAATCAACTTTGAAGCCGTGAAACAGCAGGAGCATCATTGCTCAATCCCAGGACTTTATAGCTAATGGGGTCCAATCATGTTAAGAGAACTCGACTGCTAATCAACAGGTTGGGTTGTAAGCTCGTATGTTTATTTGTATTAGAATCAACATCATCAAAAGGTAAACATCCATACGAGGAAAAATGAAGTTTTCCAAGTATATGGCTCATCCTTACTAAAGATCTGATTCAAACGAGTACATAGTCTCTGATTTGATATCTAAGAACCAAAACAGATAATCTTTATTTTTCATGACGGCTAAGATCTTTTCAGTACCTGTTCTGATAGAGACAATATTGGTTCGTTTACTCTTTTTTTTTTTTTTTTTTCCCTTTTACGCAGTGAATTGCTTCGTGTTTGAGTTTGCTGTTTTGGGTCTGCGGGTTTGGAGTCTCGAAATCCGATGGTGAGTGAGGGGGAGAGAGAGAGAGAGACAGACAGAGAGAGAGAGAAGCGCACGTGGGGATGCATGCCTTAAACCTCGGCGTTGTCTTTCCCGTTGCTTACAAGCTGAAACTATAATCAAACAAAAAAATTCCCTCATCTTCTTCTCTAGAAAAAAGACGTCTCCTGCTTCCAGGTCCCTTTTGAACTTTTCTTCTCCATGTCCATGACCATTTAGCTCCAACTTGCAATCAGACTACACAGTTTTTCAATCTCTTTTTCCTTTGTCTGTTCAATCATTTCATGTTTTCTCTTCTGACTTTCAGACAGTCTTCAAAATGTCTTAATGCATTGATGAGAAATCCATTGATCAGCTAAAGAACAAATGAAATGGTTTTGAAAACGACTTTAATGAAATGGATTTTGCATTCAAATGGATATTTCTTTGACTTTAGTAATTTTACTACATGGGTATGTTGATCTTTGCTCTCATATATTCTTTTCTTTTCTAGATTTTCATTCTGGAAAGCATTTCTTGGAGGATTTAATTAGCGTGTATATATCGTTTATTTTTTCGGCTATTAGATCAAAGCTCTAGGTTTTGAAATAGTCTTTTAGTATATTCCAATGGTGGAACTTCAAACCTGCGCTAGCTTGGTCAATGCTTCTGCATTGTGTCCTATGGAGCGTGAAGTGAAAGGAGATGGTGTCAACGTTATTGCTGAAATTACTGCAGAGTTAGAGAGGGAAAGACAGAAGAATGCTGAGCTTTTGGAGAGAATATCAATTCTTGAGGCTCAATTACAGCAAAGAAATAAGGAGTCTCTTCCTACAAATGGACAAGTAAGACGGCCCACTTCATATTTATGTTTTCGCTTAGTTTTTTGATTTGTCTTTCATCAGTCTCTGTTCTTCATTGTTTTTCTCATTCAAATTACCCTATAGAAATTAGATAAACTGTTGGAAGTGCTGTTTTGCTTTGTTTTCCTTTTCCTTCTCTTTTCTTTTGTTTCAGTTATTGGACGCATGGTTTATCAATATAGATCGTATTCGTTTACTTGTGAATGATAACATGAATCGCTTACAAATAAATGAGGACACTTGTTTGATCTGATCATTATGTGATTTTCCTTATATCTCTGCTAAGTAGGTGCCTATTGAGTTATCCAACTGCATCAGTAATTCAGAATAAGATGAAGTTTCATTCTAACCTCGAAGCTACTGAAACTACTTGTGAACAGAGATACCACAGTTCTGTTGATAAGTATCGAATTAACCAAGAAAGATAAAAGAAGGGAAATAGCACAGCATGTAAGATACCTATAGAGGAACACTCAACCTTTCACTCTGCCTTGGGTATATTGTCAGCATCCTTGATGATCAACCCTTTCTCTTCTATTCTCTTCTGATGTTCTGGGTGTTGCTGGAAGAGGATGGGGGTTTAGTGGAGCTTGATTTCACGAATGAAACTTATGAATGATTTGAGTGAATTAGGCTTGCAAGCAGCCACATTTGTTGGTACATACAATTCTCCTCTGCTCTAATAATGGAAAAATGTTGCTTGCTCACCTCTTTTGTATATTTTTACTGCATATCTTTCACCTGAACCTTTGATTTTTGAATTGAAGTTAACAGAAAGCTGTGCATACAAAGTATGCTTTGCACACTTTATTCGTTGTCATTCTTTCTGCTATTAAATTTATCTTCATCATATTAATAATGGTCTCTCTTTTCCCTTCAACTCAGGGCAACCCTTCCACTGCAATTGAAAGAAGCTTAAGGAAGCCCAAAAGGCAAAAAATAGAAATAGCTAGTGATGGAATTGAGAACGGACATATCAATAAAGGTGAAACGGCATCTCAGAAGATGAATGACCCTCAATATTTGGCCCAGAAAGAAACAAATCTAGGAGACCGCTTGATCAATTGGATGAGCATGGATGAGACGCAGTTTTTGCATTTTGAAAAATTTAAAGACGGTGATTCAACTGCAGATTATGATGATACAGACGATAGTGATGATGAAGATGATGATTATCGTGAAGATGATGAAATTAACAGGGACTACAAAGTTGGGATTACTAATGACAATTCGAGGATTGCTAGTGAACTGAAAGAATTTCTTAATGAGGGTGTTCATGAGGTGTCTAATATACCTTGCGTGGAAAACTCCTCTGGAGGTCAGAGTGCGACAACATGTACAACTATCAACCAAGAAACAAATGAATATCAAAAAGAAAATCATGCGGAAGCTGATAAACAGGCAGTTCATGATGAGAGGGAACTCAATATACTTGACCAGACCTTAGCCAAGAAGACTGGAGCACCATCTGAGATCCTTCACACAGGACCTGGAAGCCTATCGTCTCAAAAAAAGCCTCCAAAAATGGCTTTCTGTCCAAAAGAAGTGAAGAGAATAATTGAGTCGGACATCCTGTTACAGAAAAATGCACAGTCCCACACCATAAGAAAAATAATAGTTTTTGCATCTCTCGGTATAAGGCATGGGTGTGAAGATATGTATGAGTTAGACTTCAATCATTTTAGCATTTTAAGGAAGGGGGAATCATACGTATCTCCAAAAAATCCTGGGGTAAGCAGTCTGATTTTGAAAATTATGCGAGTTTCTTGAGTCTCAATAACTGGTTGGAATGTGATCACTCAAAAGAGATAAGTCATAATAGCGACAATAATATCTTTTGATGTCCTTTGTCCTCACCGCTGTGCTTACTTTTTCATCTTGTTATTAGATATCTGAGGTTAAGCGTATCCAGATATGTACTTTTATGAAATAGTACCATTCTTGTGTCTCTGAATGTTGCCTTCAAAAGCATCCGGTCGGTACAGAGAATATAGGTATACAGTCTCGAGGCTATTGCCTTCAAAAGAAAGCCTGGTTCTTTTGTTAATTCAAAAAGGCTGAAACAGAGCAGCTTGGATTGAAAACAAAATGTCAATAGCGAGTGTGACAGATTTTGTAGTGATTTTGCGACGTCTCAACTGTTAGAGGACGCCCATGGACCCTTACTTAAGTTGTATTTATGAATGGATTCTATCTTGTTCCTGGGATGACTTAAAGGTTGCTTAAGTTACTTTCTTTACTTGTACAATCCTTTGTTACTCAGCAATGAAACTGAAGCATTTTGTTATCAGGAGCACGTTTTATATGAAAATCCTGGAGTCCGGAAGAAGGTCTTTTATCCAAATCGACAGAATCCAACGTTGTGTCCTGTTCAGATACTGGAGGAGGAGAAGGCTATGCGACCATCAGATGCCAGTTGCCCATCATGCTTATTTCTGTGTATCAAGTATGGTGGAAGAACAAGAAACCTTCCACAAAATGAGTAAGCACTGTTCCAAACTTCCAACAGCTGATTTACAGCTAGCAGTCCCATAATTTTTCTGTCATTTTTCTGTGTTCAGTCTTGATTCCCGATTTTACTCCCTTAATTGCAAATCCTTACTTAGATAGTATGGCGTAATTTTGTAGTAAGGAACGTTGTTTTTTTGAAACTAAACCTTGCTAGCATTGGCAATCAAGGCCATGAAGTTTCAGTTCCTTCTGCTTTGGAAATATTTGCAAGAATCTTTATGCATCCTAATCTCCTAATCTAAAACCAGTCCTGCCCTCAACTGTTCCAGATATGTTAGGCAGCGAATGGGAAGAAACAAGCTGAAGTCTTTTGGGCCATTGATGTGTCGAATAGCAAAGTTAGTTCACATACGCAGTGGGAGCTTCTTCTTCAAGGCGTTAGGCATCACACTTCTGTTCATGGCTGGTTTTCCTGATGACCTGGTTCAGAGGGAAACAAAATACCGGAACTTGGACTTGCTTCAAAAATATTACAGGTATTCATTGAGGCATACTTGTGGAATAGAAAAAGCAGAATAGGTAGTAACACCTTTTTTACAAACCATAATCTGTGGAATCGCATACTTGAATATATTTCCATTCTGAGCAACCAAATTGGAGGAAAGCAGCATGCATTAAGGCCATTTCTTATTCCTTTATGAAAGTTAGGTGGACTGCATATTTTCACCTTTCTAAAAGGTATTTTGTTTAACCTACCTGCACATGTTTGTCATGTTCTTCAATCAGTGTCCAATCTTCCAGAGCCATTTTACTTGATACTCATCTTATTTCAGGACAGATGAAGATGCTGAAGGGGAGGAGTTATTTCATCAACATGCGCCGCCTTACGAGAATGTAAGATGACAACTTGTAACCATATCTCTGAGAACTTTTTGGGAGTTTTTTCAGTCGGTTGCTTTCAAAATTTGGAGTTGCACACATAGAAAGAAAGTTGGTGACAGATTCCAAACCCATATGAATTTCTGAATGTGAACTAATTGAGCTTTCTACTGAAAAATAACTCTTTTTTTGGTGTTTTCTTTTTCTTTCAGCACGCTAATGCTGGTTCTAAGCACTTATCTGGGAAATCAGTTTCGACGAAAGCAAGGGGGAGGAAGAAAACCCGGCTAAATACTAAGTATAATAACTTGCAGATACCCACAGTCCTACAGTCTAGAACTTCAAGCAATGCACCTTCTGCTCAATTTGGGTTGATTGGCTGCACTCCTATTCACACTCAGTCAATGGCAGCATTACAGTCCATACCACCTCAGAACCCAGCAGATGCCATGGCAATTTCAAATCAAATGATTCCCAGAACTGCTACTAATGTCTCCTATCAGGCCCCATACCAGGTGTTTCCACAACAGCAAGCAAATGCTTTCCTCCCTATAATGTATTGGCCTCCTCCGAACACATTTGCTCCCGGACGTTACCCATCTTCATATAGTCTCCAATCTTTTCCGTCTACTGCAAATTACATGTCTGTTCATGAACAGCCATATTACAGCCACACCTCCAGCAGTCTTTTCACACCCAACAAGGTAGGAGGCACAGAAAAGAACAATGTGGCCACAGAGGAAGCTGACAGCGACTCCGACAACAGTTCAAGCAGTACAGATCCAGAAGAACATTAGAACGGCACAAGTAGTGAACCATCTATCGTACACAAGTTCCATGTAAATTTTCACCACTGGGAACAGTTGTAGTGGAAGAATGGCGCAATTAATTCATTTTGAGCATTTTCTAAGCAGCAGGTATGTAACTTACAAGTTTTTATTTTATGTGAGTTTGCATTCCTCAGTTAGAAGATATGTATGAGGCTTGTAGCACTTTAGTCATTGCAGTTGCAAAGTGTTCAGTGAAATGTATCTCTTTTCTTGGGAAAATTAGATGGAGCTTTTTACAAAGATTCGTTATATAGATAATATGCCTCAAGCAGGCTGGGTTTCACAAGTTACTGCTCTGTCCTCATGGTTACAACATGAGCTTTATGGTTAACGATGCAGCAACTGTGAAATCATTGTTGAGGCTAAATCCTTGCTTTGGTCAACCGGCTTATTAGAGTGTCGAAGTCTGCCTTAAAAGTATGAAACCAACCACATCACTATAACTTTTCTACTCATTGCGGATGGTTTTCAAATGTTAAGAACGATGTAATAAACAATTTCATATTGCCTAACTCTTGTCTGGAACTCCACTATATGTAAAGAAATGATGCACCATTCTTGAAACAATTTTTAGACAAAAAATAATTAATCTATCATAATATTAAATTTCAAAATTTGAGAAATGGCATCTTTATACACAAAGTCCGACTTTAAGTCTGTGACCATGTTTATTGTGAGAAAATGTATTAGAAATGGTGTAATAAAGATACCCTACTTTTTAATTAACTTCTAGATAAGATAAAACTTTTCTATTATTAAGTTATGAAATAGTTTGTCTTTCGTTTGGCATTTCCATGATTCAATTTGATTCCATTAAGCAAGAGGGCTAAAGTTCACTAGGCTTGAGCTTCTCACCACTCCCCTCAAAATTCACGTCTATGCTAATCTTATCCACCCTGTAGACATAAAATCAACTGTAAATAAAAATATCAGATAACTTGACCTGTTAATCCCTTGCACTTCCCTGAGTTAAAAATCACTATAAATCAAGGATGGTTGAGCTCTAATGGCCCGAAGCTTTTAGTCATAGGTAACTGAAAAATGCAGCGGCTAGTGTCGAATCAGTAAGAGTAGGTTTTTCAGTCCACAATCCATGAATGTGCGTGTTACGTACGTGAGTGCATGTGCGTAAGAGAAAAAGAAGGGGAGATCGAACTTCTGCTTCACGCTTCATCTCTTTCTCGAGACTGCATTAAGTTCTCATCCCTACGTGCCAAAAAGGTGAAGGAAATGGCTTTTCTCGTGTTCTCCTGCAAACACGTTGGAAGTAAGTTCAGACACTTGTCCCCCATGCCTCTTTCTAGGAACCCTGTCCCTTTCTGACCGTTTCCCATTTCCGGATAAACAAAATACAAGCCGGGATTACGCAGAATGCAGAATTTTAGTCATCTAAGCGAATATCTGCAGTTCTTCCATGGCTAATGGTTGTAAAAAGCTGTTTACTGCAATATAAAACGCTTTTAAGTTTTCTCATCTTTCTGCTTATCACTAGTCATAGACTGTCTCAGGTTCCATTAGTTTTCATAGTAAATAATGGCTATCCCTTAATAGCGCTTTCTCCTGTAGTTGCACTTCCGTAAAATGTATCTGTTTCCTCTTTGTTCCTTATCCTTTTAAGTGTATCTTTCCTAGCTGCTTTAATCATTTCCTTCTTGTTTAGCGTCATCTTGCTAGTTTTACTTACTTTTCACTATTTGATTCTGGCCTTTGCCACTTGTCTTTGGCCATTTTCCATTGGATTCCACACCAAATACGCTGCCATCATATGACACCAAGAGAGAGTATCAAATGCATGGATCATCAATAACCATCATCATTGTAACCCATGCATCACACACCATTCCCGTCTTTTATACATACATATATCCCCCACATCCACGTTACCCATCACAATATCAAACCTCACAGGAAGAAAGGAGAAACCTACACTAAGAGTAGCGGTTGTGATACCATTCAGTGGCATCAACCACTACCTTAACAAAAACAGAGGGATCTAGAAAGCCCATATTATTTCTGCAGTTCCAACGCTTCCCCCATAAAGAGCAGGAAAGAAGGCGTTAAATTATTGCAGAGCTTCTAATGAAGCTTGTTGGCAACATTACACTGCTTTCGGATCTCACCCTTTGAACCAGTGAGGGGGTTGTTCTCCGAGAGAATGGCGATGGCTTTGGAAAACTCCTTGAAGAAATAGTCCTGACTCTTGGCCATTTTCTTCACGTAAGGCTTTGTCCTCTTGTCGGTGGCTAGTCGGTGGTCCACTATCAGTAGGCCCTTGTTATCCAATATGTTCCTGTAATAATTGTTGTCTAGTTTCATTGGAGTTCCACGGTCATTTCTCACATATTGAACAGCCTTGGGGTCCGGAATTGGGTCTGGGCACTTGTAGAGCATATGCTCAACATGGTTGGGGTTGAGCACAGGATCAACTTCTGGGTACAGACGGTGCACAAGTTTTACACAGTGAGTTCGACCAACACTGTGAGCTCCTGTTTGATAAAAGCAGACCAAAGTTATGCATGTATGTAAATCTTATGTAAATATATTACAAAGTAGATGGCATGATGGATGATGTGAGAGTATCATGTATACCTAGCAAAGCAACCACTCCAGGGGTGTTAATACCCATTGCAGAAAACCTGTCAAGGACGACAGAGATGCTTTCGTTGTGGTCTGGTAGGTATTGCTCAACCACAGCTGCTCGGCTCTTCCTTCCATCCCTTCTTCCAGTCTTGAGAGGGATGTAAGGGCCTCCAAGCTGTACCAAAGTTTGAAACAGAAGCACATTCATATTCAAGAATGGTACTAACTTTATGAGCACAACTAAATCTGTAATAACACTTCTGATTCTTCACTTGTTAAAGGAAAAGTAACAACGATGTCATAAACTTTTAGAACTAGAACATCCGTTAAGACAGACAACTGCGGTGATCCACTGATCCAGTACATATGTGAAAGAAACGATCAAGAACAAGAACAAGAACATATCCAAGGACTAGTACATATAGAATAAGCAAAGCACAGTGGAACAAAGTGGATCTAGAAAACCAAAGGAGAAATGGACAAAGAAAGGCAGAGGATCAGTAAGGCCGACAGTTGATGTTCAACCCAGCCTTAGCTAAGGGAAATTAGTGCGTCTACTGGTGTGGATCCACTTCTTGAGTTTATATTTGGAATGAACAGTTAAGGATTTGAACATATTTCATGTTGCATGTAACATAATAAAAAAGATAGAGAGTGGAGAAGCGTATCAAGAAAATCAAATGACCGCAGGTGAAACTGGTAAGAGAAATGCTGAAGTGGGGGGCCAGGGAGTTACCGCGGCAATGCCATCTCTAGCAGATAATACAAGGATATCTGCGCAGGATACAACTCCAGGACACTCCCTCTCCACAGCTTCTTTAATGGTCTCGATGTACCTGAAGTTTCTCAGCCCAAAGCTCCTGTCTGTCTCCTTCTCAGACAAGGTCCTCCTTGTCGAGTCCAGCAGAAGTGAAGCATCACATGACTAGTTCACAGACGAGGAAATTCTTCTATCAGCAACAAAGTAGTCTTCCGCACAATGAGAAACAGAAGAGAATGATAGCAAGCTTACCTGAACAGCGCAGTCATGAAAGATGTTCCTAAGCCACGAGAAAGCAGTGTTCTTGTGGCGCTTGTAGAGGATCTTAACTTGTTGTCTGATAATCTCTTCGGCCTGCGGGCATGCATCCTTGTAAAAGTTCATTACAAGACCTGGGTTTTCCTCATTGACTGCAAAAGCAGTCCCGAGGGATACAGATGAGAAGGACAAGAAGGCCAAGAAGAAGAGAGCTTTAGAAGCCATGTCTCAACTCTTGGTAAATGACTCGTCTCAAGGTACTTTTAAATAGACCACCGAAGGGTAAATCGCCTGGTTAAGTAGGAGATAAGAGTCATTTTAATCGGGAGTATGGTTATGATGATTTTCTTTAATAACAATTAAAGTCTCTGCATCCTTTACTGCTCAAAGGATGACGGTTTTTGACCTTCAATTGTCTGAGAAGAAGAAAAAAATTGTCCTGGAGCTAAGTGATTCATGAAAGCCTTTTTCATGCTCTAATTGAGCGAGTTAGGTAAGGGATTCAGTCAGGGACCCATTGGATCAAGATCTCTGAGTAATGCCATCTTCGCAGATTGTGTTGCAAGTAAAAGCTTGGCATCTGCTATGCAACAGGACGGTTGGGTATCAAAATCCATAAACTTTCTGTTGAATTATGGTACCCAAAAACTTGATTTTCCTGGTAATCAAAAGGGCAGAGAGTAAAAGAATTGCTGATGAGCAATTGACAGGAATTGATTTCAGGTAGATGCAGAATTCAGATGTATAGGAACCTTGACGCCAATTTGCACATTATATAATCCTGGCTTCGTTTCTATTAAATGGGATCTCGAGGTCAACATGGTAGACCTAGATTGCAAACAGGATTAATCACTACTATTGCTACTTTAATGGCTTGGCTGGTTGCTCGAGATTATTTCTTGATGCAAGTAATGTATAGTTCCCAATATAACCGTACTGGTTTTTGATGCATTCGATGAACTATAAATATTTATCAAGATAATTTAGTAAGACCCACGAGTCACTATTGAGTAAAAACCTTCCTTCCTTTCTAGGGAAAACTAGCAAGAAGCTATCTCACCGCTCGGTGCTTCAGAAGTGTTCTGATTTAGGACCATCATAAAAGCTCACCTTGTGAGCATCTTTCCCACTAAAGTACACTTCTATATTCCTTCCTGCGGGTCACGGGAATAACAAAAGAGAAAGCAACGATAACTTTCCCTTCCATGTGGGGTAAAGCCCTTCAACGGCAGTCACTTAAAGCACCAACAAATGGGGGTAGAAGAGAAGTCAAGATGGATGATAAAACCATTTGCTTTTGGGAAGTGAGATTTCAAGGTTACCCTTAATGGGCACCCGCCGGTAACAAGGCATATTAGTAATCAACAAGCAACGCTGCTTGCCAATTTACTCAAAACAACTCCAACTTGCTTTCAGTGTCCACAGAAGTGCATTGGTAAAGGTAATTATGGACACAAATTGCAAAATCTAAAATAAAGAAAGCTTTGAAATGTACGATTGGCGAATGAGAAGCACTTACCCCGTTCTTCATCAGCAGTCTTTGTCTTGATATGATTAAAATGCAATTCAACAAGAAACCATCTATGTGCATTTGAAGGCAAGCTGGAACCCACTTCGTCTAGACTCGTGGCTCGTGAACCCTGATGAATCTCAGCCAAATGGACACTTGTAGCTTCACCATTAACGGTCCAGTATAATTCAAACGCCTACAACAGCGACTCATTCTTTGCAGAGGTAAACACCATCTTTGGAGGATTATTAAGTGGTGCTATTATTTTTATTGTTGGAATTGTTGCTTTTATCATAACTGGTGGCTGCATGCACTCATCTCCTTAAGTGGCCTAGACTTTGTGGAGCATCTTAAATAATTGGTCGGAAAGTTGGCAGCTTCGACTCAAGTTGGGGTTCCAGGCTCCTCCAAAGGTCACTGCTTCAAGGGATTGATTGAAGAACTATTTGGGGCATATTAACGATCGAAATGCGACATTAAGTACCAGTCCATCAAAAAACTCAAGAACAGTTAAGAATTTGATAAGATGAAAACTAACATTGAAGCTAGTCCATGTGGGTATCTATTGCATGCCTAAAATAGCCGCCGTCAATGGGGCGTAGGAACATACAATCCACGCCACCCACGTTGTATTCTCCTTTGTTTGCTTCAGGTCTCATTCCAATTCCACAGTTACATAATGCAAAAAGCAACTGCTGATGAATCAAACCGCTGTTTGATTTGAATCCGACCACCATCAATGGGGGGTATTGATGGTGATGCTACCATTATAGAACCCAGGCCAAGAACCACCACAGAAAAAGCCAGTCTCGCCTTCAATTATCTTTCTCAGAATTACACCGAGCAACTTGACAAAAGACTTATATAAAGCATTCCGCATGAAGAAACAATGAAAAAAAATCTGTAATGGGGCTTGCCCCATGATTTCCCTATCTTCAGATTTATCGATTGGACTGCCTTAATTTGGCCCTACTAAAGCAGTGGAGCCCCCAGCAACTCCCAAGTTTGTACTGCTCTACTGCTACAAGACCGGAGAAAAAGTAGTACTTCAACAGGGATACCTTTGAATTGAAGCACAAGAATAAAGGAAGAACAGGTGAGAGCTAAGCATGTGATAGAACTCAGAAGCCTCCCAACTTCAACCTTCACAAGCAGACGCTTGATTTGTTATCTTCAATAAGCATGAGTTTTAGCTGCATCTTTGGGTGTCTTTGCATCTCACATCTGCAACAAGGTGGCGGATGTGCGGGGCATACCACTTCACCCTCTCCACATGATCAATTGAAACTTGCCAACAATGACCTGCAAACGAGAAAGGAAGTCAGGACATCCTCAGTGTTAGTACCTAGGAATTATGTTCAAGCATCACCCAAGAAAATGATACCTTCAGATCTGGCTATTTCAAATATTGATTTTGCGACATGTTCTGTCCACGACTCCTCCTCCACGTCCTTTACGTTCCCGTGCACATGTAATATCCCACCTTCACTCCTGAACAATTAAGATTAACAATAGAAAGAGACGAGACGGTTAGAAGAACAGGGACTCCAAATGAATCTGACCTTAGTTTATACGCAACAAAGACTAACATTTACGCCTAAACTGCAAGGATTAAATACTAAGAGCAAATTTTGTACAAATACGGATCCAGTTTGGCAGAAACAGAACCCATGCTTTACAAAACCAATTAAAAAACGACAGTTGTAGTACAATCATCAAAACAGAACTGCTGCTTAAGACATTTGATAATGGTGTGTTTCCAAAATCCAAATCCTACAATGAACCACAGGTAGTTTGATATACAAGCTTCCACTTTCTAGCTATCTGTGATGAGTTAATGCGTCATAAAGAGAAGATAGAAATCAACATTAACAAGCTAATCAAAAACCGGGTGTTGTCATGAGGCAAGACAAGACGCCTTTTTTTAACTGAAGAAGTAATCACTTATGGAACCCTCTGAACCCACGATGTACTAAAATCATGTGCTTGCCTTCTCTTCTTCCTTTCCACCTTTGATTCACACTTTTGCACCATTTGGAGATATGCAAGGTGTTATCAATTGTAGATCAAAGTAACTTTCAGGACTAGTGTCACAACTAAAGTAGACCTTCAGCCAGTTCCCAGAATGACCGCATTGAGAATCAAATGGATGCAAAAGGAGCTCTTGTATAAAAGAAACAATGCATATCTGAAAAAGAAAACATATTTCACTTTCATTTGACATCTACTGTCTTAAATCCAAAGCATCCCATGGAAATTAGGTGTTTGCAAACAAAACCTAAGCTAGATGCAAGTTTAATATTCAGGTTGCTTCAAATTTAACAGACTTCTTGGAAGTCTATGATACACCGTCCCCACTTTCCTTCCAATTAAAAACACAATCATAAAGAACAAAAAGAAACAAGTGGACTTTGAAACATCTCCCGTTAAGTTTAAGAATTTTTAAGTGAAAAACAAATTGTTGTAGCCATAAGCAGTGTAGAGAAGATTACCTTAATGCCCTGACAGCTGTGACCCAGCTACCCTCACTTGTTGGAAGGAGACCAAGACAAACGCGATCAGCAACAGCCTGTTGGCAAACAATTAAGAGGAATCAATCACAGTACATCCTGCTATCAAATAAATTAATATTCTACGTTAAACGTTTTGCCTTTCGAACCAGTGTAAATATCAGCAAATACATATAACTCATTTCATCTGTATTCTATCAAGAGGTATGGCAAGGGGTTGTATTGCAGACCGTTGCCAACCAGACCACAAAAGGTTTCACCATCAACTATTTGAGAGTTTGTAAGTTTGTATAGAAACATGTGCAAACAAATGCATTCGTGTGACACCTGAGAGGAACTCCTTGGGCCTCGGCCCAGGTGCTAATCCTAGGTTCAGTTCTTGCCTAAAAGGAAATAACAAATAAATAAAAAAAATGAAAAAATGTAGCATCTAGGTCCAATTGTTTGTCTTCCAAATCAACTTCAGAATCAAGCATTTATGTAAGGTATGATCACACATTCATATACCACCAGGAAAGTTGGCAGCATGTTATCTATTAGTTGACCATGAAACTTCACATGTATAAACAATCTTCTGTGTGCCAATATGCTGTCAGTTAAGATTTCCCAATCCATATCGGAGTAGGATTTGATAGCAATACGACCAAAGGGGATAGAACTTGAAGAAAAGAATAAAAAAAAATTATGGTAACTCGAAAATGACGTAATAGGTCTATAATCATGAATCATGAAGAATCAGGTTCCAATTATTTGGAGAAACAGTAACAGATTATCAACCAAGAGAAAAAGTGGTCTGCTGAACATACCTTAGGTGCAGTAATCCGGTTATCTCCTTCAAGTACGATACATCGATTGCTTACAGAATTGGCTTCTAAATTATGGCGGAGAGCCTCTATGGCATTGGGATTCCACTCACAAGCATAAACTAGTTTTGCATTTGCCCTAATCAAGCAGTGTGAGCACTCAGTGAACCAGTAAACCACAATAATCAAAAAATTTAATCGCTTCCATAAGAGTTGACAATTAGAAAGCTTCAAATACCATCATTCACTGGATTTTACCAAGGAAGTATTCAGTGCCGAAATTCCAGCACAAAATGTGCACCAGTAATCCCATATCAAATTATTTTTTTCTAAAAGGAAAACTAAGTTAATGTAGCAATTGTTCTTCAGAATAACTTATATTTTAAACGGCATGATGAAAAGTTTGAAATCTGAAACTCAATGAATGTGTAAACATTACATGTCCCATCTCCAGCTGTATGATTGCCTGATCTTCAATCTCCTTACTTTGGGATCAAATCAGATCACAAGTTGAAGAAAGAATTTCGACTGATGAAACTTATTCCTTTAGTGAAGAAAGAATTTCGACTGATAAAACTTATTCCTTTAGTGAATCCAGAAATGATTTATACCTGACAAGAAAAGGGAGCACAAAATATCCAATTCCAGCAAACAAATCTACAACAACTTCATCTTTACAGTCTAGATGGGCCATTCGAAGCTTCTCAGAAAGATTGCCCCAGGAGAACATACACTTTGTGGCATCGAAAGAATATAGAATTCCATTTTCACGATGATCAACCCAACCATTTTCTCCAACTAGAATCTCCAGAGAACTGTCCCTTGTACCCGTTGGTGCAACTCGACCCTAGAAATACCAGAAAATTTATGCAATTATTTTATGAGAAAAACCCACTTAACTACAAAGCAAAGACAAGTGAAACATACGGCTAACTGAAATTCAAAGGAAATCTCTTCAGTTCACTCTGACTAAACAGTACAGTTATATAGATTACCAGCTAGGAAAAACATGTGTAGCCCCCTTTCTGGAAAGGGCAATATAGTTACTAGTTGGCATTGGCAACTAGTTGGCATTGGCAACTAGTTGCCATCGACTGTGATTCATTACCTAATCAATCTCCACTTATAACTAATAAGCTAGAGTTCTCCTTCATAGAACTTAAAATAAAAAATAAAAAAACAAAAGTACACAAAAAAATAAAAAGGCTTAGTCTTGCTTGTCTAGAAGGTAGATCAAAGGAGTTTAATGCATCAACAGAAACTCAGAAGCTAATGAACAGTTGGTAATATGTAGAACTTAAACACCCCCAAGATGATTCAGAAGAAACTTAAAAGCATAGACAAATTAAACTAAAGAAGAGAAAAGATGACATCATTACAATGCCCCATACCGAAAAAATCTACAACAATAATTTGAAGGGATAATGATGCGTCCACCATTATGAACAAAATACTTCAATTCCAAGAGAAGGATCAAATTTCCATTGTAAAATATTAATTACTTGTAAAAAAAATTTAATAGGTGCCCATATCCTTAATGTTAAGTTTATCTTACTTTTGATGCACACCATAGCTTAACTATCAACTATCTGAAAGCATATTTCTTAAGACAGAAATGAGGAAAGCAGGGATTAACCATCAATAAACCAATTAATATGCAACTCAAGCACGCAGGTTACCTGACGGGCAAGACGATGAGCATTGAGTGATTTAGCAACAATGGGCCAAAGCTCAGCCCCAACTGTCTCCCATACTGAATCCTTGAAGGATGTGACTGGAAGCACAACAATATCACCAAGTCGCTCCCATCTGAAAAGGGCAACAGAATTTATGAGTCCCACTACAGTGCATGGCCACTTCATCCATAAGCCAGAGAGTGCCACCACATCTTTCATCTAGACAAGCTGCTAACTGGACAAAGCTACATGTCATGAACTTCCCAACTCAGATTACTGAAGCTAACAGGAAAGCAGTGAACGAAAAAGTAATGATGAACAAACCTTGTGGGAAGCTCCTCTAACAGTTGATCTGGAATGCCTTTCTGTTTTATCAATGTGGCCACAGCCTCATTCATTACTTTTAAGGGAGACTTCACAGCTTTTTTGACTTCAACTACCTCATCTACCATCTTCGTGGCACCACACTCCTTCAAAAGATTCAAGGCTTCCATACAAGAGATATCATCCAAAAATAGCCCTTTTGCTGTCAATTCTTTTGACAAATGAAGTCCAGCGTCACCTTCAAATTCATCAGATGAATGATGCTGCCTTTCACTAAATGCACCACAAAATTTTTTGGTCACAGGAAAACAAATGTATATTCCATCCTCCCGAGAATTAACCTTCCTCCCAAGATCTAACCATCCAAATTTCTTCAATACGTCCTTCCCTAATTTTGCATATTTCCTTTCAAGTTGTAGTACCCAGTGTGAAGCGATAATCTGATTCTCATTTGCTCCAGGTGATTCACTCTTAGAGTTCAAGTCAGGAGCTTCAGTTAAATTTTGAGCATTTTCAACTTGTGGAGGTTGGAAAAATTCATTCGTTTTTCCAGTCTTCTCATTATTTCCATGGTTACTGTGCATTTGTCCAATATTGGGAAGCACAGAATTCTCATATATAGAGATCAAGGGAAGCAAGTTTATTTTCATTGGCTCACTAAACTTTGTTCCAAATGCATAACAAGATGCCCCACCACCAAGCATAACAAGATCATCACCAATGACATTAGCTGTACTTCGCACAAACAAATCCTTTCCAACAGTATCAAGAGTCACATGCTTCCACATACGGAGCCGCAAATCAAGTATTGCCAACTCTTGACAATGTTGTTGGACTGGACAACCACCAATAACCCCAACATTATTTTTGCACAGAAACATGGAGTGGGAAAACCTAGCCTTTGGACTTCTTCCTGCAGTCTTTTCCTTCTTCCACTGACCTGTTAGAATGTCAAAACTATACAAGTCTCCTAGTGCTTTCTCACCATCATACCCTCCAAACATAAATAGCTGAGACCTGTAGGCCACCATTGAGTGGGAATGACGGGCACATGGCCACTCGCCATCAACCAATAACTCTTTCCACTGGAGGCTATCTGTATCAAGCACATGAAGGGATGAAGAAATTGAATCATTGCTAAGTCCACCAAATACATAGATCTTTGAGCCTGCAACAGCCGCTGCATGCCTATGCCTGTGAAGCAAACACATGGATTCAGAAGAGATAGACCAAATTTTCTCAAGAAGGCATTTACGAATAACAGTACACGGTAAAACAACTTTTATGCTAAAGTAACATAAGGGAAAAATTAACATCACAAAGCAGTTCGAAGTATGAACACAGAAGGGCTCACCTGGGAGGAAAAGCACTGCCAGAACATTCTGCCAATTTCCATTCATTCTTTGCTGTATTGAGCATCCATACATCATTTAGAATATTCACAGGATCAGCCCTGCCTCCAATAACAAACATGCAATCACCAACTAAAGAACAAGTATGACCTAAACGTGCAGCTGGACAACCATCTACATTAATCACTTTTAAGATGCCAGAAAATGGATCGAGCAGTAAACACTCATTTCTTCTTGCATGTCTTCCCATCCCTCCAAAACCACCAAATACCATAACCTTGTTCTCGTCTTTGTCATTGAGTACGGAAGTTGAGTGCCCCCAAAGGAAAAGCTTCTCCACAGGTTCGCCAACAACGACTAGTGGAACAACAGACAGACTACAAGTTGAACTTCCCACAATCCCTGCCAATGATTCAAAGTCTCAGACTCCTTTCACATAAAAGGGAAAGATCTCCTGCAATCAAACATAGATTAGTACGTAATAGCCCCAATGACAAGCACACCTTCTTTTTAAAAAAAAAAAAAAAAGAAAAGAAAAGGGTTTGAACCCTTATTTTGATATTTATCTCACGGTATGAACCAAGGCTCAAAACCTGTGTAAAAAAAAAAAAAGTACACCTACTCACTGTGATAGACATCATATTTGAAAATTAAATATAAAAAATCTACATATTCCTCATTGCATGGAACTTCACAATACAAACAACGGATCAGGAATCCACTTTCCCCTTTTAAAGCCAAATGCATTATTTTTTCAGTCTCATTCTTATTAATTAAAAAAAAAAGTACCAATAAGCAGCGTCAACACAGTCCCTCATGATCAAGTTACAACCTTTAAACACGGGCTTCAACAAAAAAGGACACAACTACCACGTAAATAGGGCAAGAAAATGAATAACTAAACAACTTCTAATTGCTGCCAAGGCAATTCATCACGTTTTTTGACTGAATTGCTCTAACCTGAACTCTCATACATCTTCTTTACTATCATAAACAAATCAGTTAAAATCCCTGTTAAGTGTAAAATCAACCCTTTCCTGTCAGTTTAAGCTCTAAAAACAGGTGATCGTCAATTAAAACAATTTCACCAGTTGAAATCAATAATTGACGGGATCTCCATGATAAACCGAAATATGAGTTGACAGTTAAATGATGAAATTCATCACTTCTACGATCATTTTGCCACGTGTTGATTTATCAACAAAATCTCGAACTGTCAACCAAATTACCCAAATGCCTATCGCCATCCCTTTCTTCCACGTCAGAGCCCTCGGCACACATCAAGCTGCTCCCTTCATTCAATGCCGCGTCCTCTGCCGTCCGACCATTGCTGCCGCACTCCGCAAACCCCTCGCTTTGCCGCAAAGCATGATGAAAGCCTTCGGTTCGCTTCCAATTAGCCTCCATCTTCTCGTTCGCCACGCCAACAAGGTACCGGACAAACTCGGCCGAGACCATGATGGTCTCGGTGGTCCCCAGCGGCACCTCCAGCCGAATCGAGCACCGAATCGCCACTATCACGCGCTTGCCAGCGCTCGTAATACCGGACTCCCTGAACCCCGAGGATATGGCTATGGAGACCAAGGACTGAGCCGAAGAAAGGTCCTTGCACTCCACGGCTATGATCAACGGCTCGAACCGGAGGACGAGTTCGGAGTCGGGTAGCGGAGTCGATTCAGTGGGGAAGAGGAGGGAGAGAACCGAATCGGGATCAGCCGGGTCGTGCGAGACAAACAGCCACGTGCCGCCCCGGGCTTTTTTGTTGCGAGTGGTGGGGTTTTTCGGCTGGGCGAGGATAGAGATCCGACCAGAGCAGGAGCTGGTAGTGAAATAGCCCGGGTGACTGTTGAGACTATTGAGGAGGGGGATAATGGGCGCGTCCAACGAACCCTTCGGTGACTTGTCAGTCTCGGCCGATCCCAGTGAACCTAGCGTCGCCGCTTTTCTCTTCTCGAACTCCATTCGAGCGTCTGAGTGTTCCCCCGCGACAAAACCCTCATAAAACCTCCTCGAGGTCCTCTGCGGAGTGACGAAGTGGACCGAGCCTGCAACAGGCTTGGAGGCCCATTTATACATAAGATCTTAATCAAGTGATTTCACAATTTGACTTTGTTAGTGACCAAAGTCCGCACAAAAAAGCAGAAATCAGTGATCACGAGTCCGACACCATATGAGAGGAAAATTATATTTAAGTTTAAACAAAATTAGGTTCTTTAATTTTTAAATAAGACTTGAATTTTGTCTGAAAATATCAATTTAATAAGAATAATAGCTAAACTTTTGTATATTGAAGAGGAAATTCTCTTGGTTTAGTGGTAAGTTTGTCCCTTGACCACCGACCAGTAGGGGTTCAATTCTCCTTTCTTAAAATAAAATAAAAAGTAAAAAATAAATAAAAATAAAAAGATCAATTCAAAAAGAATTTATAGTCAGAATTTGAAATCTTCAAATTGAAGCAAACCCTAATTTGAGATTTATAAATTTCACAATGATTTATAATGATAGAGTATGTTCTATTTATAGAGATTTGTACAAATTTAAAAACTGAATTCAGAATTCCACATTTAAATTTAACAAACTTTCAAAAACTAAATTTAAAATTTTTCATTTAGACGAAACAAACACATGGCACCTAATGTGTTTTAGGCTTCAAACACATGGCACTTGATGCACCTGATGTGCATGAGTATTAAAAAAAAATCATTACATTAATTATCCTAACAAATTTGCATCTTAAAAATTAGCCTTTATTTTCATTGGTTCACCGTGGATAGATATACAGTAGAATATCAGCCTTGTCGTAGTCGTTAAACTTCGTTATTGGGTGAAATGCAGTATGCGGCCTAAAAGTAAGCATTACATGATCCCGTTAAAAGTCCAAGAAAATGATGGAAGTAGTTCAAACTTCCAAACAACAACAATTCCTGCTATACTTCCACGAATAGCTTACAAATTCATAATTGCCTACGCTATATATGGACATGTATCGTTGAATCACACCGACTAATAGAATTATACAGATTTATGAGCTAAGTAGAATTGCAGGTCATCTTTTGCTCGAAGATGAGTGGGTGGAAGTCCAGTACTTCTCAATCTCTTCTGCAGTCCGCCCCGGAATCCTCCCGGCAATCAGAGACCACCTACGTATGTCACAGGCATCTGTGTCAGAGAAAAGGCTACGACGCAGTCAAGAAGCGTGCAAGCTGAACAAACCTTTCTCCGACCAAGCGGAACATCCTGGCAATGAGTGTCACTTCGTCTTCCGAGAATTCCACCTTCGAATCCTGGCCGTTCACTCCTGAAAATAAGAACATCTGCTTGAGAAAAGACAGGAAAGAGGGTGAGATTTCAAGATGGGTACCGTTTGTTTCTTCGTTTCTGTCATCAGTGCCGGTTTGATCTGACAACGTTGCGGTCATTCTCCAGCAGGAGTCAAGACCGATGGAGAATCTGGGACTCTTCATAAAAGACGATCGGTGGTTGAGAGAAAAGCAGACTGGTAGTTCTCAGCTTTGATGGGTTGTTGGGTGCATCACATCGATGGCGGGGTTCGGCTTTTGTGCTTCAGAAAGGCTTGTCGATCATCTGTTGAAGATGCCGCTTTCTCCTTTACGTTAACAGCCTTCCTCCTCAATTATCATATGTAACCCGAAAATCAAATATAAAATGTTACGGGCGGCAATAAATTATCACTTTTCAATTTTTAATAGGGCACGTTTTTTAGCACTTTATGACTTTCAGATAAAATGTTTTCCCCTTATGACTTTCAAATAATGAAATAAATTGAATATTTCAGGATAAAATATTTTCCCCTTACGACTTTCAAATAATGAGATAAATTGATTATTTCAAGATAAAATATTTTTCAACCAATCTTTAGTAGTATTTTCTAAGCCAAATTTTTAGAATCCACCGGTCATGGGTTCGAATTTTCCTCCTTCATACATGCGAAAAAGAAAAAAAATCTTAAAATGATAAAAGAAAAATGGAACTATTCCTTTTAGTTTAAGCTATTAAACAAATTTGATTAATATTATGAGTCATAAAAAATTATTTTTCCACTACAAAAACTTAATAATATTTGTTAATGTTAAGTTCTATTTTAAAAAGACACATTATTCTAGCATGTTACAAATTTTCAACAATGTATTATTTATATAATCTAACTAGACACAAGTAGGTTGTTTGTTGTTTGTTGTTTGTCATTATTAGCTATTTTATAGTTGAATTTATTATTTTACATTAGTAGTATTTTACTACTTCAATAGTTATCACTCTTAGAAAATCAGTATTCTTTTCTTATTTTCATTAATTTAATTTTAACAGTGGTTATCAAAATTTAAAACTAGAGGGAATCAACATTCCTTACTTTCGCAACAAAAAGAAAAAGAGGGCGTATTGCAAGACGGCGTCGTTTGGTTCTGTTTTATACAATACTTCCTCGTCCGACATTGTCACAAAAGTTCAGAGCTCTACAAAAGCCTGAATTCAGTCCTACAGCCATTCAATTGGTACGTAATTGTCCCTTCGCCAACCGCTTCTTGTCTTTTGAGTCTTGATTTTGTTTGCATCTCCACACAATCTTTCTCCGCAATCGTTTCCAAATGTTTTCTGTCTGCATGCGCTTGGGCTTTAGGGTTCCTGCGGCTTCGGGTACAATGTTGTCCAATTAATTTTAGAACTTAACTTTTCTATCACCTTTTTTATTAATTTTCTTCTTCAGTTGCTACACTGATAGAATTTTGCGAATATATAGCAATAATGATGTAATGTTTGATCAGCAAAAGACAAAAGATTGCAAAGTAGCATAGCTGTTAGTATTCGTGGCGATTGAACTTTTACGCGTTCAACTTGGATTTAATGAGCTATCAAGGACAGATGCTTATTTGTCGCATTTTGTTTTGTTTAGCTTGCAATTTCTATTGATTTCTGCTTTTGGTTTGGTTCAGGAGGGTATATGTGTGACTCTTGATTGTCATGGTGTGGATACTTGGGCATGTGGCTGCTTCGAGCTTTATTTAAGGGTTTTAATGCGAACATGTCATTTTGTTGAAAATGTCTTCATTTTCGAATGCTCAATCCACTGAGGTTGGGCATCTGGGTCGTCAAAATGCTTGCCAAGATACTGGATGTCATGATGAAAGTTCTTTGAAACCTGAGGAGGAGAAGGAGGAAGAGGAGGAAGAGGAGGAAGAGGAGGAGGATGAGGAAGACATAGATTTCAATCCATTTTTGAAGGAAACTCATTCCCCCGAAGCTTCTTCAAGCTTGAGCTCTGAAATTGATGGTTTGAATGGTGATGTTGTCAAAAATGGGGGAAAGGCTTCTGGTAATACTGTGGAAATTAATTCTTCAAAGCCAATGGATGAGATGCAGAACTCTGTTTTTGGAGATTCAGAGCATGGAGAGGAGGAAACTGTGATGCAAGCTATAGTTTCCCCTGAAGAGGGATGTGAGAAGGAGTTGCAAAATTCTGTTGCCAGAAATCCTAAGAAGAGGAAATCTGCCTTCAACACTCAAACAAGACTTGATACTGTTAGGACAAAAGGCAATGACCTTAGAAGTGATTTTGATAATGATTTGCTAGGAGGGCTAAGCAATACAACACAACCCCAGAAGTCTGAAATAGATTTAGGGAATAAGGATGCCATCTGCACACGTACAAGGGCACGTTATTCTCTTGCCAGTTTCACACTTGATGAACTCGAGACTTTTCTTCAAGAAACTGATGATGATGATGATCTTCAAAATGTTGATGATGAAGAAGAATACAAGAAGTTTCTTGCGGCTGTTTTAAATGGTCGAGATGGTGATGCCCAGTCATGTCAAGGGAATGAAAATGTTGACGATGAAGATGAAGATAATGATGCTGATTTTGAGATAGAACTTGAAGAGTTGCTTGAGAGTGACGTTGATGAATTTGCAAGGGATAAAACCCAGAAGGATGAGGGAGCTGGACGACGGCCAGAGACTAGGCAGAATAGGCGCCAGAAAGACTCTGCCAGAAATAAAAGAAAGTTCTCAGGACAGGCTAATAGGCCCTTGCGTCCACTCTTACCAGTTTTGCCAAACGGACCAACTTTACCGTTCTCTGCTAATGATGGGAAAACTCTGACTCATGTTTCTTCCACAGCAGAAGACAGTTTGATTAGTGGGTTTACTCTCCATCAAATAGGCCAGTTGCATTGTTTGATTCATGAACATGTGCAGCTTCTCATTCAAGTATTTTCGCTGTGTGTTCTTGATTCTTCTCGGCAACATGTTGCCTCCCAGGTTCAGGAACTGATTTTTGAGATTCTTCATAAACGTAACGAAGTATTGGCCTGGAAAAATGTCCCATATCCCAGTGTTTGCTTTTACCCTCCATATGTTGCCTCATCAGTGCCGGATGAAGTTCCCAAATTTGCCCCAGAAGAAGGCACCTTGGAATCATGTCCTATATTTAATGCACAGAGAGTGTGCTCTTCTCCAACTAACCAGATGGCGGCTTCTCAGAATATGTTCCCTTTTGGTGGAAGATGTGAACATGTTTCCAGTGGCCATGTTGGTTCTTTCCAGAACACAGAGGGCTCTTTCTGTGTGCCTTTAATAAGTGGACCAATACTGTCCATCTTGGATGTAGCTCCACTCAATTTAGTTGAAGGATACATGACTGATGTTTTTGCTGGTATGTTATGTAGAAAATTTCAAGTTTTTCTAATGCTTTTGGAATTATATGCTTGTTCAGAAGTGTAAACCCTGTATGTTTTGCCGTTGACTGTTTTTGCAGCTGTTCAGGACTATCAACAGCGGCATGTGAAATCTAGTTGTGAAACTCCTTTTGAAAGGGAACCACTGTTTCCCCTGCCTTGTCTTCCTTCATCTCCTGATGCTAATTGTGAAGCTTTAAGGGGATCCATGTCTTCAGCTGTTAAAACATCTTCATCCTGTCAGCAACAGCCTAAAAAAACTTTGGCTGCTGCTCTAGTTGAAAGTACGAAGAAGCAGTCAGTTGCTTTAGTTCCAAAGGAAGTTGCAAAGCTAGCGCGCAACTTTTTTCCTTTCTTCAATCCTGCATTATTTCCACACAAGCCACCCCCTGCAGCTGTTGTGAATCGGGTGCTTTTCACTGATGCAGAGGATGAGTGAGTTGCATGCTTTCTTGTCTCTTTGGTAGTTAAATGTTTTATTGCTTACTAAAATGATGGCTCTACTACCTTTATTAGTCATTGTCATCAATTATATAAGGCCCTTGTGTCAAGGTTTAATGGTATGCTAGGAGTAATGTGTTGGCATAGAAAAGATGAAAGATAATTTTTGTTGCTTATGAACATGGATCTCCCCTAAGATTTACAATTTTTGCATATTGCTCAATGCCTCTTTCAGCTTAGTATAAGTATTCTGGTTTTATGCAGTGGGAGATAAAACCATCTTAAAGTGAAATTATTGAGAGACTCAGTTTATTTAATTTGTATTTAAACAGAACTTTTGCTGCAAAGTGAATAGTATTTACAGGAGATCAAGTCTGAGTAATGGTGTAACTGTTGATGTAGATAACTATAGCTTTAATTTAAGTGTATGTGATCACTGAACAGTTTTTCTTCTTTTCCTTGTAGCTCCTAGGTGGTTCCTATTTTATTTTTATTTTTATTTTGGATGATGGTATTAGGCATTAGTCTCCAGTGTTGTGTGATTATTTCCTTTAATTACTTTCACATGTCATGTTCATGTTTGATGACAATCTAATATGGCAAAACTTATAAACTAGGTTTATGTGATTTCTCAATTGTTGTATTGTGATTCAATGCAGGCTATTAGCGCTAGGGTTGATGGAATATAATACGGATTGGAAGGCAATTCAACAACGTTTTCTTCCTTGCAAATCTAAGCATCAGGTAGTTTATATCAAAACTGGTTACTCTAAACATATAGTCTCCTGCTAATAACTTTTTAGACGGACAATCAGCTTGGTTAGGAATTTCTGTTTCTATTTGTCCTTCTCTTTTTGCCAGGGAGGAAAGGGAACCATTTTTTAACTGGCAAAATACATGCGAACAAAATTGTCAATTCTTTTGCCTTCCTCCAAACTACTTAGGGTGTCAAATGCTTGGATTCAATTAAAGATGAGAAGAAACTAGTCTTTGTAAGAACTGGATTGAAGTTATTGTCTGCTTGATGGCCGTGGCAATGTATTTCATTAATTTCTTTCATTTGGATATGTGTGGAGGCCTGCTGGAGACCAAAATAAGGAAGACAAGTTAGGAATATTTCATGTTGGATTGCATATGTCTATGTTTCTTAACCCCTGTAATTTTGTAGAACCACAAATGCTACTGAGGTTAACTCAGTGGATTCTTGGGCTTTAGCAGCATTAAACCCTTTTGCCTATAACCTGCTTTTCACTTAATTTAGAATCCTCAATCCTGATGCATCTACCTTTTCATTTCTCCACATTAAACCATTTGGAGGTGGCACAGGTTATCCATTGAATAATCCTATTCCCATCACAAGCTGTTTGATTAACCATTGCTGATTCTTGTGGGTTTTTCTTACCTATGAATGTTTTTGAATTTGATATTTATCTCTATGGGTGTGTTTGTGTTTGTGTGTGAGGGAGAGAGAGAATTGTTTTATAGATCTGCTTTTAAAAGTTTTTTCATTTGATAATGGATTGATGTAATCATTATTTTTTGGTCACCATGTCAATTTATTTGGATAATTGTTCTGGTTGGTTTGTAAGTTTCAAGCACATTATTAACAGAAGATTTTTTTTTCCTTTTTTTTTCCCAAAATTTCTTACTTGCTAGTTCTGAAATTAAATATCATCTCAACATGAGATGTATTGTAGTTCATCAACAGAACTATCATGATTGAGCTATAGGAGGCTAATTTAGTTTTAAATGTGCTGCTATTGTTGCAGATTTTTGTCAGGCAAAAGAATCGTTGCTCATCTAAAGCACCAGAAAATCCCATAAAGGTATCCCAACAATCTAGAGCAGAACAATGATAAAGTATCTTGATTTCATTTCTTCTAGTTCTTATTGATAGTGGGCTTGGGTAGATTTACTTTAGATAACAAATATACAGTCAAAATGTTGCTGCATCTCTAATCAAATTATTGGATGGCAATGGATTCCCAAAAAATATTCATTCTTGACTCTTCAATCAAACACTCGATGACAAAGACAGGTTGCAAGAACATGATGGTAAAGGATGTTCGAAATATTGTTACTGGTGATATTTTAGGTTTCATACAATTGCAAGAGATGGCCTGTACCTGCATTGTAAAATTTTACAAATACACCATGTGGACCTTTTGAAAGCAGAGTGATATACAACATGAACGTTTTTGTTATGACGTTGTATTTCCATGGGCACAATTTGATGTGGTTGTTTCCTACCTCGTGCAGGCAGTTCGGAGGATGAAAACATCTCCCTTGTCTGCAGAAGAGATAGCACGTATTCAGGAGGTAAATCCAACCGATAAGTTTTTGAATCAATGGTCTTTTTTTCTTTCTAAGTCATTCATTTGATAGCTGTCTGATTAACCATATCATCCAAATCATACAGGGACTTAAGGCCTATAAATTGGATTGGATGTCTGTGTGGCGATTTGTTGTCCCATATAGAGATCCATCCTTATTACCTCGACAGTGGCGCATTGCCCTTGGAACCCAGAGGTCATATAAGCAGGATGCAGCCAAAAAAGAGAAGCGACGGTTATATGAATTGAGGAGAAGAAAATGCAAATCTGCAGAGGTGATCAGTTGGCAAATTGTTTCTGAAAGGAGTTTTAAAGCAAGAATATTTGCATGGATATTTAATCCTTCATTGACTTCCTGTTCATTTTATACTATATTCTGCTGAATTTTAGATGGATTGGACCATACTGTCTAAATTGCTAAAATAAAACATGTTCAAGAAACACTCCCATCTGTTATTGCACATAATTTGTGATTTGAGCTGTTAAATAGCTAGCCTCTGCCTTGTGCTTAGCATAATCTTGGTTCATCACCAATGATGCATTCCTAGCTTAATGGTAAAAGTTGGATAAAATGGGGCATGGGGTTAAAAAATATAGAATTCAGAATTTGACATCATGGTCAAAGATTGCTGCTAAATATGGAGTTTCCTTGCCAATAGAATGATTTCTGCTAACCTTTTATAATTACCTTCATAGGATGTTTTGGAGAGATATACGTTATTTTGACTGTGTATGTCTCTATGTTTTTCATAGTCTTCTTTTGTTGTCTCTTTATCTGCATTCCTCAGTTTAATCGTCATCAAAGAGTGTCTGGCCGTATGTGCAATTGAGTTTTTATATTTATTTAACTTCAGACTGTTGCATTTTCTGCAGGACAATCAGGTCGAAAACGTTGTTGGAGAGAATAATAGTGGAGATGATAGCACTGATAATGCAGGTGAAGCTTATGTTCACCAGGCATTTTTAGCAGATTGGAGGCCGGGTACCTTTGGTCTAATTTCTTCTGTACACCCCTGCTCAAATCTCAAAGAAAATAGCCTTCCTAGTGATTCTCAACCCCAGACTGGTATCATGCACAAGTTTCCACTTTTCTCACAGAATTCCCGGCATTCTCATATTTCTTTGCCGTTTACTAGTGCTAGAAACTATGCATCTGTTCCCATGGAACTAAATCATCCAGCTTCTGGTACAACATTGAATACGAGCAAATCCCAGTTCTGTTCTCGGCCTTATCGGGCTCGAAGAAGTAGTGGTGCTAGCAATTCTCACTTGGTAAAATTAGCACCAGACCTGCCCCCTGTGAATCTTCCCCCATCTGTCCGTATAGTTTCTCAGACTGACTTCAAAGGCTATCAGTTTTTAGCAGCTACCAAGGTTTCTGGTGCTGGAGGTAGTATTGGTAATTCTCAAACAGGAAACTTGGTTTCTGGAAATCCTCATGCTGTGAAGCTGGGAACCACCCATTCGGTAAAATCTATGCCGAACAGAAGTTGTACACCAAAAGACAATGTTACACAATCGCTGCCTGTAGAATCTGAAGTTGTTAGAGATAAATCTGCTTCAGAGGAAAGGCAGACTGATTCTGACCTTCAGATGCATCCTTTACTGTTCCAGGCCCCTGAAGATGGACATCCGCGTTATTACCCGTTTAACTGCAGCACCAGTAATCCTACTGCTTTCAGTTTCTCTCCTGGAAATCGGCCCCAGTTGAACCTAAATCTCTTCCAAAATCCTCATCTAGAAAACTATGTGGAGTGTGGCTACAAATCTTTGAAACCTAGGGATTGTACTTCGGTATCATCTGGTATTGACTTCCATCCATTGCTACAAAGAACTGATGATGCATATAGTGAGTCTGTAACCGGATGCTCAACTGCACACCTATCTGTTGGTTTGGGAGGCAAATCTGCTCTACCCCGAAATTCAAATGATCCTGTCCACCCTGAGTCACTAGTGAGGCATGGTCTGGTTGCTGGTGCTCATCCTCCAAGCTCTTCGAGGAAAGCTAATGAACTGGACTTGGAGATCCACCTAAGTTATAACTCCAGAAAGGATAAATGTCAGGAAACTAGACCGAGTGCATGTGATCCAACGATGTCAGTAATTGCATCAGATTGTTCTGGCTCTACAACAAGAGCCCAGAGTATCGATGGTTTGAGTAAAGAGCAGAATAATGATTGCCAGCAAGTTAGTATGAACCTCGTTTCAGGCGGTCGTGGACAGGCAACATCAAGTAAAAACATTAGCAGATACAACACAGATGACATAGGTGACAACTCTCATCCAGAGATTGTGATGGAACAAGAAGAATTGAGTGACTCCGAGGAAGAAGCTGAAGAACAGGTAGAGTTTGAGTGTGAAGAGATGGCTGATTCTGAAGGAGAGGATGGTTCAGGCTGTGATCAAATTGTTGACACGCAAGATAAGGTAACTGCCCTTTCTTTTGAGTAGCTGGAAGCATGCTTTCTTTTCTTCCTTCTTTTTTTTTTTTTTTTTTTTTTTCCTTTTTGGCCAAAGCACTATTGCTCCTGGTTCTATTTGTTGCAGTCTGAGCCTCCTCTTACGTATGCTTGTTGTGTTCCAAAGGAAACTCTGACCTTCCCCTTTCACTCCACCCTTCCCACAAAACACCACCACCACCCACCACCCAAAAGAGAGAGAGAGAGAGAGAGAGAGAGAGAGAGAGAGACATGGTCAGATTTCCGTATCAAGGTTTCTCAAGACAATCCTTTGTACGCAAAGAATCCATTTCAGCATAGCTGTATTCCATAATAGTCGCTGTGTACCATTTAATGCTTTTTTCTGATATATTGTTCTATCTTGGTCGATGTCTTACTTTCAAACTAGCAACATTGGTTGTAAACAGACTTCTATTTTCTCAATGTTATTGCTATAAACATTTGACATGCTTGTTTCCTGTTCGAATATTTTGCTTGGAATTGTCATGTCTGGATAATCTGCTTCAGTATAAACGTTGATAATTTCTTTTCTTGCTAGGCAAGATTCAAAACCTCTAAGGCCTATCCCAATCCCATGGACCACTTTCTAGAAAATTAGTAATTAGCTGAGGCTGTTGATTCTGCATTTGTGTGTCAAAATCACACAAGCTGATGCATTGACAACACATTGTGTTTTGGTAATGCAAATAAGTTCTCTCTTGCTTTTAGGACTAATGTTTTCTACCTTGACCTAAAGTATATTATGGGCTTTTGGGCAATGGGATGCATTGCTATATATCCTTGGAAAATTTTGTTTCTCCTAACGAGAAGGCTCTCGTATCAGTTTTTAATTGTTCCACCCACTCTTCCCCACTCGCCTAAAAAACATTGATTATTTCATTTTGAAAGAAGCTAAGTTTTATTCTGTATTAACTTATGAATTCCTTTTGGCTTCTGATCATTAATTTTCTTTTTCATCTCTTGTAATAGGGGGACCAGAATGTTGAACTGGAGAATCTAGTGACTGGTGCAGCTATTAATGATAAACAAGGTGAAACAAGTGCCTGTTGTCTTCCTGAAGGTGATTTTCATATGGTTGGAGCTGACATCGTTCCTTCTCTAGAATTGGGTTTATCTAATCAAGGGAAAGATGATGCTAGTAATTTTTCATGGTTGAGTTTAGATTCATGCGCACCAGATCGCTCCTTGAGCACTAAGGCTAAGCATGAAGAAAGTTCAAGTGGTGACCGTCCGTCAAAAAATTCATCTTCATGTCGTCCGACCAGATCTTGCAAGAAGAAAAAACCTAACACAAAAGATGTTACGGGGCAGAAACATGCTCCGGACGTGGCACAACAGCAGAGCCTTGGTCCTCTTGCCATTCCCACTATGAAAAAACCAAGGAAGCGGACAAGCAGAACAAATACTAGTTTGAACATAGGATTGACTTTCGAAAGCTCCGGAAGTGATGCTAAAGATAGGCTTGGCTGATTGATGCTCCATCTATACTAACCACTATAGTTTGACTCCCTCCCATGTTAGCAACCCAATCAGTGAGCATGTCAGAATGGAAGTAGAGGTGAGCTGATCTTCCTTACAAACCATCTATATTCCCTAGTGCTTGAACATGGGATCATCTGCATTGAAGGCTGCAAGGAAGGTCTCCTTGTGTCTGGTAAATATTTTTTGAATGACACAAGAAACAGCAGGAGTTATGTGTTGACATGTGATTGAATGCTCGGGATTGGTGTGATAATGTTGGTAACCAATAGTTCATTCCATTTGTTGATGTATGATTATCAGTTTCTGTTTGAGTGAAAAGTAAGGGCTGTGTACAGACATTTTCTTGTATATTCTGCGTTGATCCCTCAATTTTTTTCAAACTTATTGTAACGAGCTGTTTTTGCTAAAAATGCAGTTTCATGAGAGCAGAAAATGTTTATAACAACGGAGGAAACAGTTTTTATTTTTATTTTTTATTTTTTTTATCTTATGTGAAGTCTTAGCGTATTACAGATGCATGTTTTGCCCTTTCCCTTTGGTTTTTGAGCTCAAAATGTAATCGTTTTTCCTCCAACCTGCAAATCTCTGAAGAGAGCACTGCCATCAGGCAGGTATCAAGTAATCTGAATATAACCATGTCTAATTAAATATCACAATTGTCAGCTGATGATGGTAATTTCAAGGGGCTAAGATTGAATACCAAATCAATTTATCTGATGACAAAGACTATAAGTTTTATGAACATCCTTGTCGGGTTTTATGTTAAATTGGCAGTTCATTCTTTCCAAAAGCGTTTCCAGTTCCAAGTTTTCCCTGGTCCACAGGATTTACATGCTTTTTAGATTCTGAAAATGGCAAAAGGCGGTCAGGGTTTATGCTAGGGCTTGGCCGCAAGTTTTAGTTTCAAGATACTAATAATGGCAGAAGAATGACTGGAAAGTGGCAGACTTATGTTTCAGCAACACATTTCTCCAAAATTTTCAGAACAGATTTTCTTCTCTGCCACAAGAAAGCTTTTAGTTCTCCTTCCAAGTAACGATGCTTCAGAGGTAATTCATTATGCATGCCTTTCCTGCTTTAATACGGATTGCGCCCATTCTTTTTTCCGGCCAAAGTCCAACATATTAGAGCTTTTGCATTACGGCGAGCAGGGCGTTCTTTTACATTAGTCCAGAATTTGGAGTGCAAAGTAATCCCAAATCATTGAGAAACTAAATTTGTGACGTACACTATTGCAGAATTTAGGCCATAGGATGACCTGGTTTTTTAAGTTCTAAGTTTTTAAGTAAAAGTTTCTTTGGGTTTTCTATAATCCCATTAGAAAGATTAGGTCAGGAAGCTTCAGCCCTTTCGGTTTCCTTCTGTTCTAGTGTAAATTGCAGAAACTGGGCCATTTTGTGGCATGGATTGTAGCGTCCTATGTTTGTCAGCTGACCCATTTCTTCTGAGTTGCTCAAAACGACAAAGTATAAAACATACCGAAGTTATAAGCTGCAATGATTTCGTTTTCCTTATTTTGATTAGTACTGTAGGTCTTGGCGATCTGATGAAAAATAATGGAAAAGAACCTCATTGCGGATTCTTTTCCTAACAATATCCTGACCAATTATATACGCAGGAACAAAAATTCAGCAGATGTCACAATCTGGATAATTCTTAATAGAAAACAATAACAAACCGGATTAATCTTAATAAGAACATTGAAGGAATGAGAGAACAATGTCTTCATAGTTTCAAGATCGTTAGATAGTACTAACAAAATTGCTAATCACGATTAAAGTCTTTTTAAGGAATGACTTATTAGTCAAAGTTAAGCGTACTAAAAAACTACTTAAAGTCTAAATGATAAATTATCTTCTCAAATCTAACTACAATTTTTCTTCTATTTTTAAAGTCCTCTTATAACTTTTCTTCTATCTTCTAAAGAAGTTATTTTGTTTTGAATCTTTTATAAGCTTCATCTTATTTTGAACTTTATAGAAGCTTTATCTAGTCTTTATCTTGTGAAAGTCCTATTTTATCTTTCTCTTTTTAGACTTCATATCTTATATGTATCCAATACTTTTGTTCGTCAATTAATGCTTGACATTGTTACCTTATGAGACTTTGATTGATGGAATGTAGAGGGTGCAAATTCAAGTTTATGATGGAATGATAAAAGCAGAAAAAGAACTAAACTTGGTTATATACAACTTTGTTACAAATGGATTATGAAAAGATGCATCAATGGAAGTTGCGAAACTTATGATAGATGTTTTTTTGGAGGATGGGCGTTCTTGACATCCTAACATATAATAACTTAACCTAATGATCAATGGCTATTGCATGAGTGGGAAAATTGATTAGTCATTTGCATTGCTTTCAGAGATGAGAAAGGTGGGGTTTTTAGAGAACAGAGTTACTTACAATACATTAATCAACTTCTTGTGCAAGGTTGGGTATTTTCAAAGACCTTATGAAGATGATGATTCTACGTGGCATTGATCCTAATTTCATAGCATACACAACTCTCATCACCCACTTCAAGAAGGCCTTGGGTCTAGAGCAAGTGATTGAATTGCATGATGAGATGGTGCTTGAGGGAGTAATCCCTAATGCACAAACTTATAAGGCCATTGTTGCACCACTTGTTCAAGAAGATAGTGCATAAACTGAGTTTAGCAGGGGCCAATTGAGCTTCCAAAACAGCAAAGCTCCTATGTCCATCGTTAACAATCTAGTTTAGTTTGTGCTTTAGGACTTTCGATGGTTTGAATGAAGAACGTACTCGTCTATCAACTGCAAAGATTGATGAGACTACCCTTTTTCTATGGGGTCAACTGATATGTTCTTCACGTAGATACGTGGGTAAGGTTGCCTCCATCCCTTTCCTATCCTGTTCTGTACTGAGAGAAGAATGTGATGGTCCTTCCTGAAGGAATATGCTTAGTAACTCCTCATTTGATCCTGTTAACGCTTGAAGGTTCCGGTAGTTGCTCGGAATCCTCATCAATATGCTCAGTATGTAGCATTCACCAATCTGTCTTTGAAGTTGAAATTTATAATTAGTCTGACCATCTACGACCACATATCTCTCCATTATGATTGTCTGGTGCTCAAATTTGGCTTGTCTTTCGTTTCGTTTTTAACGTTACTTGTGCAATTCTTCAAATTCAATGTTAAATTGAACAAATTGCTAGTATGACATATATATATCATGACCGGCAAAATGAGATGGTTACTTTTTTTTTTATTATTATTTCCTCTCATCCTTTTGTTTTTGTCAGAAATGTAAGTTGGGTCATTATTAATATTTTGACATGTTATTTTAAGTGAAGAACTTGAATCTTTTTTTAATATGATATTAGAGGTTGCATTTAATTATGATATTTCATTAGGGGTTACATTTTATCTAACCGTTTTAGCATTTATAAATTATGTCTTGTCATTTTCTGAGGTTTAGCAGGAGGGACATATAAAAATAATGAATATGTCTCATCTTTAATATTACAATATAGTTGTCTTTAATATTAATATAATTCAAGTATCATTTCTTCCTCACTATCAGTTTTAAGGAAAAAAAATGAATTAGTTCTAATAGTTTCTTGTAGATTAATGACATAAAGTGTGACTTTTCTCTGAGTAAAACAAAAAAGGTTAACACCAAATACGTTTTCCTCAAATCCTACTGAGTAGGTAAAATGGCCAGAAATTCCTTACACGGGGCCAGCAACAAAAGATCTTTAAAGCCATCTAGCAGCTTGAACAAAGTAAACCCAATGAGTAATTTCAGAAAGTGAAACCAGAAAATCATCTGCATGATACTGACACATAAGAACATCAACTTTTATTTTGTGTAAACTTTCAGATGAAAGACTTGCAACCCTTTCAGAATTTACCGATGGATACAAATGATCCAACCCACTGAACTCAGTTTGGCTCAGAAGGATCCCAGTCGCATGGCCGCATATACCTTTCAGATAGGGAACCTCTTGTGGACCAGAGACCCGGCAACCCTACTGAGATTGTGCCACATAAGAGAGTTCCCCACCCTGAACCTATCATAAAACAAGAATCGATTGCCTGCCCCGAGCAATCTCCAACGGTCAAAATCCTTATCCTAAAACCTCATCCACCCTCTGCCTCTCCCTCCACTCATTTCCACTCCTTTCCTCCATACCAGAAAGAATATCGGCATGAAGATAAGACTACACAAAAGGAAAACCAAATCCACATTGCAGACCCTCTTTCTCTCTTCAAGACTGAGGGTCTCCCTGAGTCGAGTTCCTTCAGAGAGCGAAAACACCATAAAAAGATGGCTTGCTCAAATTTGACAATGTGGGTGTCCTCAAAATCTTCTTTTTCTGATGCTTCTGCGCTCTCTTTCCGATCTTTTCTCAACCCTTTTCAGCTTCCTTCCCATAATTCACCCACGGGCAACCACTCCAGATCGGTAACCCCTATCCAGTGTGGCCTTCGTGAGCTCCGGGACCGTATTGATTCTGTGAAGAACACTCAGAAGATCACTGAGGCTATGAAGCTTGTTGCTGCTGCTAAAGTTAGAAGAGCCCAAGAAGCCGTCGTTAATGGTAGACCCTTCTCAGAAACTCTAGTGGAAGTTCTTTACAACATCAATGAGCAGCTCCAAACAGAAGACGTAGATGCTCCTCTCACCAATGTCAGGCCTGTCAAGAAGGTTGCCTTGGTTGTTGTCACCGGTGATAGGGGTCTTTGTGGCAGTTTCAACAGTTTAATTATCAAGAAAGCTGAGGCCAGGATCGCGGAACTGAAGGGTCTTGGTGTAGATTATACTGTTGTTAGTGTTGGTAAAAAGGGCAACACCTACTTCCTCCGCAGGCCTTACATTCCTGTCGATAAGTTTCTTGATGGAAGTAATCTCCCTACTGCTAAAGAAGCTCAGGCCATTGCTGATGATGTCTTCTCACTCTTTGTTAGTGAGGAGGTGGACAAGGTGGAGCTCTTGTACACAAAATTCGTTTCATTGGTCAAGTCCGCTCCGGTTATTCATACCTTGCTTCCACTCTCGCCGAAGGGAGAGATCTGCGATCTGAATGGAAACTGTGTTGATGCTGCTGAGGATGAATTCTTCAGGCTTACAACGAAGGAAGGGAAACTGACGGTGGAAAGAGATACCGTGAGAACTCCAACGCCGGACTTCTCGCCCATTCTGCAGTTTGAGCAGGACCCGGTTCAGATCCTTGATGCTTTGCTTCCCCTCTATTTGAACAGCCAGATCTTGAGGGCATTGCAGGAATCACTAGCCAGTGAACTTGCTTCTAGGATGAGTGCCATGAGCAGTGCAACTGACAATGCAGCGGAGTTGAAGAAGAGCCTCTCTCTTGTCTACAACAGGCAGAGGCAGGCTAAAATTACGGGTGAGATATTGGAGATTGTTGCAGGTGCCAACGCTCAAATTTAGTGAACATATGTTCTTGTCCCCCACACTTATGCTTCTTTATAGCTACTTCTATGGGTGTTTTCCTAAATTCATTCAGATAATGCTTGTTTAAGAACAGTTACCAAGAATTTAACACCTTTTCATTGTAATTCTCATGCGTATGAACTTCGTGCACGATGAGGACTGCAATGTATTTTGGAACGGAGGAGCTTTTTACTCATTCTAGTATGTCCTTTTTGCTCCCTTATAAACATGTATTACTGGAAAATCTCACAGCATGAAAATCTGTGTTTATCGATGCTTTAACTACTGTACATAACTTCTACATTGCTACTCTTAGTCATTTCCATGGTCACTTGATGTAGATCATGCCCTGTTTGTATACTTCATTTACTCTACTGTTCTGAGGGCCTGAAATCGTTGTTACAACATACAGAGTGCAAACTGAGTTCCATTGAGCTGATTTTAACCAGTGTGTTCTAAAACTGAGTCTCACGCTAACCTCAACTCCATTCCTTTGATATGTGAGAAGCAGTATTTTATTTATTAAATGCGGTTTGAGTTAGGATTATCTTCTTGGATATGTCAATATATAAGCTAAAAATTTTACATTACTTAAATCTTATTAAAAAAATCCTTTTATGTATGACCCAAAAAAAAATAAAAATTACATCACTCTTGAATGGACTCTTGATAGCAGAACCCATATAATATGATTCATGGAAAGTCATACTGGCATAAGGAAGTTCACATGTTCTTGATGAGAAAACCTTCTTAAAAGTGATTGTTATTACGTTCCAATAGTAATCGAGCTCCTCAGAGTGTAACATATAGCAAAACTCTTTTCTCCCCCAAAATCCGTCATTTACCATCATGCACTTGTTTGGCCTGAAATCTTTAGCATTGTGTGGCTATGCAAGAATTTAGGAAGCTGTGATAGATGAGCCTTTATCACGGTCCACTGCTCCTGTAACTTGGTCCTTAGATTGCCCTTGGCTTTCACTTGTGTGGCTCTTAAGGGTTTGGCTTTATACGGAACAAGGAAGCTTCCCAAGTTCTAGCCAATCTATATCTGAATCCTTCCATGCAAATTAATACGAACTTGACATCATCGAACACATCTTATATTTACGAAAACTTGACGATACGGTAATCTCTGCTTGAACAAAGTCCTAGCATAAGCAAAATGATAAGTTTGAGCCGAAATCTACCAGGCAGTCCTTCAATGCAGCTAAGCATGTCGATTCATGTGACTATACTTATTTCCTTTCATTTTTACCACCAAAAGAAACACGCAATCGCTCATGCACATAAGATCCTGTGACTATAGCTGGTCGGCCTTATACTAAACCTGTGAAGTAGCACTAGGGACCTCACCTGTTTGGCCTGTCACGTTGTTTCCTGTCTACGACGACAAGGTGGACCGAGGTAGAGATGTTCCGTACAATATATTTAAAAATTGAAGTTTAATGCAAAGTTACTTCAAAAGTTGAGGGATTTTTTTAAAAAAATTTTAAACATTATTCAATAATCATATTTTTTTACTATAAAAATTTTGTCATCAATATTTTTTTGTGTGTCAAACATACGTTGCACTTAAGGTTAAATGTAAAGGAACGAATATCTTCTCATATACCAAGGGTATACAAAAGAGATAAAGTTAAATGAGAATTTAATGGAATTAACTTTACATTCTAATATTATATTAAAAAACCTCAAATCTAATTTCAAATTTGACTTCAAAGTTGAAGGATAATTTTTTATGTTTAAATATTTCTCAAAAATTATTATTAACACATCTATTATTATTATTATTAACACATCTATTGCATCGAGACTAATCAAGTTTTCAAATACTTGCAGATGTTATCATTTTGCTAAAAGACTTGAGCCTAATAATAAATTACATCCATCACTTTTGCATATTATTCCTTTTTTAAGCCTTTAAAAGCCTAAATATGTCCTAACCTTTCAGAAGATCATTACACAAATCAATTCTCCAAAATCAATTTTGACTTACTTTGATACTAGTTGTCAAGAAACACTTGGTGGATCTCCTCAAAAGATGTTCCATGAAGAATGAAACTCAAATTTCTTATAAACACATTATGATATTTCACCGCTTTTGACAAATAAATACTACCACATTCCCTTGGGAGTAAACTGCCCAAACTGAGATGGTATAAAACTCCTAACATGGTTCTCACAGGACCCCTTTGTTATTAAGGATTGTCAATACTTTTTGCTGACATTAGTTGTGACCTAGTAATCAACGGTGGGTCTTAATTGCTACAAGAATCTTGCATGCACAAGACAACCGAACATTAAAAAAAAAAAAAAATTCACAAGTGGCCTCTTTCTTCTAGCAGAGACATTCCTACTAAGTTAAAGCTTTTCTATATGATTAAATAAATTGTGTTCCAAATGGAGACATAATCTTCTCAGAGTTCCAAGTATCAAAGAATGTTTGGACATGAAGTTATGCAACTAATCATGATGCATCTACAGGATTTTGCATCAATTATTAGACTACAGTTTCATGGCACATTTGTCATCAATGCAACAGTAAATCTCGAAGCTTTGTAGCCCAACATGTTGGTGAAAAGTAAAACCGACCTTTTCATGGTTGTGGATCAGACAGCATAAGAATACTTAGCCTTTATCCTCATCTAATCACGTGTTAGGCTAATCAATGAGTATTTTTACTATTATAAATGACGGATGGAGAACCTTGGAGCTCCCTGCTATCAAGGTTTGTCTTCACGTGGCATGACCCTATTTGATGTGTCAGTTCCTCGTCGATACCTCCCCTCACCACTTGGTTAGCCTATCACGGAGTAACAGCCTTTCAAAAGCCTTAGCTACTTAAAAAAATAATAAAATTATAAAATTATAAAAAAAAAGAAATCCAAAATTATAAAAATGTCAAGAGTTTTACTACCCCACATCCAAATCAGTAATAACCACTGAATTCAATTCATCTCTACAAACGATCTGCCGTCCAACCGCATTTAGGGCAGATCAACGGTCGTAGTTGTACATGCATTTCACTCCCCAAATACGATGGAAAAGAAGTTATGGCTGAGATTAGAGTACTCTTTTTTTGGCTGTTAGCATGTTACTCTTTATTTTTCTGTTTTTCTTTAAATATCTAACTCTGTTGTTTTTTAATTATTTGAAATGCACGAATTCAGAGAGAGATCGATTACTGGGATCAAACAAAGGATGTTTTAAGCTGACTTATAAAGAAGAAGAAGAAGAAGAAGAAGAAGAAGAACCTTGAGGAACGTTTTTTCGAACAGCTATGGATGTAGCTTTGCTGGCACAGAGGCCACTCAGTGGCAGAACAGTGTTTAATCAGAGAACACACTTGAAGCTCAAACCTTTTCTTGGGTTCTTTCCTAATGGGAGAATCACTCGTCTTTCACAGGTAATTGGTTTGTTTGTTTGTTTGTTCATATCAGTCCATCCAACCGTGTGAAGTATATGTAAATTTTTCTTGGTGGGTTACTCTTGCCACTGTTCCAATGCCCTGCCTTGTGTTTGATTTCGAGGCACCCATGTAAGGATTTTTATTTTACTGGGCATGTTACGGATTTGTTTGATACTGAAATGGCGCAAGTGTATATTCGGGTTTTGTTAACGAGAGAATTGGGATGCTGGTCGGTGGGCTTTGTTTGGTCATTGATTAGTTGGAAAGTGTATGCTGTATTTATGAAGTTCCTGCTCTTCGTTTCCGGCTGTTCAGTATCTGATAGTTTCTCTAAGTAATAAGATCGTATGCAAGTATGATGCTTTGAGTGTCAGCTAGCTTGCTTGAAATATATATCATAAATATTGGGCTAGGTATAGTACCAATGTTACTTCATTCTCATACTCAATGTACTTGGTTTGAGCTTCTATTTTCAGTCCTCTTCGTGGCCAAGAGATTGCCAGGGAGTTGGGATTACTGCTAGTGCAGGCAAGTTGGCTAGTGTTTTCTACTCTGTTCTGTTCTGATTCCAAGTTAAAACTTTGATCTTTTTTACTTTTTGTTTCACTTATTAACACAGGCTAAGCATTATCTGCAGATTTTTCAAGGAGGAAACCTAAGAAAATGTCAAATACAAGGCCTAAAGTCCGTGATCCAGAGGGTTTAACACCTAAAACGCCTGTGGGAATGAGCACTCAAAGGAGGGATAAAAGAAATAACGAAGAGAAAGAGGGCTCCGTTGAAGCTACTGGGAAAACAAATGATATTTCATCAGCTAGTAAGTTGTCAGCTATTGCTATGAAAAATCAAGGGGTAAAAAATGGAAGTATAGCTAGAGTTGATGAGGATGTGGAAGAGTTAGAGACAATAGAAACAGACTCCAAAAGTGAAATTGAGATCATTGCCGACAGAATTGCTTCGGAGGGAAGACAGGTTGATGGCATAAAGACGGATGATAGGATGGCTTCAGAGGAAAGACGCTTGGATGCTCTTGAGATTGATGACACTACAAAAGATAAAAGCACTGAAGCCGATAAAAAGATCGCTGAAGATGTAGCACTGAAGTTAAAGTTGGAGGTGGAAGTGAATTTGCGTAAGGAGAAAATTGAGATGTTGGCCAAAGAGAACTTCTCAAGAGGGAACAAGATGTTTGTTTTTCCTCAACCAGTGAAACCTAATCAAGATATTGAAGTTTTCCTTAATAGGAGTCTCTCCACTCTAAATAATGAACCGGATGTCCTCATAATGGGAGCCTTCAATGACTGGAAATGGAAATCTTTTACAATTAGGTTAAACAAAACACACCTGAATGGTGATTGGAGGTCTTGCCAAGTTCATGTTCCCAAGGAAGCTTACAAGATGGACTTTGTCTTTTTCAATGGGCAAAATATCTATGACAACAATGATAAAAAAGATTTCTGTGTTGATGTTGAAGGTGGAATGGATGTGTTCGAATTTGAAGATTTCTTGCTTGAGGAGAAACGAAAGGAACTTGAGAAACTTGCTAAGGAGCAAGCTGAAAGGGAGAGACAAGCGGAGGAACAGATGGAAATAGAAGCAGAGAGAGCCGCAGAGGAAGCCAATAGAGTTCAGGCAAGGGAGGAGACTAAAAGCCGGCGGGAAGCTTTGAAACCGTTCATGGAAAAGGCTGCAAGGTCTCTTGATAATGTTTGGTACATAAAGCCTAGTGAGTTTAAAGGTGAAGACAGGGTCAGGTTATATTATAATAGAAGTTCTGGTCCCCTTGCTCATTCAAAGGAGCTTTGGATTCACGGGGGGCACAATGGCTGGAAGGATGGATTGTCCATTTTTGAAAGGCTTGTTAGCTCTGAAGAAAAGGATGGTGACTGGTGGTATGCTGATGGTATGTTTTAATGGAAATAATTTTCTTGCTTATTGGTAATGTCATTATCATTCTTTAGTAGGCTTCCAGTTATCTTGCAGATCTGTTGGCAACCATAATTGGCAACTTTATCTGCTGTCTTCTTGGACTACAAGCAACTATGCTTGCCAAGTATCTTCAATCATTATGCTTGATATGTGATCTTCTTGTGAAAGCCATGTTACAAGTGAATGGTGCAACACCAAGCATCGGTACATGGTACCAAAATTTAGAGAACATTATTGATCTCTGTCTTTTAAACCATTACTTTTAAAACTGCCCTTTCCCTTGCCCTGTCCACAAATGAGCCAAGCTTGCATAAGTTTCAGAGCCCAGATTTGCAGTGGCTCTTCTGGTATTGACAATAGCCTTCATATGTTGCAAGAAACATTTGCTGCTAGGTGTTTTTAATTTTTTGGTTTTTTTTCTTTTTGGATTGGTTGGATAACCTTTGTCCTTAATTTTTGGTTGGTGTTATTAGTCATTTTAATGATAGGCAAGGTGATTCTGCTGGCTTGAGATCGCACTTGTTATGACATGAATTATGGAGAAAGCACTGGAAACACTTTTCTTCTCAGAAAGAAAAATGCCTCAAGTCTTTCTGTTGTTTGATGTTATACTACCATCTATTTTAGTAATTCTAGATCGACATTAACAGGTGGATCACAAAAAGATTGATCTAAGATGAGGGAGGGGTACTTTGTGGTTATTTCAATCTCTTTTCTATGATCTGGTTGAACTTCCCTTACGTTGTCTGTATGTGACATACTACTCAACAAATATGAATGACCAACTTTATCTGCAGTTGTTGTACCTGATCGAGCACGTGTCTTAGACTGGGTTTTTGCTGATGGACCACCACAGAAGGCAGCTGTGTATGATAACAATCATCGACAGGATTTCCATGCTGTTGTCCCAAAAGGCATTCCAGAAGAGATGTATTGGGTTGAGGAAGAACACCAGATATTTAGGAAACTCCAGGAGGAGTGGAAGTTAAGAGAAGAGGCTGTGCGTGCCAAGGTCAGTTTGGAGAAATCTTTCTTCTGGGGTTATTACTTTAAAACCCCTCACCATGTAAGATAGTGGAGATAGAAGATGGTGTTGTTTTATTGGCAAAAGCCTACTTGGTCATACTTGGTTGTCCTTTTCTTATTCTCCGTGCAAGTACATCTAAGGATACTGTACACAAATATCTTCACGGTTACTAGTTATTATGGCTCACGTGCAGATGGTAGGGATCCCCGATCTGGGTTCTGGTCTGGTGTGTCTGTTTCAGTGTTTGGACTCCTCAGAATAAGTATGGGTTTGGTTGGGTCGGCTAATTTTAAGATGCTTCAGACAGATGCTTGAGATATGTTTTCTTGAATTCAATATAGAATAATCATAGTTCAATCTTCTGAAACTTCTGATTTTGCATCTCTTGTTAATATTCTTGTGGCTGCTAATTGCTGTTTTTTGGTGCTTCTCCTGTCAACAGGCTGAAAAGACAGCACGTATGAAAGCTGAAACAAAGGCAAAAACATTGAAAAGTTTCTTGCTGTCTCAAAAGCACATAGTCTACACTGAGCCTCTAGATGTTCAAGCAGGAAGCACGGTGACAGTTCTGTATAATCCTGCCAACACGGTTCTCAATGGAAAACCTGAAGTTTGGTTCAGATGTTCATTTAACCGTTGGAGCCACCGCAAGAGTCCATTACCACCTCAGAGAATGTTGCCTGCGGATAATGGTACTCATGTCAAAACCTCTGGTGAGTTTCATGAGTTTTATATGCTTAAGTACTGGTGAGTTTCATATTAGTTTTACATGCTTCATTACTAGTTATTTGCCTTTTCTCTTTAGTGTGGCTCCTTAGAGTGTCATGCATCCCATGACACCATTTATGGCGTACTTGCATAATGGTTGACTAGTACACTCTATATTGCATACTTATTTAAGAGCAGATGCCCCCCGGGTAGAATGTCATTTCAGATTTAAAGTGATAGAACATCTCATTCCTGCATGTATCATGGAATTGGAATTTTCAAAAAATCTAATTTAGAGCTATATGACGCACTATTGGATTTGACTTCATGAAAGGTTTTTGTATTTCTAAGTATTCCGACTTAATAACATAGGTGTTTTTGAATTCCTTACTGTGGATCTAAATGTTTTCTTATCAACCACTTTCTGAACAAGGCTGCTTTTTAGATAGTGTAAGTATCCAATGATGAGATCTCTTTTCATGACGTAGCATTGGTATATCATGAAAGATGCAAATCAATTATGTCTCAACAGCATTTAACGGTACACAAACTGAGGTAGACCACATCACATGTAAAGATCACCATGTGTGCTGCTGGCAGGGGCAAAATTTTGACACATCAAGACTTGTATTCTTTACGAGACAAATGTATAATTTCTTTTGTCCTTGCAGTCAAGGTTCCATTGGATGCATATATGATGGATTTCGTATTCTCTGAGAAAGAAGACGGTGGAATTTTTGACAATAAAAATGGCGTGGATTATCATATACCTGTATCTGGAGCAATTGTTAAAGAGCCACCCATGCACATCGTACACATTTCTGTTGAAATGGCTCCAATTGCAAAGGTAAATTTCATCTATTCAGTGAGTTCATGGAGTACTCAATCTTCTTGCAAGAAGTTTCTGTGAATATCTACTGTTGTGTTTCGATTTTTCAAAATGGAAGCTATTGGTAGTAGGAACTTGGACATCATGGAGTACTCTAGTTAAGTCATTGGCATCTGACAGTTCCACTTGAAGTTGCTTAAGGTGCCAAGGTCATTTTTCTTGTTTTTTTTTTTTGGGTAAGTAAAATTTAATGCATACCAACGATAAATACAATTCAGGATCATAGTGTTAGTACTTCAAATAATTGGTTGGTATGTTTTATAGAAATCACTCAAATTATCAATCCGTAAGGAGGTAGAGACAGGATTGCTCAGATTGACAACTTTAACGGAAATGCTGAAAAAATTGTTGAACTAGTATTCATTATCAAACGTGAAAAAAATTCTAAAATTACAGGGTTAGGTAGGGAGCTTTGGCACTATGATTTTCCTGATAAAACTGCTTGTTTCTGAAGGATGGCAACATTTGATCTTTATTAACCACAATTTTCCTCTTAAAAGAGTATTGTCTACTTATATTAAATTTCTATTATTTGTTTTTGTTTTTCATCTGTCAAGTCTAATATCTGTTGTAGGTGGGAGGCCTTGGTGATGTTGTGACTAGTCTATCTCGTGCTGTTCAAGATTTGAATCACAATATCGACATCATTCTTCCAAAGTATGACTGTTTGAACCTTACCAATGTAAGCTTCATTGCTGTTCCTTTGTTCTATGTAATTTTTTTTCTTATACAAGCTATATTTTTAGCCTCTATTTCTCGGGTTTTTATTTTTTGCTTATTAGAGGGAGTATGCTCTCTGAAGGTCCTGTAACTGGTGGTTTAGCTCTCCTTTTTGAGTCCTGCTGTATGGAGATGATAGAAGTTTGAGTTGTTATATTTAAAATTTGTTAGAGAAATGTATTGTTAGATGATTCTGATGCAAAATAAATTGGTATGGCCAGCTCCCCCGGCCCCCCTCCCCCTCTTACCCCAATTCTTGACACTTTCTGAGTGTACGTGTGACAATTGTCATGAATGTTTCCTATGTTGATGATTTTTACTTATTAAATTATTTTTAGCTTGGTCTGTACAATATTGGTTTCTTATATTTTTGACCTGAAGTGTGTTGAATTTTCAGAGTCGAATTTATTAAATTAACGTGTTATGATATAGGTGAAGGACTTCCAATATAACAGAAGCTATTCCTGGGGTGGCACTGAAATTAAAGTGTGGTTTGGGAAGGTGGAAGGCCTTTCTGTATATTTTTTGGAGCCCCAAAACGGGTAAAATGTTTCATGCTGTGTACTTGGTCTAGCTGGTACTTATGGTGAATATGTATTTCATATTTTTCCCTCACATTTCACAGAGGAATGCATTGCTTTAAATTATACAAGGGACGTTTCTTTGTTTCTCTCTCTCTCTCTTTTTGTTTTTTTTTTCCCTTTCTTCCCTTACATTACTACTGATAATCATCTGAGATATTAAGTAAAATTGCTTTAGAAGATATGATCAAACACTTGAAGAGTAAGAAATAGCTTTGTTGTCTCTTCCAGGCACGATTCCATTCTAATGCATAGCTAAGCTATGACCAAGAAGTGTTTTGTGCGTTGAAATTATTGAGACGATTATATCTCAACTTATCCTGAATGTGAGATCATGAAGTATGTTTTAGACTTCTTACGGAATGATCTTAAAATCCCATCATTTGGAGTTTTCCTTATTCAAAGATTTCAAACATAAGGATATTTTTATGCATTTAGCTTTGGATATTTCTTTTCACTTCTCCACATTGATATGGGTAGATAACTCATAACCCATGTTGATATCCTTGCACTTTGAGCTTTGGACACATAGTTTGTCTTCCTCTAATTGTTCGTTGTCTGCATGACAATGGTTCTGCATGTCTTCGATCATGTGCCACACACAACAAAACCTACATTACCAGAGTCCTTGATGTGATTTTTCTTTCTTGCAGATTTTTTTGGGCAGGTTGCATATATGGCCGGAAGAATGATGCAGAGAGGTTTGGTTTCTTTTGCCATTCAGCTCTTGAATTTCTACTCCAAAGCGGAGTTCATCCTGTAAGTTCTTTTTCACTCAAACTATCTATTTAGTTCCTTTTTCAAGTAGTCAAACGTGGTGGCTTTCCTCTATACTACACTAAATATCTACAGTGGTGTTCCTGCTAATATTTTGGAGAGAAAGAGAGAGACTATATGAATCTCCAATGCCCCCTTTCTGTTTGCCACCCATTGTAACCTAATGAACTGAATTTACTGCAGCAATTCATTGCTCTACCTTCTTGTTTGTGCTTGCTATGTGTCCTACCCATGCATGTTGATAAGTTGACAACTAAGAGGTAGAACACAACTGAATTTCATGAGACAAATCTCTCAGTTGAAGATATCGGCTCATATAGGCTATTGTCAAGACCACCTTTTTGCCAAACCTTGCTTTGTTGCTGTTAGATCCGAATGGTGTTAAATCAACCTCTCTGGACAGAAGAATCGAATTACATTGTTTAACGAATATCCGTTGTTTGGTTCTTTGCAACGGACAGGATATCATCCACTGCCATGATTGGTCTAGTGCACCAGTTGCGTGGTTGTTTAAGGACCACTACGTGCACTATGGTCTCAGTAAAGCTCGAGTGGTGTTCACAATCCATAACCTTGAATTTGGGGCACACCTCATAGGGAAAGCTATGGCATACGCGGACAAGGCTACAACTGTAAGATTATACTATCTTCCTATATTTTTTATACGGGCCTTTCTTATCAGTAACTTTCTTTCCTTTTGAGAATTTAACATAGTTCTATGACAATTAGATTTTCACAGTCCTGAACTTTGTTAAGAAATGAAAATTTATATTTATGTTCTTCCTTCTAACTGAAAAATGATCAAGGTCATTTATTGCTATTTTTTTTAGCTTTCTTGTTTTTTCTTTCATCATCTATTTCTTTTGACGGTTCTGTTATATTTGTTGGAATAAAAGATTTTGGAGTTCTTCACTTTAATTGTCTCTGTGATTGCATACTTGCTCAGCAAGCAGTATTGGCTATTAAATACCATTAATAAAAAACACCTTGCTATAGAGTCTTGAGAGTTGGGAGATAAGAGTTAGCAGAGACCAAATCATATCTAAATAGGAACAGTGATATTGAACTGCTTACATTTTTTGGTTAGACTTGATCACATTGAACTGTAAATTAGAAGTTCTAATCTTTAGTTGAAGAGATATTCTCTTTAAGAAGCTTAGGTTATTTGATTTGGTAATAAGATTAAGTTAGAGTTCAAAGAAGGTTTTGTTAGTCTATGATTGCAAAATTATGCAACATAAAGTGCTTGGTCAACGTTCTTGCTGATTTCGATGAGCCTCCAAATGTCCAAACACGTGACAGATATAAAGCCCTTTATTCCTCAAAGAAATCAATAGAACTGGAATTCCGTTGCTTCTCTGGTTAGCTGCAAATTATATTTCTATACTGTTCTGGTAGTTTATCCGATGAATACGTTACTTGTATGATTTAATGTGTCTTACTCAGATTGTGGCAGCATCTAGCTAACTTATGCTTGCATTAATAGGTATCCAACACTTACTCAAAGGAGGTTGCTGGAAATCCTGCAATTGCTCCCCATCTGTACAAGTTCCATGGTATAGTAAATGGAATTGACCCTGACATATGGGACCCGTACAATGATAAATTCATTCCTGTAAGTGGATTATAAGTTCTCACTCACTTCTTCCTGTTATGGAATGTTGTGAAAGCTGCGTTTGGCAGAATTACCACGCACAAGTCTTGCATTTATGGCTAATACACATGATGCATTTATTTCAGATACAATACACTTCTGAGAATGTTGTTGAAGGAAAAAGAGCTGCGAAGGAGGCCTTGCAACAGAAGCTTGGTTTAAAAATATCTGATCTCCCTTTAATAGGAGTTATCACTCGCTTAACTCATCAAAAAGGAATCAATCTCATCAAGCATGCTATTTGGCGCACCTTAGATCGCAATGGACAGGTCATCTTCTTGTTCTTTTATTCTTATTTTGATATTTGTTTTATTGATCCTTATGATAAATGCCTGCACATGGACATTGTATAACTAGTTTTAAGAATGTCAAGAATATTATATTTCTACAGGAGCTTCTTACTGCAACAAACTCCTCACCCCATCATCTTTTTCTCTATATATCAAAGATCATATTGTCATCTACAGTCACATGTGAACGTATGTGTAGCTAGTTATTGAATATAGTTTGCGTTGGGTGCTTGTCAAAAATAAAATAATATGAGCTTTTCTCCATATACTTGCTTTCTTTCCTAATATAAAAATTATTTTCTCAACTGATTGAAAATCTAAATGCAGTTTGTATTGCTTGGGTCAGCCCCAGATCCTCGTATTCAGAATGACTTTGTAAATTTGGCCAATCAACTGCATTCTACTCATGGTGACCGAGCTCGACTTTGTTTGACATATGATGAGCCTCTCTCGCACTTGGTATATGTTCTCACAGAAATTATAACATCTGATATTTTCTTCTCTTTTACCTGGATTGTATTTTCACCTCTTACATCTGCATTATGACCCTGGAGTTTACTGACTCACTTGGGCCTATGACAGATATATGCTGGTGCTGATTTCATTGTAGTTCCTTCAATTTTTGAGCCATGTGGACTGACCCAGCTAGTAGCAATGAGATATGGTTCAATACCAGTTGTTCGGAAAACTGGAGGTGCGTATGTACTGCATTTTCTATTGGAAATAGAGACAACTACTACTAAACCATGTACATATTTTGTCTTTACAAAGTGGGGCACTTTGATTATCTTTTGTTTTTCTCTCATGTGTAGATAAAATGCCAAATTTGCATAAAATAATACATGAGATTGAACAATGGTTTTACCATGTGGGCCATAGTTTTTTTGTTCCACTTTGCTGAGACCCTACTATCATATTTTCTATTTTCTTAACCAAGCACAGAGCCAATTGTACTCCTGGATTTAACTGTATATAACTTGGTTGCTGTTGTGGTTAATGTGTGTGAATTTAGTATGCGTTATTGGCCCACATCCTGAGAGCTAAACTGCTTGGTATGGTGATTAACCAACACGTTTACTGTTATGCATACACAAAACCTGGATTTGGTCTTCAGTTATTGAACTGGTCTGCATATGTGTAGGATGAGTGTATGACAGCTTGAAAAGTCCACTAGTTCTTTTCTCTCTCATTTATCTTCTTTATTTGAGAATTCTGTATCATTTCTTATGATTTTAGCCATGTCAGTATTTGCTTCTTGTTTTCTACAGTATCTCAACTTTGCCCTAGCATATGCATTTTGATTTTACTTTTTGTGTTGAAGATTTTACCCCAAAGACCAAAGTTTGGAGCAATTTCCACGTTTTAACTATGCAAGATTCTTGTCCTAAATATGTTATCCAGCCTTTCTGGTACTCTACCTTGAGTGCCCTATTCGTTAGTGTGGGGTGGTGTTGAAGGATGGAGTGTAGTGGCATCCTGGCTTCTGTTATGTTTAAACATCGGGAATTAGTTCCAATATCTCAGTCTTGTGACTGATTTCTGGTCCTGTCTTTCTAATAACCATGAGGTGATTGTATTTAGGGATTTGTGGGGTTTGTTAGTACCTTTTTCGGTGGAAGTATATTTAACTGTCATATCATGCTATTTCTTTTATAGGACTTTATGACACTGTATTTGATGTTGACCATGATAAAGAGAGGGCAGAAGCACAAGGTCTTGAACCAAATGGGTTTAATTTTGAAGGAGCAGATATTGCTGGTGTTGATTATGCTCTCAATAGGTGAGTGGATGCGTATTTTGACTCGAGATGATTCAGATGTGTTTTTCTTGATTAATAGTTTCCAAGTGCACATTTTCATGATTGCTATCACAAATCTAGAGTGAGAAAACCACGGCCTAGGAGTGTACTTTAGACATGCATTACTCGGTGCCTGTGGCACAGAAACAATTTACTGTAACTTGCACTAAGATACGTTCCTTATAACTCCACCCAAGAAAATGTCTCTGGATTTTTGAGTAGCATTACTTTCTCAAGGACTTTTCAGGGGTGGAAACAAGGCTTCATTGTTGGCACAGTGCATACTATTAAAGTCTCTTTACTGCAAACTTGGACTGTTTGAAATGTTTTTCCCCTTTAATATACCTGGGCGCGCGCAAGCATGCCCCTGCACCCATTTGTGCTTCTATGTTTCTTCATGGTATACTCATTGACAAGATGGATTTTCAGGGCAATCTCTTCTTGGTACGACGCTCGGGATTGGTTTAACTCATTATGCAAGAGAGTGATGGAGCAAGACTGGTCTTGGAACCGGCCAGCTCTTGACTACTTGGAGCTTTATCATGCAGCACGCAAGTGAAACAATATTGATTAAAAATGGAGATCACCGATGTATGGAATTCAATCTTCTTTTTTGCTCTTGTACAGGTTCAGAGGAGTGTCTTGATCCAAGTTTTCATTTAGAAAGCTTTATTTAGTTGCACATAACCCACCATAGTCAGAATAATGCAAGGTGACAGTGTAAAAAGCTCAAAATGGTTCATCCATTTTTTTGTAATAATACCAAGAGGTTAGCTTAATATAGTTTACTTGTACTGAGCAGTAATTGGTTGTTAAGTTCATTTCAGAACAGGCATTAAAAAAAATAAGGTGGAGAAATGAAAGTTGTTTTCTTAGAACAGAAATGCAGTAACAGGTATCAATTACAATAGGAGTTTATGCTTCTTTCCACTTGCTACTGTATAAAGAGAACAGGGAACTATGCTTTTTCTGCTTCCCCTCTGCCACATTAAAGCCAGAATTCCATTTGTACCAAAAACATGTAGAGCAAGAACTGTTATTAGGGATTTTAATTTTGGTGTCCTTTAAATTTTTCTCTTTAGAAATAGGTTCTTAAGTTCATGCTATAGGTGATTGTAATAAGAACAATGTGGGTTGTCCATATTATCTAAAACTTGCTTAAAAATCCTTTTTAAATTGAAATACATATATAATTTATACCAGCTGGTTTAATGCAAAAGGTAAGCTTAATATCATAGTATCAAAAATCAGGTTCAAGAAGTAACATCTCGATACAGGAAATCCACAGCCTATATTAGTTGTAACGTGTGCATATAGAACAATGTAGAGGAAATGGACATCTTATTATGTTCTGTGTATGAGATTAAGCTGTACATATAATTGTTCTTTTTTTCTTTTTTTTTTTTGTTATGAACATCCAAAAGCTCAAGAAACCACTCATGTAGACTGTAAACAAAATATGAGGAGTTGATATTAGTTTCCTCCCCAAACCAGTTTCTGTTTCCAGTGGGGGCAGAGGCATTCAAGGAACGCCTCTGATCTTTGAGTATCCTACTCTTGGTTGGTCGTTCGGTGACAGTGCTAGCTGGAATCCAGTTTAAATGCCATTTTCTGATCAGAAAGTGATCAAAACTAGCTCTTCTGCGTAATGGCTTTGCTGGCAAAGAAAATAAATGAAGCAAAAGTGAAGAGCCATCTTTAAAAGCCATAAACGCAGTTTCAAGTTTTTGTTCTATCTGATTTGTTATTTTTCCCTCGCCATAATGCTCTCCCAGACCTGTACATAATGGCGTCTGACAAATTTTGATCCCCATCTTCAGTTATCAGATCCTTTATTTTATTTTTTCAAAAAGGAAAACTAAAACAGCAGAGTTTCTGTGGATTCTATCATCCTCGTCAACTTCTAAAATCTGCTGCTCTCAACTTTTCGATTTGATTGGACAGATTATGTAACCAGAGAAGAACCTCCACTTTTAGAGTTTTAAGGCCATATATCCCACACCGGCCAAGATACACCCTACTTTTTGACTTGAAATCTCCCTTCCATTCACTGGTGAGGTTAATGGTGGGTTGTCCTTTCACTTGGATTCGAATGTATTAAAAGTATTAGGCTTCTAACAGCATCTTGGGCAGTCAAAGCCTAAAAGGATCCTCAATTTGGGTTGTCAAATCTTGCCTTGTTGGTCATCAATGGCATCATCTTGGGTGGCGTTTAGACGACAAAGACTCGTGGAATTGACGGATTTTCTATTGCCAATTGGGCTTGGATCCTTCAACTTGCCACAAAAGGAAAGGCAGAAAGGTATGCAGAAGTGGTCTCAGTGTGCTTATCTTATCACTTTGTCAATCGAGTAGATCCTTTTTGGATGGTAGAAAAAAGTTCTTACATTCAATCTTTGAATTTGATTACATTATCTGCCCAATTGAAGTCCCTTACAAGGATCCCAGATCATTATACTACACAAAAACTGAAATAAAATAAGTCAAGGAAGCTGCAAAAGCTGACTTCTTTTTATGGTTTCCAGATTCACATAAATCAACTTTAAACCAAAACATGTACTGAATCAAAGAAGGCCAGTTGGATTCAGGCTTTTCTCAGAAACTGCCCGAATGTGTCAGTTCTAAAATGCCAGGTTTGAAATGGCTGCATCCCAAAAACTGTACATCTAACACATTATGATCCAACTTTTGCCAGTGTTTCTACCAACAAACAGCACTCTTTACCCAATGTTTCTTAAAACTTACCTAATCCATGCATTCATTGGACCTGCCAGATTATTTACTACACTAAAAATGTAGCCAAAGAGGTCAGCAGGAATGATGAATAACAAGCTAACAAATTGATATGCAAAAGTTATCCAGGGGGGTCTTGTTCTTATTCTTGTATGTTATAATAAAGCAAGGTTAGGTAATCCATAAGCACGAAATTGATTAGTCTAACGACACGTATTATAATAATTATTTATAGTGGATCATGATCAGCAATTAAGCTAATGATTAATATAATGACCATATTGTTTAATGGTATGCTTGCATTTTCTTCACCAAGTTGAAAAATAACTTTCGTGTTGTCGAGATTACGTGTAGGATTAAGAAGCTGATGCATACATGATTATGAAGACAAAGAAAGGCATATTTAAATTGGAACACTGTTTTGGTTTGTGTGGTGAGATTAGATTTCATCCTATATATTATAATCAGCGTAAAGAATTCAAGAGACGCATGATCACCTCATGTAGGTGCTTCCAATGTTCAGCTTGCCTCGGGCTTGAGAATCGTCCTTCCATGCGTCACCATTGCCAATACTGAGTTACAGGGGCCTAGCATCAGGATAGCAGGTCCTTTCTGATGCAGAAAGGCATTTTGGAAGACTTTTTGGCCAAAAACTAGAGCTTATTATATATATATATATGACATTTGTGATGATGTTAGGATTGTCCGGTAATTCTACAAAATGAGGTATTGGAAAATGAAAACCAGAAGTAAAAAAAGGTATATGCACATCTCAGCCAAAAAGTGTCTGTTGGGACAAAAATTGATTAACAAGTTGTGGAAGTTTTTAATCATTAAGACAAAATTTAAGTAACATAAAATATATAACATTTTCATTACACCCTTTTGCCCCGAATTTATAGATTTGGTTAGGAGATAAGATGGAGGAAAGATGTTTTTACGAAAACTAGTAGGTAAAAGCTCCAAAATAAATGACAAACAAAAAAAGAGGTTTCTGCATGAATGTGAAAGAGTTGACCCACACATCTGTCACAGACTCATCATCCTAGACAGGCCCTCCCTGTTTTGAGTTGGAGAAGACCCCTCAACCCCCCACCCTCTTCCACGTGTATTTGCACCAAACTCATAACTCTTCTCTCTCTCTTTCTCTACAATGGTGTCTTTACTCTCTTTCTGCAGCAAGTCCACAAAACCCAGGAGGCATTGAAGAATGAAGCGAAAGATATAGAACAGTTGCAGTGACAGTAAAGTTTCTCCTCACAAAAACGCACCACATTTCTCAATGCAATATCATCCAAACAATCGCCTTTACTCCGTAAGCACCCTCTCCAAGGCATCGTTAAAAAAAGTTACTTCACACTTCCACACACACGGAATTTGAGAGAAAGAGAGACTGCTTTTAGCTCCTCTTTCAGTCGCTGCGCATTTTCTCTGCCAACGCCGAATCACCCGAGTTCTCCACAGTTGGAGATAAGGTTACAGAAACCAGTGAGCTGGGATCAGCCTATCGTTCTTTTCCACCTTTCCCTATCAACTGTTTTCTAGTGTATCCGTATTTCAAATATGCATATAAAAATAAGCAGAGTATGCGTATGTCGATGTGTGATGCCTCTGTAAAGAAGTCTCTCACTATCGACTCTTTTCTATATCTGGTGAAAGAAATGCTCTGATAAGACTTGGCTTCTGGGTTTGCCCAATGCCAGAGTACCCTCCTTTTGTTTCTTCATCTTCATCTTCATCTTCATCTTCATCTTCTTCTTCTTCTACCAGTTCTGTCTTCTTTATTCCGTGGGCTTTTGGATTTTTGTAATAGAGCCTCCTCACCCAGTGTTCATTTCTATGTAAGAAGCTGTAAACATCGTTAAACTCAGATTATTATTGTTGGGGAAGATCACCTTTCCTTTCCTCTGTTTTTACGTTCCATTTCAGGTACTATGATCACCCATGAAAGTGTATGAAGCAAGCGGATGTGGTACGTCTACTTTGTTGTCTTTTTCCTCTCCTGTTGTTGCTGGGTACGATTCTAAGTCTGAGGTCCTTGAAATCTGTGATCTTCTTTGGATGTAGGCTGGCCAGTGAAGGGGCTTCCTCGGCTTCTCTTGCCTTCTTCGGTTGGTTTTTGAGGCTGTGCACAGAACCAATTCGAGAAATCTTTTAAAAGGCCTGAATATTTCTTAGAGTATTGTGAAAAAGGCAAGGTAGATTCCTCATATTATTCTCTACTACCTTTGTATTTATATTGGAAGAAGCGATCCTTTCGCTGGACAATTCTCTCTCTCTCTCTCTCTCTCTCCTCCCTCCTCTGTCTCTACCTTTCTCTCCTGCTTTCCGTCTCTCTCTCTCTCTCTCTCTCTCTCTCTCTCTCTCCCCCTCATCTATTCCTTGTTAGCACTCCAACTTACTTGCGCTTTGTGGGGGTCTTAGAGCAAGTAGCGATGGCAGAATGGAAGGGTTTCGTCGGCAAGGCCAGTGGTTATGCGGGGAGCTCAACGCCAGACGAAGACTTTGAAGAAGAAGATGTGTGGAGTTCTATTAAGGAGAGGGAGGATTATACTTCCACGACGAGGTTTCCCAAAGAGTACTCCTCTGTTTCTTCTTCTGCATGGCGCCTCCCTTCTACTCCAAGAAGGATCCGGAAGGTTAATACTCAAACAACCCATGAAGCCGAAGTGGTTCAGCCATCCTCAGCTCCCGTCGACATTCCTGATTGGTCTAAGATTTATGGAAAAAGTGCCAAAATGGACTCAAGAGCAGGTCCATTCGGTGCTGGTAATGGAGTTGCTTCTCACATTGAAGACTATCATGGTGTTGGTGATTATGAGGATGATGATGGGGATGATGATGTAATGGTTCCCCCACATGAATGGCTAGCAAGGAAGCTTGCAAGGAACCAGATTTCATCTTTCTCTGTATGTGAAGGGATCGGAAGGACACTCAAAGGCAGAGATCTTAGCAAAATGAGGAACGCAATCTTGACGAAAACCGGTTTCCTAGAGTAGCGTGTTGAACACCACTACCTCCATCACCTTCTCCTCCTCGTCGTTGTCATCACCACCATCATCATCTCGTGCTATTACCACCATCCTCTGCCACCATGATATAGTATCATCCTTTTTAGCATGGTTCTCACGTAATCTTCTTTTTGTTTTCCCCTTTTTGGTTCTTGCTAGTAGTGTATGATCCAATGCACTGGCGGGACTGGATGTAGAGTCCTTAAAAGAAGCCAGAGCTGCACCTTTTGGTGTGTTTTTTCAGGGGCAGAACCTACTGTCAGCCCTTGTGATTTTGTCTGGTAGTCCAGCAGGAAGAGTTTTGGGAAAATGTGGTGCATCATCAGTTTAGTCTTCATCTGCAACATATCTTTGCTGTTTTCCATTTCTTGCCAAAATCTCTATTCAAGTTCTGCAACTCTGTAGGCCCTGTTACTTTGAGCGCACACATTTGTTGCTTGTTTTACTTGCAGAAACTCTGAACATTCCATCATCAAATACATCCATCCATTAGTCGCCCGGCCCTTCATCAAAGAAAGAGAAGGAACAGAAATTTCATGATTATTTATTTACTCTATTAGACATTATGACAACACAGTACAATCTACCCACCAATCGCCAGTGTATACGCAAATGGTCAGTTCCATGGTCCTGCCTGGACGAATCTTGCTTTTTATAAAGTATAAGTGGGGTATAAGCATATAATAATGATATAGATAACACAGCAGGATATATGTGGTTTGCGGATATGCAATTCCTCTAAGAAGTGGCATCAAACTAAGTTTCTAGCTTGCTTATGATGAGTCTTCTATCATGGCTTCTTCAATCTTAATCATTAACAAAGTATGCATGTATTTGTCTTGCAATTGTGTGGTTATCATCAGAAGCAAGAAAAAAGGATGGTTTGGAGTTTGATTGTCATAATGTCAGTAATCAATGAGAAGACCCACACAAAAAATCCTTAGAAATACTCATAAATCACTACTAATAACAGAATTTGGATGGTTAAACTTCATCGTTATTTCTTTTTTTTTTAAAAAAAAAAAACTCATAAACATTGCATTGTTGTTGGAATTTAAGAAAATCAAAATGACTTAATTTAATTGAGGTTAGCTTCATTGACTTCGGATGCTTTGATGTAATGTGAAGCATATTAACATTTAAATTATATATTAGTTGATATATACCTATACAACTTGGTTTGTTTGATAAACAAGCATGGATTTTTGGTTAAAATCAATTAATTTAATAAACGAGTCGAATTGGAATTGAGTTTGTCCAAGTCTAAGTCAATATATTTGTGAAAATTTGTTTCGTTTGGGAGCCAACGATATCCCTTGTTTAGAAAATTTTTGTAGATAATAACCTATCTTAAATATTAATTATACAAAGGTGTTTTCAAAAGTAGCTTTCACTAATAGTATACTTTCTTGAAAAACTATTAAAAATTTTATAAGATGAAAAATGTACTTTTCAAGAAATAACTTAGCATATGTATTTTCACATGTGACTTATCTTATTGCGTATAAAAATATTTTTTAAGAAAATAATAGATTGAAGGTTGCAAAATGTCTTACATTAACCTTTAAGACCATCTAAAGGTCTCATGATGATCACTAGATCCAATTAACTTTATGTAGTTTCCCAATTCAGCTAATGTCAAAGCAAAGGCCATTAGTTTTGTATAGCAACCATTGAATTTAAGTGTCATCTTTGTGGTGGCCATTGGATTTGATTATCTAATTTTTTAATTCTTTGATATCATTTGTAGAAAAATTTTTAATTTTTTTTAAGATGGCATGTGAGAAATTTTATTAAATAAATATTTTAGGTATGGAAAGACTAAATAAGAGATCATTAAAAAAAAATTCTTTACTTTTACTTTTTTTTTCAAATTCAAAAATTTTTAAATATTAATTAATGAACTCACAATCATAAGTGTTATGTTTTTATAGCATCATAGGTCTTGTTTAAGAGTTGTCTAGCGCTTTTAGTAATCATGTCTTGAATTTAGGCCATGGGACTATTTCTTCATGTTGTTAGAGATTTTGTAAAGTCAGGTCAAATTGCTTTCCCATTCATCCAAAGAAAGTGCCAATGAGATATACAAGATATTGTGATCCTTTTTTATTGATTCTCCAATGGGTGGAGACCAATGTGGTCATGCATAAGTTGCATTTGATTGCCTTCTTTTTATCTTTCACGCATAAGGAAAAAAAAAAAAAGATAACTCAAACTTAAAACTAAAGACAATAATAGTGACAATATTCATCAAAATATATAATATAAGGTAGTCCACCTCAATTTATAACATATATTTTTTAGGTAAGATACGTATCTCAAGGGAGTTTTTCCTTATATTTAATAGTAATCTTATCACATGATGTGCATAATGATGTTGATTAGAATGCTAATAATATGGTCATACAAGTTCGTTTAGCTGCATAACTCCTTTCTAATGAAATAGAATTCCGGTTTGCTTCTTACAAGCATACTCTTCTTTTATATTCGCATTCTATAAAATGATACGTAAATGTACTTGTCAAATATGACAAGACAACTAGCAATATGGAAATGAATAGTTTACTCCAAGTGATTTGACACAACAAAGTGATAGATCAATCAATAAGTACTAGCTTATGTCATACGTATGAGACAAATTTATTTTATTTTATACATTACCTTGAATAAGTAACAGTCGGATGGAGTTATCATACCAAACATATTCCAAAAATCATTTCATACCTGCAGTGGCGTAGCTTCATCATAGTAGTAGTCTTTGCTTCATATTCAGGCCGTTTTCCTTTTGCGAATGCATACTCCTTTTTAAGGAGTTGAACTTTCACTATTATCAAGAGCGGAGGTGGTCAACCAAGTTGGTATATGGGAACTTTTAATTGATATTCCATCTGCTACATTCTAGTTTTGGGTAGATCCTTAGTTGACTACTCTCGTCTAAGTTGCCTTGCATGTTCATTTTTCTTTTGTACATCCTTTTTTTTATCTGCATGTTCTTCCTTCTTTTAAGTGTCTGTGGTTCCCATTTGGCCTAAAAGTGTAAGTTGGAACAACAAGAATCATGGCGTTACATGTGCATCTGGGCTTCTTTTTCACTGGAATAAAGGGCCACCAATAATGAGTAAAGCTGCAGTAGCGAATCCTGATGCTGCTGCTCCATGGACAGATTCCTTGTTTCCTCACTGTTAATGTACCCAAAAGATGTTAAGATTCAAAATTCCCAGCTCCACCAAATGGCAGCTTATCCCCTTTTGCCGACACTAATACCCTCCAAGTGTTATCAACAGGACCTCGTGACTCATCTTGCTTGCCATGAGATCCCATGTGTGCCTACTGCTCATGAACAATGAGTTGTTCTTCCACTACTATACTACTATACGGGGGTACCTTAACAATAGTGGCAGCCCAAAGGCACTTTAGAGATGGCTCTTTTACTTGGGTTCCATGAACACAGTCAATTCGCACGTGTTTCCTTGTACTTTCTTAAATTATAAGTTGAAATTGTACTCAATGCCGGGAGAGTTATGGGATTGTTACATAAACACATGCACTCCAACCACAGGCACCGAGGATTTATATGATGATTCATCGAATTACATGAAACTAATAAAGTTTCTCAAATTCTTGTACTTTTAAGTATCTTTGAAGAAATCTTCTCCCTAGTTTGGACTCTATAATTAATAATTAACACCACCTAGTTGTTTTCTTGTACTTACTGTTGAACGTGAAGCAGCAGCGCTATAAATTTTTAGATATGACCGCCCTTATAGGCAGCACAGGCCACCACTTGCTGATGCTATTGCATCTACGTAGGTTATAGTTTCCTTTTTGTAAGTAAAGTAGGCTTTGGACTAAATTTGCTGCATTCATTGAACAGAAATCATGCCATAGCTCATCTTTAATGGATTTGACATTTGAGTTTTTGTTCAGTGCAGTTAATAGAAATAGAACATAGACCTGTCAAATCTTTCAACCTAATGTGGTGGTGGTTGTGGACAAGCTGGTTGGGTCGGTCCACCACTATCGCCAGTACCTCAATTAGACAAACACCATTTTCAATTTTTTTTTTTTTAAATTTACTCCTACTTTATTTTATTTTTCTTGTTTAAGGGAACAGATTAAATAAAGAAAAGGATTCTATACGATTTGATTAAGTTAATTGGTTCTATAAAATTTTAAGTTGAATAAGTTCAAAATATTTTTAAAAGGGAATCATTGTCTCTCTAGCTAAACAACAAAGGCATGAATGTTCTCCAAGTTCACACTATTTACATTCTCTTCAGCGAGTGAAACTCATATTACTAGCATGTAAACAGATATTTGCTTCTCTTATTAAAGATTTAGGCACTTTTTGTCTGTCTCATTCAATTTTGGTATTATCTTAGATGGAAAGTTTAACATGTAAGAACCGAAACCCAAATTCCATCACTCCACCTGTTACCATCTTTACCTGCAACCGTTGTATTGTTCCTTCAGCTTTCGTAGATCTCATTTATTTACAGAGAGACCATTTGTGGTTGGAGGATGTTTCGATGAATTGGGTTATTAAAAATCTCGGTTCACTTGTTCTTCCTCGTCTTTACACGCCTCTGGCCTCTAAAGGAGAAGCTGAGGGAGTAGAGCTGAAAAAGAGGCCAGAAGTTTGTGTCCTTTGTTTCTGGGTCTGTCTGGTTTTCGCCACCTCTGAACTTTTCTTTTTTCAGTTTTCACTTAAAAAGAAGATCCTTTTTCGTCGAGGCACTGGCCTGAGGGTAGAGGAACAGCAAAATGTCTATGAAGAGTAGAGGAATGGTAGGAGGAGAGTTCTGTAAGAATGTTATATCTAGGAACTTGGCTTTTTTGCTGTGCTTGTGCAGCTTCTGTGCCGGAATGCTTTTCACTAACAGGTATTTTGTATAATGGGCTTCTGTTTCTTTCACCAAATATACAACTTTTAGTCACTGAAGGGGTTGCTTTTACTAGATTATGCAATTTTGCCAAAGGGCCGTCATAAATTCGAACAATTTGGTGAATTTTGTCGAATAAATATGATGAGATTGTTTTGATTGTATGAATGCTGCTGGTTATTAATGGAGGTCCCTGTCGAGTGGGTAATTTCTGCACCTATTGATGAGGGTTGAACTGAACACTATTGTCTGGGTAGTCTGTAATTATGTATTTGCTTTCCGATGTGGTTCTTGAAATTTGGTATTTAGGCGTTTCATTAGTTAAAATCATCTACCTTTGCACTTGCTTGTTTGTTATCTCAGTCATTTTCATTTTCGTCACAATGTGCAGCACGGTTTTCAGTTTCTGTCTTTATTTCTTTCCAATTTCTTTGCAGTCACCGCAGAAGAGGTGTAGGTATATGCAGTAGGCATTTTTTTTACTTGGTCTATGATCCCTAATAGAACGTTATACTTCTCATGCTACGTGTTAACTTCTTAGGCTTATTTTTTGGCATTTTCCGCTACCTTAGACATAATGTATTGTATAACCTGCTTTCCATAGCAAAAGATAAAATGCTAATTACTTTGATAAAAAATGAGGGTTGCTGAGGAGAATTTATTTAATTATTTTGTGTTTCTCTTTATGGGTAATTATCTCAAGACAGCTGCTTGTTACTACAAACACACCATATTAATCAAGAATTCCATACCAGGTTGTGGATGTTGCCTGGGACTAAAGGCAATGTGAATACATCTAGACTTGAAGATGCCCAAATTAGCTTAAAATTTGAGGATGGTGATGCAGAAGTTGTGAAGGTATTTTCTAAGCTATTCACGAGTCATGTTATATACTGATCATCATCATTGTTATTCATCTCTTTTTTTCGCTCAAGGTAGTTTTCTTCAAATATACGGTTTGTCTCAGAATTCCAAATGTCGTGAGAGAACTTACCAATGTTGTCTTACGATTACATGGCTTTTATTTGAGTAATTTGTTCTTAATTAAACCACAGTGCTTGGAAATGCCATTTCTAGGAAATGATGCTTTTGGGAGTCCAGATTCTATTACAACTTTTTTGTAGTTTTGCAGAAATGGGGAATTACTGAAAAAATCTCTGGTAACTAGTCCTTCGAAGTTAGATTTTTCAACTTTAATACTGATGTCTAGGCAAGGTTGCGGAACCAGATAGGATGACCGACAACATTTGCACTTCTCATTCTAGATGCTTCTGAAATCATTCTTTCTTCCAAACTTCATCCTAATTGTGCTTTATTATCTTTAGCTTTAATTTGCTTCTTCATCTGAATGGCCTGTATTTGATATGGTCGTAAAATGTTTCCTCTAACTGTCTTGCCTTTATCAAATGGTTGTACAGTCTAGCGGCGATGAAAGTATAAGGTGCGTTTGAAAGGCTTCATGATATGTATAAACTTTTCTGATGCCTGATGTGGCTTGATTTCATTTATATGCCGGTTAAGCACCCTTAATGCAAACCTTTATTTTGCATATGACGTACAGGGTTCCTGATAAGAAAACATCAGAATTGGAGATGAAAGCAACCATTGCTAGGACAGCACACGAATCTGTAATGGATGACTTTCCCATATCAGAAAACTTGAAAAACTTTGAAACAAATAAGAAAAGAAAGTACTTTATGGTCATAGGAATCAATACAGCCTTTAATAGCCGCAAACGAAGAGATTCTGTCCGTGCAACTTGGATGCCACAAGGTGCTTTAACTTAGCTCTACATCCTGCTTTTACTCTCTGTCTGTCTGTCTGTCTGTCTGTCTGTCTGTCTCTCTCTCTCTCTCTCTCTCTCTCTCTATAAATTTTGGAGCCTGTTATCTGCTGTCCTGTTTCTTGGCACATTCATGTGTGATTTCTGTGTTTTAATTGTTTAAACCTTACAAGGTGCCAAGAGAAAGAAACTGGAGGAAGAGAAGGGCATAGTGATACGCTTTGTTATAGGTCACAGGTTATCTTCACGTCTTCCTTGCTATTATCCTTTATTGCCACACTTTTTTCTCTCTTTCCTTTTACCAAACACTACAATTTTCATGCTTATGCAGCCAAGTGTTGTTTGTTCTGTTTTAAGATGATTTTTGTTGCCTCAGTAGAGCAGTCCCTGCACAATGCTTTATCTTCTCAATTCACCAATCATATGTTAAAGTTGTGCTATACATGAATTAGTGTAAATTATTTTGCTGTATCTCATAAATTTTCCTTTTGTTGTAGTTTCACACCTGGTGGTGTTCTTGATAAGGCAATTGAAGCTGAGGAAACGCTGCATGGAGACTTTTTGCGACTGGTGAGCTTTCTTCTTACCCACTTTAAGCTGTTGGCCTAGTCTAGTGGCCTGTGAAATTCTTGGCCATGTTAATATTTGGCATTGCAAAAATAAACTGAAAGAAATTCTTATAGGCTTTCATTTTTGTAAGCTGAAATTATGAAAGCAGGACCATGTTGAGGGTTACATGGAATTATCAGCAAAGACAAAGACTTATTTTTCAACTGCTGTTGCCTTGTGGGATGCAGAATTTTTCATCAAAGTTGATGATGATGTTCATGTTAACTTAGGTAATGATGCTTTTGGTTTTCTTTCAACTTCCTCCTTCATTGTTCTTTGTGATACTTAGATTCTGAAAATCCATTCTCTATGTAATTTTAATTATTTAGGATAAGATTATCTTTGGCACTTAGGATAAGCATTTTAGGATCTAGTTTTCTTCACATGAGTTTGCTTAGTCAGTTGACCTGGTTGCTATGTTCTTACTTTTGAGAAAAGCAACTGAATTTGCTGGTCAATACTGAAAAGAAAGGTAAAAAGATTTAGAAACTGAGGGGTGATAATATTTTGATTTGTTAAAGAAAGGTTATGATCCAGAAAGAATGTATGAAAGGCTTGTATTCTGTCCCTTCCAGTATGCAAAAAATATGGCAGGAAAGTATTAAGAGTAGTGAAAGAGCTAAAAAATAAAATAAAAATCAATCAGAAGAAATCTGTAGCTAGAAAGTGCATGTACAATTGGTAAACACATTACTAGGAAACAAAATGTCGATCTGTAAAACAAGAAGTACTTCTTTCATAAATAGCCAACTTGGAGATAAAATTACTGAGAAAAGAGCATTTATAATGTTTGAACGTAAGTTTTGGCTCCACTGGGGAAGGAAAGTGCATTGATTTTCTTTCATGTGTTCTTTATTACTTCCAGAATAAGAAATTCAAGAGTTAGACACAGGGTGCTGCAGAGATGATGCTATGGTACATTATTTGTTCGAGGCATTAATCCCAAACAATCTGTTTATGCTGCTAGAGTTGGAGTAATGTTCATGGTCCAGTGTGCTTAGTTAGTTGAACTGGTTGCTATGTTCTTACTTCTGAGAAAAGCAGCTGAATTTGCTGGTCAATACTAAAAAGAAAGGTAAAAAGATTTAGAAACTGGGGTGATAATATTTTGATTTGTTAAAGAAAGGTTATGATCCAGAAAGAATGTATGAAAGGCTTGTATTCTGTCCCTTCAAGAATGCAAAAAACATGGCAGGAGAGTATTGAGCGTAGTGAAAGAGCTAAAAAATAAAATACAAATCAATCGGAAGAAATCTGTAGCTAGAAAGTGCATGTACAATTGGTAAACACATTACTAGGAAACAAAATGTCGATCTGTAAAACAAGAAGTACTTCTTTCATAAATAGCCAACTTGGAGATAAAATTACTGAGAAAAGAGCATTTATAATGTTTGAACGTAAGTTTTGGCTCCACTGGGGAAGGAAAGTGCATTGATTTTCTTTCATGTGTTCTTTATTACTTCCAGAATAAGAAATTCAAGAGTTAGACACAGGGTGCTGCAGAGATGATGCTATGGTTCATTATTTGTTCGAGGCATTAATCCCAAACAATCTGTTTATGCTGCTAGAGTTGGAGTAGTGTTCATGGTCCAGTGCAATTAAAACATTGCTGTTCTGCCTCTATTTGTGCTAAGTATTGCTTAGAAGAAAGTATTTTCTCTTCTGAAAATTGTCATGAATGATTGGAACCCATAATGGTCATGCTCCAATTATTTATGATCTAACTATTGCATGTAAGAATTGATCGATCCACTGTATGGGATTATAGGAGTATCACCTTGTGAGATGATGATTCTTTATCACAGTGATTTGGAATTGGTGATAAATGTATAATTTCATTAGTGCAACTGCTCCGATCATTGCTATAGATGTCTTTCAAAATTCCCTGTTGATTCCTATGACAGCAACATCAGTATTATCCCCGATGTGTCTCATAGGGAAGCTGTTTATTTATACGCTTACTCCTTCCAACTTTGTTGCCGCATGCTAGAAATATTTATGGAACTTAATTGTGATTATCGGAAGTTTTTGACTAAATCAGTCAAAATTTGCTCTTTGAGGCATTTATTGAACCCTTTGGTTGGCTTTATCTGGGGTTTGGGTTACTTGCAAGAAATAATCTATGGTACTAACGTTATTCATTTGTTCCTTTGTCTCATTTGAGTTCATTTACTTTAAATTGCTGCAGCTACTCTTGGAACTACTCTATCTAGACAACGTTTGAAACCTCGAAGATATATTGGCTGTATGAAGTCTGGCCCTGTCCTTTCCCGCAAGTAAGCAAATTTGCAGAGTTTAATTACCTGAATAGCTAGACAGCAGCGAAAATATAGTTTCTTGAGAATTATTTTGTTGGATCAGGGGAGTGAAATACCATGAGCCAGAGTATTGGAAATTTGGAACAGTGGGAAATAATTATTTCCGTCATGCTTCAGGACAGATATATGCTATCTCAAGAGATTTGGCGGCTTTCATATCAATAAACCGGTAAGTTTTCAGAGTCTTTACTGTCTTCGGCATTCAAACTTCATATGATTTGGATGAGCGGACAGATAAGATACCAGAGTTTCTCTATCCACTCCTGAGTGTGCAGCTGGAACCAAGAGGTTCCGTAGCCATGTTCAGGTTCAAGTTTCGAGGTTGGGTACCTCAATTAGCATTAATCTGTAAAATCTAGACATTGAAATGGAAATTTTGAGCCATTTAATAGCCTTTAATCTTATTATGTTAATTTATTTGAAATTATCTCAGGCATGTACTGCACAACTATGCAAATGAAGATGTTTCATTGGGATCCTGGTTGATTGGTTTAGATGTTGTGCATGTGGATGATAGGAGACTTTGTTGTGGCACCCCACCTGGTAATTGAAGATTTAATTTCTTGTTGTTTTAGTTACCTTTTGCTGTTAAGATTTTGCCACCGTGTTTTGCTATTTGAATCTCATGTCTTTTATTAAAACCAACTTGGGCTAAGCAGCTAATTAAATTTAGATGTCAAAAAGTATCTGTATACTGTACATAATCAAATCTTCTACGTTGAGTCACGGATTTTATCTTGATGGAAGTATTGTAAACCAGGTTAAACAAAGTATTTGACTTCTAAAACCGATAGCTAGTCAGTAGCTAGAAAGAGTCCAGGAAATAGACATTGCTGAATGTATTGCAAAATACATAGATAGATTTCATTTGAGAAACATTTATATCTACTTTATTTAGTCCTGATAATACCTTCTTTTGTTTAAATGCTCATGATAACAATTAGATTTTCCGTTGGACATTTCTACCAGATTTTCTCCAACAACGTATTCAGTTGTTTGCTTGTTCAAGTTACCTGATACCCATTTAAGTTGGTGGAATTACACACTCTGGGTTAGAAACAAAACTGAATCTCTTTGACTTGACCAGGTTTTAGTTCCTGTCATAAGCTTAAATTCTGTATCTAATCTGTGGCTGTTTGTTTGTTTGTTTTTTTCTTTTCCATGTTTTGTTAAGTCTTTTACCACCAAGTGCTACCAATTTCCTTCCATGAAACATTGTGGTCTTCATATGGATTGATTTTGCTGCTTTTCTTCACTGTCACTTCATCTTAATTAGAACGAGAATAGATTGTGGCTGGTATTTTTTTTCCATCTAAGGAAGAAGACAATTCGGTAAAATTTCGTATTGGCTACCAGTTCATCAATTTTGTTGTGATTTGCCATGTGGTTGGTCAAAATTCCAAATGATACTGATGAAATGATTTTAGTTCATTTGAATGAAGTGACCTGATTAGTAGATAATACGGTCTATTTTACAAAAGGTTAAACGTTAGCTACATTTTTTCCCGTAGAAAAAGTTCTCACTCTGTGGTGGCAGAACTATACCAAACTATAGTAATGGCACTTCACTTGCTTCTTCAGAAGGATAACAGATTTTGGAATCACTTGCTGCTTAAACAGATTTCCTTAAGGATTTTATGTAATTGTTCTTGCAGATTGTGAGTGGAAGGCGCAGGCAGGCAACATCTGTGTTGCTTCATTTGATTGGAAATGCAGCGGGATTTGCAATCCTGTTGAGAGGATTGTGGATGTTCACCAGCGGTGTGGTGAGGATGAGAATGCTCTCCAGAGGGCAAGCTTCTGAGAGATTGGCTACTGTTCCTCCAAACTTGGGAAGGACATACAGAAATATTGTAGGTAATATTAGGATATATGCATTACTAGCTTATGGTTATCAAAATTAAGGAGAATAGAGAGGCCTTCATTGGGCCCTTCTGCATTTTAGGCGATGAGATCTATCAAACCATAACGGCTGGTAGTGAGTAGAGCTTCCGAACCCATTCTTTATACGGTGGGTAGGCTTTGTTGTAAGTTCTACCATGGCCATTGAGTTTAATAACATGTAAAAGCTTTTCTGAACAACATTTGCAGCTTTTTGCTCTTGTACCATATATCGAGCTAATCCTTGAAGTTTCTCTCACTGTTTCTTCTAAAAGATATCAAGTCCGGGTTGGAAATGCAGTTTCTTTCAACTCAGGCATCACTGACAGGTTCTGTTTTAGACGAAAATAATTGAAGTTTTAGATTTTAGAGAATCATTCTAAACCCATGCCTTAATTTTCCTTCTAAGGAATGTAAAATACATGTTTGGATCATTGTTTTTGGCTGTGAGTCCTAGTTACAGCTGAATCCCCACTGGACAAATACAACATAATTCTCGACTTTCTTAATGACTTGAAAATATGTTAATATCTTCTTCTCCAAGTACTCTACTACAGGCCTGCAGTTTCATCTCCCACTAGCCTTTAAGAACTGAAGTTGCTATTGGAATCCTCCAAAACCGCAAGTTCATTAATTTCCGCATGCGCTGCCTTATGCTCGCAAGTACCTACGTTTGCATTAAACTGCGCAAGTACACGTTGAGAATATAAACAGCTATTGGAAGCCGAAGCAAAATAATCTTCATCTTCTCTGGCTTCCATCCTATTGCGGAAGCGACTCCATCACATGAACATATAGACACATAGATAAAAATAAACATACAAGAGACACAAGATTTAAGAAGTTCAAACCAACACAATGTCTTATGTCTCCCGTCACCAACGTAGCTATCGGCCCCTTCTCCTCTTATTAGGTTTCTTCATGAGAATACAAAGGTACTGATTTCAATATTCACACATATAGCTCTCACATAGCTATTCTCAATACTCACAGTAACTCACTTGATTCTCTCTTGGCTTGTAGCTACTATACAAAATAGCACTATCTGGTTGCTGCCCTCATGAGGCACGAGTTGCCACCCTCATGAGACGTAACCCTCTCTCTTTTGGCCTTTAGGGTTTTCTTGTGATATTCCCTTTTTATACTAGCACCAAAAAGGGAAGTCCTAGCTAGATATTGTTAAGAATCTTAATTGGATACCACTAAGAATCCTAATCAATGAAGAGGAAAATAATTCTTAAAATATTCCTATAACATACATGAAATATATTTAGGTCTACTAATTTTCACTCCAATTCTAACACATCCTTGATAACATCGATCAGGAAGGTACCATCAATAACAAGAACAAATGACTGCAAAACTTCATATAGAGAGATTATCACTTGCATCGACACCATTTTCCTCCTGCTGCATCGAGGTATTCAGAAAGTGGAAAAGGGGTCAGAGGGGTTTGCTTGTATGGTTTACAGCTTCATGATCAAACAGGACTTGATAGCTGCATCAGTAATGGACTAAGGGATTTTAAAAAGGACTTGCGTACGTAGACTTGCATAGTGATTTTTGAAGTGGTCCTATCCGTGGACGGCTTAAATTAAGAGGTTTTTGTCTTACAGATTGTGATGCGGTTAGAAAATGGTAGGTGCCATACACATGTAGGGTATAAGAAATTAAAGCATTTGGTCGCATCGTAATTTAGGCTAAAATAGGATAATATATAGATGTTCTTTTCGACAGCTTTAAAGATAAGAACTTGGAACAGGAGGAATATTGTCACCTACCAATACCACATCGTCAAAAAAGGAGGTGAGCCTTTACGTAGTAAGGAAACTTTAGACAAAGAAAAGAAATTCCGCCATAAATCATCCTCACGCGGAATCAACTGCAGAACAGTTTCTTCGACTCAACCACTTTGTTACGTGACCATTTCCCTTCATCTTCAGCCAAGAGAAAGTGTAGATCCAGCACAATGATAAACGAACAGGGTAGTTTATAACTTTGCTAAGAGCCTATACTTCTGAGCTACTGTGGTTCCATAGCCTGCAAGAAAAACTCAAGTTCGGCTGAATTATATTCATTCCTGTTAAACGGAAGGCCTTGAAAACAAGAAAAAAGAGAAGAAAGAATGTCTTGAAATGAAGTAAACTGATGAAGAGAAGTAACTGTGATAATCAGGAAGTGCTTTATATGTGATATTGGCACGGCTCAATCAAATAACAGAGCTCTAGCCTGAGAGTGCTGTTTTCAGATTGAACCGTACCAACATCTCATGCGGTTCTTGTTCAGAAGGAAAGTAGAACCTCCCTGTACATTCTCATCACGCAGCTCGTGAAGTTGCCTAAGCAGAAATAACAGTAAAGGAACGATGAAATATAGTCACGGAAAAGATAGGTCCGCCTGGAAACGCAGACGTAAAAATGAGCTGCTCTTCAGTTGATTAACTAAAATTGGAAAACAGTCGAGCACAGAAAGAAAGCTTCTAGTGACTAATGGGTACAGAAAAAGAAACAAGAGAGGCGAAGGAGTAGGGATAAGTTTCTCTGGAGTAAATGGGCTGTCTTGCGGGAATCTCATATCTTAATGAGAGTGAGAGAGGAAAAAGAGGGAGAGAGAAGCATCGCATTGAATTTGCCAACAACCCCACAACAAAAAAGGTGGTGGGTATATTAAATTCAAAGTTTGGACAGGGAAAAGCTCACAGAGGCAAAACCTTGATCTTTCATTTCATATATGATGAATATGGAAGATGGACAACATTCGGGTATTGTGTCACAACATTTGCATTCAAAAGCATAAGAAAAGAAGTCTCTGGTTGGTGAGCTTAAGTTTTAGGTCCCTAGCTGGTATTCCACCAAACCAACGGTTGAATTCGAGGAAATATTGGTTTTACTGCAGATGGAAAAGAGAAATGCCATTTCACAGACTCTGTAAGTAGAGCCCTAGGCAAGTGGAAAAGCAAATGCCACTCACAGGCTGTAAATTGCCGCCCATGCATAGGGTAAACTTTCCAACAGACAGACAAAAATTGCCCTCTTTATTTTGTCTGTCTTTTAACTGCCAAATAATGTAGAAGCTAAACCCCATTCATATCAAGACTTGGACTCCGTTCTAAGCATGTTCTTCTTTCTTCTTTTGAGAAAGTAAAGTTCTGACCATCTCACCAGAAACTTTTGTCCATAATTAACGCCTGGAAGTTGCACATTTTGAACTCGCAACCCACCGGATGGACCTGCATTTCATCAATAACATCAACTTCTGTCTGTCGCCACAGCCTCTCCCCCACATTGGATGGAGAGCCTACACAGTCGTCTCTAAGCTGCTGTTCTTATTTTACCCAAGACCGAAAGCGGAAAAATTCAGCTAAACTACGTGTTTTCCCACTAGAGCTAGAACATACGAAATCGAACTTGGCTTTTCCACAGACCTAACATGACTAATATATAAATCTGTGGTGGAATCTGACGCACATTACTGTATAATCTTGGAATTCTACCTACTTGTAGGCCAGCCTCCCCGGCTTTGATTTTTCTTATTAATTTGTCAAGTTGACCTTCAAAGCTTTATGTAGGCTCATCTAAATACCACAGAACTAGGAATTGCGGACCAGGATATGAGGCCAAACTGATGAATAAGTATACTTCACTGAGATTGTCTTCACGTGTATTCAGATGCATGTTTGGACGAGTAAAAAGTGTATTAGCAGTGACAACGCAAGCTGGAGCAAAAAAGTACACGTTCACATAAAAGTAAGGGAAGAGAATATGATTAACCAGAAGCCATGAATCGTAGGAGCCTAGAGTGGTCTCGCCTATGAATAGATTCATTCCTCACTTGTTGTTGTCAGAATTCATGCGTAAATAATGGTATCGGTTGAAGCATGTTCCCGTAATAAAAGTGTACTGCATCCAGTGACAGGACAAAGGTGAAAAACCGGTTGAGTAAAACCCAAGTGACATAAATGTGTGATTTTGCAGGTGTTTTTGTACGTGAGACAGAAGAGTCTGAAAAGGCGCATGAATTTCCGGAGGGAGCTTGTTCTATTTGCTCTCCTTTCAAACTTTTTCTTAAACAGTATACATTTATTGGTGAAGCAAGGGAAAGGTGGATTCGGAGAGCTCCTGGGAGATTGACATGGATCGTTCAATACATTCATTCACAACAAAGATAACGACCCCAAAGATTTTACATAGTTTAAAATAAATCAATCTTTATGTCCATAGAAGATAGTAATCTATCACTATTTAAAAATTTCATATATTTAAGAGTTGTCTATCACAACTTCTAGATGGAGATAGCACTTGTTCTCCACCTAAGATGGGAGAAAGGAGATCTTAAGTTTACAAGGAGGATTTGGCAATATCATATAATAGGCAGGTCTTTTGGATTGAAATTTTAAGCTTATGATAAAGAGGGATTACAATCACTCATTCTCTGCCGCTAATGGTCCTAAGCATTAAAGGGCTTACTGATCGTATCAAGAAGTAGGAGCCAAATGAATAAGGGACCCTAACTATCACAGGGAGGATAATGCCAATTTAGGTGGAGTAGAACATGACAAATCTTAAATGGAAATGACACTTGTCCTCCACATAGGATGGGAGAAGGCATAATCTTAGGGTTATGGGGAGGACTTGGTAATATCACCTAAAAAACATGTCTTTTTTGTTGGAATTTCAAGCTCATAACATTTTAGAGAATTTTTTCTCTCTTCTAACTTTATTCTTCCTCTTTTTTCTTTTTTTTTTCTCTCTCTCTTTTTTTCTTTTTAAATTATGATGGTTCACTAAATGACACAATAGACAAAAAGTTTCTGAAGCCCCATATTTTTAGGCAACTTATAAGAATAAATACAATTTTTTTATCTCTATTTTTAACTGTACAACTAACAAAATCATTAGCTTAAAAGATATAATCAAGGAGTTGAGAATAATTCCTATTCACAACTATGTCTCATGCTGATGTTCTACTTCTTGGGTTCCATTCCAAAATCTCTTTCTAACTCAGCTAAATCACAGTATAGATTTTCTTCCAAATAGCTTATAAAAGTGAGACAACTAAGCTAGGTGAACGGATGAGAAAATTACAGTGTAACCTCCATCCTAAAGAAAGCACCCTGGATTAACATGGCGAAACAAAAACATTACCATATGAAGAATTAGGTACATAACTTCAAGGATCGAAAACAAATCAATTATGGCTAAAATTTTCAAGCTTTACAAGGATAGAGGCAAATACAAAGGGAATTGCCCAACCCTTATATCCCAAGTTATCCCAAACGACACTTGCACCTGCTCCCACGACATATCCCAATCTTTACGTGAATTAATGCATGTGTCTCCATCTTCTCCTACACACAAAGAACAACCTCACGTTTGACGAGTCCTTTCACGTGCAAAACCTGCAATGCACTATCCTGCAACCTATTCTACCATCTTTTAACATATTGTTGGTACCAAACCCTAGCTTTCATGAAACGTCTAAATGTTGTTTTCTTTGTTACAACGGAAGGTTTTTTATATAAGGTTTGTGAACAACTAACTATAATAACTTATTGATAATGGAATTATAAGATTTGACTAAAATAAGCAAAATACATGATACACCGAGATACATGCTAATGACATGATTCTATAGTTGGATAAGAGAACCCCAACAAATATGAGAGAGAGGGAGAGAGAGAGAGAGAGAGAGAGAGAGAGAGAGAGAGAGAGAGAGAGAGAGAGAGAGAGAAATGATGAACCATATCTGGTTGCAGTTTCCTGGAAGCGAACAGGGAAACAGGGATCGTGGATGCTCTTTCCATTCATTTGTAGGCGTTATGATGTACTTGGGAATCTTAAGACATTAAAGAGACAAGAGAAGCTGGTCGTTCCACTGTTGAAGAAGACTACCGAAGGTACTGGTTGGCCTTTGGCATAGAACACGGACGAACGTGGGAGATCAATAGTTTTAGTCTCTTAGATTTGGTGAATCACACTGATGTTGCAATTATAGATACTTCACGAAGATGCCTTCCGTGATCTAATGTCTTTGCTAGTTCTGCACATCTTTTCGTCGGGTAGCCTTTTTGGGTCCATAAACAGTAGCTTTTAGGATTCTCCAAGGAAAAATTCTAAATTTTCCTCCATGTTTTGATTTGAATGAGTTCATGTTAATTTAAGCCTTCACCAAAGTTGCTTATTATAGTAATCAAACAAAAGAGATGTAGAAGAGAACTTTAATCATGATTTTGAAAACTAACTTATTTGGTATATATGAAAAATATCAAAAAAAGTTCATTAAAAAATGTTATGATTTATAGTTATTACATCCAAAAGTTTAAGTTATTAACTATTAACTAAGTACAAATCATTTTATTTGAATATTATCAACAACTCTAATCCCATAAGTTGGAGTTTGCCACAGGCTTTATAAGCCCATGACAGAATTACACTTCTAGGTTACAAATATCTAAAAAATTCTTCGGTTGAATGAAAAGACAGTACCTTCAAATGTATGGACATTGGCCCAACTGAGCCAAGCCTAACCCAATGTTTCACGCAGAGGAACGACATCGTTTGGGAAAGAGTGAATCACGCAACTAATCTTGCTTTCAAACAAGCAATCGAATCCCACATTGAGAAAGCCACAAGCATTTGTTCCGTGGGGGAATTGGAAAGAAAGGAAGCCCCTTCAAGTTTCTTGGCTATATTTAAAATCCTTAATTTTGCAGCCCCTTGAGTACTCTTTCTTCCTGATTGTGACCCTTTGCTCTAGTTCCAATCGTTTGATCAATCATTCGACCATTTAATTAGCGTCTGGGACCTCGCAACCATTCCCTTTTCGTGTTCGGTATGTAAACCCTCGGTTTTTTTTTTTTTTTTTAATGAATGTTGTTTCTTTCCTTCATTTTATTGGGATTTTGGTTATGCGGGTGAGAGAGGATTGTTGTGGGGTTTGTGATGTTTCGGTGTTTGGTTCCCTCAGGGAGTAATCGTCGCGCGGACTTAGCCATGGCCAAAACCTCGTTCAAGCTCGAACATCCATTGGGTTAGTTTTCTTTTCCTTTTTCTTTTCTGTTTTTATCAGAAGTTCGGGCTTTTGGCGATAGCCATCCTGTTTCGGCGGTGGCTTTTGCGAATAATTGATAGAAGTTTTATAGATATGTGGACTTTGATAAAAAGGCCTTATGATTTATTCGTTTCTTCTCTGATTCTATAAAAGTTCCGACTTTTAATGGTTTCCATGTACTCTTGTGGGGCTTTGGCCAATGATTGTTGCAAAACTTTGACAATTTGTGACAAATTGGTGTAAATAGTTTTTTGATTCAACAGTGGTTTTGTGGTGATAACATCTTTGTTTCGTACTGGGTTGAGAGGTTGGATGTTGATGGTTGGCATGTTGATTAAAATTTGGGTTGCTTATGTGTTAGAATTTTAGCATTTCCGGCCCACTTCATAAAAATTATTCTGTGATGGAATAAAGTAGTGGATTTTGATTGATGGCTGTCTTGTTTGAAGGTGAGACAGGGTTGAAGCAATTGGGATAGTCAAAGGACAAGTGCTAAATTTTAAATGATGAGTTTTCCTGGTTGTGTGGCAAAACTTACTTAATTACATGGAATATTTTTCCTTTTTCAATCTACGTGGGTCTTATAAGCCCTATTTGCTTTTGGAGTAACTAGTAACCCAATAAAAAAGGGGGCAGAAGAGGTCCGTTCTACCAATTTAGTTGTTTATTAATTCAGACTTGGGCACAGTTGCTGGAGACAGCATAGGAAACCTGGCTAGCACCTCGTTTCATCTGGCCTGGACATGCTTATGGGAAATATTCGTGTCATTGTGCTTCAAATACTCAATTATGCGTCTGGACTTTTCTGATCTCAATTCTCAACATTTACTAGCCTTGACAGTGTTGACGGTGACCAGTTACATTTTATTTCAGTTTTTCTCGCAAAAAGCTTTCTGATGTTAAAATTCTAGCTGAATACATCTTTAATGGGGCTTAACGATAAGCTCATACATTGAGGAAGGATGTTACGACCACAAAATGTTGAAATTTCTTGTTACAATGTTACCTTGTTTGTTTCTCTTAGTGTGTTATAAATGAGAATACTTCCCTATCCTCCTTTGCTTTTAATTTGGTGTCTGCTGCATCTTCTTTTCCTCACACATAAGTGTAGGGTTACTTTGTGCTAATTTTCTTTTTTTCTTTTTTAACCATCATCTTTGACATACCAGAAAGGAGGCTTGCAGAAGCAGCTCGCATCAGAGAGAAATATCCTGATAGAGTACCTGTGAGAACTCAGTATCATGATTATCTCTTGTTATGTATGCCTTTGTTGAATGCTCAAATTTTCTAATCTGAGTATAATATGGCAGGTTATTGTAGAGAAGGCTGAAAGAAGTGACATACCTGATATTGATAAGAAAAAGTTAGTTTCTGCTCTTGTCATTTACTTTAAAAAGCAATACTATTTTTATACCCTTTTGGGATCTGATGTTCCATATACAGTTCCTGGCTGCTTCCGTAGTTCCGTTCTTCAATTATTGCAGGCTATTTATTGCTTGTTACTCTGTATTCTGCATTTAATGTAATCTAATTATAAGTAATTATAGGTCCTTTAAGTTTCTTGATTCTTAATGGTTCATTTGGTATCTAAATGAAATGTGTGCTTTGTATGCTGATGAATTTGCAAGATTCTTTATCCTTCACGGTTCATTTAGTAGCTAAATGAAATATGTGCTTTGAATGATGAATTTGCAAGACTTAGAAGGCGCTAATTTTGGTGTTGTCCTTGCATGAGTGGTGATGGGTTCATTCAGTTATGGCAAGTTTTGCTCCTCATAAAATGAGTGGTGATGGATTCCTTGAGTTATGGAATGCTTAGAGAAGCTTCTGTGTCAATTACTTCCATTCCTCTCGTTACACCATTCATAGCACTCATAGCTACAGTTCTAACACAATTATTTCCTACTAATTTCTGTACTTCACGAGTCACATTAATTTGTTGACCGGCAGTATCTTGACCCTTAACTACGAGAACGTTTTAAATATGGGACATTTTGCTTTTGGGAGGGGGGGGGGGGGGGGGGTGTGGAACTATATCTAGTACCAGACCAATGATTTGAGCTATAAGTCCAAGAGTTTTTTTTTTTTTTCCCCAAGTGAGGAAACTCCAGGACCAGAAGTAGTAGGATTTATTCTTATAATAAAATAATAAAATAGAATACATTAGAATATGCTGAAATTTTTTTGCAAAAATTATGGAAATCCAAAAATGGATATGGTTAGGAGATATTCATTGGCTATTTGGCAGAAATCATGGTCTAGGATGATGTAATTCAGAGTGTTGTGTTTGGATAATGGAGTTGGCAATAATGCAAGTGGTAGCAGGGCTGAGGCGTGGCAAGACAAATTATGTTTGCACCCTTCTGAATTGTTTTTGTCAAATTATGTGTTGCAACAATGAAGTACTTGGAAACTCACTGGTGTGCTATGATTAAGGAATTGGATTTCCGGTATCATGAACAAAGTTTATTTTGCGAATTAACATGCTTGGAGGGTTTTTGAGGTTTGAGTTATGTATGTGCTTATGATTTTCTTGCATTTGCTGAAGAGTGCTGAGGATGAGGAATCTACTCATAGATATGGGGAAGGCCATGTATCTTTGAGTGTATCTGCAGTATAGGTTAGGAAGTATCTCCTGGAGTACGGTCATGGGGAGGTTGACCATTGGCTTTCTTAGCTGTTAACACTCAATATGCTGGCATCTTTATACCTTTTAATCTTCTAGCATCCAAGCTTTATCTTGAAAGATGAAAAGAGTAACTAGAACCCTGTACATTTATATTAAAATGAAAGAATCAGATATGTTCTTTTAGTTGGAGGACCTTGTTGGCTTCGCTGTAAATGGTAAAAGTGTCGCAATTTGATCATATGGCACTTATTTTTCGTTGTTGCAGGTACCTTGTTCCGGCTGATTTGACTGTTGGGCAGTTCGTTTATGTTGTACGGAAGAGGATCAAGCTCAGTGCTGAGAAGGCTATATTCGTGTTTGTGAAGAACACCCTTCCTCCTACAGGTGACTGGCTCTCTTTCTCTTTAAGGATTCTGGTTAATGTTTAGAGCTGTGTTTTTAATCTACCATTTGTTGTTACAGCTGCCTTGATGTCTGCAATGTACGAGGAAAACAAGGATGAAGATGGCTTTCTTTACATGACTTACAGTGGAGAGAACACCTTTGGATCCCTGTGAGAGCCTTAATACCAATTGATGTAAATAAGACTTGGAAGTAGTAAATTCTCAGTATTCTCTCTCAAGTCAATGCCTTATCTGCTTGTCCATTGTTATTAAATTTGGTCCCAATTTGGATTAATTTCCCAAATTGGTTTGAAACTATTGTGGTATCTTTTCCATGGAATTCGAATCTAAGAAATCCCTCATTCACTAGTTTAAAGTTTCAGCCATTGATGTTCTTCCTCTCAAAGTATTCTTTGTTATGAGGGCAAAAAAAAAAAAAAGAAAAAAAGGAAGCTGCACACTGCAATCCCACAGCATTTCCAATATTCTTGGTCTGGGATTGAAAGCATCAACCTTTGCTCTCTCTGAATCAAGAGAAGTTAATGCAGGCAAATTATATCCATCTACAACTAGTAGAGTGCTGATCAATTTGATGGGTGTGCTCTCTTCGATTTCTGCAGAGAAAGGTAAATGGCTTGCTTTTTACAGTAGAAGCCGAAAATCAAATTGAAATTAGAGTAGCTTGTGTATATGGCTGTCTCGGCCTGTGTGGTTACGAGCGCTTTTTCCGTGGCAAAGAGAGAGTAAACGTCGTAGAGGCCAACAAGGAACCAGATTGAGAGGCTGAAGAGTTAATGCCAAATAGGAAGTGTGAAAGAAGTTTCAAACAACATAAAGAAAGGGTCGCATGGCGGTGGGCCTCTTTGTTAACCTGATTGTTCACTTTGAAAAAGGACTTACCAACTCAAGAGCTGTAATTGCCATCCGAGGAGGCAAACTTTGCTTCATATCTTCCCATGTCGATTACACCTTTAATTATCATCCTAATCATGTCGCATCTTCTACTTATTTAAGTGGCCCAACATGTTTTTCATTGTCTTCATCCCTTAATTGTTGCTTTGGAGATTTGCCCATGCCGCCACCCCTTTGACCAGAGTTCGACCAGGACCAGCTCCACGACCAGCTTTCTGACCATCGGAGTTAAAGTTGAGAAGAAAATAAAGGTACATACCATGCTTGAGATCTTGAAAGAAAAACTTCACCAAATTGGGTGCTTCAGTGGCAGCACCCGAGAGAAAAGATAGTTTGAAACAAAAGCCAAAATGGACAATGGCTGTGTTTGTAAGGTAGTAATTTCAATATGTGCTTTTGTTCATCAGACAGCTTCCATCCATGGAAAGAAAGAAAGAAAGAAAGAAAGAAAGAAAGAATTTGGAGTCTTGGTCCACTTTTTCTTTTTCCTCTTTTCTTTCTGGGGTTTCAAAGCTTTCACTTGTAATAATGGTCGGCATGTTGGGGACTTGGTCCCTATCTCATCCAGACAATACCGGTCAATTTCGATATCAGTGCTTCCCAGAATCGTCCATATAATGGAAATTTATAAATCAATAAGAGATTTTGAATTCTCGTGCTTATAACTTCATCAAATGCTTTGGTATAAAGCAAAGTTACAGAGACAATAATAGACGTTTGCGCGTGTTCAGTAACCTAGGTTCCCCTTCTCTCGGTAAGGTGCTTCTGCAAGGCTCCTTAATTGAGCCAAGTCAGATCACCCTTGCTCTCCTACAGTAGCCTTTACATACACACGCACAAGTCTACAACTGCCTTAAATGGCTAATACAAAAGGTTTTCCATCGCGTCAAGCGCAAAGTGCATCATGAAATGCAATAAGTGCAGAGTCACTTTGTCATATAAAGCATAACAGAGAACAAGATAGCCGAGTATAATGCTACCATTCAGTGACTATTTGAGTATTCTTAGCGATAATCAATGTTCATGAAGATGTAATGTTTTTCACCTTCTCATATGTGAAATAAAATGTGCTTCAAACGTTTATTGAATTTATCTTAGACAATTATGTAACAGATCCCTCTAATAGAACTCATGGATGGTTCACTCCTAACAGATTTTTCCCAGATCAAGAAAAGAACCCTAGACTAACGTATCAGTAAATAGCAACTCACAAACAAAGAATAATGAGATGGCTGTAACATTCACTTCATTCATAAAACAAAACACTAATAACCTTGACATGAAAAAAAAAATTAGAAGGTAATTTATAAAAAGATGGATTCCTCTTTTCAATACTTTACAATTTTAAGTTAAATATCAATATTTTTCTATAAAATCTTACCTAGTATCATGACTTAGATTCTAACTTAGCACCCTCAAGGATATGAGTAAAAAATTCACATAGTAAAAATGGCATCAAAGTGTAGTGTAGGTTGGATCATTGTGATAAGAGACATGTCAAATGAACAATATAAAAGTTGTCTTACATTGCTAAAGAATTCATTGAGAATTTAAGTTCAATATTTTGTCATTTTATTTATAGATAAGATTACAATGAGAGTTGTTACCTCACTACTTGAGGTAAGGAACTATGTTAAGTCACACACATAAAAATAAATAAAACAATAAAAAGAATTTTAAAGAGTAAATTATAAAAAGATAAGTTCTTTCACTTAATGTTTGAGGATTTTAAGTTGAATATTAGTCATCCTCTATAAAATTTAATAAACGCATTAGCAATAATTCAAACACTTACAATTGATATGAAAATAAATGCAAACAAATTCTCCTACTTATAGCAGGAAAAAGTTCAAACTAGATTTCTGACCACTCAAAGGCTCAACAAACTAAATTGAACTACAGACCTGACCTTCTTCGTCATTAAACTGCAACATTATAGGTCGTAAAAATTTGTGGAGCTCGACAGCAATGAGAGGATGAAAATCTAAGGGTTTGCAAAGTTCAAAGGGTCTATTGCTTTGATATCATGCCATTAGACTAAGGGTAAGGAAGAAAGGCTGGTTGGGAGAAAAGCCCAAAATTGAAACAAAGCCAATCCAACAAGAGACTGAGAGAATTTTATAAACTAGTTTTGGTTTTATAGTGTAAAAGTGATCCCAATGTGTGTGGGGGAAAGGGAGAAATAACAAAGGAAAGAAAACCTGCAACGCTTTTTCCTTTGTAATATTCCCATCAATGAGATATTGAGAAGATTTTCTCGATACTTCCCATATCAAATTCGTATATCCATCACTCTGAAATAGAATATATAGCGTTTGTAGTTGCTCTCTCTCCATCAAATGAGCTAAATACCGGCAAATTTTATCCACCAACAGTTTGGTAGAGTGCTGCTCGATTTGATGGATGGCCCTGTTCTATTTCCAAAGAGAAAGCAAGAGTAAATGGGCGTGCTTTTTACAGTAGAAGACCAAAATTAAATCAAATTCAGAGTAGCTTGTGGACAAGGCTGGCTGCCTCAACCATCATGTCTCTTGATCAAACTCAACAGTGGTTACAAACTTCCCTCTGATTTTGTTTTCTAATACAAAGGGATCTGTTCATTTAGAAGTGCTTTTTCTCTGGCATTGATTCTTGACCCATTTGAAGCTAGCTGAAGCCCCGCTCTTGATCTTTTGCGCTCCCACCATTGCAGTTGCTTTGGCTCTCCCAAATCCGGCTTTTCCACTGTTTTTCTTGTTGCTTTGTTCCTTTTTGGTATTCGAGCTTCCATCTTCCTCCATGGCGCCGATCCCTCCAACACCCCATTGATCTGCCCAGCTTGGTCCTTCTGCAGCCATATGGTCTTTTGTGTTTCTACCGCAACCTAATATCTCAAACGAAAACCATCAACCAGTTGAAAAATGCATGAACACCAACGCGACAGGCCTACCAACTAATAAAATTCACAAACTGAAGGAGAAATCAGAGATGTGCTACTTATAAGCCCGGCTTATTTCAACGACTCCTTTAGGAGTACTCTCGAAGTTTTCAAGAAAGATAAAGCAAAGCAGCCACTACCTTTTCCTAGCAATCAACCAGACTGGTTTCACGTTTCCACCCGACATGATTTTCCATGGTAAATACCAAAATAAAAAGCAGATGAAGCAATCATATCCAGGTGACACAAAAGGAAAAAAAAAAAAAAAAAAAAAACAACGACAACAAACATGAAAGCATTTTCAGGTGAATCATTACGTCCTCGTAGAATCAAAGAAGAAGATCTAACCAAGGGGGAGGTTTGGTTGGGGGATGAACACACAGAGTGAGAGAGAGAGAGTACCTCGTAAGGGCGAACAAAGGAACCAGATTGAGATGCTTAAGAGTTAATGGCAAATAGGAAGTGTTGAAAGGAGTTTTAAAGAAGATAAACAAGTGGTCAGATGTCGGTGGATTTGCCTTTCAACCCCGTCGTTCACTTTAAAAAAGGGACTAGCCAACTCAGGACTTGCAGTTTCCGTCTGGCGAAGCAAACTTGGTTCCATATTTTTCCTTATTTATTACTTCTTTAATTATCATCCTAATCATATCGCAACTTCTACTTATTAAACTGACCCACCATGCTTTTCATCCTCATCAACCCTGAATTATTATTGCTTTTGGGTTTACCTATCCCACCACCCATTTTGACCCCAGTTCCACTAGGGTCAGGTTGATCACCACCTCTTTTGCTTGTCTACCTGACCATGCTAAACATATCCGGGTTGAATTCTTACAACAAAACAAATCTCGTGCCCCACATGCGGATATGAGGGAGCACGTCACTTCCCTCTGCCTTACAAATCATTTCATATTAAGACACTAATAATAAGTAATAAAAATAACTTGACTTTTTTCCTTAAAACAAGTAAGTTCAAGATGGGCTATAATTTCCGCCCATGGAAAGAAAGATACCACCAGATCCACTTCTTCATTTTATTTTCGTTGTTCTTTCTGTGGTTTCAATGGTTTCGGTTGTGAATATGGTTGGCATGTCGGGTATTCGGTCTCTGTAGGGCAGCGTGACAGCAACATCCATAAAAGATAATCATCGAACCTAAATAAGTTTGTATGGTAGAAACTATTCCTTCCATTATTCTCTTTTTCTTTCTGTGTAATGAATGTCAACAACCATTACTGTTTATTATAAAACTGGACGAATTTTAGAAAAGTGCTGCTTAGGCAGAAAGGACCCATCACAGACACCACCTCTTCATAATCCCATATAAAAACACCTAAAAGGGGTCTTCATTTAATTTAATCATTAAAAAATATAGTTGAAAAAAATAAATAATGAAAACAACGGGCTCTTTATTTAATTGTGGGGAATAAACCCCATTTCATTTTTCTTAGTAATTGGCAACAAATCCAAATCATTGGAGTGCAGGGATTTTATCCTTTAGATAATACCTGTCACACGAAAGAAGATAAGGGAGTTTTAAGTTTTTTAATACGGAAGATAGTTATGGAACAACCAAAAATAGAAATATGGACTATAGCTAGGTCACAAGGAGACAGGAGACAGACCCAAGATATAGATCTAATCTCACAACGTTTTGACCTTCATTATATTTTTTAAACCCATCCGTAATGTCTCATTCTACTACTCATTATAACGACAAGCTTTTGCGGCGGAAACTGTAGCCTCAACAAGTCAAGTACTATCCGTTTCACCTATCGTAGACAAGATGCTTCCAAATTGAGAGAAAACAGCAGCAGATCATTACCTAATTACTTCAGATGAAAATTAAGTATTTAACTCAGAACAAAATTGGGAGCAACGATTTTGGCAAACCAAGCGGTGTACCTTTCCTGGTTCAGAAAGTGTTGCCGAATCTTTGTATAAGCAAAGCACAAGTCGCCTATTCGTTAAATCAAATGGTATATCTACAAACACACGCAATGCAACAAACAGCCACCCCTTTTTCCTCGTTTCTTTGTTATCCTTTCCTTCTTTCCCGGACACAGATGTTTACTTGGACTTCCTCGTAGACTTAGATTTCTTCATCTTACGTGACTTGTCATCGACACTAGTCCACGTATACCCACTAGGAATAGTGAAAGGATCCGTCTCTTGTGCCCCCGCACAACGCTGCTGCTGTTGCTGTTGTTGCTGTTGCTGTGGTTGCTTGCTCGACGACACGGACTGGCTATTGCTCCGCCTCAACCACGTCGAAGATAACGACGACGATGAGGTCGACGAAGACGACGGTAATGATGTGTAATGGCTGTCCGATTGGTGCTCCTCCTCACCTCCTCGTCCTCCATGGAATAAGTGCCTGGGACTGGAGAAGGGAGTGTAGAATTGCTCCGTGGGTTGGAGCTCAACGAACTTTGTGAATGTTATCACCACCCTAACTGTAGGAACCACCGGAATCGCCACCTGTCCAACCAAACAAAAACAAGCAGACAAGCACGTACCGTCCGATTAATCAGTCATCTTTGTCAAACGAAAGCTAAAGCTAAACATAATCAAGTCTAGCATCTTAGACTCAAAAAGTGGTTTAACCGCTAACGGGGGTCCTAGCGTGGGAATTCGATCATGGGCCCACCTACTTCTTTCCGACCTATCAGTGATTCCGCCGCGTCACTGTCAAAGTGGGGGGTTTCCGATGACGTGGCGTAAGCGTTTGGTCTAACTGTTTTCTTTTGAGTATCTAACATGGTTGAAGTAAAAACAGGAATAGAACCTTGGTTGATACTATGGGTCCCCCGAGCCATCACCGTCGGATCAAATTCAAACTAGTATCTAAAAGTTCCACGTCCCCACTAAAAGCTTCTCTAGGCGACACCATTGCTTGCTGGCCATCAAAAGAACCGAAAACAAAGCAAAGACAACAGGGCCCACGTAGAGATACACCCCTATGTGGACCCCGGAATTACAATTTCCCCGGAACGCCCTTACCTTAACCGGGAATGTGCCCGGAGGAAACTTGGTGGTCAGCAACTCCCTCATCCTCCGTACCGCCTTCACTTTGTTCGCCAAAATGTCAAGTAGCGGCAAGAGCTCCTCTGTCTTCAATGGAAACTGTTCCGTTAGCCAAACCGACGGCCGTAAGCTGCGTACGTACTCTTTTTCTTTTGTCTGTGGAGTGGATACAGCCGCGCGCCTGGGCAATGCCGCTGCTGATGGAGGCACGTCCACACTTTTCCTAGGCAGTGCTACCCACTCTCTCTCCTCCCTAACGAAGCTACTGTGCCTCCGCCGGTCTGAGGAGATACCGAAACTTGGATTCTCAGCAACCAAAAAACCGTCATCGTCTTCGTCGAGCTCTAAAGGGAGGACCTGCTCGCTTCCCGCAACGTCACTGTCACCACCGGCTACTTTGCGTGACCGGAAGCTGAAGGTAACATTGTGAACCTCGTAGACCTTGGCTTTCCATTCTCCTACGCTCTCGGTCTTCTCCTGGCGCCTCCAGTTGGTTCTTCCAACTAGTACCGCGTTTGTCACGTCCATGCCGGGACGGTACACGCTCGTCTGGGAGCAGAACCCAGCAATGTCGGAATCACTCATCGGTGCCCCGGCGTTCTCGAAGGCGTCGAAGATCTTGCGATCGTCCCGGTTGAGGACTAAGAGAGACCCGGGAGGAATGTCGTGGCTGTGATCACCGTCGCCGAGGAAGATGAAGCTCTGATCAGCACGCTGAATCTTGAGACCATCGAAGCCCGCTAGAGACGTGTCGGCACGTAGGTTGCCGTCGCGCTTCCAGATCTTGTACGTGTCAGAGGGAGCGATTTTTCCAACGAAAGGAATGACGGAGCTCTCGAAGTGGAAGGAGATCTCCATGTAGAAGTCTCGCATCCGCCGCAGCACGGCGATAACACGCGGCAGTCTCCGGCGCCACTTGTTCCAAGCGGAGCGGTGGTGCTGACGGAGGAGGATGAGCGCAATGTCGGAGCACCGGCGAACGAGAGCCTCCTGTAGTGGATTCCAGCCGGCAGAATTCTGAAGCGAGACGTCAGCTCCCGCGAGAGCAAGTGCGCGGGCGGCTACAGCGTCATTAAGACGCACAGCGAGGTGAAGCGGGGTCTCCCGGTAAGGCACGTCGCGGCGATCAAGGACTGCAGAGATCTGGTCGCTGAGACGCTCCTGCGCAAGCGAGTCGGACTCAGTCTGTATCCTGTCAGGATCAGCAAGTTTGGGCAGTGTGGAGACGAGGCGAGAGAGGGTAGTGTGATCCCCGACGGCAACGGCGTAGTGAACGGGGCTGTGCGTGTAGTCCTCAGGCTTGATGGCCGGAAGCGACGTGGAGGCGGTGGTGGAGGACCTAGCCATCGGGATCGGGAGCGAAGCAAAAACAACCGAACCTTGCTTTGCCCAGGGAGGAATGAGTGAGTGAAGCAGTCGTTGGTTTGGGTGGTTCCGGAGGAAAAGAATGTTAAGGAAGAGGGAAGGAGAGGGGCTGGATTGACATTTTGGGGGGCTCTTTATCGAGAAACGGACAGAGAATGGGCGCGACTTTTGGTATATCTAAGAACAGGACTGCTGCTGCGGATACTTCTTTTTTTTTTCTTTCTTTCTTTCTTTCTTTCTTTCCATGTCAGGAGAGTCGGGTACTTTAGCTTCCTTTGCTTTGTCTTTTTCATGTCTCCTTGTACTGCATATTTGCCTTGCTTTGTTTTTTTTTTTTTTTAAACAAAGATTTTTTGGTCTCGAAACAATACTGCGTCGTTTGGGATCCTCTCAGGGGGTGTTGGGGGAGCGTGATGGTGGATGATACGGAAGGGAAGTGATCAGAGTCTTGATCCGCGTGCGGTGCAGCTGAGGACAGGCAACCCTGTCTGTGATAGGCCTGACCAAATCCACTCGGGATTCTCTGAAGGGGGTGTGCCCCACACTGTGCCCCACTTGCTTTGTCTGTGAAGCAACGACTGTGAACAGAATATATCCCGTTTGGTCTTCTGCTTCGCCGTTTGGGCCTTAGATCCAATGACAACTTTCAACCTCAAACGGCAGTGGCAATGTCGTTGAAATGAAACAGCAAAAATAGCCCAAACGACGCAGAGTGTTGGGGCTCACTGCAGAACAAGAGCCGTACAGAAACATTGCCAACAGTAAGCAGGTGGAAGAAAACGTTGTCATTACGTGAAACGACAAGGTTGGGCTAGGATGCTTGTGTTTTAAGTGTTTATAGAGCATATATCATAATTGTTGAAAATAGATATTCCCACATTAAAAGTGAAATAAAAAATTTATAATATTAACAATCTTTTACCCAATGTTTTAAGTTTTTGAAATAAACTTTACATTTTAATATAATATTAAAATAACAATAATCAAAGAAATAAAATACTTTCAACAATTATAATTTATAAGAACGGGCCTTGGTTCAGTGGTTAAAGACACTAAGTCAAACCCTGATCGGCGAGTTCACCCGATCATGGGTTCGAACTAAATTTATAAAACACACGTTCGTCCTAATCTACCGCAAGAAACAAAAGTTAAATCTGCGGAGCAGCAAAGCTCAGTCTGTGGACGACCCCAAACCTAAGAACAAGCCTAAGAGAAGCACCCCTCCGATTCCCGCATCCTACTTTCCGATCAGAGCAAGATTTTCCATGTTGTGAAACTCAACGTTCACAAGAAACCCATCCCCATTTGTTTCTACTAGGTATGTTGCCATATATTCTATCGGTAGGAGTTGTGATATTTGTTTGTTTGTTTGTCAATTTGTTCTTAAGGGGATGATGATATAATCCACCATAAATGATGTAATAAGATCTTCTAGAGATGCATCTTGTAAGTACCTTTTTTTTACCCTAAGGAGTCTTTGCTTGGGCCAGGAAACAAAAGAAAATATTCTTGAAGATAATAAACGAATGGATGAGAAAACACGTTGAATAAAATGTAAAGAATCCAAAAGGATGGAGATTTACAGTAATTAATCGATGTTCTGCTATCTAAAAAGCATCAGAGAAGAACTAAGAGCGGAGCCGATACGCTTCAGTCAATGCCACTTCGCATAGCAATTTTCTGGTACCCCAAACAGCTAAACCAGCTTTTGATCTGGATACCTGTACAACTATTTTCAATACACGAGAGGAAAGCGAAAAGTACATCTAAACTTCGAATTACATACCCCAAACGTAGCTATCCATATAACGTATATATGCAGCAAGTGTTGGTAATGATCAAAATAAAGTATTGCTTGTCATCTACGTATAAACTTTGAGGGATATGTTGGGTTGGTCTAGCTTATATTCGGGGACTTATTATTGAGTTCTATTAGGATAATGTGGCCCTAAGGTTTTAAAAAAATATATATAAGGTTTTTTCTTTAGAAGTGAGTGGCCGTCAAAAAAGAAAAGAGAGAGAGAAAAGAAAAAAGTAGAATTTTGCAGGAATTAGAAACCATGTGCAGTAGTTGATCAAACATTTAATCAAGGTCGATCTATTGTTTGATTGAGCTGAATTTTTGTCAGTAGGTTTGGGATTGTGTGTTCTTCATTGTGAACAGTTGGATCGCCATTTAGAGCTCTTTAAGTCAACAGATTGTGGTAAAAAATCTGAGTGATATTTCTCTAACTTTTTCTTGATTAAATTATTGTTTGCAACTTGATCTTCACTATTAATTGGTGATTCTATTATTGTTGAATCAGTAAATCTTAGTCTTGTTGCTATTGTTAAGGACTTGATTGGGTTGTAACCTAACAATTTATATAGTAGAGATTTGGGTGGACTCTGTGATTGATCCCGTGGTTTTTATCCTTTACATTGGAGGAGTTTTCCACGTAGAAATTCTTTTGTGTTGATTATAATTTACTTATTTTACTTGTGATTCAAATACATCATTGGTGTTTTAGTATATCCTCACAAGTTCAATCAAAGTGGAAAACTTTATACGTTGTTTTTCCCATCATAGTGGTATCAAGAGCTTAGGTTGTGGTTGTTTTATTTTTTGGATTTGATTGAATGATAGAACTAAGCACTAACAAGATGATTAGTTTGAATAGAAGAAACTATCATGTTTGGAAGGGTAAGATGAAAGATTTGCTTTATATGAAGCATTGACACTTATTGGTGTTTAATGAAACTAGACTAGACAACATGAGTAAGGTTGATGGACTCTTGAGCATAAAATTGTATGCGGATTCATTTGACAATTTATAAATGAGAATGTTTTGAATCACATTAGTAAAGAAACACATGCTCAGACTCTATGGAACAAGCTTGAATCCTTGTATGCTTGAAAGACTGGAAATAATAAGATGTATTTGATGAAACAACTTATTAACTTGAAATATAAAGATGGGCAATCCATATTTGACCATTTTAATGAGTTTCAGGAAATGCTAGATCAACTTTCAAGCATGAATATGAAGTTTGAAGATGAAGTACAAGGACTTTGGTTACTTGATACTTTACCAAAATCTTGGGAAACATTTCGTATGTCAGTGAATAACTCTACTCTCGATGGTATTGTCACTATGGATTTTGCTAAGACTAGTATTTTGAATGAAGAGATGAGAAGAAAGAGTCAGGGTTTTTTTTATCTCATTTTGAAGTTTTGGTTGTTGAAAACAGGGGGAGAAGTCATAGTAGAGGTCCGAGAGGTTATAACAAAAGACGAAGTAAGTCTAGATCGTGGCATAAAAATGTAGAGTGCCATCATTGTAACAAGATAGGTCATATCAAGAAAAATTACTTTTAGCTGAAAAATGAAAAGAAGAATGAAAAAGGTAGAAATGAGAAGAAGAAAGTTAATGAGAGCAATGAGAAGAAGGATAGTAATGATGATGATCGAGTTGTAACAGCTACTAATGAACTTGTTATTGTGTGCTATGATGATAATGTGAATTTTGCAAGTAATGAGACAAGTTGGGTAATTGATAGTGGTGCTTCTCTTCATATTACTTCGAAAAGGGAGTTCTTTACTTCTTATACTCTTGGAAACTTTGGTACATTGAAGATGGGTAATGATTGTTTGGGTAAAGTTACAGGTATGAGAGATGTATGCTTGGAGACTCATAATGGATCCAAGTTGGTTCTCAAGAATGTTAGACATGTATCAGAAAATTCTCTTGAATTTGATTTCTATTAGATAACTTGATGATAAGGTTTTTACAATATCTTCAATAATGGACAATGGAAACTTACTAAGGGTTCATTAGTTATGGCTAGAGGTAAGAAAGAGTCTTCTTTGTATTTGTTTCAGGCCAAGATTTTCAAGAACATTTGTAATGTAGTGGAAGATGAGAATGAAAGTACTTTATGACACAAAAGGTTAAGTCACATGAGTGAGAAGGGCATGAATGTGTTGGCAAAGAAGAACTTGTTATCTGGGATTAAGAGTGCAAAACTTGAGAAGTGTGCACATTGTTTAGCTAGAAAACAAAAAAAGAGTTTCATTTTATAGCCACCCTCCTTCAAGAAAATCAAATTTCTTAGAATTAGTACACTCAAATGTTTGTGGTCCAATTAACCCGAGAACGCTTGGTGGAGCATCCTACTTTGTGACATTTATTGATGACTATTCAAGAAAGGTTTGGCTTTATGTTTTGATGTCAAAAGATAAAGTGCTAGATGTGTTCAAGCAGTTTCAAGTTTCAGTAAAGCAACAAACTAGAAAGAAGTTGAAATGTATTCAATCAAACAATGATGGTGAGTACATTGGACCATTTGATGAGTATTGTAGGTAATATGTTATTTGACATCAGAAGACACCTCCAAAAATACCTCAGTTGAATGGTATAGCGAAAAGAATGAACAAGACATTGATTGAGAGAGTTAGATGCATGATTTTAAATGCTAACCTGCCAAAGACATTTTGGAGTGAGACATTACTTACAGCAGCTTATGTTATCAATTTATCTTCAACAGTTGCTTTAGATGGTGATGTGCCAAATAGAGTTTGGTTTGGCAAGGATGTTTCTTATAACTATCTAAGAGTATTTGGTTGTAAAACATTTGTTCATATTCAAAAGGATGAGAGGTCTAAGTTAGATGTCAAGACATGAGAATGTATATTTCTTGATTATGGTTCTAATAAATTTGGCTATAGGTGTTATGATATAGCTATGAAGAAAATTGTGAGGAGTCATGATGTTGTATTTTTTTAGAATCAAAATATGATAGATATTGGCCAGAGTGAGAAGAATGTGTCTCAAGGCTTTAAGATTGGTATTAATATTGATCTAATTCATTCAAATGATTTACAACGACAATTGCCAAAACAAGTTGAAAGTGATATTCAACATAATGTTCAGGATCAGGTTCAGAATAACCAACAAGGTGCAGATAATAGTAACACTCAGACAAATAATGTTGTTGATGTTCAACAGAATCTATCTTCAGTTCCACTATTGAGGAGGTCTACTAGAGATCGTCATCCATCCTCTAAATACTTTACTAAGGAGTATATATTATTGACTGATGCAGGTGAGCTTGAGAGCTTTGAAGAAGCAGCAAAGGACGTGGATAAGAAAAAATGGGTTGATGCAATGTAAGATGAGTTGAAATATTTACATAATAATCAAACATTTGAGTTAGTGACATTGCCTAAGGGCAAGAAAACTTTGAAGAATTGTTGGATTTATAGATTGAAGCATGATGAAAACTCTTCATAACCCCGATACAAAACCATACTGATTGTTAAAGGTTTCAGTCAGAAAAAAGGAATTGATTATGATGAGATTTTCTCACCTATTGTGAAAATGTCCTTAATTCAAGTGGTTTTGAGATTAGTTACCCGTCTTGATCTTAAAATTGAGCAAATAGATGTAAAGACTACTTTTTTTCATGGTGACCTAAATGAAGAAATTTATATGGAGCAACCAAAGGGTTTTGAAGAAAATGGTAAAGAGAATTATGTTTGTAAGCTAAATAAAAGTTTATATGGCTTAAAATAGGCACTGAGACAATGGTATAAAAAATTTAAGTCTTTTTTGGGAGAGCAAGCCTACAAGAAGACAAATTCTGATCATTGTGTATTTGTGCAAAAGTTTTCAGATGATGATTTTATCATTCTATTACTTTATGTAGATGACATGCTTATAGTTGGTAAAAATGTTGTAAGAATTAAAAAGTTGAAACAAGAGTTAAGTAAGTTATTCTCAATGAAAGACTTAGGCTTAGTGAAGTAAATTCTTGGTATGAAAGTTAGTTGTGATAGAAAAACCAAGAAATTATGGTTGTCTCAATATTAGTACATCAAGAAAGTGCTTCAAAGGTTTTGTATGCATAAAGCTAAAGTAGTGAGCACGCCTTTTGCTACACATTTTAAGTTTAGTAAGAAACAATGTCCTGCAGATCAGGATGATAGAAAAGATATGAAAATAGTTTCTTATACTTTGGCTGTTGGTTGTTTAATATATGCAATGATTTGTACAAGACCCAATATAGCTCATGCAATTAAAGTAGTTAGCAGATTCACTTTCCATCTTGGAAGAAAACATTGGAATGCAGTGAAGTGGATTTTAAGGTATCTTTGAGGCACTTCTAGTTTAAAACTTTCATTTGGAAGTGATAAGCCTATTCTTGTGAGATATATAGATTCTAACATGGTAAGAGATATTGATAATAGAAGATCTACTTCAGGCTACTCGATTAAGTTTTCAGGGAGAGTTATGGCATGACAATCAAGATTACAAAAATGTATTGCTCTATTTATAATGGAAGCAGAATTTATTACAGCAACGGAAGCATGTAAAAAGTTACTTTGGCTGAAAGAATTTACAAAAGAACTTGGTTTCGTGCAAAAAAAAGTATGTGTTATTTTGTAATAGTTAAAGTGCTATACGTCTTGCTAAGAATTATATTTTTCATCAAAGATCAAAGCACATTGATGTAAAGTATCATTGGATACGAGATATTATGGAAACCAAAGAGGTTGCACTTGAAAAAGTACATACTAAGGATAATGGTTCTGATATGATGACAAAGGCACTTTGGTGAGAAAAGTTTGAGTCTTGTTGGCATAAGGTCGGTTTAGATTTTGCTTGAGAAATGAACATATGGAATGTCCCTCATTTGAGCTGGAGGGGGAGAATTGTTAGGTTGGTCCAACCCATATTTGAGGACTTATTATTAGGTCCTATCAGGGTAATGTGAGCCTAAGGTTTAAAAAGAAAAATATAGGATTTTTCTTTAAAAGTGAGTGGCCGTCAAAAAAGAAAAGAGAGAGAGAAAAGAAAAGAGTAGAATTTCGCAAGAATTAGAGGCCCTGCGCAACAGTTGATCAAATGTTTGATCAAGGTCGATTCATGGTTTGATTGAGTTGAATTTTTGTCAGTAGGTTCGAGATTGGGTGTTCTTTATTGTGAATGGTTGGATCATCATTTGGAGCTCTTTAAGTCAGCAGATTGTGGTTGAAAATCTAAATGATATTTCTCTAACTTTTCTTGGTTAAGTTGTTGTTTGCAACTTGATCTTCACTATTAATTGGTGATTCTATTATTGTTGAATTAGTAAATCTTAGTCCTATTGCTATTGTTAAGAACTTGATTGGGTTGTAACCTAATGATTTATATAGTAGAGATTTGGGTGGTCTTCGTGATCAGTCCCTTGATTTTTATCCTTCACATTGGAGGAGTTTTCCACATAGAATTTCTTTTGTGTTGATTGTGATTTGCTTATTTTACTTGTGATTCGAATACATCGTTGGTGTTTTGGTATATCCTTACAGGTTTAATCAAATTGGGAAACTTTATATGTTATTTTTCCCATCAGGATACTCATTACACATTGGCCTTTTCGTGGTGTCATGCTTTGCAATATCAATAGAAAAGATGATGTGGTCTCACTAAAGGTATTCCGTGTCCATTTGGAAATTGAGAAAACAGAAATAGAAAATTTACGTAGAATTCAAAATTGATTTACTTTTCTTTATACAAGTCGATAAAAATTGTACAACTTTCTTTCTAAATTGTTTTAGGCTTTACAAGTTTGAAACCCGATCATTACTTCCTTTCATCTTTTTCCTAACTTTTCCTTCCTTCACACTAGGACTTCCATGACACATACCTTGTAGACTAGTATAGTAGAGAGAGTCAAGATTTCACATGAATTGTCCTCTAGCACACCAATCACATGTTTATATGTCATAAATGCTGATTTGACTGTACCTATGGTATAGTACCTAGTTGAGGCAGTCTTCAGGTGTCTACTAGGTGCCAATTGAGTGGGTTGTCCTCAGTGAACAGTTATGTTGGTTTGTACTGAGATAGATTCTTCATCTGAGGTGTAAAACATAGATTGTGGTTAGCAAACGTGGTATCCTTGATTGTCCTCTTTCTTGTATGCTCATTGGACTAGAATTGGTTAGTAGAACGTGTAACTACACTTAGTAACTAAGGTTGCATCTCATTGTATAGCCAATGGTAAAAAATGTTGCATCATTGGCTGACTTACGCATTTAGTTGTTGCATGGAAACCTTGAGCTGGCTGATCACCAACAAACTGCTAGTGAACTGCATGCATGCCTTGTGGAGAGGTTCATGGTGCAACATGAGGAGATGCTGCAGTAGAGATTGTAGTACTCTTTCGGATCCCTACTCTCCTCAGGGGGAGTATGGAGGTCTGGAGGAGAGTAGTGCTCTTCCTATCGCCTCTAGCGGGTGTTCTCGGAAGCGTAAGGGCCTTGAATATTTCACAAGAAGTTTATATGCAGTTTTTCATTAAGTAAGAATAATACTATTAGAGTGTTGTGTATAGTTTGTAGGTTTTCCTAATTTTATTCAGTTAGGATTTCCTTTATACTAATATCAAATAAAACACCATGAAAAAACCTAATTATGAGGTTGCATATGAGTTAAGTGAAACATAATGTGTGAGACTAAGAAAAAATAAAAATCTTCTGATATATATTGTAAACTCATCATCATAATAAAGAATTGCTCTTTAAGTCAGAGATATAGGGATTATCTTAAACCTTGTAATTTTTGTGTGTTTTTCTTGATTGATATTTTTGTTTGTAAAGTTCTAAGTGATTTCATGAACTTAAGTATTGCAAGTTTGTTTTTAATACAAAGCTTATATATATATTTTTTCTTTTTCCTCTCTTTGTTTTCTTCTTTTGCTTCCTCAATATTATAACATAGTATTAAAGCATGTTAAAAGTCTTTAGGGAGACCCCTAACTTAGTAGTGTTCTTTAAGCCAAATTATGACGAACAGTCCCACTAATTATAGGTTTAAGTTCATTTCCTCCTTCGTGCATAAAATAATAATAATAATAATTAGAGCATGTTAACAATAAGGAAAAAGATGATCCAAATGATTTTTCATTTGATCTCTTCATTCATTAGTTTTGTTTTTATCTTTTGTTACGAAAAATAATATTGGTTTATCCTAATATCTATATTTTAAAGGAAAGAAATTGTTACTTTATCTTGTTTCCAAACATAGAATCTATTCACCTATATTCTTCATTATATTTGAAAAGACTTTAATTTCCTTTCATCTTTTATCTTTCTATGAAAAAAGGTGTTGAATACGCCCTAACGTCGCGCGAGAGAGAATCAGCCTCCATTGAAACGCACAGTTACACTTAATGTTGGGGCCTGGGCTTCAAATGGCCTGGTTCGAAACTTTTAAAACAACCCAATAATTAGCCCATTAAATAATCAGCCCAACAAATGAGAATAAAAAGTTTACTCCCAAATAATAATACTTAGTCCTTTATAATAATTTTATAAAATAGATATTATAAAGAATAAGGCCTCGTATTAATTTTATTTCTGACACATTTTTCTAATATTATAACCTATTTTTAAATATTTTTTCATTTTTTTCATCAACAAAACAACTAAGGGATTAGCCTAAGGGCTTTTTACAAATTTCTTTTCTAGTTGTAGTAAGTTTTACGGTCCCTTTCCTTAACATAGGAGGTTTCACAATTTTCTTATTTAAATTATTATATTTATTTATATAATACAAAGCTCACGAAAATTCTTAATAAACAAGAATAGTATCATCAAAACGCCAGTATTTTTTTTTTTCTCTTCTCCTTCTGCTTCTTCTTTCTTGCCTCCTCAATATTTGGCAGTTACCGAAAGACCACACAGCAAAAAGAACATTAAAGCTGACCACCCATAATAGTTATAAAAAGAAGAAAAAAGGAGTTCTGTATGGAAAACAGCACTAAATCTGCTAGTGGCCATATGCTTAGCATGAAATATTGGCAAATTCAGTGAGGATTACATATGGGGAATTAAAGCTCATGTTTCTTTCCTTGTTTTTGTATTTACTGATTTTTTTATATCAAATAAACCAAAAAAAATTACAAGTAATTTATTTGAGATAAAATAATCTCTAAATAAGTAAAGCATATAGATATTTTTTCTATTTTCTCTTTGACTACACCGTTTTCCTTTACTTATAGAATTCTACACAAACAGATTCGAAAAAAATAAGCCAACTCACCCGTGGAATCTTGCTGAACAAGAAGTTAACTTCTTGACTCCGAAAGACTTGATCCTACTCAACTCCTAAAGATTAGGACACTAACTATTCCATGGATTATATGTACCCTCCTACATAGCTCTCATTATCCATACATTTGACATATACTTACTATAGTTCATATATAAGCTTTACAAAATCTCATAAATAACATCGAAATTTACAAATATTTACCTCCTTAATATCTTTTGGACAGGGCACAAGGTTAGGGAGTTGGTGTGGAAATATAGTTCAAGAACAACTAAATGTGTATCTTTCGATATGCTTTGTATATGTGAGAATATCTCATTCACTTAACAATTAGTTTTAAGTAGTTTTAAGTTTAAGTTTGGACACAATATTATATCATCTGTAGTTATCACTCATGGGTTAAAATAGTTGTAACTTTTTTCATACATAGGCAATAAGACATGTTGAAGATTGTAATTTCCTAAATTTGTCCAAACATTAGCATGCTATTTTTTTTCATATGTGAGTGTATCTCTCTTTTTTAATTATTTTAAGAAAGGGAATGCACATTTTTAACAATTTACTCATTACTTTTAGAACTTTTTTTTTCTTTTATCATCTAATATTCGCAATAGTAAGTATAATTATTAAAGTATGAGAGTTCATTCTAAAACTTTAAAATAATAGGTGAAAAAATTTGATTACTTATAAGATCAAAGGTTCATCCTCTCACTTTTAACGTAAGATAACACTTACCTTTAATAATGAGATTTTATGCTTTTAGCTTTTTCAAACACTAATTGTTCCTTTTTTAACAATCAACCTTAAAATGAGGAAGTTAAGTCTTATTATTAATATAGTATTAAAGTCAGTTTAAGAGATTTAAACTATTTTTGACAAATCTATATAAAGAAACTAGAATGAAAGGCCTAGGATTTGTAAGATATTGCATATGGACTTCAGCATGATCAGCTATAGCGACCTAGGGCTAAGTTTAGGGGATGAAAAGACAATGAAAGGTAAGAATAGAGTGGGGTGGCGGAGAAGAGATTGCTTTCAGCAGGTTTGCCCATTTGACAAGATCATGTGCATGGCGGCTGATATCTTCTGCGGGTCTTGGAGGTAGACCATAATTTGGTTTGCTGAAAAAGTGATGGATACTTTTGACAACAAATAAAGAATCCATACCAGACATTTTTGTGGGTAGGGAAAACGACTTCTGGCGAACCCTTTCCAAGATTTGGTGGTCTAATCTCAAAGAAAAAGCATTTCACGTTGTTTGAAGAACTGCTTTGACTTAACCTACAATCAATTCCCCATGAACAGTTTTGGTTATTCATGCAAGGATTTGTTCACCGCCGGCTTTGTAAGGTAACTAATTTAGTGTGCCTTCACCAAATTAGTTTGGTGCCTGCAAGTTCCTTCAAAGTCTTTACCAAACTTCCTAAACATTCAACTTTGAACAAAAACAGCCAATTCAATGAAAAAGAACAGTTCTTGGATTAAAACTTCCTAATTTTTCAAACTTTTACCTAGTCTACATCTAGTTGGTTAACGTAGGCCATTGTTCAATTGTCTTTGACATCCATACTGAATATTCGGTGTAGCATGGCTGAAAGCGGTGGTGTTTTCTGCAGGCTCCATCTGCTGCCATTGTCGGGTGGTTCAAACGTAGTTAATGGGTGATACAGATTCAGATGAACTGTCGACATTGCTTTTCCAACTCACTGCAAAAGCAGCGACTTCAATGGTACCATGCCCCACAATGGACAATGGTAAGAATATGAATGACACTGGAATGGAAATTTTCCACATAAGTAGAAGAAGAGATATCGTCATTTTCACGACATCACGAGCATGACATTTCTATATCACAAGATTTAGTTCTTTTTTCTGTGGTCGGGGAAACCAAGAAAGCGGCATCCTTACACAAAGGAATTACTCGAGGTTGAAAACTGCGGATTGATGATAGTCCAACTTAGCCAACTGATTTTGAATTTGGACAGAAAACCACTGCTAGAGCAAATTGAAACTAGTTTTTGACTTGAATATTCAATTTTAAAATTTAAATTTTAATAAATAGGGTATTCTTTTTTTTCTTTTTCTTTCTAAAAATCTATATAACGGGAAAAGACCATCATATATATATTTTTAGTTAATTTTGTAATAAATAAATTTTAAAAAAATTACATTGGAAAGTTCTTCCTTAAAATGGAGGAGAGGGATCCTCGTAATTTTAAGGAGATGAGGCAAATAGCATCAAAGTACAGGGAAAGAGGAATGAATGCGTCAGCGATGGAGTGGCATGGGCCTGCGAAGACCATTCTCGTCGACAAATTCTCTTTGCCAGTCGAGAAACAAACGCGTGGCTGAAACATTTTGCTTACCTACCTCCCTCGCTCTTCCTCTTTCTTTCGCCAAAAGTCTTTTGCTTTTCAATCCTCCTTCGAACTTCCTGTCTTTATCTTTCTCTCCCAAGGTTTCTACGCCAAAAAGTTCCATATCACCCAAGCGCAGGCCGAAGTACAGGCTGACTAACTACATTTTTGTGGGGTCCAATCATGCCCCACTACCTTTCTCGTCTACCTCCTCGGCAATGCAGTACTGGGTTTCACCAAAACTCACCAACAACCTCCTCCTCACCAACCACAACCTTTTACATTTCTCTTCGTCTTTCTGTTCTGGGTTCCTAGATTGCCTTTCTCGTCAATGGCGCTAAAGGCTGCTACCAACTGGGTTTGTCCCAGAACTTCTCGTTCTGATCTAGGGTCCTTTGATTTGAGGTCTAGGAATTCTCCACCCGCTTTTAGATTGAGGTACGATTTGGACAAGTTTCGTAAATGGGAATGTTGTAGTTTGGGTGTTTTGGCTCAGCGAGCTACAACTCCTGTGGAGGATGAGAAGCCGCAGGTGTCCGGGGGTGATTCTTCCGGGCTCATTGAGCGGTCTCAGGGCAATGAGTCGAAGGGCTTTCACAAGGACTTGAATCTTCTTCCTAGTGAGTTAACGCAACCTCATGTCTCTTTTAGATTGCAAGCTCTTTCTATTTTGCTGTTTATGTTTGATTTTCGTTACAACCGTACTACAGAATACTTATTTCTTTCCAAATTATGCATTGCTAGGATTTTTATTTTAAAGTCATTTTTTCCTGTTCTTTCGAGTTGGAAGAACAGAGTTTGCGGAAATTAATATCTAATAGATCCTCATTGGTAATTGGACACTGTAGGCTGATGTAATGTGTTGCACTGTGATGCTTTTGGTTCGTTAGCTTCTGTCGTTAAGGAAATAGGTCGGTTGATATCACACTGATTGAGATGTTGAAATGAGGTTTGTCCTTACAGGTTGAGTTATATATCGTGTAGAAGCATATTTTGGGAAATTGTGAATGCCATACCAATCAGCCCAGTAAGAACATGGCCCTGTTCATGCATGCCACAACTTCTAGATTTTGAGTACGGTCATATTGTTTATGTTTTCTAATTAGGCCGTATATGATTGAGGCGACGACTGCTCACATGGAAGTAGTATGTGACTTCCTTGGTTTAAAATTTTAAGTTGTTTTGAGTTTTCATTATTGCTTAAGTTAAGGTTGATCCCTATATTTCTAAAGTTTGTACAATTTATTTGATCTAACTAAAATGTTGTTAGAATCTGTTGTTCTTTATGGTTATATGTGTAACTAGTTCCTTCATGATAGTGATCCTCACCACCAAATTCTTTTCTTTTTCTGTTTTTCAATGTAATCTCATGGGTTGAATAAATGAAATTGCAGAACCTTTGTCTGCAAGTGATCTGTCTTCTTCTCCAAGTGATGGTTCAAAAGCGCGGGTAGCCTTCCAGGTATAGTCTTTCGTCATGCCTTTCCAAAGTGCCCGGCATTCTTGTTATTCTCATATTGGTTGCCTTGCTAATACAGGGATTACCAGGAGCATATAGTGAGACTGCAGCATTAAAAGCATATCCCAAGTGTGAGACTGTCCCATGTGACGAGTTTGAAGAAGCATTTAAGGTTCAAATAATTACTATTTTATGCTATCTATTGGTGCTGGTTTTGTTATTTATTATTTGATTTATTTACCTCCTATTGTTACCTTGATATAGCTAAGTTCATTTCACAGGCTGTTGAGCTGTGGTTAGTGGATAAAGCAGTTCTTCCCATTGAGAATTCTGTTGGTGGGAGCATCCACCGTAATTATGACTTACTCCTTCGACATAGGCTGCATATTGTTGGGGAGGTGCAGATGTATGTTAACCATTGCCTTCTAGGGTTGCCTGGTGTAAGAAAAGAGGAGCTTAAAAGTATTCTGAGCCATCCCATGGTAAGTCATCTTGTTTCTTTTCATTCTTTGTAGTATCGCTCTCAAAAGGGGAACATATAGTGTTTTGCGTCCTGTTCTCTATAAATCACCTGGACGCCCATCATGTCCTGCCAAACTTTTTCAGCAACTCGTCCATGGCAATAGCTTTAGGATACTTCCCATTAAGGTAATCTTATCGGATACAAGACACTGAAAAAGTTTGGGTATTCAGTCATGTCATGTTTGGGCTTGTAGACACTCAAATATGGAATAATTGATTGTTTTAGATGGGGAAGCCGCATTTAGGATGGAAGACATGGGTCCCCAAAGTTTCTCATAGATGCTGTCTTGGGCAACATTTTCATTGCAGGCTCTTGCTCAATGTGACATACTGCTAAGCGAGTTAGGTGTTGTCAGAATTAATGCTGATGATACTGCTGGTGCTGCTCAGGTTATTGATGCAAGTTTGATGTTTTGTACATTGATTTTCTTACGTATTACATGGACAATGTAGATATAGAGATAATTAGAACATTTTGGACAGATGGTAGCAACAACTGGCACAAGGGATACTGGAGCCATTGCAAGTACTAGAGCTGCAGAAATATATGGGCTCGACATTCTTGCTGAAAAGATTCAGGTAAGATTTCCTTTTCACTTTGTATCAATCTGACATATCATGTTAATATCAGTGCTATGTCCTTGTCACAAGAAACTTCCACTTCTAAATAGCTTTCCCTTAATCGGTACTATAGACTTATAGTAAATCTACATTGTTTTCTGTACTATTGAAAATTAATGTTTGTGATGTCCTTTTCACCTTTATGGTTGGGGTTGCTTTACCTTAATCGGTACCATAATAAATCTACATTGTTTTCTGCACCATTGAAAATTAATGTTTGTGATGTCCTTTTCACCTTTGTAGTTGGGGTGCTAGAAAGTTAATTTGACTGGTATGTATGAAGAAACTCTGTGAACATTTTGATCCTGCTACAGCAACTGTCTAAACTTCTTTCTTGCTTGGAGGATTTACAATTGCATATTGCCATATATACATAAAAGTTTGAATTCTATTCTTTCAAGATGTGCCCCTCGCACTCATAAAGAATATGTACACAAAGAAAGATGCGTGCAATCTCAATTTTGTTTCCATGTTTTGGGTGATGAGAATTGCAATGCTTCTAACTGTATGGCAAAAAGACCATATTCAGAGGGCTTTTGAAAGTTGAAGTAAACAAAACTGCTGAGCTTTTGTTATTTCAATGCACATTAACTTCTTTGATCTGGAATGAAAGTCTATATTCAGAGAGCTTTTGAAAATTGAAACAAACACAAGTATAGCTGTATCTTCTATTCCTTGACAAGATGGAGCTGTTAGATCTTGGTAGTTGACTTGAAGTTTGACACCTTCTCTGTCCTCATACTGTTCATGCATTTTGGAAGGGTTGGTAGTACATATCGTGCTTGGTTCAATTTGATCTCCAAAACTCAAAAGGTTCCAATTTTGTTCCCGAAAGTAGACTTATAAGCAGTTTAATTATTTGATCCAAATTCATTATCAAACTTTCACTAGAATCCATAACATGCCCCATCTCACTTTTTGTCACATTATCAAATTTATTAACTCAGGTTTAAAGTTCAAGGAAGAAGTTTGTCAAAATCTGGGGACTAAGTTGGAAGAAAACATATATTTTTGGGACCAAAAATATAGTTTATCCAAAATCTTCCCCCTTTTTAGGAAGTTTCAATTTCAGACCAAGCAATGAAGATGTAGAATTTCTCAGCCCATCACATATTGATGTATGATCCATCAACTACTTGGCATCTAAGTTTGTTTAAGCTCTTATCTGGCTTGTCTCTTCCATTTTGTTTTCATGGAGAATGTTAACTGTCATGAACAGTGACGAATGTAACTTAACTAGAATGTTCTCGGCTTGTGCTTTTCAGGATGAGAAAGAAAATATTACACGTTTCTTAATACTTGCCAGAGAACCTATAATTCCAGGAACTGATCGGCCCTATAGGGTATGGATTTTTAATATGCATTGATATCCTTTCTATCAATAATAGACCAATGAAATATCTGTTAAATGTGTTCTAGACAAGCATTGTTTTTACCCTGGAAGAAGGTCCCGGAGTACTGTTCAAAGCTTTATCAGTGTTTGCACTGAGGGGCATTAATTTGACAAAGGTAAACCAACCTCAAGCGAGATCCATTTGTGTTACTTTTACAAATGTATCAATGGGATGTGATTGTTATCTCTTTTGGTTTGGAAAAATTTCAGATCGAGAGCCGTCCTCAGAAACAAAGACCTCTACGGGTTGTCGATGATTCTAACGAAGGGAGTGCCAAGTGAGTGATACTACCTCTTAAATTTTTAGGAGAATTAGGCCATGTAAGATAAGCAACAATAGCTGTGGAACAGAAGAAATAGAAAGTTTTAAGTGAAAAGAGAAAGGAAAGTCAGAATGGTAGTTGTGTCCTGAAATCGTCCATGCTGTAGTGGTCAATGTTTTGTGGTGGCAGGTACTTCGACTATTTGTTCTATATCGACTTTGAAGCTTCAATGGCGCAGCCTTCTGCTCAATATGCTTTAGGACATCTACAGGTCAGTCTATACATCTCATCATAAAACAGAAAATCATGCACTTAGAACGGAGAGATCTCTTATTTATTCTCTTTTTCTGACGCAGGAATTTGCAAAATTTATTCGTGTCCTTGGTAGCTATCCCATAGATACGGCTCAATAGAAGGCCTTTCCTGGAGGAAGTTCGACCTCCCACGTCGTACATAAGTCTCCCTTATCGTGCAGAAGTCAAATGCTACAAGAACCTTTTACCTTTCATTTTCCTTTCATGATTCTTTTCATCTCCAAATGGGGGTGGCTTCAAGACATCATGATTCCACGGCACAGCACATCAACCTGCAACTTGCATCCCGGAATATGCTTGCGCAGGCCATTTGTTTGTTTTTTTCTTTCTTTCCTTATTTGTTTTGTTTTCTAAATCTTGTGTTGAATACCAAGTTCGGGAAATTGATTCTTGTCTGACAGCATTTCCAAGGCATTTACCGTACACGCATACGAAACGAATGAGGTAACCTTGTTAATAAAATATGCAATAACAGCAGGAGACGCTAGTTTTCGTCTGTATGTTGCTTTTCACCTAACCCACAGCAATTCCAACCTTGGATAACCCGCCCCTCCACACCTACCAATCCCCTGGTTGACGAGTGGGGGGGGGGGGGGGGGGGGGGGTTGTCGCATCTGTCTCATGCTTTCGAAATCCAATGTTTTGAGGTTATTCAGGCCAGATAATTGCATATAAAACCTAGCAATACCATACGTTAAACATGGCACCAAATCCTACCAGTAGATGCAACACACATAAATACTACTCATTACTAGACATACAGTCACTCACAACCGTATTAAAACAAGCATGATGATACTAAGCACTGGCTTATTTCAAACAAAGCAATACAACTTAAGAGTGCTCACTCATCATAACATCCTTTACTCTGTAATCTTCACTCCAGCTCCTTCAGGAAATCTTGATTGTCAACCAGGACCTACAAGTTAGAAGCAAAAGAACTAGTAAATAACATGCAGCTACCAATGAACAAGCACGTCAGTGTGCAGACGAGTGCCACGTTCAATCAGGGTTGAGTTTATAATCTGTTATTAAATTTGATTAGATGTTAAACCCCAAAAGTCTCACTAATTTATATTGCTTGTAGCTGCTGAATTGTTGGGTTTGACCATTGATGAAAACTTCTAAATGCAAAAACTTGTTACAAATTCCACTTGGATTAAATTCAACGTTTAACCATAGATGCAGTTATGCAAACCTACCTATTTCAGGTCAATTTTAAGATTTATATCCACTAGAAAACAGTAGCATCGTATGCATAAATAATGTTGACTCTCACAACCCACTGGAAGACAATACGCGTTACGCAGTAGTGCTTTCAAGATCAGATTAGCTTAAAAGGTCAAAATTAGTACTACATAACACTTACAGTTTTCCAGCCATCTGGGTCTAGGAAAGAGGTAATCTTGGTGTTGAGTCCTGGAATTGGACCTGGTTGACGAGTAATCTTTCCTCCAACCTCTTGAATGACCAGGTTGACAACCTCAGCGCTTTTGTAAACATCATCAGTACCAATAGCAATCTGAAATGGACATCAGTAACTCACAAAGTTGGTAATGTTTTCCAACACGAGGAAAGTAAGGCAAGTAGGAAAAGGGAAAATGTATTCATTCAATAAACTGACCTGTGCATATGCATTTCCCTTGGTATACTCGGTCACACCATAATTATAAGTCAACTCCACAACAGTTGTTTCATGTTCTTCCGCATATCCAACCATGGCTACTGTGTACTGTTACATAGAAGCAAACACATATTAAGGACTCCATTCCTTTTGCGACCCAAAGGAGAGTAAAATGCTAAATTTGTTGTGTGAAATTATTTTAGAACAATACCTTCTGCTCAGGTCTATCAACCCTCTTCACTACTCTCATTCCCAAGGCCTACAAAAAAGGAAACTGAAAAGATCAGAATATGGATCATGGCACGGATTCACCATGCAATATTATCATAATATGAAGATATTCAAAGCCTTCAAGCTACATAAAGGTTCTGAGGCTTCATCCTGTAGGCTACTGTCTATGGTCTTCATACTCTTTTATGTAGAGTTTGAGTAATAACTTACATCATAATCAATCCAGCATATCACCACTAGATCTAATGCTACCATTAGTAGAAGGATACACAAGAAAACTTCAGACATGTGGCACATACTTATATACATGTAAGCCCTTCATAAATGACATGCATCCAAATTTTAAGATTGATTACCTTTTCATAAAACTTGATTGAGCGTTCCAAATCACCAACACGAAGCATTACTTGACAGAGTGGTTCGGGAGTTGGACCTCTTTGGATAAGCTCAAAAGTATAACCATCAGGATCCTTAACAAAGGCAATGACAGAATGTCCACCCTTAACAGGGCCAGGCTCCCTAGTGACATTGCCACCCTTAGCTCGGATGTCCTCAACCAATTTGTAAACCTAAAAGGTTTAAGGAATGTATAAATCAGTCTCAGTGCTAATCTACACATCAACAACACTAAATTGTACAATTAAACTTACATCTTGAGTTGCGATGGCAAAATGACCAAAACCAGTTCCAATGTCATACGATGTCACACCATAATCTGTAAAACAAATATTTAAAGAACTACTCAAGAGGACAAATCATCAAAATAAAAGGCATGATCATGCAACTATCCTCCTCAGCAACTTTGCTATTACTGATTAGCATTAATTCTGTGACACAAGATGCTTTTGGTTCTATTTTCACAAATTGTAATTATCCACCTCAGCAACTTCTCTTCCTTTTCACCCAATAAATGCAAGTAACGAATAATGAAAACCATCCATCAACATACAGGTACTAAAATATGAATAGGGGAACATAGGAAGAGGTAAACTAAGATCTGAAATTTTGCTCTCTTTAACATATCTAGACTATATCCTTGAAGTAGGAAAACAAATCCCAGAGCATCAATCTCAGCAGCAAAACATTCTTAACAATGAATAACCAAAAAATACCAAAACAGTGCAATGCTAGTATCTTCTCGTGATTCTTCACCTGATGGTTAAAAAGAGACCAACCAACAAACCGTTTTGAAGATCCAAATCATGACAATCAGATCATTAAGTGTAGGCAACTCACTGTATGTCAACTCCACAACAAAGTTAGTCTGTTCTGGGCCAAAGCCTAGGAAAGCGTTGGAGTATTTCTCCTCGGGGATGTCCCTCTTCCTAAGCAGCTTCATTCCCAGACACTCGGTATAAAACCTAAGATCCAAAATAGAAAGATAAGGAAATCAATAAAAACTCGAAGCTTCAAGAAAGTAACTCATCGAAAGCTTCAATAACAATGTCCTAGGAGGCATACTTGATGGTGCGGTCAAGATCACCAACACGATACACGACATGGAGGAGTCGACGCCTGTCCTTCTTAGGCCATTCTAGCAACTCCGCAGTGGGAGCAACGGGTGCAGCTTCAGCCATTACAAACACCAAACAGATGCAACCTTCTGTATTTCCAGATCATCAAGAAATGAATGAAATCCCGCAGACGTGTTTCTTAAAATGCACTTCAAGCTCCACAGTAGTAGAGTAAAAAGACAAGTTTATATTCATTCTTGCATCTAATTTTCCACTGACAACGATCGTATTTTCTGGCATCTTATTGAACATCAGAGAAACTCGCAGCCAATCAGAGTAAAACAAGCTAAGTTTATAAGTTTGATTACGATTTAAATCCAAAACTAAACCTCTGAGATGGACCCAACAATACACTAACTCCCACAAACTCCAACCAAACAACTTTTTCTTCATGAAATCGAAAATATAACAGAGATTAGAAATCAAAGGCCACATTTGAACACACAGAAGATGATCCTCCAACCCGACCTTGTTCATAGGTGTCTTCAAAGTGCGGCTAAATACAATGGCACGGTAAGCATTATTCGGAGAAAAAAATCGCAGTTAAACAAACAAGATACAAACAGAACCATAAACAAGCCAATCTACTTCCAGTTTAGGATACAAGTTGATCAATTTCAGAATTCACAGAAAAAGAACTTACAGAGAGTGAGGAGAAACACTGAAATGCCCTAGAGAGATCTCGCGAGCACCTCACCAGATTTTTATTATCCTCTCCGGCGAGCCATGTTACAGAAACAGTCAGTTACTGCATACCAAAATGACTGTCGAATAACATGTCAAACACGTGGAAAACGATGGCTCATCGAAGGGATGAACGAATGAGAGACGCCAGTCACCGAGAAATCCGTAACAGTTGTGGTGACACGCCTCCCCCGTTTGACATGCGGTTGGCGTGCTCTGTAAGTCAAGGCCCGTAACCGTCAGTGCATCCGGACTGTGGACGTGGCGTCCCTTCGACGCGCCGCGTCAGCTCGGTACTAAATCTACGTGATTCCACGTTTAGAGGGAGGTTATTATTGTCCGCCCGATTGTTGAAGGGAAAGTGAAAGGCAGATGCTTATGCACTTTAATCGTTGTGTCGTTTGTCGGAAAAAGTTGTGGTCGCAAAGGCTGCCACTTTAGACAATAGGATTAAATGCCACAGGTATAGCTTTCTTCTTTTCCTCTTTGCTGATGTGATTCCCAGATTATTATTGAAAATGGAGAAATTCGGACGATTTTTTAAAATAGAGAGACAAGAAAATGAACTCAAAAAATATTTGTCAGAAACAGGAACTGTTTGTATTTTCTTGATCATTAATTATGTTAGAAACAAATTTATTTATAAAACTAAGCTAATGGATTTACAAGGAAAGGAGAAATTTACGTTGAATCTCAAATGATGAGGCTTCCGTTGATATTGCAATCAGCTTTGCTGGAGATGGCTGTTTGAGGACCCATTGCGAAAATTTCTTGCCGTAAATCTCGGAGAAGGAAGGACAACCTCGTCCTCATGAACGGTCCCAGCTTGGAGAAAGAAAGGACACTCGGAACAAGTTGGAACAAGTTAACCATCCACAATTCCAATCGGATCCACAACAAACATCTGATTCCAACCACAAGAGGAGGCAGAAGACACTGACCTTGACGTAGGAAGGATAGAAATATCAGTTGAGTTCGGTCCGTGCAATGTCCATGTTGCAATATAATGTATTTAGGTTTTTTGTTGAAAATTTCTTGTAATAGTCCAAGTTCTAATTGGGTCAGCCCGTAGTTAGTTGGGCCTTTTCGTCTTTTGTTGTTAGGCTCGAGGCTCATGCAGGTTTGCCCTAATTGAGTATATTTTGTTCATGTTCATGTAATTAGGTTTCTAAGCAAGCAATCAAAGGAAATTTGGGTTCTACCAAATTGGTGGGTTCTTAGCCATTTTTTCCAATCTTAGATGGTATCAAAGCCAATCTGAGTTTCTGATTAATTTGGTATATTTATGTATTGTTTTTCTTCCTTTTTTTTTTTTGTATTCCTTGGTTCTTTTCTTGTTAGAACTTTGGTGATATTGCTTGCTTCGTGTTTGTTGAGAAAAGGATCTATGTCCTGATCCTATTTCTCAGTTAGTTTTGTCTCTTTATTCAAATTTCTAATTTATCTCTTAGAGTTCCATTTGGTTTTCTGGTTCTTTCTGTTTTTGGTATGTCATCTTTTGTTACTAGATCCATTCTATTCAAGTTTTCTTTATCAAAACTTGTTTAATACAGTGCATTTTGGTTAGTGTTTGGGCGATATTTTGAAGTTTGAAATTACCTTTTTGTCCTTTGGTTGCATACGTACCGTTTCATTTAGTTGTTGAGGTCATATTACATTTCTACCCCTGAACGATGCATTTTTTGCTTTCCCATACGCACCATTTCATTTAAGTTTGGTCTAATTACCTTCCTACCCTTTAAACGATGCATTTTGCTCCCTTGCATGCCTCGTTTCCTTTAAATTTTAGAAATTCCATCCTTGTCCCTAGACGTTGCATATTGTCTACACGCATTGTTTCACCTAAGCCCGGCATCCATATTTTGTTAGCCACTCCATCATATAGATGTCCATAATGCTTTCTTCCATAGTGACTTTCATGAGGAGGTATATATGTCTTTACCGCTAAGAATTTCACCTTTCACCATAGGCATGCCAAAAGTTTGCTAGCTTCTTAAGTCAGTCTATGGACTTAAGTAGGCTTTTCAACAATTCATTGCTGCTTTACTTGAGGTTGGTTTTAAGCAATCTTGGCATGATTATGCTCTTTTTACCCTTTAGCGTGGATCCATTGTTGTTGTTATTTTGTTTTATGTTGATGATATACTTCTTATTAGCAATAGTGAGGAGGTTATAGCTCAAGTTAAATTTCATCTTTGTTCTAGATTTCACATGAAGGATTTAGGCCAAGTAAAATTTTTTCTTGACACCGAGGTTGCATGGTTTAAGAGTGGTATTTGTTTCAATCAATGAAGTATGCCTTAGAGTTAATCTTTAAAGTAAGGTTGTTTGGCGATTAACCATGCAAGATTCCTATGTATTAGAAATTGAAGGGCCCAACTAAAACACAGAACTGTGCAATAGTGAGTTGCTAGTGGAAGCTTATAAGGCCAGGCTCTCCTGTCACCTTATCCAATGTGGGACTGGATATTTTAATCCTCCAACACTCCCCCACAGTCTCACGTTGGGCGCGGTGAAAGGTAGGACCAGTCTAGAAGGACCACACCAAGGTAGGCAGGACACATGGCCGGCTCTGATACCATATTAGAAATTGAAGGGCTCAACTAAAATACAGAACTGTGCAATAGTGGGTTGCTAGCGAAAGCTTATAAGGCCAGGCTCTCCTGTCGCCTTACCCAATGTGGGATTGGATATTTAAATCCTCCAACACTAGGGATTAGAATTTGAAGATCACTTCTTTGGAATATGATGCCAATGCACTTGCTCTTGTTGATTACCCTCCATTGGTAGATTTCACTCCATATCAAGGTTTTCTTGGGCACTTCAGTTACCTTACTCACACTCGCTTAGACATCAACTATCCTATCCAGATCCTCAGTCAATTCATGTGTTCTCCGAAAACTTCACATATAGACATGGCCTTGAAAGTTGTTAAATATTTGAAAAGCACCCAAGGATTATGTCTTTTTATGTCTTCTCAAAAAGACTTCCAATTGACTGGTTTTTATGATTATGATTGGGTGGTTTATCCTATATCTCGCCAATCTCTTACTAGTTTTTGCATCAAGTTAAGGAGTTCTTTAATTTCCTGATCCTTCTCCAAAGTAGAGTATAAAGTTATGGCCACCACTATTTGTTAAATTGTTTGGATGCATAGGCTTCTTGGTGACTTATAAGTCATTGTTCTACATCTTATTTCTTTGTACTATGACAATAGGACAACCATCCACATTGCGAGCAATCCCATTTTCCATTTATAACTAGTTTTTCAATTGTTTGTTAGCCACAATTATGTTTATCTTAATGTTTTGTAAGTTCCTAACTATTTTGCAAGTCACAATTATAATTTTTTGTTGTTTTAGATCTTTATAAATAGTGGCTATGAACTCATTTGTAATCAGAATATGATATGGGCATGTCCATTATTCCATCCAAGGCCTAAGCTAAGGAAAAGGCCCAAATCTTGTTGGTTCCTATATCAAAGAATTGGGGTCACAATATCCTTTATTGGTCCAAGCCTAAATAAGAAAAGCTTGACAGGTGTCTAAAGTAGTTGGTAGCATTTACAACTAGTTTTCCAATTGTTTGTTAGCCGTAATTATGTCTAAAGTAGTTGGCAACATTTATAGCTAGTTTCCTAACTATTTGCTAACTATAATTATGTCTATCCTATTATTTTGTAAGTTTTCAACTGTTTTGCAAGCCACATTTATAATTTTTTTTTCTTTAGATTTCTATAAATAGTGGCTATGAGCTCATTAGTAATTAAAACGTTTGGTAGATAAATGAAAATTTTTGTTCAAATTAGTCTTAGCTTTTTTTTTTTTAATCTCAAGCCTTTATTTTATGCACTTTTAAATTTTAGCCTTTATTTTCTTGCCATTTACATTTCTACTCCTTAAATTATAGCATTTACATTCAACAACTTTTTTTCCTTCTTGTTTGTTACGTTTTCTCCATTTTAAATTTACAAAAAAAAATTTCTTATATTGTTCCAATTTCTCATAAATTGTAGCTCATTTTATTGCTCATCACGAATTGCATCAATGCCTTTAACCTTTAACCCTTTGTGCTTATCTCCCATAAGCATATGCCCATTTCTTTTAAAGCTAGGTTAGTGTGTCCTTGGCCTCCTTATGCACAACCTATGCATGCTTCTCATGCCTTAGCCATCCTAGGGCCTTAGCACCCATAAGTGCACCCTTGTCATTGTTGAACATCATGTGTTTGTATGTTTTGATTGAGAAAAATTTTATTATGGTTGAATATATATATTTGAATATATGTTAAATATATATATGAAATGGTGTGCACATATTGAAAATCAAAGGAAGTAAAAGTTGTGTAAATTATAATATCAATTAATGATATTATAAAGTAGTTGGGTTCCTATATTTCATTATCAAACATCAAATATGAAGCCAATCTGATTTATAATATGCATATTTTAGTTAATAGCTAAATTCATATTATTGGTTATATTAAAGAAATTTGATACTTGGAATTGGTGTGCTTATAGGTACATTTGAAAAGCAAAGTTTTATGACATTGGAGTATACATCTTCATTGGACCGACCATATTTTTATATGGATACATGAAACATATAGATATATACATATGAATATATCAAGAGCCCATGAAGCTAAGGCCCGTGAAAGTGCAGCCTACGAAACCAAAACCTATGAGAAAAAAAAAAACCGAAGCCCATGAGAAGCGAGGTTGGAGCCCATGAAGATTGAAGCCCAACGCCTTCCACTTATGCAAAACGGCAGCGTCTTGAGTATATAAGAGCTTAAGCTCTTATGATTGAACCTATTTGAAGCCCTAGCTGCACACTCGACTAAAGCTACCTTCCTCCTCTTGATCTCTCTTGTGACGTTGACTCCAACGAGAAGAATGTTAAGGCGACTAAGTGTCAAAACGGCTATTTTGTTGAAAAATCACCATCTGCTGTTGTGTGACGTCGTGTTTATCAAATCTCAACGGAAGAAGTTCAAAAAGGTTGGAACCAAAACCCTAACATATTCAAGGTTTGAATATTTGCTATAAAAGGGAGCTTCGGATGAGTATTTTGGGCTTAATGAGATATATTCTTTCTAAATTGATCAAAAGAGATAAAAAGCCCTTATTGATTTGTTCTTGCTGCCGTGTTCTTCAATACTTGAAGGAAAAGGAAATCTTCAGTGATATTTCCTAAATTTTATCTTGTGAATATTATTTGATAGATTGATCTTTGTATGTATTAGATTATTTATAACATTATTTGCATATAAAGATCACTATAAATCCAAAACCCTAGATTTGTGAAATTGGGGATTTCAAGATTAAAGCTTGAATTAACTCTATATAAATTTGATTAGCTTTTTAATAAGCTTAAATCCTCACCCATATCATATGTTTGAGGAATGAGCTTGATGTATTAAGGTTTTTTTAAACTTAACTCTGTAACCATGAGTTGTATAACTTCTTTAAAGGAGTTGCAGGGTGAAGAAGAGGTGTTCTACTTGTTTGAAGTAAAGTAGACTTCAACTTGGTTTAAGTTAAAGGAGAAGAAGGTGAAAGTAAGTGAAAAGTGTCAAACTACCATGAAATTCTTGAGTGTGAATTTTCTAATCTGATTTATTTTCTTATGCTTTGATATTACTTTGATATTTAATCTTGTTGTGATTGCTAAGTAAGAAATCAAAAAGAAAAATTATTTAAATTAGCTAAGCTTCTAAATATCCAATTCAACCATCCTTCTTAGATAGCCATAAAACCTAACAATCATGCTTACATGCAACATGACCTTCAAGCATCCCTGCCTTTTGGCACACTATTGCTTTCATTGGTTAGACTCAATTATGACAATCAAGCTGGGTATAACACTATGCCTCTAACTTTAGTTAGTTGAAAGGATTAGTCCAAGATGGGGAGATTGAAAGGCTTAAACTACTCTTGACAAGAGAAGATGAAACATCATTATTTCCCATGTCTAGCCACTTGTTAGGCTAAATTTTCCCCATTTTGATTGCCCACTAGAGCTCCATCGAGATGTCAACAATAAACTTAAACTACCAAGAGTAACTTCACCCATTACAATACTGAGTAGGAATGCCATGATAAGAGAAATGTAAGTCCTCCTCCTACTTACATTCTCCATTCATAATTTTTTAGGTTTAATGGTATTAACCTAAGAAAATGGGCGATGAGAAGTAAATTTTTCTTTGAGTTTAGTCCCATGAATGAGTTAGAAAAGTTTTAATATGTTATAATTTTTGTAAAAGGTAAGGTGGAGCAATAGTTTATGGCATATTGGATGGAAAATGATCTAGTTGACTAGGAATTATTTCAAGAAGATTTGTATGGGACATGTTTTTTGGAAGAATGGGAAAGTTTAACCAGAAAATTTTCAAAGTTAAGGCAAACCTCTTTGATAAAATAATATATAGATAAGTGTGAATAATTAAGACTATAAATGAGTGCACAAAATCTTAGACTCATTAAAAACTATTTTGTGGATAATTTCTTATAAAAGTTAAAACAAGAAAGTATGATAAGGTGAGGATCTTTGAGCTTTCTAGGCTAAGACAAAATTTCAAACTCGTATTGTTGGAAGAGAGTTAGGTAAGAAGGTCAATCTTCATTAGGGACTATAGAGCTAGTTGCATGCTTTAAGGAAGTAGTGCCACCTTTTACCAATGGCCACATAGATTTCAATAGGGTATACATACACCTAGTAATGCTTCACTATTAGGGGTAGTAGTCAAGGGGTTTCATAAAATACTATAGGGTACGGAAAACAATTTTTTTTTTCTACCATTGTAATGAAAAATGGATCAAATGTCATCAATACAAGAAAAAAAACAAATATATTTGACAAGGAAATGAAGGTCCAAGAGAGTTAGAAGCAAGGTGAGGGCTTTCTAAGGTAAAAGACATTGTTATAGATCTAGTTTATGAGGTTCAAAAGGAGGCTACCATTTCCATTCATGCTATCATAAAAGGAATCTCATTAAATACTTTTCATATCACAACATCTTGTCAAGGGTTTAATTTTTAATATTTCGACTGACATTGGGATTTTTGGTGATAAATTATTTGAGTGAATGGTTTACAAGGAAAAATATTAGGTTAATGGTTCAGTTAAGCATTATAAAGCTTAACTTGTGACAAAGGACTTTACTTAAAGAGAAAGTATTGATTATCAAGAAGATGGTGATAGTTTGTTTTATTCTTACTATTATGGCAATCAACAAGTGAGCTCTTTATCAAATAGATGTACACAATGTCTTTTTGCATGGATATTTTCATAAGAAGTGTACATGTTACACTTGTGGGGATTTTCAATCAAGAAGAGTCTTTTTAATATATGTCGATTACTTAAATCTTTTTATGGATTTAAAACAAGTGTCATGCCATTGGTATGCAAATTTTTTTGAGGTTTTAGTTAGAGATAGTTTTATCCAATCTATGCAATATTACTTACTTTTTTATTTGAAGTTATAAGAATGTGATAGTTGCTTTATTGATCTACATAGATGATATTCTCATAATTAGGAATGATGAATAGATCTTTCATGAGATTAAGCATATCTCTACTCATAGTTTAAGATGAAAGACTTAGAAGCAACAAAGTATTTTTTGGCCATTAAAATTGCAAGATTAAAAGTAGGAAGTAGCCTAAATCAAAGAAAGTATGCTATGGAGTTAATAAAAAGTTTGGGGTTTTCTAATGTAAGACCATATGTCATGCTTATGGACCAAAATCTAAAACTCACCATTGTTGAGTATGACAAGTGTAGTCCTCCAACCCATGATGACCCTCCATTAGAAAACCTATCCAAATATCAATGGCTCATTGGAAGATTAATTTATCTTATTATTATAAGACTAGATATAAGTCATTATCTTTAAGTACTTGGTTGATTTATGTATGCTTCCCTACAATTATATTAGGAATATAGTTTAAAGATTTTAAAGTATTTGAACAGGTACATTGAATTTGAATTGCTCATGTTTTCTGAGAAGAAATTAAAGCTCTCCATTTTGTCATTTAAAGTAGGCAAATTGCCTAATGATGAACAAATCATTGATAGGTTGTTGCATAAAATTTGGGGATTTTTTAATTTCATGGTGATATGGGTGGTGATTCTACAATTCTTACTATGTTAGTTCCAAAAAGGATTTGTTCAGTTGTTATGTTAGCTCCAAAAAAAAGGAGGTTAGATTCCAAATTTGTTCAATTGTTCCAAATTTCTTCTATTGCTATGTTAGTTCTAGAATTATTATTGTGTTCTCATTTCTATCAAGCTTGTGCATTCTAGCTTTCTATAAACAAATATGACAATTTCATTTATGAGGAACCATTGAAATGATACGAAAAGTTTTTCCTCATTTTAGCTATCAAGTCTTTCTTTAAATTTTAAGTTTTAGTTTGTCTTTACCTTATTGAAATCTATCTTTCATGTATTTTTACAATTATCTTGTTACCAAATTGTTCTAATCTAAGCTTTCTCATTTTTCACCACAAATCACATTAATTGGTATCAAAGGTATAATACACCCTAGTATTGAATGATAGCAAAACTTAGAGCATAGACTAATTTGTTCATAGAAAGATGGAATGAGACAAGAGCTTCACTATAGAAACCTATAAAGGTAGTGCATAATTAGAAAATAAATTTGATAGAAACAAACTTAAATGTTTGGATTTGTTAGAGCTTGAGATGTTGCTGAACAAGGAGACAAATGTAGAAAGTTTGGAATTGTTAGAGTTCAAAGCATTGATAGAAAAAGTAGTTGAATAGATTATGATAGATGAATTGCAACATTTGTTGAAAAGTAGATTATGATAAATTATGATAGATTATGATAGATTATCATAATCTATTCAACATTTGTTTGGTTATTGTGCTCATTCCAACAAAAAGAAGGTTATTAGATTCCAAATTTGTTTAGTTGTTTTAGATTTGTTTGCTTGCTGTATTAGTTTTACAATTATTGTTATGTTGTCATTTGTATTAATCTTTTGTGTTCTAACTCTTTATAAATAAAGATGATGATTTTATCTATAAGCAACCATTTTGATAAGAAGAGTTTTATCTCATTTTAGCTTTCAAGCCCTTTGTTTTATTATTTTAAATTCAAGTCTTTAGCTTATGTCTTTATTTTCTTGCATTTAATACTTTCACAATCTATTTTTCCTACACCTTTAGATTTGTAAACCTTTATAATTATGTTGTTACTAGATTTTTTTAGTTCAAACTTACTTATTTCCCACCACAAGTCACTTCATATTGAAAACCAAAAAAATAACCATATGAAAGTCCTTCACATAAGTTGAATGTTGAAGAATGACAACAACTATATGATATCTAGGCACATAGAAATTGATTGTTATTTGTAGAAAAAGTAATAGAATGGTATCACCAAAACTCAATATATTAATACTAAGGAATAACTTATAAATTGGCTAACCAAAGCTTTGAACAAAAGTAACGTGATTTTCTATTGGGCAAGCTTAATGTATTTGATCTATAGAAATTACCAAAAAGAGAGTGTTAGAAATTAAGCCTTAATTTATTAATATTTTTTAGAAACAAATTATTTTGGGTATTGTTCTTTTTAGTCAATTATTTTGGATCTATTACATTTTATTTTTTCCTATCTATAGACCTAGTTGCTTTCACACACTTAAGCCTAATGGAGTGGCTTGCCTTCATATTTAGCACACAATCTAGTTCATTAGAGCTTTCTTTTTGCACATCCTGACAATTGCTTCAAAAGGTGGTTTCAATGGTAGTTTCCATAAGACCCATATTCAACAACAACTTCCCATTATCAAACAATTTGATGCCATTTATAGTAGTTTTTATTTCTACAAGTAGTACACGATTAATTGGCTTTTAATGTATAAATATAGTGTCGTGTTGAGCTATTTTGTTAGACAAATTTGCGTTTAGTAATTTACCTCCCCTTTGAAGATCTGTTTAAAGAGCTTTTTATCTATCCACTTGTTTTCTTTCTTAAAAATATTTTAGAAACAACACCTCATATGCATGAAGCTCACAATCTATATTGATGATGAAGGATATGTTAAAAATGATGTTATAAAAAAATTCTTATATTGTGTAAATCTTTGTGTAAAACTTCTCCTTATAAGGAAAAAATATCTAATGCTCGTAGATTGACTTTTTCATAAAAATGAAATTTTGAACATGATATTGAAGTTTAGGTTTATGAACTAGAAACTTAATAAATGAAGCTTGTAATCCAAAGTGGTTATCAATGTTATGCATGTCCTCAACATGAAACTTATAACTCACACTAGTTATAAGGAGATATGTTAAGAAAGATAACAAAAGTTTCAAATTGTTTAAATCATATTTGAAATCATTTTTGTTAAGATGGAAAAACGTCTTTTCTTGAGTTAATTTTTGGATAAGAATAAGCTTCTTATATAATATCAAAGTTCAAGTTCATGAAGTTGCAACCTTTGTACATAGAGCATAAAATCCAAAGTGGTTTATGAGGGAATATATATCTCAATACAAAGTTTTTCGCTTATTTTTGTTGCTATAGATAGACATGTTAAAAATGGTATGATAAAGAATGATACATTATCTAGATCTTGTCTAAGAATCATTTTTATTAAGAGAGAAGACTATATTCTTGCTTAAATTCTTTGATAAGAATAAACTATCTAACAAGTAATAACTTTTCATAATCTTAAAGGAGGATTAAGAAAATCGTTGGATGACAATCAAGGGAACAAATTGTAGAAAAAGAAGAGAAAGTGACTTGAGGAGAAGGATCATGTGAGAAAGTACCGTAGAAACTTAGCTAAATGATCTTCTTAAATGCTGGCATCCATAGTTTAATTTGGATAAAAAAATCTATTACACTGGACCCCAAGTCTAGTTACACATCTTCAAACATACGAGAATACGAACAAGTATTGTGATATCATTAAGAACATCTATTATATAAGAATGATGTTATGTGTATCAATTATTGTGTTAAAAAGATTTAAGCTCGAAAGCTGATTGAAAAATTTTATTTAAATATTATCACCAATTTGAGTCACCTAAACCTAAGTTTGCCATAATTCAGGATTGTTACAGCTCACCATACTCTATAGTTAACAGCGCATTGCATGATAACTCTTATTCTAACCCAACTAGAGGAGTTGTTCTTTTTCTTTTTCTTTTTTACGAGGGTCATCTTACTTGAAACATTAGGGTAGTTATAATATCATTTATTATATGTTTTAACTATGGTGCCAAAAGAATCAATACATTTTTTTTAAAAAAAATATCATCACTAACTCGATCTCTCATGAACTTAAGTTTGCGATAATGCAAGATAGAAACAGATGAACTCTTTGATGGTAATTGTCATGTTAAAATTTAATTTTACACCAGAAATTAATGCAGCTTTTCACTTGTAACTCAGTATCGCATTGCAACGGTTTATCGTATAATCTTCTATGCATCTGCTGCCCAACATCCTAATATTTTGTCGAGACATCAAAGTATCAAAACATTAAACCGAGCCTAAACAAAACTCCACAAAAGATAACAAGCAATCAAAGAGAAAGAAAACAGATTTATGTGGGTTTGGAATGATCTCATTTCCACGGTATCAATCAATCTTTCACTGTAATAGAAAGGCAAAACTCAACTTTCACTGTAATAGAAAGGAAAAACAGTGTTGAGTTATTATTATTTACAAATTATTCCTGAAAAAAACAAATATACTATTCTACCAGCCTTACCAGCGTTTTAAAATACACGCTATCCCCTGTGTTGCAAGTATGCCAATGGTGATGCTGCATTTCTAGGATCTGTAACTTTTTCTTTTTCTTCTTTATTTCCTTTTCTTTGTCTGTAGTTTTGTAATAAAGAACACGTCGGTCTTGCACTACATTTAAGTGGTTGGTTGACAAAAAAAAAGGAGGAAAAACATTTTATATTGAAGTCCCCAGACCTAATAGATTCTTGCATGCAGTCGCCATTGCAGGAATCCTTCAACCTGTAAAGAAAATCCAATCTAACCAAAAAGATTCCCAAAAATAAAACCCAGTATTCTATGACCAACTTGGTCACCTTCTTCATCACCCAAAGATTTCCCGTCACTTTCTGTCAAGGACCACAAGGCAATTGGCCTCAGGCATCCAATCATCTTATCTATGAGAAAGTGGTACGCAATGACGGCAAAAAATATGACCATGTGATATTTGACTCCCAGAAATCCACTTTCGGCGAAGGCGCTTCTTCTCACCACACAAACTGTGGACCAGCGCGTGTATGTGGAAGAGCAGCCAGGACATTGCGCGAATGGAAGGAAACTCGGCATCAAGAATATGCCAACGGGGAGCGTTACGGCCACGAGACTCGATGCGGCGTTGTCCGAGTGTCTTGGGACCTCCTGCAAATTCTACAAAAAAGATTTATATGTCGTTATCAAGATATTATAAGGTGTAAAAAAATTTGAATAATATGAACCATTTATATGCGTTGCTTTTCACGGCCCTTCTCTTATTTAAATCCTTTATTTATTTACGTTACGTTAGCAACAAAATAGGTAAAATTAATTTAAATGGTAGTAGTTAAACCGATCCTTCAATTTTCTTTATTTTCTTTATTTTCTTTATTTTCTTTATTTTCTTTATTTTCTTTATTTTCTTTTTGGGTATTTATGTAGTATTATTGGTAATATAGATGGGATCCAGCAGGACCGCAAATGGAAAGTATCCTGGCCTCCGGCTCAGAATATTCCACATTCGACCGGGAAAATACGGAGAAGCATCCGAGAAAATGGCCACGGCTCTTCCATTTGGACATGCGACGTGACGAAATGGCTGAGCGACGCGATAGAGTTTCAATCAATCAGAACAGGCCACGTGAGCAGAAGACAAGGGCTACGAGAGTACGGAATGCCGTCCAGGTTCATTGAACCTCAAGACCCGCACTGTTCTCAGGTTCCTTATTTAAGCCTTCGCCTCCGCGAGAGAGAGAGAGAGAGAAGAAGAAGACGACTCGGAGAACCAAGGGAAAAAGAAAAGGAGGAAGAGGTTCAAGAGAAGTTCTCAAATGGCGCTCGCTTTTACTTCTTCATCTTCCGCAGCAATATCTGGTTCTGGCTTTTCATTTGCCAGTTCTTCCTCTGAGCTGAAAGGTACTTCAATTTTCCTCTTCATCGCTTTTTCGTGGTTTTCGCACCCGTTCGATGCTGCTGGAGAAGTCATAAAGTAGCCGTAACGGCCTGGTTTTCTTGAATTTCGATTCCTCTATTTGGAAAATGAAATCAAATGCCGTCGTTTAATAGACAAAATGTCTCTCTTGTGAATTGTGTCTGACGCCGTGTGTTTGATTCGGTTTTCAGCTCCCCAGATATCATCATTTCGGCTATCGGATCGGGCTGCGAATTCCTCTCAACGACGGTGCTTGGTCAAGCCGGTCAACGCCGAGCCTAAGCGGGGCGATTCGACTGTACCTCAAGCCGCAGCTGTCGTTGGCCTTGGTGAGTTGGTGCACGAGCATCTTCTGTTGACTAATTGAGGATTATATGATGATAACGATCATTTACATGAATTCTGATCGGATTAAATTTTAATTTTGAGTTCTTGCAGAAGCGGCAGAAAAAGTGGAGGTTGTAGAGGACTATGGGCAATTGGCTAAGGAGCTTGAGAATGCTTCTCCTCTTGCAATCATGGATAAGGCACTTGAGAAGTTCGGCAACGACATTGCAATTGCATTCAGGTCGGCTAGCTCTTTGTTCAATTCGGTGTTAAGTCAATGGTTCATTATAAATCCCTTTATTACTATATGCAGTTGCGTGTCAATATATTGCTGGATGTCCTCAATTGTCCCAAAAAAATATACATTTCACAAGATATGAAAAATTTATGTTTCCCACTATCTTGAAAATTATCCCTTCGCAGTCAGGAATCTGTGGATGTATGAAAGTTTCTAAGTTATTAAGTGCTTCGGGCTTTGCCTGCTAAGTCTTACCATCTCCGAAGTGTGGCTCATTTATTTTAAATTCATTTAATTTCATTTGGTTATCCATTAGGGAGCACAATCTGAATCTTTTAGGTAAAGGGTAAAATTTTAATGACATGTTAAATTGAAACATATTGTTCCCTTCTTTCTACCTTAAATTCTTGTTGTTCTGGACAACGATGAAGCAGGTTTATGGTGAACTAGTCCTACGGCTATAATATCTACATATTAATTAGAGTCGTCGACTGAGCTTTGGCTTCAGATGGTTTGACTTCTGTTTAAGAATTTTAAGAAGTGACTCACACCACAACTTATTAGGTTACCTCTGGTGATAGATTTTCTTAAATCCTGCGTTGCTTGGGAAGATGCCTCCAATTTTCTAATCTATGATGAAGTAAAGTGGTCTTCAATTTTCCTTTGGGTTAAGAGAAGCTTGAGATTGATTTGCCGAGATGAACTTGTATGTGGCCTCTCAATTATTTGGTCCATTGAAATCCAGTTGTTGTATCCTATGTTAAAATCCTCAATGCTTCTTTACTTGAAGTCTCGCTAGGTCCATGCCTTCTTCTTTGTTACCTGGCTTTAGGTTTATACCTGTATAAACGAACCTCTGGATGGAATTTATGAATTGGATCTCTGAAAACTGTGAAGTGCTAAACATTAAGACAATCTGTTAAGTAACAAATGTGTATTTGTTCTGCAGTGGTGCGGAAGACATTGCTTTGATTGAGTATGCACGATTAACCGGTCGCCCATTTAGGGTCTTCAGTTTGGATACTGGGAGGCTAAACCCAGAAACTTATCAATTCTTTGACACAGTGGAGAAGCACTATGGAATCCGCATTGAGTACATGTTTCCTGATGCTGTTGAGGTTCAGGCATTAGTAAGAAGCAAGGGTTTGTTTTCATTTTATGAAGATGGGCACCAGGAATGCTGCCGAGTGAGGAAGGTGAGACCTCTTAGGAGGGCTCTGAAGGGGCTGCGTGCCTGGATTACTGGCCAAAGAAAAGATCAATCTCCCGGAACTAGGTCTGAGATTCCTGTTGTTCAAGTGGACCCAGTTTTTGAGGGATTGGATGGTGGGATTGGCAGCCTGGTGAAGTGGAATCCAGTGGCAAACGTTCAGGGTCTGGACATATGGAACTTCCTCCGTGCCATGAATGTACCTGTGAATTCATTGCACGCAAAAGGATACATCTCAATTGGTTGTGAGCCCTGTACAAGGCCGGTCCTTCCAGGGCAGCATGAGAGGGAAGGAAGGTGGTGGTGGGAGGATGCCAAGGCCAAGGAATGCGGCCTCCACAAGGGAAATATTAAGGATGCGAACGCAGCTCAACTTAATGTTAATGGAAATGGAGCAGCCCACGCAGATGGAACTGACACGGTTCCTGATATTTTCAACGCCCAGAATCTGGTTACATTGACCAGGTCTGGAATTGAGAATTTGGCTAGATTGGACAACAGAAAAGAACCATGGATTGTCGTGCTCTATGCGCCTTGGTGCCCCTTTTGCCAGGTACGTGATGTTAAAAGACTCTTTAGAATTCTGTTACTCGTGTCCTTTTACATTAAACCTAATGGATTATGCTTGAATTTTGAGCAGGCAATGGAAGCATCATACGTTGAGTTGGCCGAGAAGTTGGCAGGGAGCGGGGTGAAGGTGGGAAAGTTCAGAGCAGATGGGGAACAGAAAGAGTATGCCCAGCAAGAACTGCAACTAAAAAGCTTCCCCACAATACTTTTCTTCCCCAAGCACTCTTCTCAGCCAATAAAGTATCCGTCGGAGAAGAGGGATGTTGATTCCTTGATGGCTTTTGTGAACGCTCTTCGGTGACGCGAATTCAAAATAATTCAATTCATAGCAGTCTTAAATCCAAGACTGGAGTACGTTTTCACGCGAGACTACCTTTAGTAAACACAAAAAATCAATAGACGAAGAACGAAGGTGAAGCTGGAGTTTTGTCATAACATTGGTTTCATCTAAGCACAATTGGTACTTAGGTGTCCCAATTACATTTTGAGTGTAGGGTGTTTTATGTATTGTTGGTAGATTAGTGCCTTTGTTTTCATGTTATTCTACCTGTAAGAATTCATTGGAATGAAGGAATGTACCTTGTTTTGTAGAGGAGGCATTGTCGGGGGACTGGGAGTAGGGGGGAATAAACTTATGTAGTCCCTGTGGTTCGCAAGTTTGATGTTTATTGCCAATATTATTTTCATCTTTGGTTTTGTTAGAAGACAGTGGTCGCTTGAAAGGACCCCTTTAACCGAACAACCGAATTTCTGAGGAAGCCCTCAAAGATTGGGCTTGTCTTGCCAAGCAAATCATTTAGCATGATTAATTGGGAGCTGCAACCCTATTATTATAGGCTGCAATTTTCAGTTTCCCTTGAGTGCCATAGTTTCAGATTTCGACACCGATTTCAAGTCTGTATGGTACTATTTTCTCGCCTGCATTCTCCACTTCTTGGGGTCATATGCGAGGGCTTAACCTCCAACCACATTAGACTTTTGCCTTATTTACGAAACTCTCAGCCATGGTGTCCACTATGATGTTTAACCTAAGCCCAACTTGTCCTTCGAATGTTCTTTTCATAGCAGTTCAACTACAAAGACCACAACCTTGGCCCAGTCCGATGTCAGCTTGGCTTGGGATCCTTTCTTTGTGCTGAAGTTAGTCAGATGATCAACTGACGTAATTATCTTTATGGGGAAGTTTTTTACTTTGGAGTTGACAAGCTATGGATCCTATCTATATTTACTACAAAGTGAAACCTTTCAGTCTCACAAGATTCAGAGCTTTGTCAAATCTGTAAAACTTTATAACAGTGTTAGCAAAGAGAAGCAACCACTAAATGGTGGGTCAACCAAGTACTCTTCGTACTCAAGTTATGATGTATGCACAAGGAGAGACCTCACTTAGGATTCCAATTTTAAATTGCTGACAATATCAAGCCTTTTCTAAAAGCATATTTCCTTTTGTTTAATCAATCCAAACTGGCACTTATGTTCCCCCACCACAAAAAAAAAAAAAAAAAAGAGAGAAACAAAAGAAAAAAGAAAAGAAAAAGAAAGAGGTGATTATGGGTGTTCTTTTCAAATTTATTTGGTTTAAATTCTCCTCGACTTTGCAGTACTAGTGCAGCTGAGCAACCAGGTTGGGTGGTTGAACAGCATTACATGCCCCATTCTTTACACTAAACTTTTTGGAATGCTCTGCTCTCTGTAAAGGAAGACCTTATGCCTGGAGTACTGGATGTCTTCCCATCTCCTTTTATTTATTTATTTATTTATTTATTTATTTATTTGAACAGGGTCTATGACAGCAATCACCTAGTTACTTCCGTTCTGCCATTTCTATATTCAAAAAGACCTTGGGCAGTCCCTAAAGTCAACAATCTGGACACCGAAATTCTCCAATTGTCAAGTCCTCTCTTGGACTCTGCAATGTGTTCTCACTTTCTTATTTCAGAATTTAGGTTCCTCACATAATTGGTTCCTTTGAAATAGCAAATCTGACCTTTGCCATATTGTGACCCAGACATCATGTAATGTGGAACATAATTAATTGCTCAGGACCTTGAAGCTTTCCGGCGTTGGCTCTTATGGAAAAACAGTGAAAAAAAGCACTTTCATCTGGACAAAAAAAGAGGGGATCCTTCCGTCAAGATTACGTTGAACAAGGTTTGTCCAGATTCGACATTACGACCCAAACCATGCTTTTCCAATGTGTTGCCTAATTATTAGTCATAATCCGTGGTGTTTAGCACTAGCTAACACTTTCACTTTTGCATAATTACCCAGCAGTCCTGATGTGTTTGTCAGCGGAATCGGTACGGTTCTATGGCAGTGACTGTGTTAGCAACTCCAACCACACTTGGCTGTTCATGAATTAAAAAGAGGAAGTCCAAATCGTGTTGAGACTCGATGAAAGAACACCATAAAGGCAGCTGCAGTAACTTCCCTCTGGAAAAGCCAGGCTGTAACCCAAGAGCCACCTCAAAGCTCCAGAAACAGCCGTGTCTTTTTCTGCTTTTGTGGTCCTTTATGGACGATGAAATAGTGTATACTCTGAAAGCACTATCAAGAGCTCCAGAAATCTCCCAAACTCAAAAAGGCTAAGTGCATCTTAGTTTTGCAGTAAAAACTCAGACCGATGATTTCCGGAGTTTGGACTAAAAATTCCTGAAGAAATTATATGATATTTGAACTTTTTTGTCCCGGCGCCAGTGTCCTCTACTTCCACCGAAAAGAAAAGGCAGAAGAAAGAAGCTGTCGGCTCAAGATCCACGGGTTATTTTGGCGAATTGATTTGAAGAAAAAGAAGAATATTGAGCTAAAACCAGGGGTATCTTTTGGGAAACAAAAGTACCGTAGTTCGGAAAACCCAAAGCCACACGAGGTCATCTGTTCAGTGTCTTCTCTCTTCTCGGAGTGCAGATCTCCTGGGGGTCTGTCAGACCCGAATCTAACACACACCAAACTCCTCCCACCTCAACTAAACAGACCCACGAATAAAGAAATCCGAAAGGAAAGAAGGAAGCTTGGAAGATAATGCAAGGATCTGTAGCTGAACCAGAACGAGAGGGTGAGGAAGTAAAGCTCAAGGCCCTCTTCGGTAATGGCAACATCTAAGCTCCCTGTACTCACCATCCTGTCCATCTTCTTCACTGTGCTTTTTCCAATCTCGAAAGGTAAATGAAAAGAATAGACCCTCTTGAATTCCAGCAACCAGTTTTCATCTTGTCTTCAATTCTTGATGTTCTTTCTTGCGGGTAAATCTCCAGCAATCGTACCTCCAGGAGTCACCAAAATCAAACAGCAGCAGCTGAAAGTGCAAGAGGAAGACAGTCAACCTTTCGTGGGTGTGAACATTGGCAACGACGTCTCCAATTCATTATCAACCTCTGCTCTGGTATCTTTTCTCCAGGTCCAGAAGATAACCCACATCCGACTCTACGATGCAGACCCTGACCTCCTCAAAGCCCTGGCTCACTCCAAGATCCGGGTCATCATCAGCGTGCCCAACAACCAGCTTCTTGGCATTGGCTCCTCCAACACCACCGCGGCCTCCTGGATCGGCAGAAATGTCGTCGCTTTCTACCCCGAGACCCTTATCACAGCGATTAGTGTAGGCGACGAGGTCTTGACCACTGTGCCCTCCTCTGCTCCTCTTCTTCTCCCAGCCATTGAGTCCCTTTACAGCGCATTAGTGGCAGCAAACCTTCACGACAAGATCAAGATTTCGACTCCACACGCCGCATCAATAGTTCTTGATCCTTTCCCACCTTCTCAAGCCTTCTTTAACCAGAGCTTGAGCTCTGTTATCCTTCCTTTGCTTCAGTTCCTTTCCAGAACTGGCTCCCCTTTGATGATGAACCTTTATCCTTACTATGTCTTCATGCAGAACAAAGGTGTGGTTCCTTTAGATAATTCGTTGTTCAAGCCCCTGACACCCTCTAAGGAAATGGTTGATCCGAACACTTTGCTCCACTACACAAACGTCCTCGATGCTATGATCGACGCTGCCTATTTCTCGATGAAGAACCTAAATGTCACCGACGTTCCGGTCCTCGTAACCGAGACTGGTTGGCCTTCAAAGGGTGACTCCAAAGAGCCCTACGCCACGATCGACAATGCGGATACTTATAATTCGAACCTGATAAGCATGTTTTTGACCATAGTGGTACCCCTTTGCACCCGGAGATAACGTCCAGTGTGTACATATATGAGTTGTTCAACGAGGACTTGAGGTCACCGCCTGTCTCGGAAGCGAATTGGGGGTTGTTTTACGGGAATTCGACGCCGGTGTACTTGCTTCATGTTTCGGGAACTGGCTCATTTCTGGCGAACGATACGACGAACCGGACGTATTGTGTGGCCATGGATGGGGTAGACGCGAAGACGTTGCAGGCAGCGTTGGATTGGGCCTGTGGACCGGGGCGGGCAAATTGCTCAGAGATTCAGCCGGGAGAGAGTTGTTATCAGCCTAATAATGTGAAGAACCATGCCTCTTATGCGTTTGATAGCTATTACCAGAACCAAGGGAAGGCTGCTGGGTCCTGTGACTTCAAGGGTGTGGCCACGATCACCACCAATGACCCAAGTAAGCGTTTCATTATGTTCCGGATTTCAAAGAATTTCGCTGCTGAGATCCTCTCTTTGGACTTAACGTAATTTAGCTTCTAGTTCTTGCATCTTTAATTTGGAGTTAGCTGCTAAAGTTGGAAGCTTTGGCATTGAATGGGGACCCAATTTGGCTAGGCACTTGAGGAAGGAGGAGGAACATTGTTTCCTCTGCTTTTGGGGTTATTTGCTGCTAAACTGTCAGGTTGGGCTAGTTAGTTTACTAAAGGCCTAAAAAGCTTTGGTTTTGATTTCTTTCCTGGCTAATTCTACGCCTTAGATAACTAATACAAGCAACACAACTCACGAAGAATTCAGTGGGCACAGTTTATCTCTCTGATGACTTCAGAGACTGAGTGATGAGTGGCACCCACCTGGCAGAGGCTACATTGTCTCTACTGGAATTGGAATCTGGGGAAAGGCCCGATAATTGCATTTTCCCAGTTGGAAAGTGTGAGAAAGGATCCTCCTTTGGACACTGGTTCGTCGGTGAACCCCATATATAAGATGCCCATTTCTGTAAAAGACTCTAGGAACGTTGTCCTGCTTAAGAATGCCCTGCAATTGCTAGAGTTGGCCTAGACAAGATGGGTTCCACGTTGTTTGTAATTTTCTCCTGATTTAAATATCTCATATGATAAAATCTTTTGTTTTTTCCTGTCCGGGGAAATTTTATTTGCAGGTCACGGGAGCTGTATATATCCAGGAAGGTAAGAAAAGCTGGCTTTTTTATTCGTACTCATTGTTAATGCTGCAATTTACAGTGCAACTTGCAATTTTTAAGAGCATTATTTTATCAAACTTGCATTAACTTGTTCTAAGCGAAGCGTATTTAAATTCGTGTGCAGTAAGAAGGTAACTAATAAAACAAGACAGGTAGTGAACTCGACAGAAGCAAGTGTTGCAGCGGACAGGCTAATAAGTACATCCAACAAGGGATTACAGGTTTTAGGAGTTGTAGCATGCAATGTTCTGTTGTTCATTCCTTTTATGGTGCTATGCTGAGGTAGAAAATAGAACAATTTTTTTTCTCTTTCAAATGTGATATTAGTTTGTAATAATCTCTCCTATGATCTCGTGCTGTTGTTTCTTTTCTTTCCTATATGGGCCTTCTTTTTGTAGTTAGAATAATTGCGAAGATTAGGTTGGAAACTAATGATTGTGTTTTTCAAAAGGTCTTCTTTTTTGTTCTGCAAGAGAAAGTTTAACCAATTTCTCCAAAGAAAATCATTGTTCTCGATGCCAAAATGAAAAAAGAGGAAGAGAAAAAGGAAGAGTATGTGCAATCTACCTTGCTTTCTCCTTAAACAAGTTTGTTTGGAAATAATTCCGGACCGTCTTGTCCATCGGCATATTCCTTTTCACAAATGGCTAAAACTCTTTAAGATTACGAGACCTGTTGGACAGGAAGCATCTTGAAATGTCAGTTGCATGACTAGTTAATCTGGGCTTTTGCATCTTACTCAAACTCTATTAATTTAATGGTTTGTAACTTGTCGCCTACTGAATTGTGTCTCCTTCTTCCATGTAAGTATTTTTTGGGTTGATTTTCCAGTTGCTCTGTTTTTTACCTGAAGAGAAGCTTTTTATCTTTCAGATTATGTAAAAGCAACGTAAAGGTGTCAACAATGGAATATTGGTTATTTTTCTGTTTGACAAAACATACCCTACAGAAAATGATTTTTAAGTTAAAAAGTGTTGGTCCCCTCAGTCTGCTTAGTCCTCAGCCCAAGCATCAGTGCAAATTCTCGGTTCTGTTCTGTCTTTGTAATTACTATTGGCGGCAGTTAGCTGAGTCTGAACCAGAGGAATTGAGAGGTTCAAACAGCTAAAAGATGTACGGCAAACAGTGTTGATTCCTGCTGTTCCTCTTTGCTTTACCAGATGAATTTGGTCCCATTTCCAAGAATATTCTTCAACTTTCCACCATTCCTAGTGTTTCTGAAGCTGCGGAATAATTGCTCTTTGAGGATAGAGATAAGAGCAAAACTGGAAGATGAATGTCTTTATTGCTATGAAACTGATGAGGGAAGCTGCACTTTCTGTTGGGATTTTCAACCTTCTTTTCAACCAGAAAGAATCAATGTCCAACCAGAAAGAATCAACCTTTTTCCTCTTCGTTCAAATCTGCCAATTTTTGGGCTCCGATATAAATCAACCCACTCACTATCTACTGTATTCCAAATTGTCCAATACGCAAGGGTACTCTTGGTGTAGCCCATAGGCCCTGGTCGTCGACGCCTGCCCGGTTGGCAATTTATGAGGACCTGCTTACTACTATGACCTCAGGAATTCTTGATTTTTCCGATGACAAATCATGGTATGGGATATGAAGTTGATGGACATTGAAATGTTGATATCTTTATTTACATCTGCATCTGCCAACAAGACATTATTCAGGGGTTGTCAAGGATATTCCACATTTGTGCTGGCTTTTTTATTTGCTAGTGTAAAATTTTTCTGCTCAGCCAGCGCACATGGTTAAGGCATGGGGCAATATTAATAGTCCATAAAGGGAATGCAGGCAAAAATATTCAGAAGAAACCCCAAACGTTCCCCCACCGTAAATACGAGACAGTGCCTCCAACAAATCCAGTCTTCAGCTCCCATCGATCACCTCCACAAGCTGTTACGAGTGTAGGTCACAGTGTTCTTTGTTATCCATGCGAAGCGTATTGACGGCCTCTGTCCTATGTCTTCAACGTTACCTTTTAACTTTTTAAGGAAACGCAACTGTTAACAGCAATAATCTCCTGCCGTTTTTTCTTCTCTTGCAGATGTGATGATTCCCAAAATTAGGTGGATAAAATGGGTAGCACTGCTACGCATTACAAAGCGGGAAGCGGGCGTGGGAGAAGGAATGTATCTTTTCAAAAGCTTTGCTCTTGTTATTTTTAAGGTGAAAAATGGAACGAATGGCTCTTAAGAAATCATTCTTCCGAAATGAGAAGTGGAAGCCAATGGATAAAGGAAAAAGATGAAGAAGAGAGGAATAGTTCATGCAATCTATTGAGAATCAACCTGTTGAAATGAAATCAATAAAATTCAAGGGATCATGCACTTTAGTTAAGTGCATGTATTACACGCTCCAAACAACTAACCTATCCCATAAATGCAAATGCTTATCGTCCTTTGTTTGGAAACCAAGAAAACAAAAATAGAATGTCTCGTATGATTTGAATTAATTTGATTTTATCTCCTTATATGAGTCGGCAAAGGATTGGTAATCAAAAGCAACACTGCAACGAAGAAGCTATTCACTTGTATTTTTAGAGTTGTCTTTTGCAAATTTATCCATAAAGTCATGGTTCACAGTAGTTTTGGCATGGTAGAAAATATAATAATATCTTGTTATTTCTTTGTATGTATTTGATTATTTAAGTAAAGCTTAGATTATGTTTCTTTTCACTTGCCATAAGGGCATACTCTTCTTCACTATGGATACAACTCTATTAACCAAATGGTACCTATAAACAAATTGAGATAACTGATCATTTGAAACAATGATAGTTTGACTAGAAACATATGCACATGAAATTGAGTCTAGGCATGAGAAGCCTCCCAAACCCCACCTACATAAGTATAATAATCCTTATAGGTTACATGGTTGGGTAAGTGTTACATTGGTGGGTTAGAATCTTAAAGAAGTCATCCTTTTGTCAATGAGCTTGCTCATAGACAACTACCATTGAGATCTCTTTACAAAGAGTAAAGTTGCATGCAACTGTTTGTTGTTTATGAAAGAAGAAAACAAGAAACACACTCCTTGGTGCCTATCATAGGAGATTCCCACTTAAAGATGATACTTTTGATTTCCCTAACACCTATGAATGAGTTAAAATTCTTCTATTACAACCATTTTAATAGACGTCTTGGTTATTGCAGTTTCTCTTAGCTTTGCTAGTTAAGTTTGATCATATTAGAAAAAATATCCTTCAACTTTCAACTCCTCTTAGTGTTTCTAAAGCTTTGCATGAGTTGTTACTTGAGCAACATAGACAAACTTAGCCTCAAAATGTCATCATTAGGGAACATATATAAAAGTAAGAGTGGAATAAATGAATGTCCCTATTGTTGTGGAATTGGGTCGAAGAAGTTGAATTGTCCTATCAAGAAGAAGAAGAATGATTAGATTGGTAGTTGTAAGGATGCTTATCAATATGGTAGATCTCATAATTGGCTATCTTCGTCCTTGTCTAAATATGCATAATATGCATCATCTTTGACACCAAATAATAATCAACTTGCTCTCTTTATTAAGCAATTTAAACACATGGTCAAAATAAAGGTTGAGGTGGAGTCTAATTTCTTTGATAAATCTCCATTATAGTCTAAGATGTACTTGCCTTTTTCCAAAAAAGCTTTGTGTACTTTTTTTTGTCACTAATCATCTTTTATTTCTATTCAATAATCTATGCTATGCACCTACAAAACAAGTTACTATTTTTAATAGATGTCAAAACATGAACAAGAAAAATAATCAAATAAGAAAAACTAATACAAATAATGAGGAGTCTGTCCAATCTTGGGGATGTAGGTAAGAGCTTATGTAACACTTATACAAAGCTTAACAATCTCATGAGTGGTTACACTATAGTATAATAAGGAGGTTGACTTGGCTTGTAATCATACAAGGCTTCAAAATGGGTCATTTGAAGGGAAAAATGTTAGTTGGTATTATACCACCACTTTACCAAGGCAGCTAGGAATACCATTTCTTAGGCCTTTTTCTACTAGAGCATCTTAAATATTATTCTAAACATTGATTTAGTCTTTCTATTTGTTCATCTGTTTAAGAGTAGTAAGATGTATTATGATGGATCTTTACACCTAGAATCCTAAATAATTTTTCTCAAAATTTACGTAGAAATAGGGCATCCCTATCATTTATAATCACTACAAGATCATGAAATTTTTTAACTCCATCCATAAAGATGGCAGCCACATGAAAGCAAAAAATGGTGAGTTAATCTCATAAAAAGTACATACTATATAAAATGATATACTACAATAAAAATGGCATCCTTATCTTCACTTTTGGGTAACCCTTCAATGAAATTCATATTGATTTCTTGTCTTGCTTGACTTGGAGGCAATAGTGGTTGTAATAGACTAGGGTATGGTACTATTTCAAACTTATACCTTTGAATAATGTTCACACCTAGATACATGTGCAACCACCATTTTCTTCATAGTTAGTTAATGAAAGTGCTGTTGAATTCTCTTAAGTGTTTGAGAAATATTCAAATGAACACTTATTCTTGAATCATGCAAGTACTAGATAATGGTTTCACTCAATGACCTATGGTTCCCCACCATTATTTTGCTAATGTATCTCAACATTTCATTACTCAAACTATATCTTATATAATTGGTAGGATCCATAACAAGGCCCTCTAGAATGGGCATTAACTAGTCATCTCCTTTATAACTCTATAACATCTTTTGAGCCTAAAGTAGCTGAAGGGTAGAGGTAGCTTGTAACTCTAAATTTTTAGCCTTTTAAAAAAGCTTAGAAAATGTGTCTATTGTCCAATTCTCATGATCATTGTAGTACTAAATTTCACAATCAAACCTTAAGAGCTTGGTAAGCTATTTATATTATGTTTTAACAAATGTTTTAAACTAGAATAATTAGTTCTAATTATAAAATGATTACCTATTAGATAAAATATCTATCTTTGAACTACCATCACAATAGTTAGCAATTATTTCTCATACATGAAAAGCTTCAAATGTTTTTATCATAAAGTCTTGTTCAAATAAGTAATAGGGTGACTATTTTGGATCAAAATGGCTCTTATACCATAACAAATGGCTTCCCAAAGTTAGGTGGTGTGAGAATTGGTATAGAACTCATGGTTTTCTTTTTACTCTTAAAATGCTCTTTAAGCATCCTCATTCCATTTAAAATAACTATTCCATTTAAAATAATTTTTCCATAACAAGAAAGTCAACGAATGGGCGAGTTGTCTATAATTCTTCATTAACCTTCAATAATGCCTTATCAAACCAAGGTACCCACGTAGCTCTTTAATTGATGAGGTTGCGGTCATATTAACATACTTTTAACCTTTTAAGGATCATTTTCAATACCTTTCTCGAAGATTATATGACCAAGATACACTACTTGTCTTTATATGAAAGCACACTTATTTTGCTTAGCAAAAAACTAATGCTCTTATAATAGGTGAAGGATGAGGCGTAGATGATAATAATGACTCTTTAAATCTATTTTGTACTTTAGGATATCATTAAAGAATATCATAACAAATTTTCACAAATACTATTGGAAAGTCAAATTTATGAGGGCTTGAAATGTAAGTGGGACATTTGTTAATTCAAAAGACATGACCAAAAACTCCTTATAATGCCCATGGTGAGTTTTAAAAGTTGTTTTATGCACATTTTCAAGGTAAATTTTCACTTGATGATATCCTAACCATAAGTCAAATTTAGAAAACCAAGTAGCTCTATGTATCTCTGCTAATAGTTCATCACTAATAGGAATGAGAAACTTATCTTTAATGATGAGATCATTTACTTCTTAGTAATCCACATAAAAGCACCATGTTCTGTAGTGCTTTCATATTAACAAGAGTAGTGAAGCAAAAGGATTATTGTTGTGATAAATAGTTCTTGTGCCCAACATCTCTTCCATCATCCTATTGATTTTTCCTTTTTAGACAAGTGGATATCAATGAAGCTTTAAATTAACTAGTTCACTCACTAGTCATAGAGAAATACGATGATCAAACTTTCATAGAGTAGAAAGCTTGGTAAGGGACTCAAAGACATATGTAAACTTCCCCAAAATGCTAGAGATCTCACTAAAGATTCTATAACCATAACTCTTAATTGTTCAATTATACCTTAGCTTTGCTTTGTCTCATATCCTCTAATGGGAAGACTAATGGTTGATAACGACCACTTTAGCTTTTCAATTCCCTATAGCCCAACCTTTCTTCCATTTATATACATAGACAACAAATTCTCCTTAATACTTAACTTTATAGGATTAATAGACTTTACCCAATGCATTCCAAGTATCATATTGCATCCTCCCAATGATAATAATCGGACGTCCATGATGAATTCATGCCCTTAGATCTTCCAAGAAAATCTCTTACACCTCTAGTTTCCTACCAAATATGATCCACTAGCCACCTTAATTGAAAAATGGGTCACCTCCTCAACAACACAACCCACCCTCTTAACTACCTTTGTGTTAACAAAATTATGTGAAAAGCTAGCGTTAAACAAGATGTTAATCACAATTTGGAAACTCTCAACTTCCATTGGAAATGTATTTGTAGATCTTCCACTTGAAATGGCATAAATCGAAAGGGCAACTTCCTCTTCCAACTCATTAACCACCTTTGTCACCTTTTTTGTCACTTCTAGAGTTGGTTCATTCAGTTCTTCCTTCTCCTTAACCCAAAACAATTGTTTACTCTTGCACCTATACCCTAAAATCCATTGTTTATCACAATAATAACATAGTCCTTTGTTTTTTTGTTCTTGCATATGGGCATTAGTGATATGTTGCACATGCTAATGAAAGGAAGGGATCAAAACAACTTGTTTATTTGTAGAAGCTTTCAAACCACTACTCGTAACTAAAGGTGGGGGCATCCTTGTTGGGTTGGACCATACTATGAACTCCATCCCAATATGATGTTGGTGGTTATGAGCTTTACTAGCCTAAGCTTCTAAATGTTGTTCCTAAACTCGAGTGAACTAAAAAGCCTCATTAATTCATAAGGACGTAGTAAAGAGCTAAATCTCAAGACAAGTAATAAAGAAATTCTACTAAAATTTCAATAGCAAAATAGTAGAAAATACTCATCCAAGTTTGTTACAATGCAACAAAAACTCAACAAAACCACAAACAAGGATCAACACTATGAAATAACAATTTGGCCTCTCAAGGATGGCCAAAATAGTAGCAAACAATAGTATGATCAGTTAGAGCAACATTGTTCATCATTCCCCTTATTTCCCTACAACTCTACTCTAATAATTTACCATCTTACCCCTTATTATCAAAATGCAATGTTACACTTATGTAGAGATATGACCCCAATTACTTAATTATCCTTCTCATCTACTTAGCTCATGACAACTTTACATGTTACTTTGATTTATAATATTTTAGTTTCATCTACAAGGTTTGCTTTAGAGGTATGAACTCTATAAATGTAATTTTTCTTTTAACATTTTAAGTAAAAGTGATGATTATGAGAATAATGTTAGTAATTAATATTTGAAAATGCATAGTTTTTTTTTTTTAAAGTGAAGATGGGATGAGGGATTTAGGAAATTTATTATTGAATCTTAGACCTGGATCTTCCATTTGATAGAATACCCCAAGTGCTACTGAGCTGTCAAGACTAAGGCAGCGTACATAGATGACAGTCGAGAAATTCATTTGGAATTTTTAATAGGAATCGAAAATCCAAGCCGAAGAACGACTTGTCGTGTATGTTGAACGACAGCCTTAGCCTGAGGGGATACCACAAGGAGGCAGAGCGTGGCGGACGGCAAAAGCGGCATGCATTTCGAAATGGCGTTCTCGGCGATAAAACATAGGGCCTTTTCATTCTCTTTCAACACTTCCAGTCGCGCAGTGAACCCCACAAAACATTTTCTCCTTTCGATCCCGATGGCTTCTTGGGCCTGCAAACGATGCACCTTCGTCAACCCGCCTTCTCAGAAATCTGAGTGCCAAATCTGCTTAGTTTCTTCTTCATCTCCGCCTTCTTCTCCTTCCGCCCCTAAATGGCCATGCAAGGCCTGCACTTTCTTGAACCCCTACAGCCGCTCAAACTGCGAGGTCTGTGGCACGAGGGCCTCTGCGTCTAGCTTTGACGATTTGAACGATATTGATCTCGATGATGATGGGTCTGGGGTCGTGGGGTCAGTTTTCTTGCCATTGCAGCGCTGCAAGAGGAAGCTGCGCGACCCAGTTGTGGGTGACGAGGAATGCGTTGAATTGGGTGGGTTTAGGGGCGTTAAGGCGTCGAATAAGGCGGTTGCTGGGTTGGGTGAGTTTTTTGGTCTTTTGGTTGTTTGAAAGTTTGGATTTTGTGGGTTTTTTTTTTTTTTTGTCTCATACTTTGGTTTCACAGTTTTTCATTTTTTGTGTTGTTACTTTTGTTACCTTTCCTTCTTTGTCGTTTTGCCTCCCCAAGGTTTGGTTATTCTTGGGGTAAAGTTCAGCTTTTGTGTTTCGGCTTGTGAGTTTTAATGGCTTTGCGGTGCATTATGCTTTTGTGGTCTAAATGGGCATCTTTTGCAATTAATATTTTAGCTTTCCCTCGTTATGGGGGTAGATGTCTTATCTTGTTTCTGCAATGTTTGTTAAGGTAAAGTCATGTTTAGTATTAAATGTAAATGAATTTGTTTAGGACAGAAGTGATTTTGGCCCTTTTCCTTGACAAGTTTATTTTGTCCTTTAAGTGGTACTATCATGATTGGCAATGGTGGGAATTGTAGAGGTTGTATACCATATGGCCAAATAGGTATCAATCTAGTGGAACTCTAGAAATTATTCTCTGCAACTTTTTTGTTTCTAATGTGTGTTTATATTTCCGTAACTCTATATAGTTGATGAGTTTTAGACCAAATGTGATGGACTAAAATTAAACATATGGCAGAGGACAGTGGTTCAGGCACTGTATCAGGTTTCTTGAAGATTTTGAGCTATAATGTTTGGTTTCGAGAAGATCTGGAAGTGTATAAGAGGATGAAAGCCCTTGGTGACCTTATCCAACAGCATTCTCCAGACCTGATCTGTTTTCAGGTTTTCTCTCTCTGTCTCTCTCTGGATTCTTTTTATATATGAATAACGCTAAGTGATGGTCATTTTGATCTTCAGGAGGTTACTCCTACTATATATGATATTTTCCGGCAATCCAGCTGGTGGAAGGGCTATCATTGCTCAGTTTCAAATGAGATTGCAAATTCAAGAGGTTACTTTTGTATGTTGGTAAGGTTTGGATCACGTCATAGATTAAAGTTCATAGTTTATGCTGGTTTGTCACAGTATTAGGCATGTTGGATGCATTGAAGAAGCTCCATATTCCTAAAAATTGAGCACTTTTGGCAGATAAGTTTTGAAAAGGAGATGTTTATGTGCATCTCCACCATTTTATGCATGTAAGAGAATACGCATTCAGTCTATATTTTGGTATTGTAGATTAAGTTGCTGTGACTGACTTTACTCAGACATGGACACCTATGTTGTTCTATCTCTTGTAGTTGTTGAGGCAGTTTGGCTGTATCAGATCCTGCAGTTTACCTATTAATTTGGTTATGCTGGAAATTTGTAATTGATAAATAGGATTTGATAGAATTTTGTTTGGTTTTATATGTTACTCATTCACTTTAGCTGTTATCTTGTATATTGTGGTGAGCCCTTTATCTGTTCGCATTTAATGTTCCATTGTGCATGATATACTCTCCACTGACAAAGTGTTTTATTCTTGATATGCTTGCTGCTTGAACCAGTGACATTGTCAACTTCTCACTGTTGATTTGGGTAGTTGTTTTGTTCAGTTTATTAGTATGGTATGCTAAAATGTGACATGCCCTTTGATTGATATGCAGTTAAGCAGACCGCCTATGAAATCCTCCAGCTGTAAACCGTTTGGCAATTCTATAATGGGAAGAGAGTTGTGTGTCGCGGAGGTTGAAGTTCAGGGTAACAAGCCGTTGGTTGTTGCTACAACCCATCTTGAGAGCCCCTGCCCAGGCCCTCCAAAATGGGATCAGATGTATAGCAAGGAGCGTGTAGAGCAAGCAACGGAGGCAGTCAACCTTCTCAACAAGAATCCTAACGTGGTTTTTGGTGGTGACATGAACTGGGATGACAAATTAGATGGTCAGTTTCCTCAACCTGATGGATGGCTTGATGCATGGCAAGAGCTAAGGCCAAGGGAAGATGGATGGACATATGATACCAAGTCCAACCAGATGTTGGCTGGCAACCGCAAATTGCAGAAGCGACTAGATCGATTTATTTGTAATCTTCGTGATTTCAAGATATGTGGAATAGACATGATTGGGATGGATGCAATTCCAGGTCTATCACATACCAAGGAGAAGAAAGTGAGGAATGAAATCAAGAAGCTGGAGCTTCCTGTTCTGCCTAGTGATCATTATGGCTTGCTTTTAACCATCTCTGAGCGGTGATGTTTTCTAACAAAGAATATGGTAAAGCTTCGTTAAGTAATGCTTCTTTTTGTCGAAGCTTCTATGCATGCTTTTGCATACAGTTTTGTATAGATTGCGGAAGAGGGGGAAGAAAAAAGAAATGAAAAAAGAAAAAGAAAATGATGTAAATGAGGAGCTACCATTCTTCCTCAGATTAGTCAGCAAAACCCAAAGCTATTATTGACATGCCAGTTGGCATCCTGTTTTGCTTTGGTATGCGACTTTTTGCGAAGAACGATATACTTTCAGCTATTACTGCTGATACTGGAATGTTATATTGAATGGTTTGTGTTGTCATGCCCATCCTCGAGTTGTTGATTTTCCAGAGCTTTATTGTTCTAGGAAGTTCTTTTCTAGTAGTATTGAATGGCCACTTCAAACTTCTTATTATCACAGCATGGTCGTTTAATTATCACTAGAGCAACAAGCAAATTTTGCGGAACGCATGTATCGGAAGAACAAGCGGATGTACCCTCTGCTGAAGATCTTTTGTTCCTTTGCTGTGGTAGGAACATTGTTGCTAATGTTAATCATGCTTGAATTATGCCCTATCTCTGCTCTCGGTCATCAGCCTCAGGTTTCTCTGAAGCTGGAGGAGCTTCTAGTCTGAGATAGTCGTAGAGGATTCCACAGAGTGGGTCTCCATCCCTGGCCTGTGAGAAACATGAAGTTATCTCCCTTAATCAGCAATGAAGAGGGAACCTCGATACTGAAAATCCTGTACAGTCCATGAATCCCATGTCTGCAAACCGTATTATCTGCCCCGAGGTTCATACATTGGAACACCAAATGTTCTACGTCCATGCAGTAGACATGGACCTGCACTAGAGTTTTCAAGGAAAAACTTTCAGAAATTGAGCCAAGTGGAGAAACTAATCCAGAAGTTTGGAATGTCTCTAATCTTTACCTTGCGATCAGAACGTGTCCCTGATGCAATGACAAGTCGCAATTTCTAAATTCCTTCGGTTAGTGAATGGAGGTAAAACTGTATTTTCCAAGTTGTTGGAAGATACTTAGCATCGGTTCCCCTTCTGTAGAAATTCACTTTCTTGTCAATGCAAAAAGTTCATTTTGAAGTGCAGAATTTCAAAAGAAAAAGGAAAACAACATTTGGGAAATCTAAGCTGTCTAACTTAAGTAAAACCGATAACCGCGTAAGGTTCTCTGGTGAAGGAGAGATGGGAACACCTGCGTACATGGGCAAAGAACCAGTCTTTCTTTGAATCACTAATTCCTATAATAAAAACTTGATTTTGTTCAGGATGTATGTCAGTGTATCTGTCCCACTAGACATATTGCCTGAACCTGTATGTTGGTACGTATATGAGTTAACGCATATATTATGTGTTCTACCCTCAAATTAGAGCATTAACAAAGAGGGCCAAAAGTTCTTACTTCTCAGGGATTTTAAGAAATAACTTGTTGACATACATCGGATTCACATCAGGAACGAAGTAACCTATAGCTGTACGATCAGGGAAGCCGATTTCCCATACAATGGGACCATCTCTGAGGGGAACAAAGGTCAATTTTCCAAGTTGTGTTTCTGAATCTGGAAGATTCCATTACCAAATGCCAAAGCAATTGACCCTGAGTACTTAAGAAACATTTCTTCATGGGATTTGTAACATGAAACCAAGCTTTTTGGCAACAAATTTACTCGATGGAAGCAATAAGGTCGAGGTGAATGATTCAAGAATGAGCAGAGGTGTTCTATGAGAAGTACCTGAGGAAATGATCATCTCTGCTCTCTCAAAGTAGTCACCAACGAAACCAGGAACCCCAGCCATGGAGTCTATAGACCCCAGGGATAACATTCTTGATGATGAAGTTCCCATCTGAATCTGTTTGAACCCAGAACTGATAACCATGCATGCATGCGAAACCTTTGATGGTCAGATTTACCGGTCAATTTATAAATCTTTCACAACTGCACATGATAGTTATGTAGAAAGTAAAAGTTCAATACCGTGATGAGATATTATTTTGCTTTCTAATCGCCTGGCTCCTTCATTTCTCGCAGCTGAGAGACCATGTAGATATTTTTGGCATGGATAAGAGAATCAGAAACATATCCCGGGGGAATATGTACAATGTGATTGAACAGAAGTTTCAGTTTGAGGATCAGCAGTGCTATGGAGAACGTTTAATAGACAGCATTCAAAGAGTCTGAGGGTAGTTTCGCTACTTTGAGCCACCAAAACCTTAGGTAGGTTGTCATAGTGATGACATCATTTGAATGCTTTGGAAAACAGAGGATATCATTGGAGGTCGACTGAATACCTGTCTTGAACAAACATTCTTCCCGAAGCTGAAACACGTTCTTCGGCAGTAAGATAACAGGGTGATAACACAAAATCATATGACCAGGCTGCCTCTTCATGCAGTTTCTAAGATGACCCAATCATGAGAACAACCGCATTAATTAATGCTCGATTTTGAGGTTTTAGTACACAAAAACTCCACAGGGAGAAAATCTTATGCAACCTAACAAACTATCATGGTGTTGATAATTTAATCAGCCACGTTCTTTTCATAGCAGAAAGCAATCAGAAAAGAACTCACTGCTAAATAAGGTGTCAATGTGTAGTAAGTAGTGGAGGGTTCCTAAATATATGAAAATTTTCAAATAGTGAAAGAATTGTTTCTTTAGAGCTGATTTATCTCATACAATGTAAATCCTGCGGTATTTTTCTGCAACGATGTAATTAACAGGCACCTGCATTTTGGCGTCTGTCCACAGGTTGTGTGCATTTGATACGTCTGCAGTTGTATTAAGGTAAACAAAGATCGGGCCGAACACCTTGCTTCATGTCTCTCCCTTTTCGAAATGTGCTAACATATCATTCCCATTATAATGGGTTCCATGAAACATCTGTTACACCAAAAATCCATGAAACCCAAGTATCCACTGGTTTGGATTTCATATTTCAGTGACAATTTCATATAACTTGTCTCTCTTATGGATTCATACATGATATCTATCATTTACTTCAATTGTATTTAGAAGAGCTAAGATGGGATTTGCATCTTCCTGCAACTTTAGAGCATGATACTTACAGCGACGCAGTTAGGACCGGTGTGGACGGTGAGATTTTGCTTGGTAGGACCACGTTACGGAAATCATTGCTGGGGAAGATGATCCAGAATCCTATGATGGGACCAGAACTTATCCATCCATAGACACGGCCATCTTTGTTGTCCATTGAGTGCTGGTACTTGCCATCAACCTGCATTCAGCAACACATAAGATAGCCTATTTCTAAACTTCATTTGGGTTATATAAATTTTACATAAACTAAAGATTTTGGTTATATGAGTTAGAAATTATTTATAAAAAAAAAACTCTTAATACATTAAGTAAAGATATACATCTCTTAATAAATTACTCTATCAACATATTATGTTCTTATATAAGACTTAAATTGTTCTCTTGTCTTAAGTTTGGAGAGATTATATACCATGAATACAAAGTCTATGAACAAACCACTATAATAGAATATGAAGTTTGATTATATTTCACTTAAAATTTTAAAACATTCAGTAAATGAAGACATCTTTTTATGAACTATTCTTCCAAGCTATTATATTTTCATACGGGACTTAATAATATGCACCTCGCCTTTGAGATCAAGATTAATGGGATCTATTAGCAAAATTGATTCTGGTACATTAGTTGTTTGCCTCTGCCTGGAATTAGGTCTTCTAGCATTGGCATTATCTTTGCTTCTCATCTGTAATTGCCATGTAGTAGAATGTTACCATACTAAAAGTTATTGGGCCCACCTCTCTAACAAGTAGTTCTTCTGGCCCACTGGTTGGGTTTGTAACATATAAGTTGCCCCAAATTCATAAAATTCTTAGTTAACCTACAATAAACAAGAACCAAAGCTGGAAACCATATAGTTGAGATATGGATTTTACTTCTCTCACCATCCTTGTCTGAGCAAGATCAAAGGCTCGGCATCCAAGAGGAACCTCATTTATTGCATAGTAGTAGAACCCTGGAACACCACTCTTTAAAATGTACCTAAAGAGAAGATTGTATATCAGAAACTAGGAAACTTTGTTTGCATTTATCAACGAAAACAGGAAGCTTTGTATGAAATACAACCTTGTGTCTACACCGAGCGGCAACTTGACTCCTGGAGTCGATGGATGATATGTTCGCTTGAACGAAACCTCTAAACAGTCATTAGTCTTCCGGGAGACACTATACTCAACCCCACGTAGTCTGTTTAGTAAAACATGTTAAGTTTTGGTTCATGGTAGATTTTGCATAGTTCTCCCGTTTAGAGCAGCAACACCAAGTAGAACAGATTTAGGTCCCAAGAGGAGGAACTTACAGTTGATATCTATCCTGTCCCCCCTGGCAAACTCCAGTTGATGTCCCAGTATCTGCAATATTCACACAGGCAAGAGTGTGATGAAATTCTGCCTATCTTGATCTGTTGAGAGCATCAATCTTCCACTTTAGATGGATCATTCGTTTTTTGCGTTTATGTGTCATGGTTTGGACATGCAAAACAAAAAGAACGATGGAGTTGGGAGTTCCAACACTTTCAGTTTCATATTATGGAGATTACCCTCTGCTAGATTCTCTTGATTTGAGATCTAAAAGGTTGTCCATTCCTCCATACTTGATGCCAGTTATAAACCCTCGAGTTTTCAATATTGTCACCCATACCAACCCATTATCTAGTATAACCTACAGCAATACCAAAAGTAAGACGTGGTAGAGAAATAAACAGAGGAAAGAAAGGCATGTGGCCATTGAAAAAACTCACATATGGGTCTTTGGTAATTAAGTTCACTTTCTTCTTTGCCATGAAAGAAACAAATACTTCTTCCTCTCTATTTCAACCCTCTACAGTCTACTCTCTGTATAGAGATTGGCGCATAAAATTATAGCTTTTCAGGCTAATTTGCTCATGAATGGTCGCTTGTTGGTTAAACGAATTGGTAGATCCTTGGAGGTAACTAAGCACCTTGTTGATACCACCTATGCTAGTTCTTATATCTTGGAATTTCTATCCTGAATAAAGTTGCTTAAAAGAGTATTTTCTGTCAATTAAACTAGTTCTTTTCTTGTGTCTGAAAATGCCAAAAACAGCTTTGTCTATAACTGTATTAGACTTGAAGAGATAGAAGAATAAAGAATGGATGGAAAGGAGAGCTTGAAAAGCAAGACACAATATCAACAAATCTGGCCTCTGAAGTTCACAAGTTCCCCTAAATTTAAAACTCTCATGTGAAAGTAATAATATATTTTTGTATTAACAGGTTTTTACATCCCCAAATTAAATGACTAGACAATAAACATAAGCGAGGCTTAAAATAGATCCACAATCTCTAAAATGTGTGCAATGTTACTCAACTTCCAAGTCAAGATCTGATTATTTTTAATCCAACTGAACCTTGCCCAGGATAGCAACTTACATGCCATCTTCATTTCCAAGAATTTCTATATACAAAGGGCTTGCACCGGGTTCGCTGCGGAAAATTGTGACTGTCTTCTGGTTGGTGAAAACCACATATAATGTATTTAAAAATCTCAGCAAATAGAAGATCAACTAGAAGATCCATAGAAGACCATCCAAGAGGAAACGTCGATAGAAGTGTCCTAGACATTGAAGGATCTACAGACTAAAGAAATCCAAGAATCCGTATTTGTCCTACTTGATCCCTTATATTTTTTTCAACCTCTAATTTCAAGGATAGAGCCTGCAGCCACAGAAGACATAGAAAACAAAGTTGCAATGCTTATGTATGCTCCTGCAGCGACTTTCTTCTTTAACCACTTTCTTAGTAGTGGGCATCAGATGGGGGATGAGGGATGAGGGATGAGGGATGGGGAACTTGACAAGTTTTTTATAAAAACATCAAAATGAACATGAACAATGGAAGTTCATACATTTTGTGTTTCATTTTTTATTAGAAAGGATTCTTCTTTTGAATTTCACTTATGTTCAGTTACAAACAATAGTAGAATCAAGTTTACCGTACAACATTTACGTTGTTCCATGCTGTTAAATTTATATTCATTTGTGCTGTCCCTGTCTCGAAGGTCTACATCCAAGAGGTCACAATGTTACATTATAATTGAATGAGGTCACAAGCATGGTTGATCCAGAAAATGCCATGCCTCTAGCATTACTCAATGATGTAGGTGCATGTGCATGTACCCTGTCGTTCAAATAATAAATTTCGACTTAAAAGAAAGCAGCACACCACATAATTAAGGTATCTAATTTCTTAAGATGAACGTGGTTGGAAATGGCTCAAATAAATATGTAAAAGTATATCAAATTAAAATATTTATTAAATAAAGTTATTTGCTATGAACGTAAACAAAGCTGACTTCACACTTCACTCTATGGGAAGGATCTGCGGCATTTGCCTTTGGGACAGCCTCCGATGGGTGCACGTGACAGAGGGCAATTTTTAACTTAATGCTGCAACACACTGAGGTTCAGAACTAATCAAGAACCGTCCAAGTCAAGTGGGACTTACGAAGTGGTACCAGATCACATGAATTAATGGCCCGTGATGGAGCTGGACCCTCCACGATCACTATGTGCAACACACTAAAGTATTTCGAGTCTTCAGCCTGAAACGCTGACAGCTCACAAGCCATCTTGCTCTGCTGTTTTGCGCACCAAGTGCAGGGACCTATGCTGACTGACAGCACCAGAAGACAAAGGAAGAGTTTTCAGATAATTTATAGTCAGATTTGGAGAGTGTGAGAGACACCCATCAGCTCTATCTAGTCTCCCTCCAATGTTGCAAAGTCTCTGTGTTTAGGGAGATCTACTGTTCCAGTATACTGATTTTAGTTAAGGTTATTTGAAGCAGTTACTCCCAAGTTTTGGGACAGAACAAGAACAATGAGAGAATGCAAGGCTCTTGGTTTTCTCATTGTTCTGGTTCTTGTGGCTGTTCATGGCGTCAATGGTGAAAACCCGTATAGGTTCCTTACGTGGAAAGTCACGTATGGTGATATCTACCCTCTTGGTGTCAAACAACAGGTACTTAATCAGTTTCTCTTTCTTTGCTCGGCTGGTCTTTTGCGAATGCTTCTTGCTTTTCGGAGCCAGAAGTTATTCTTTGGCTAGATTTTTGCTCTGGAAGCACGAAAGTTGCTTTTTCTTTTCTTTAATGTTGAATCTCTGGGATACTTGAGTGAAAGTTACAAGTGTTGCAGGGTATCTTGATAAATGGACAATTCCCAGGACCTCAGATCGATGCTGTAACCAATGATAACTTGGTTATCAATGTGTTTAACTACATAAGGGAGCCATTCCTCATTTCTTGGTAAAACAACTTATCCTTTTCTGTTAGGATTACTCTACATTTGTTAATACAAGTGCTTTGATTGTTGGATACCCCGGGAAAGAAGATGGCATTCCCTATTCTGCTGAAACCGATTCATTCGGTAATTATAACCAGAAACCGAGTAAAGGCTCAAAACAGTGCTTTCCCCAATGCCATTCTCTGTTCTTTCCCAGTAAACAAACAGAGAATTACACTTTTCCTTTTCAATTTGATGAAATATAGTTCGTGCTTTGGAATTTTGTATTCCAGGAAAGAGTTTCTCTGTTTGAGGGTTATTTCTTACAGGAATCTTGGTTAAAGTATTGTTGCTTTTGCAGTCACTTTTCTCTACACTTTAATCATTTTAGTGTCTTGTCGGATAGACGTCTAAGTACTTACTGATTGGTCATTCAAAAGCCCGTGATAGTAAAAAGAGAGAACCCCCTTTTCTGCAGCCGATGACAGATGGTTTGTTTCCATCTCCACGTGCCAGATCTGTGCATGTCCACATCCACTAAGTAACTCTATATTACGTTTCTGTGGTAAAAAATGATCATATTTAAGTTATTTATGACCTTTCTAAGATCAGTTCAAATTGTGTCCTGTATCTTGGACTGGTTACCTGAAGAGTTATTGCTGAACGTCCTGGGTCCTCTATGATATTGATTGCTTGCCATCATTTACCTCAATTAATATTTAGCCAGAGAGCCCGGATCTGTTGTGTCATGAGAAATACTTTACAGTTGTCTGAGTTTGCATTTTGCTCTTGAACCAAGAAAATGAAAGTCCTTGAGGATCAGAAATCAAATACCTAGTTTCCATTTTGAATATGGTAACAGGCCAGGACACCTTATCTTCACTCTCTAGTACGGAGTAGAAAAGTCTCCTTAGTGTATAAGGAAGTCACTTCAATTTGGTCAACTTAGAAGGATGAATGAATTCTTCCCAGCAGTCGATAGAGTGAAGATATCCTTTGTAAATCACTGGAAATATTGCCTTTACTACTAAATTTCTCGGCTACTATGCAACATAAAGTTTCACCTTCCATGGGGTTTTGGAGCAAAATGCTGAGCAAACGTTATTTATTTCGACTACTTTTTTGTGCCTCTTGTCCACAGGAATGGCATTCAGCAGAGAAGGAACTCATGGCAGGATGGAGTTTATGGCACCAACTGTCCAATCCGACCGGGAAAGAACTTCACTTACTTTTTCCAAGTGAAGGATCAGATTGGTAGCTACTTCTACTACCCATCAGTTGGATTTCAGAAAGCAGCTGGCGGGTTTGGTGGCATCAGAATCTGGAGTCGTCCAAGGATTCCTGTTCCTTTCCCTCCACCTGCTGGGGACTTCACCGTACTGGCTGGGGACTGGTTCAAGACTAATCAATATGTATGCATCTCCAAAAGAGATCTTGCAGGGGATCAGAACCTTAGTGTTATTTCACTTTCTTGCTTTACGGGTTTTCTTCCCTTAAATGTGGTTTCACTTGTCTTTTAGATATTGAGACGAATCTTGGAGAGTGGTCGCAATCTTCCCTTCCCTGATGGACTTCTCATCAATGGTCGAGGCTGGAATGGTTACACATTTACTGTTGATCAAGGTCTCTATTAATGTACTTTTCTGTGTCTCTGTAGTTCAACCTCAGAACTTTCTCCATTATTATCCTCACACAGAGTAACGAACATCATAATCAGAAGTGCATATTATTGGTCTTATTATCTCATTTCAATACTTTGTTTGCAGGTAAAACTTATCGGTTCAGGATATCAAATGTTGGCCTTACAACATCGATTAACTTCAGAATTCAGGGACACAAGATGAAATTGATTGAGGTAGAAGGGTCTCACACGCTCCAGAACACCTACACTTCCCTTGATATCCATCTGGGCCAGTCATATTCTGTGTTGGTCACAGCTGATCAGCCTGTTCAGGATTACTACATTGTCGTCTCTTCACGCTTCACCCCCAAGGTACTCACAACAACAGCCGTTCTCCACTACAGCAATTCGCGGAAGGGAGTTTCTGGTCCCGTCCCCATTGGACCTACCACTCAGATTGCTTCGTCTCTCTACCAGGCGAGATCCATACGGTAATTTTCTTTCTTGCCTTCTTTCAGAATCATATTATTATATAAAGGCGATTTTATAGATGCCTGTAATAAATAATTTTTAGAGAATTCTTGCTAACATTAACTTTTATGATCCTTCGATTCAGTTGGAATCTTACTGCAAGTGGACCAAGACCTAATCCCCAAGGTTCCTACCACTATGGAATGATCAAGACTAGCCGCACAATCATGCTTGCAAACTCTGGTCCTTATATCAACGGCAAGCAGAGATATGCAGTAAATGGTGTCTCATTTGTCCCGGCAGACACCCCACTAAAACTCGCGGACTACTTCAACATCCCTGGAGTCTTTGGTGTTGGAACCATTCCTACCTCTCCCAACTGGGGAAATGCCTACCTACAGACCTCTGTTATGGGTGCCAATTTCCGAGAATATATCGAGATTGTGTTCCAGAATTGGGAGGACACCGTGCAATCATGGCACATCAATGGTTACTCTTTCTTCGTCGTTGGGTAAGCTTATCTTTTCGAGAAACTAATACTTGCACCGGAAAACCGCGATTTCAGTTTTCATTTCTGCATGCTGATGAAACTCTGGCAATTTCTAGAATGGATGGAGGGCAATGGACCCCTGCAAGTAGAGGAAGCTACAATTTGAGAGACACAATAGCCCGCTGCACTACTCAGGTTGAGAAAACATGGTCACTTCCAATTTCCAGTGGGAAAGGCCCAGATGCTCTTTCATGCTCTGACTAAGTTTTCCATTGAATACAGGTTTATCCCAGATCATGGACTGCAATCTACATGGCTCTGGACAATGTGGGAATGTGGAACATCAGATCAGAGAACTGGGCTAGGCAGTACTTGGGTCAGCAGTTCTATCTTCGTGTCTTCTCCCCTGCAAAGTCTTGGAGAGACGAAGCTCCAATCCCCAGGAATGCTCTTCTTTGTGGAAGGGCGAGAGGCCGTCATACAAGACCTCTTTGAACTAGCTAGAGATCATCAATTGTTGTCACGAGAGGGTCACATGATTCTTGATGTGAGAACTAGCTCTTATCACGGGTTACTTTTGGATGGTAACCTAAAGCACTGATTATTTATTAGTAGTATCCATAATAATTTATGTGTTCAGTTTGTTTAGTACTCACATATAATATAATTTAAAAATCATTTTATTAAGAATTAATTTGTAAGGAGAAGGAGACATTATTCGCTACAAAGAGACGTATAGTTTTGTTAATTTGCAAGTAATTCAGTGAAGCTATTAGTGAAATGAGGCCTTTTTCACTTAAAGATCTCATGTTTGACTCTCATTTTTTCACACCTGTTTGACTAACAAAAAAATAAAAGTAAAAAAGATTAGTGAAATAACAAGAAACTGAGACTAATTGCTTCAAGTAGATGCATGAATCTGAAGGCAGTTTTAGTTAGTACGACTCTTGCTCATGGCAATTAGGAATAATTCAAATTCCATAAGTACAAAGTAGAAGGTTCGTGAAAGTAGGTGACCAAACACTACCTAAAATGCAGTCAAAATCAATGAATGGAGCGCAAGAACAAGCCTCCCTCATCGCCTAAGACCAGGGTGGAAGGTCAATAAACGTATGCTAAATCTACTTCTAGTTATCCTAAACCTAACCAAGTCTGCTCTCTATTTTCAATACTTTCATTATTCTCTGGCTCACGCTTAGTTATCCCAACTCCAGACAAGTCTGCGCTCTATTTTCATTACTTTCATTATTCTCTGGTTCACGCTATCGCAGAAAACTTGTCCATGCTTGTATCAATGGGTGCAGAGACTATACCCCACTTCGAAACCACCTCTTTCTGCATTCCCCAGCTTCTGTCAGCAAAGGATGGCCATGAAGTCCAGCGTCCGGATATACGGATTTGGTTTCAGCAAATTTGGCTTTCTCCCCAGAAACTTCCATGCATGCAACCTTATGGATTCATAGCTATACGTGTCCCCACAACAAGGAAGCCCGACATGCGAAGCTTGTCTGTGGCACACGTGTTGTCGTGTTAGTAGTGTTCGGCTTATCGATGAGGTTGACCTGAATCTGAGCGTGGGGTTTGTTAGCGTAGATAAGTCCTCAGGCGGAATAAGAGGGGTTTGAATTTATGAGGTCTGGTATGTTTCCTTATGGACATGCCTTGCTTGTGTCATATCAGTGCTTTTAACCTCTGGGTTTTTGGTTTGTTTCGTAGTGAATGCCTTTAAGTTCTTCTCTTATAACGTTTGGGAATTTCATTTTGGTCGATTTCCGAGAGATCAAACATACAAAAGTTCTTCATTCTACAAAATATGATGGTCTTTCGGCACCTGTTTTGATGCCAGATACTAGATCATCTGGTTGTCTGAATCAGCAAATATGTTCTTTCCATTTTTCTCTTATCTTAAAGGCAGAATGCCTAGAATGTCTTGAGAAAATATATCGCCAATCAAGAAGGCATTTTTGAACAAAACCAAGCCTCAAATTCCGTGTCAAAATTTTCCCTTCCCCAATCGAAACTCCGAAGGACTAAACCGACCTCTGAACTGTGAGTAAGAAAAAGCTGCAGATAAGGCCAAAACCATGTAACCTAGTCTCAACATTAAAGCTCCTCTTGCAGACCAGGCCAGCCCTCACTATCTCTTTCTGTCTCTCCCTTTCTCTCTTTCTCTCTACACCTGATGAGAGATCATGAAGAGGGTTGAAGGTGGGAGCCTTGAAGGATCTCTATGGTTTCCCTGTGACGACAAAATATATCCTTCACATCCATCACAGACGAGAGTTTCTAAGCTGCGTATGGACAGCAGGTCGCCGGAGATGAGGTTGAGGTTGCCGGCAGTTAGACCTTATTTTCGATCAAGAATGCCTCGGCTTCGGTGGACGCCGGAGCTTCATCGCACCTTCGTGCATGCGGTTGAACGGCTTGGAGGAGAAGACAGTAAGCTGCCCTGTATAATATGATCTTATCACTCTTTCTTATAACATCGATGATCAAAACTGGAAAACAAATAGGAAAGGTAAAGCTGTGCTTTTTGTTAGCAAAATAATCATGACATAATCATTTTCTTTCTCAAAATTTGTATAGGAGCTACTCCAAAGATGGTCTTACAATTAATGAATGTGAAGGACCTTACCATATCTCACATAAAGAGCCATCTTCAGGTTTTAATCAAACCTTCTGTTCGAGCTAACTCCAAATGTTTCCTTATTTAATTAATTCTTGTTGACGTTGTTGATGATCTTCTAAAAATTAGGTTGATTTTATTTCAGATGTACAGGAGCATGAGGCATGAGCAGATAATACAAGGTACCATGTAATTCATAACTTTATGCTTGTTCCCTAGGTAAAAACACGTATGTATGTATTTTCATCTATTTGAAATGTTCATTGATTAGCCATGAAGATTGTTTGGTAATTCGATTGCCTTTAAGGTTTAAACCTCCACATCTTTAATGTTAGGAAAGCTACAAAATCATGTTGGCCACCTATATATGGTGTGATATATTTGGTTTGGTCGGTGAGTTCTTTGAAGCAAAAATAATCAACTCTAAATTATTTTGAAGAATGTTCTTTCATATGAGAGTTAATAATTCAATGACAAATGCATTGACTTCTTACTTAAAAATTTCTGATTGAATTCTATTATCCCTTTATTTAAGAAGGAAAAAGAAAAAAAGGAAAAAAGAATACTAAGAAGGTTCCTCTTTTCAAAAGAATGTTACAACTTCATCCAAGCAAATATTTACTTCAAGAGGCTTTAGCATAATACCAAGTGAAAATTACCATATGATACAAACATTCGTAAAGCTTGGAGATAGTCTCTCAACAACTGAGCAGAAAGTTTCACCTCTAGCCTTCCTATTAAAAAATAATGGCGTAATTTAATCAACAAGTACTTAGTTTAGTAAGAGCATGCACATTATATAAGACCAAAGAGGTACACAGTTTGAAACTCCCCCCACCCCTTTCACCTAGCAGAAAACAAGAAATAAAACATAATGGTGTAGTTTATTTTAAATATTTATCTTAAGGTGAGATTTTTAAGCACAAGTTCTTTTGCATTTTCCAATGATCTGATATTGAGAAGGACATGCTTCTCTCCATTTAACTGTTATAGCTGATTTTTGGACATCTTCAAAACATCACTGTCATGTTTTTGTTGTTATTGATGGCAACACACAGGTGTTCCCAGGTCTAGTTGTTAGAACAGAACTTAAAAAAACACAAATAAGATCCTCTAAACATGGCGACTTCTTCATTAATCTCCACGAGAGGTTTTGTTGCAGAAGCAGCTATGGCAGCAAAGGACGGGAAGGCACAGGGTATCCCAGACTCGACTTACTCCTTCCACGTACAAGAGAGCACTTTCCAACAAAATCCCAACGAAAAGAACATGGGAGTGATTGATAACAACTCATTCTGGTTCAGAAGCAGTGGGAGTTACAGCAAAGTGGAGCTTAACATTCCAGTCCAATGGTTTGTTCTTATCAATGAACTAGCTCAGAAGATGTTAGTTTCCCAAGTTGAGAACAAGAATAAACTAAACATGTGAGCTTTCAGTGTCATAATACCATAACAACTAATTACGTATTCTCTTTTTAGCGACCTTGGTTGCAGGTTGGAGAAGCAAAAGATGTGGATTGGAAAGAAAGCGACGGAATCATTACTGCACCAAGAAGTAATCAGCAGAACGTGGGAGCAGAAACCAGATTCTTACATCGTCTTCAAGGATCTACTCAACAGCTTCTCTACAGTTCAGGTACTCTCTCTTTTTCTCTCTCTAAGCACAGATATTCAGACACATGGCTCCAAATATTTCCATTCTCATCATACTTTCAGGGAAGCAATGAGCATAAAGCAGTCTTCCAAGGCGCTCCCGGTTGCAAAAGCAATCATCAAACATTGGAAATTTCTACGCCGAATAAAGACGAGGTGGATGATTGCAAAATGTCTTTATCAATAAACTCAAAAGCTTCTCATTCATCGTTGAAGCTGACCAAATGTGCAGATGTTAATGATGTGTCTCTTGAACTAACTCTTGCTTAAAATCTTGCACATAACGGCATAGACTTGGAACTCAAAAAACTGTTTCGATCTTGTTTGATGTGCTTAATCTTACTTGGAAGTGCTACTGTCTTCATCGCATGATATGGGATCATGCACGAATCAAATATCGGAAACCGACCAGAGGTGGCACAAGAAGCAGGGAGATGGGTGGGCTGAGATAGTTCTTCGCTGTCATATATGCTGATGATGGGCTGTTGGCAAAGAGGCACGACTAAAACTGACAAAAATGTTAAGAATAGTATAGTAAAATTTTTATATTATTTAAATGTAAACTTTATATATAGAAGAATGGTCTCTTGAGTTGATCTTTTTATATAAATAAACTTCTTAACATGATATCAAGTTACAGGTTCAAGAAGTGACATCTTGTATAAGAAACCCACCTTCCAAAGTGGTATGAGAAGGGATGTATTTTGGAGTTAATGACTTACGTTAGTTATGAAATGTTTTAAGAATAGTATGACAAAATCTCATAGTATGTAAATATTATTTAATTATTATTTGCATACAATAGAATAGTTATTTTATTCTTAGGAATAAGTTTTCTACCATTAAAATAGGCATATCTTGTTGACACAAATGGTATTACTCACATGAACGGAGTACAAAAATTCCTTGATTACAAAACCATAGATGCCCATCTCCATCTTCGAAGGTGGAGATGATCTGTGTAGCTCGCGAACGAAGCCCACATGAAAATTACATTAATTTGTTGGTATGGGGTAAAATCAAGTCCAACTCATAGTGTGTACTAAAGATTCCAAAATAGGCCTGTAATGTCAAAACTTTAGTCCTATCAAGGGCGTGCAAACTAAGAGAAACACAAATTTAAGGTAAAAAGGTTTGTCTCGTATGATAAATTTAAGGATGTACGAGCTGAGTGAAAATTGATTTGCAGCTAATTCAGGCCACACAAATAACTGCGACCACATGCCTGCCTATCTACATAGATCATAGTTCAACGCTTTCGTTTAGATCCCTGACGTTTTGATTTATATAAGGAACGAGAAAACAACAAAAGGCTCACCGATTATTGTTATTACCTGAGGAGGTCAATCATTTGAAAGCCTTTGGGTTTCCTTCCTATGATTAACAACAGAAGCAAAAAGGTTTCATCAGCGGGTCTGGCAGAAGAAAGGCTTTCTGCATTTCAAGCTGTATTCATGGTGCTTATTAACTGTGCTTTTGGAAAAGCTTGCTGCATATAATTTAAAGCTTTCCTTCCAATGATTAACAACAGAAGCAAAAGGGTTTCATCAACGGGTCTGGCGGAAGAAAGGCTTTCTACATTTCAAGCTGCATTCGTGGTGCTTATTAACTGTGCTTTTGGAAAAGCTTGCTGCATATAATTCAAAGCTATCCTTATGATAGGCCAGACCTAAGGAGTACCTTCCGACTCCATTATTTCTTTGAAGGTCCCCGCAGTAAAGCTTGATTGTGTGGCAGTTAAATATGCCTGAGATTATATAACCAGGAAAAAAGAAAGGAGAGGAAATCAGATTGGAAGTGCCATAACCGATACGTCGGCTGTTAAATGTTGTACTTGTGGATCGCTCGACGGTGCAGGGACCCTCTGTTCCCTCCTTCATTTATAGCTGCTGTACGCCGTGGCTGTTCTGCCATGTCCCAGTCATGGAAAGATTGTTCTCACCAAAGGATTATGAAAACTGTATAAGAATGTAAGTAGTTAAACATCTATTGCTTACAATTAATGGCGACTTTCATCACGTGTTATCATGCATGTTACGGTGATTACCATGTCACCCTTTTCTCAGTTAGAGGAAGTTTCAACCGTACCACGAAAAGGTGGGGGACAAGTGATTCGGTGGAGACTTAAAGAGGAGTTGGAAAATGAAAAAGCGAATGAGTAAGAGCAGATGCAGGTGACTCAAAGGCAGGGAAGTGGGTCTCTTTTCCGCCATAGGCAGTTGGATTCAATAACTCTAGAACCACGGATTGTGGGTGATAGTATGCACAAATTTGGACCTTTGCTACCGTTATCTTGCCTCGTTTTTAGTTTTCTAGCATCTATATATTGTGCACCCCTGAATCTCATTTCTCATCGACCACTATCTTTGGTGCTCTCTCAGGAATAATGGTTCCTAAGCTTCTGCTGGCGGTGCTTGTTAGCGCACTAATTTGTGCCACCAACGCTAGGAAGCTTGTGAGTGAAAAGCTAGCAGTGAATGACGAGAAGACGTTCTTTCACAAGTTCCCCAGCTATGGTAGTATGCTAGGAGACCGTGGCTTGGTTGGTGAAGGAGGCTTGGCTGGGGAAGAAGGCTTGGTTGGGGGAGCAGGCTTGGTTGGGGGAGGAGGCTTGGTTGGTGGAGGAGGCTTGGTTGGTGAAGATGGCTTTGTTGGTGGGGATGGCTTTATTGGTGGACATGGCTTTCTTGGGGGAGGGGGCTTCGGTGGTGGAGGCGGCTACGGTGGTGGAGTTGGCTTGGGAGCTGGAGTTGGACTTGGTGGAGGCTCTGGCTTCAGTGGAGGTGGGGGGTTCGGTGGTGGTGGTGGTGGAGGTGTAGGCGGAGGTGGTGGTGGACTAGGAGGTGGCTCTGGTTTTGGAGCTGGAGGAGGGTTTGGGTATGGAGGAGGACTTGGAAGTGGAGGTGGAGGTGGAGGTGGAGGCGGAGGGGGAGGCGGAGGCGGAGCCGCTGGAGGGTTTGGTAGTGGGGCAGGTGCCGGATTCGGTGGAGGAATTGGAGGTGGATGGCCTTAGTGCAAAAATCCGCGCTTCCATCAATGCTGCTAGTAGTTTCTTTCTCTTCATGGTCTTCTTACCCCTTTCTTCATTATGTAATGTCAAGTGTAGCAATAAGAAAATAAGACTGAAACTTCCTTCATTTCCCCTTATCTTATTTTATTTTAGACAATTTTATCAGTCGATAAAAAGCAATTCGGAATTAGGCAGTGAACTCTCTTTGTTCAAGAGCGAAAAAGGCATGCAATGAGCACACACTCGAACAAGTATTGTCATCAATTAAATCCAAATGAAGTAAGCTACTAAAGTTGGTGATCCGATGTATAAAGTTAAAAATTTCATACCCTACTTAAAAGTTGACTTAAAAAAAATGATGTTTCTTTTTATTTAACTATGAACTACAATATTTTTTTTTAATAATAAGGGATTATTGCCCATATCATAACCTACTTCCTCATTTTGTTGATTCAAATTGAGGGAGCTTATCTTTGTATTATAATACACAGATAGAGTTATAGGAATGTTAAAACATAATCTAAAACTTAATATCACATTAAGAGATCTAAATTATTTCAAAAAATCACTATGAAAGAAGGATACATTTCCTTTAATGTAATAGGATTTTGAGTACATTTTTTTTTTAATAATATAAGATTTTTGTCCAAATTGTAACACACCCCTTTACCCTGTTCTTGGGGTAGCCATCATGATGACACAATATATAGAGATAAACAACGAGTTTGTAAGACATTAATCAGGAAACTAAGTTTTAATTTTAAGTCAAAAACTTAAATCCTACTAAAAAATTAATTTAAGAGAATATAACACTATCCTTTATTCAATTAAAATTTTTATTTATTTCTTAATAACATGAGATTATTGCCCCCCTTTTGACACATAATCTAATGTAAGTGTTAGCTTGCTCAAAACCCACCAAGGAACCAAATGCAATTGTTTGCTGGTTCAAAACTCAAAAAGGAGTGAGCTTTCATTATCTTCGTTGTAATAAGTACAGCAACTCAGAGAGGAAGGCAAGCCCAAGGCTACAGGATTTACGTACCATCAGTTTAAAGTGAAAAGTGCGGACAAAGAGAACACCTTTTGCGTCTAAAATACTGTAAAACAAGTATAAATCTTTCTTCCACAGACGTGGATCAAATACATGGTGACGGTGAACCCAAACACAGAACGTCGCAAACGACATCATTCACGTGGATACGTTACTACAAAATGCGCAGTGACGGAAGCCAAACTGTCATCCCCACAATGTGTTCGATGAGCCAACTCTCTGTCTCTCTCACACCATGCCTGCGTAACCCTCCTGCATTATTCACGAGGAGGGCTGAGGCAGTTGAAAGCCGCCGCTGAATAAATGACTTGGACGTACAAATGAATTTCTGTTTTGTTGGGCATGCTTTTGACAGTACAGTTGGAAGGATAATAAAAGGCGCACGTCAAATTGTAAGTTAAAGTTGTATGTTTTAATGAGTGATAACCAAAAAACGTCTTATACTTAAATTTTTGATTATAGTATAATTTTTATTTACCTAATATTATGGAAGAATACTTTTTTTTTTCTTCATTAAAGTCAACTTTTAAAAGGTAAATATATATATGTATTCTAAAGAGAATTTTACAATAGATACGAATAATGGGAGACATCTTGAGGAAAATATAGTTTAAACTCCTACGAGTAGTGTCCTCCAACTTGTTTACAAGAACAAGTCAAATGGGATGGATCAATTGATATAATACGTTAGGAGGACTTAACTATTCAACCTCACATGCTTATCCTCAAAAGGGAATGGACCAACTCATATCATATATGTTGCGATAACTTTACTAAGCTTTGAAGCTTAGGCTTGTTTTGTCTATATTCAAAACGAAGATCACTTTGCTCTAACAATGGTCACAGCCTTCTATGGCCTTGCACCATAATAGCAGTGTAATAGCCTTTGGGACCAGTATTTTGTTATGGGCGACCACCTTCCCTGAGCCTGAATGCCCCCCAGCTATGGTCGATCAGAGAATTTTCACCGACGGAATATGCAGAAGGAAGGATGCTTTTGATGGCTAGCAGGGAAGTAGGCTAAATCCCTGCTAGCCATTCCCTTGTCCTTGATTTGGGCACTACAAGACACCGACATCTCCAACTTTCAGTACATTTTATTTTTTTCTTTTCTGTTCTCTTTCTACGAAGTACATACTGCTTAGTTTGCCAGAACTTCCTCGGCACATTGTTCATGTTCTTAAATCCGTGTTACTCTTTTCTCTTGTTTCTGCATTCGTACAAATCTGAATAGCAACACCGATTTGTAATACACTAATCCTTATGTTGCCAGGCACATGCATTCGACCTCAGGACACATTTTTTGAGTGCATGTTATTCCTTCAATTAAACAACCTCAGAAGTGGAGAAGGTTGCCATTTGAGAAGGTGGCGATCTTTGTCTGTCGTACTCCAGGAAAATTCTCAGACATCCAACATCGGTTTGCAGATATAATATTCTCCCCACATCTCTCTCTCCTTTTCTTTTCCCTTTCGCAACAAAAAAAAAATGGCTATAAGAGTAGTACAGATACATGCATGAAAGATACGTCTATTATATAGGTTGAAACAAATAATTGGGTACAATTAAATATGCAGAATTATTGAAAACACCAAGTTCTTTGCTTCTTACACTGACGACAGGAAGTTCTAGAATGAGCCGGCGAGCTGTACTGGACTCCACTTCGAGATGTGAATTTCTTGTAGCTATAGGAGATAATTCCATGGAGTTGCTGAAGTGGAGTAGTTAGCTAATATTCCATTTGAAGTGTACGAATTGTCTTACAAAGACTCTTGAGTGTAGAATGAGACAAGTTCTGAAAAGAGAAAAATCTTTTAAAGGCATTTCCACTAGAAACATATCTGTACTAAAAGATTTTCCAGTCCATTATCTAGCTCTTTCGCTACTCTCCAGGGAGAAACTGATGGATAAACCTGCCGTATCGATAGCGGTAGGCTCAACTTTTTCCAACTTTTGCAGTAGCTGCCCTTAAGATGATAAGATAAAGTCCTGATTTTCAGCAGTCCTTGATCAACGCTAGGAGTTGAATCAGAAGCCTACCAAACGCATATATCCCTTTCTACCGGACGAGTTTGCAATCATGTAGTGTATTAAAATTCATATCAGTGTTAGGCAAAGTCAATGCACTTGCAGCCTTAGTTGAGCGATATCTTGAAAGATAGATGCATGGCAACGCAACCATGTGTTCTACTATTAGTAAATAGCATCAATGCGTAGTAACCACCCTAAAGTCTTAATAAAATGGCGTCAAATAAATACACGTACCCCATAATCATGAAACAATACTAAAGATTTTATTTGGTTCGAGAGAATTTATCCTTTGACTACCGTGGCTGTTTCCACAAAATAACTCAAAACATATTTAGGTTTTCTAAACTTCATCTCTGCAACTAAGTCAATGCATAAAATTGATTTCATACTAATAACTTTGGTGTGAGCCAATTCTGATGACAGGCCTTGCTGGGGAGCTGGATGGGTTAAGTATGGTAGGCTTACACTTAAGTACCCAAGCCCCCCAAGCCGCCACCACCACTACTGCAACGAGAAGGACAATCAAACCAAAGGTTACATTATTCGCATTATCAATACAAAAATCAAAGCCTTTCTCCCACACAGTTGGTCACATGGCATCCACATGGCCGTTTTGCAATCTTATTTGTCTGCGGAGGGGATTAAAGGCTGCTAAATCCTATTACATTGCATCAAGAATGACACATGGATTTTCTGCATGCTTATTTTATGATGCCTCTCGTCTGGCCAGGATATTTCGATAAGATGCAGACACCTACTCCACTTTCTCTTGTTTATTATTAATGCAGCTGTCGCCTGAGTATACTTGCACTCTCCCCAATTACTTGTGTCGTTTTCAGAATTAGGCGAGATACATGTCATTAAGCACGACTTCTTAACATCTCTTGTCAGCTAAAGTTGACCACTCTTGACAATCATATTGACTTTCCCTGAATTCCTCGCAGAACCATTCCGCCAATTTTTCTTTTCCTTTAAAACACAGTGATGAACAGGACCAGTGACTGGTCATGATTATATGGCCCTTAGAGTGCCTATATAAAGAGGGGGAATCAGAGACCAGGAGCGCAAAGGAGCTTGCTTGTTCAAAGAGCTAGCCATGGGTTCGAGCAACAAGCTTCTGTGTTTAGGGCTTGTGTTTCTGAGTGTTGGGTGTGCTTTGAGTGTTAGCATTGGTCATGGGAGGGGTGCTGAAGAAAGCAGCTTTGGGGGTGCAAGTGGTTGGAGGTTTGGTAATGGCGGTGGTGATAAGGATGATTGCTCGTATGGGAATTGGAGGGGCTGTGGGAGTTACTTTGGAAGGGGTAGCAGAAGTATTGGTGAAGAGAGTAAAGGAGTGAGTCGTGGTGGAGGAGGAGGAGGAGGAGGAGAAGGAGGTGGTGGTGGTGAAGGTGGTGGGTCAGGTCACGGTGAAGGTTATGGAGCTGGGGGTAGTGTAGGTAGCAATGGTGGTGGTGGTGGCGGAGGAGGAGGTGGAGAAGGTGGTGGGGGTGGCACAAATGGCGGAGGGTCAGGTCATGGTAAAGGTTTTGGTGCTGGAGTCGGGGCAGCAGGGGGTGGCGGCGGCGGAGGTGGAGGCTGGGGAGGAGGTTCTGGACATGGGAGTGGATATGGCGCAGGTGCAGGGGTTGGAATTGGAGGTGTTGGTGGAGGTGGAGGTGGAGGTGGTGGCGGTGGCGGTGGCGGGGGTAGTAATGGTGCTGGTGAAGGGTCTGGACATGGCAGTGGTTATGGTACAGGAGGTGGTCTAGGTGGCGCTGGAGGAGGAGGAGGTGGTGGGGGAGGTGGTGGTTCTGGAGCCAATGGAGGGTCCGGTCATGGAAGTGGTTCTGGTGCAGGTTTTGGTGTTGGGGGCGTTGGAGGTGGTGGTGGAGGAGGAGGAGGTGGAGGAGGTGGTGGTGAAGGTGGAGGTGAAGGATATGGTCATGGTGAGGGTGGTGGCTTCGGTGTAGGTGGGGGTGAACCCGTTGGGTCTAGTGGCGGTAATGGTGGCAAAGGCGGACAAGGCGCTGGCAAAGGTTATGGTGGCAACAGGGGGATTGGCATGGGATTCGGCATGGGCATGGGATTTGGATTTGGTATTGGAGGCGGTGGAGCTGATGACACCAACGGTGATGGCGACCCTTAGGAACTCTGCTGTGCTGCTGGCCCTCACAGTGCTTCATCTCTGGCTACAAGACAAGAAAAGAACCAAAGGCACCTATTCTTTGTAGTGCAAGAAAGGAACCCAATTACAATGTTTATCATCTTTTTAATTCTCTTCTGTTTCCCAAATAAATGCTAGCATTTCGTTCTTTACAGTTCCTAATTCCATTCCCAATGTGTTACATTTAAGTGTTATTAGAGCTTTTCATTTCTTAAAACTTAACTCATAAAGAAGATTTATCTTCACACTTATAAACACAATATATATATATATATATATATATATATATATTTTTCCATCTGACATAAGACTCTTCTCAACAACATCCTCGTTCGTTTGATTAAATTCAAGACGTGTAACAGTATTAAATACTCAAAGATAATCAAAATTCAAAATTAAGAAGAACAAATTCACATATTTTTTATAATAAATTTAAAATCTCAATATGGGTCTAAGAATGTATTATTTAAAAAAACTGTTATATATGGTATTCTTGTTAATTTTTTTAAAAAAATTTATGAATATTTTATTTTTTCACCAAGATTATTATTTTTCACATTGAATTCAATAACTATCAATTTTTGGATTTTTTTAAGAAGTTCTTGGTTTTTTATTTTGTCGATCAGTATGCCCTTCTAAATGGGCTAGTTCATGGGCCAGTCATGTGACAAATATGTCTTCAATCAATTTTAGGTGGCCCAATATAGGCCCATCATAGTTAGGGAGACGCTTCTTCTATCTCACCCGCCCTAGAGAGCCGTTTTGCAGAGCTCTGTTTCTCTCTCGTGTCTCAATCTTCACCTTTCCTTCGAAACCATTTTGGGTTCGTACACCGAGTCGACTCACCGTATCCGAGAAGGAGAGGCACGAAAATGGCTGACGTTGTGCAGTACCGGCTGGAGCGCATGGTCGACGAGCTCGACGACCTCGAGCGGCGCGGGCTCTTCTCGCGCCAGGAGATTGCCGAGATTGTAAAGCAACGCCGCAAGTTCGAGTACAGGCTCAAGCGGCCGAGCCCGCTCAAGGAGGACTATCTGGCCTATATTGACTACGAGACCCAGCTTGACACGCTCCGTCGGCTCAGGAAGAAGGCGTTGTCTCGTGAACTCAGGGCCGAGGGCAACAGGAGGATGAAGCAGTCCCTCTCCGACTTTTCTGGTGTCTCGAGGATCGTCAAGATTTACAGGCTCGCCGTAATGAGGTTTAAGGGCGATATCAGTTTGTGGTTTCGGTACCTTGAGTTTTGTAGGCAGAGAAGCAGTGGCAGGATGAAGAAGGTATATATATGTGTTTTTGTTTTTCCTTTTTTTCCGTTTTTCAGCTTTGTTAGGTTGCTGAGTAAGTGAAGGAGCTAAAAGTGTTGCAGTTGATTGTAGCGTGAGGTTTTGACATTTGTTGCTCTTTACTTCAGGTTGAGGTTGGTTGTTGAAAAAATTGGAGGAAAGGGACGCCTAGGTTTATGTTTTTTGCTTAATTTGGCATTGTTTGATCGGTGTAGAAGAAGCTCTACAAGAAAAATCCAATTTGGGAAATTAGGCCAAACAGTTTTTGTTTGTTTTTGACAAAAAAAATCAAATCTTTTATGCTTCCATTTGGTTGCCGATGAACTGGAGCAAGAAGTTTTGAGAGTGAAATTGTATGTAGTACTTCATCCTAATGATCCTATTATGTTTGTGAATGTAAGAATTGGAGCCACTACAATCGGCTTAGATTAGGCTCAGTCTAAGTGTACTTCTCTTCTTTCTCATATCACAACGACAGTATAAAAAATCTCATCATCTAGATTTTTTCTTGTGTCAATTCATGCTCTAAAGAAATCCTGTTCTCCTATTAAACTTTTTGCAGGTCCTCCCCCAGCTGGTAAGGTTTCATCCAAAGGTTCCTGGAGTTTGGATATATGCCGCAGCTTGGGAATTTGACCATAACTTAAATGTCACAGCAGCACGTGCTTTCATGCTTAGCGGTTTGAGAGTGTGCCCAAATTCAGAAGACCTGTGGATAGAATATCTCCGGATGGAACTCACATACTTTAATAAGTTGAAGGCCCGAAAGGTTGCACTTGGAGAGAATGAGGGAACTCTAGTTCGTGATGATAGACTTGCTGATGAAAAACAATGGAGAGATGAAAATAAGGAATTGTTTATGTTTCTAAAAGATGAAAAAGCAAGTGAGGATGGATCGAATATCAAAAATGAGGAGTCAAGTATAAAGTTGGATTTGTTTCGACAGAAAGGTTTGAGTGTTCTACGAACTGTCTATGGTGAAGCTGTCAAAGCTCTCCCTTCAAATTTTAGCCTGAGAAAGCGGTTGTTTGAGATATTGGAAGCAACAGACCTAGCACAGTCGGAAGAAATGCGTAAGGAGATGCTGGATGAGATGAAGAGAGATTTCTCAAGAGAACCAGAATATTGGGACTGGCTTGCGAGGCTTGACATTGTTGATCCTAGAAGTACACAAGAGATGATTGGAGAAGAAACTGAGGTTTCTCAGACGCAAAAAGCAGTTCAGGTATAATTCCTTGTGAATTACTGAACCCTTCATTTGTGGTATGAATTATTGTTCCTGCATCATCGGTAGCTAGATAAATATCTGAGTATGCATTTTCTGATTGTATTTCTTTTTTGGTTCTATATAAATCTAATGGTAATATTGGGTACTTTGCTGTGGATAGGTTTATGAGGAAGCTTTACAAAATGTTCCTTCAGCAATGATGTTTAACATGTATATAAAGTTTTTGATGGGTATTATTGCTCCCCAAGAAGAGGAGAACCAAATTTCTGTATCGGATCACACTGCAGACTACACTTCTCATCTCTTGACAGTATATGAGAAGGCTGAAACAATGGGATGCCTTACTGAGGATCTTGCTTGCCAGCATGTTTCATTTTATTTGCGATTGGGAAGATTGGAGGAAGCCCGGAAACTGTCAGAAAAGCTTTGCAGTGGAAAATTATCAGATTCAGTACAGCTGTGGTTACTGAGAGTCTCAATAGAAATTAGAAGAGCTACAAGGGATTCTCCTTCACCAAGTAAAGCTGATTTGCTATCCATCTTTGAACTTCTACAAAAGGTTCTGATGAATGTGTCCATCTCAAAAGCTGAAAGCTTGTGGCTAATGGTATGTTATCACTTACCCACAAACTTTTCTCTTTTCTCCTAGGGAAATTCAGATTATGATAATTGTCAGAGACAGCATTGTATCCTTGAGTCAAACTGACTGGTGCATTTTGACGTTGCTAGCTCTATACTTAGGGCCGAAATATGTTGGTGGGTCTAATATATATACTCTGAAGTTATCATTATAATAATAAGTGGTATATCTGAACTCTTGTAAGATGAGACCCTGAACATATATTTTGCTCGTGAGCCTGTTTGCCTGGTGGTTGTGGATTTCTGTGCAACTGGTTGCTTGATTTCTTATAGTTCATATGCTAAGCTCACATCGGTACCTTAATCACAAATATTTATCAGCAGGAAGCTTGATACATGATATGGCACGGAAAGAAAAAGAAAAAACACAATTAACAGTGCTTCATTACAAAGGATCCATTTGATGTTTTCAGGTATCTAAGATATAAATGCTTTGGGCTCTGAGTCCTGCTTAAAATAGTTCTACCAGTTCTTTCCCCACATGCACCGCGCCGCCCCCCCCACCCTCCCCCTCCCTCCCGCGGGTCTTTCTTCCTTTTTGGGGCCAATTGACATGAATTGGGTCTAATTCATGCATTTTCTGTGTGCGTGTGTGTACACAATTACTAGTATAGTTTTCTCATGAACGTCAGATGATTTTATCTTGATTTTATTTAACACTATATTGCAGGCTCTCAAGTTCTTTGCAAATCAGAAGCGTTTTTTTGAGAAGCTGATAGATTTGTCTATCATTTCATTAGCTAAAGATGGTGGTAGTGATGACGGATTTTCCCTCGCCTCTACTGTTGTAAATTTTGTTCTACAGAAGGACGGAATTCAGCAAGCAAGGGAGATGTATAAGCGGTGTGTCATTAGATTATGAGTTACCAAACTTTTATTTTAAGAAATTTTCCTCAAGTTTTTAAAATCATCTGCGTTACTGCTTTCAATAAAATCGTCTCCATGATGCTCCACGTGCTTTGTTGCATGGTTTCAGTAATCTTCTTGAAGTTTCCCAAGCAGTAACATTTGAACTTTTGTACTGTTTCGATTGCAGATTTATTGCTTTACCATGTCCTGGTCTTGCTCTATACAGAAACTGCATCGAATTGGAATCAAACCTTGCATCTGTTGGTGATAAAGATGGCCTTGTAAACGCCCGGAAGCTCTATGAATCTGCACTTGCAACTTACGACCAAGACGTGAGCTTGTGGCAAGATTACCATTGGATGGAGAGTAAGGTAATCTTTGATCCGCTCTACTTCTCGTAGAAGCTGAGACCATCACAAGTAAAACAACTTAACTAAATTTGGCTAACGTAGGCAAACATAACATAACCATCCTATCTATATCTGGAACACTCCAATTTTGATTATGAAAATCAGTACCCCGGAAATGATCTGTAAAAAAGAATTCTTTTTGCCTGCTTTATTGTTGCTACAATTCAGGTGGGTCACACACTACTTTTCAGTTCACGGTGCTACTTTTGTGCTTTTGAGCTCTAGTTGATGCATTTCTTTTCTTACTTTATCTCATGCTAGAGCCTTTACAACTCTCATTTGTTTTTGCCACTTCAACAGATGGGAACATCAGAAACGGCAGCTAGTGTCTCTTGGCGTGCACGGAAGACCCTAAAAGACCCAACTGCGTTCATCGTGTCCCAAGATTAGAGATGATTTCACAATTTTGACCTCTTTCTTCTTCGAGTGTACTTTATGAGGAACAGATAAATGCTACTGATAGCAGTTTATACCATGCGACAAAAGTTGGCAAATCTCATTTTACGTTTTCCTCTGTAAGTAGTGGATGCCTGCAAGGCTTTTTTAACATTAGCTGTAATGTGATCTCATCCATCACAAATTCCAAATGGATGCATTGCATTCACAGATAAGTGAAAAGTGGTATCCCTAATGCTTCAGAATTAACGGAACCAAATCTTTTTGGTTGCTAACTTCTCCAAACGACAGGTTTAGGACACTGGTATGCTGTAATTTATGTGAATATATCTAAATAGGCAGGCAGAGAAAGGGAGAGGGCTATAGTAATAGGTAAATCACAAATTCATTAGAAAAATTTTATATAGGGAATTTATACATTGGATGTTATGCTAAATTTTCTTTTGCGACAGAAGACCACAAGACACTAATTTACAGTTTGAAGTGGAACAAGAAGCCCAACATCAGATCCTAGAAAAATGGAAGCTTCTGAATATTGCAGAGCTATACTCTAGGCCATTGTGGACTCACCACCTGCAAAAGCCAATCAATTAATCAAAGGCACATCCCATGAATACAACAAACGACGATGTATCCTAAGACGACAAAAGAGGATTTTATTTTATTTTTTTTTCCTTGAGCAGTTGATCTATCTCTCATATTTTGAGAGGAAATGTGTAAAGGTCGGAAACTTTCCACAAAGCAACTAATGACATTATAAAACAATTATATGACAAGATTGATCAAGTAACAAACAGAGCCTAATGACTTGATGTCTCTTCTAGTGCTATGAAAGACAGCAGTCCTTAGCCCATACTGATCTTCTCTGTTTATTCATTAGATGAATCAGTTAAAGGGTAGCTTACCTCAAGTGTGCTGAACACTAATCGCATTCGGCTAGCAACAACTGACGGCTCCTCTGCTCGACCCACCACTGCCATTTGCTCTAGTTGAAGAGTCTTTACTGGAAGCCTTCAGTAAACAGAAGAAGAGGTTAACCTCCGCCAAGGACTTAACTGCTTGAAAGCCGGATTTAAGGTACCAAGAGTAATTAAACAAGTGTTGCAAACTATGAAGTACTGAGTGTATTGAACATGGCTATAGTAATTGGAACTTGAGTAGACTTACTATCCACATGAACATGCAAAAAATGTTAAGGTGCCAGTTTGAGTGCTACAGAAATAAATGTGTCAAGTTATTGAGTTGGGACATTGTATTATCATCTCTGATGAAATAGTGGATTAAAATTCCATCAATAAGGATGTCAGTGCTTTGTCGATTTTAGGAGACTCTCTTCCCACATAACACAATGGTAGTAACCGCGTAACTAAAAGAGGAAATGAAATATGCTCATAGCAACTCACCATGCCATTCCCCTCATAAAGTACGCATTTGCTATAATTGCACAAAACCCTTTCCATTGAAGCCTCACTTCATCAGACACTGGAGGTGTAGATGACCATCGAATAATAGTTGGTTGCGGTGTACACAAGATGGTGATGAATACAATACTCAGCCACAGAATACACTCATCAGCCTGCATTGTGGAATGGAAAATATGATACTAGTTCTCAAGTGATTCAGCAGATCTAGTACTGACCAGCACTAATTCATGATAATTTTACAGATGACAAATGCATCAGCATTTCACAGTGCACAAAGATGAATCTCTTTGCGTCAGATATAACTAAATAAAGCTCCTAAAATTTTCACAACCACATTCCTTGGACAATGGTATGACTTGTGAAATTGATATGCACAGCAGTTGTGCCCTGACAAATAGTTGAAGTTCAACTAGGCAGAAGGGACTTACCTCTTCCGAGATAATCTTGGATTTCAAACTGGTGTTTCCACCGTAACTCTGCATTGCTTCAATTTCAACACCAGATTCCTTCATATCATTCAATTCTTTCCTTAATCCTTCATCAGTACAGCCCAGAGCATATGCATTCACCCCAGCACTAATGAACTTCTGGAACAATTAACAATTAACGGACGTGTTACTAGGATCAAGACAATAAACTGACAGAATAAAAACCACAGCAACCAAAATTGATGAATATACTTTTAAGTTGTCACCTCCTCCCCGGTCAACAGCATTCTTGTATCGTTTGAACAAACTGATTGCTATGTTGCGTGAGGAACGGTATTCATCACTATCAGCCGAAATTGGATCAAGTGACCGGCACTATGATACATAAAACAGGAAATATATCAAGCACTTAACTAAAACCTCACTAACTTTAAAATTTAAATGAATCAGCTCCGCCAGCAGTCACAACACATTACCAGCCATCTGTTTGAAGCAACGTGGTGTAAGACTTGATGGGTCTTAAGTTGATCACGGCCTTTCCAGGAAAGTGAAAAACTATGCAGTACATTATTACATGGATTCTTTATTTGTCTGGGACAGATTGTAGAAGTATTAACCAAGGAATTCACATGGGTAATTTTGCACGGAGATGCCTCATATAACGTTACAGTTCCCGGAGCGTACATCATCAACATGGCTGGACCATTATAATATGACCTTCAAAAACATAAAGCAAATACCACAATGAATCCAGGGTATAAGCAAAGACTCCCATTTAGAAAAAAATGCTAAGAGAAATCACAGAAGTAATGTTCTAAGCGTGGCATTCAAATTCCTATGATTTTTGTGAAGTAGCAAAAGAGGAACAGGTAACAAATACATATTTTCCTGATGACCCAGTTCACTAAGTTAGAACAAATCAACAGGGTTACATTTTATGGAACCAATCTTGCAGTAAAGGTTGCACCTTTTCTTTCCCCCCTTATTCTGCTCCACACGAAGGAAAAACCAAACAAGTGACAGAATCATACACAAAATCTAAACAAATGCTCTGTATGACTAACCTTTTCAGGGTTTAAATGAATTCGTTTGGAAGCAAAGGCGCTGACCCAAGAACCTGCAACACCCGAAGAGAAAAAATTTAGATAAAGAGAGAGATCGGGATCATATAAGAAAGATAACGTAGAGCAGTATCCAGAACAATGATCAGCGACTGGGATTGAAATAGAGACTTGCAAGCTGTGGCATCAACGGAAGCCACCAATTTTTTGAATGGCTCCGGAGATTCTTTGGCCTTGAATCTAATAAACTCAAAACGTTCTGGGAAATTAAATTTTGTTTTTTTTTCTGGCTGCCTACGACTGTTCTATGAGAATCTTGTGAACGTGGCAATGGTTTGTTTGCTTTGGTAGACAAGGATACCATGATGGGCCCGAGATGCTGTAATCAACAAGAATCAGGCCCAGCCTGATAGAATATAATAAAATAGTGTTGGGTGTTAATCAGCTTATATGGTAAAATTTCTTGATGTTCTGTTAGAGATTTCTGTATTTGATACAAGGAATTTGTCCCCATATTTTTGACTTATTATCAAGAATCTCAGAGCCATTTGTTTCTTACATTTTCAGGCCATCTCAATGAGATAGTCACCATATTTGGCTTTCATTCCCCGAAACCAATATGTCTATTTTTGAGCAATGGACACTATTGATCAGTGTGCAAGATTCCTATTTGTGCACTTGGCGTAACCCTCTTGAAGGCCATAACCAGCCCCATTTTGGATGCTTGCCGAACCACCTACTTCAATCTCACTTATTCAAATTTGGTACACTCCTTTTTCTAATAAGTTGGTGTATAATGAATAAACTAACTTTCTTAACATAATGCTAAAATTTAAGTTCATTTATCTTTTGCTCTCTTGTCCCATGGAGCTCCAAAGATGGCAGAACAGCTAATGTTAACCTGCCAATGGCTCTTCTTCACCAACCCAAATCAAAGCAACCATTTTGTCTCCTTTTGTGCCCACCACAGCGATCTCTCAACAAAAAATAGGTCGTCTGTCACCAAATCTGATCCCCCAACTAGGCTCTATACCTTGTATCTTCTACGCTTATTCAGAATTGAATTCAAGGATCATATGTACTTCAAAGTATTCCTAATTTATTCTTAAGAAAAATTTGGTACTTTCGCACGTGTAAGTAACATCCAAACACAGGTTGAGAGAGAGAGAGAGAGAGAGAGAGAGAGAGAGAGAGAGAGAGAGATGGAGATAGAGAGAGATTAGGTGTTCTCGTCTGGTAGTGCTACTACCACTCAGTAACGATGGGGTTCTGTTGGCTGTCTCCATTTTGGAAGAGGAAGCCTTTCCTCCACCCACTGCTTTTACTCACCAACCCCTCTTAATATTTTTCCCTTTATTTTAATTACTTTTTCGGTATTGTTTTACGAGAGAAAACAGAGAGACATATAAAAGGCGGTCCTTTTATTACGAGCAGGAGATGCTCTTTTGGGCTCTCAGATTTGGTTGTTCCTAGGATAACAGAAGACAAAGAAGAAAACTCATCTCTGTAAGTGCTGTCCGAGCCTATGTTCTTGTTTCCTTCTTTCTTTACTATTCGCTGTCATCTGGGTTGTTCTTTCATTAACCATTTCTCTGTCAATGTTGTCCTCCTTCTCTATGTCAGTTACGATATCTGTGCTGGTTCCTAACTCTGACAAGGTTGTGGGGATTGGATCTAGATGACCGGTTGGGATTCTGTTGTTTGAAAAGAACCCCTTGCTTCTTTGTGTCTTGAATCTTATGATATGAGTGGCCTTTTTAGGTGGTTTTCACTTCATTAAGCTATTCCAACTGAACTTCCCGGTGGCGATTATTGGAGATTTTATTGAGCAGTGGTTTGGGAGAAGGATTTCTGGATGTTTTTCTTGTACATCCGCGTTGGAATATCCTATGGAAATTAATCCGGTGAACTGGTGTATTCGTAGCGTTTGAAATGAGGCCAATGTATTTTAACTAGCTTAGAATGGATATATGACAAGTTGGTATATTTGATTTTGGAAACTAATCTGTTTCTATGAAAGTATGGTGACTATGGCCGTGTATCAACGCAATGCTACTGACTTGTCGGTGAAAATGCTGTGAAGAGGCTATCAAATTGATTTAGTTTCCACTTTGGAAGTTTTGACCCTTTTTCTTTTCTCTCCCTTCACGCGTCGTTATCTTTGCCTTCTCGTTGGTTGCTCATTTGTAAGACATCAGGTCTCTAGCAAATAAAATTACAAGCCGGCAAATTCTTATTATCACTTTCATGAGATATGGGATCATCTATATTTTGACAAATATTATATGCTTTTTTCGCATATCCTTTTGGAATCAAAGTAGTTCTATCTTTGGCTATTCTGATAATGAGAAATTAATTTGATTGTACGGTTTCTGATGGGAATCATTGGCATCTTATTACATTTCGTTTGAATTTCTCTATCTTATGCAAAATCCCTCTGATTCTATTAATTAGGTATTTTTTGTTAAGAAGATGAGGGGAGGGGGTTTGTGGCAACTTGGGCAATCAATAACCCGGCGTCTTGCTCAGGCTGATAAGAAGAGTGTAGCTCGCCGATACTTTTCTGGAGAAGCAGAGCTGAAAAAGACAGTTCTTCATGACTTCCATGTCACTCATGGTGGGAAGATGGTGCCTTTTGCTGGATGGAGCATGCCCATCCAATACAAGGACTCAATCATGGATTCCACTTTGAATTGCAGGCAGAATGGTGGACTTTTTGATGTCTCTCATATGTGTGGGTTGAGCCTCAAGGGCAAGGATTGCATACCTTTCCTTGAAAAGCTTGTGATTGCTGATGTTGTTGGGCTAGCCCCCGGAACAGGGACACTAACTGTCTTCACAAATGAGAAGGGAGGAGCAATTGATGATTCTGTTATCACCAAGGTAAAGGATGATCACCTATACCTGGTCGTCAATGCAGGGTGTAGGGACAAGGATCTAGCTCATATTGAGGAGCATATGAAGGCATTCAAGGCAAAAGGTGGGGATGTCTCATGGCACATCCATGATGAGAGGTCTCTTCTAGCTCTCCAGGTAATTCCTATATTTGCCTTTTCCATGTTTTCCCATGTCTTAGTTTTTCGCCTTGGATTTCATTGCTTTCTCATCTGGAATATGTAAATGTAGCTGCTGCAAGTTTAATGCTTTTCATCTCCAGTCACTTAAGTTGCTTGATATATATCTAGATAAAGAGCCCAACTGCAAACACTTATCTTCCTTTGGTACTTACTGTATGACTTCTTCACAATAAGAGTACCTTCTTGCTTTATGATTTGTGTCTTTGCTACTGTTGATTATCCTTTGCTCCTTTTTCTCTTTTCTCTTCAAATATATGAAATAGAACTTTTGTTGAGAAATTTATTATAAGGCAAGAGCTGAAAGATAGTGGGTTTGACGTTTTGAAACTTGGACTAAATTACCTTATATTTCATGAAAACCATATCAATATGATTACTGGAAAGATAGATTGCTCATACATGCCAACGCAGTGCTTCTTTACCTAGTTTAACATTTTACAAAGTAACGAGTAAAATGTATAAATAGCTTCTTTTTGATTTCTCTGGTGCAGGGTCCTCTGGCTGCCCCAGTTCTTCAGCACCTGACAAAAGAAGACTTGAGCAAGTTGTACTTCGGGGAATTCCGAATTTTGAATATCAATGGAGCGCCCTGCTTTCTAACTAGGACAGGGTATGATTCTTTTGGTTGTTATTTTTTTCCCCCTCCCTCTTTCTAGTCGAAAAATAGCAATCTACCTCTCATGGCGTGAGTAAATGTCAATTTCATTTCAGAACTTTTTGGCAGTGACTGTTTACCTTATATCAATTAGTGCTTCCTTAGATTATGGGGCATGTATGCATTTCTTCATTGACTGAGAACATGGGTGAAGCCTGATCCGTATTGCAACTATCCATGGTTACATGAGAAAGAAGAATTATTAGTCCGAGCCTGATTGAGCACTAATTTTCAGGTATACCGGTGAAGATGGTTTTGAAATCTCAGTTCCTTCTGAGCATGCAGTGGATCTTGCCAAAGCAATCTTGGAGAAATCTGAAGGGAAGATACGGTTGACAGGTCTGGGTGCCAGAGACAGTCTGCGACTTGAAGCTGGGCTCTGTTTATATGGCAATGACATGGAACAACATGTAACTCCTGTTGAGGCAGGACTCACATGGGCCATAGGAAAGAGAAGAAGGGCTGAAGGTGGTTTCCTGGGTGCTGAGGTGATTCTTAAGCAACTTGAAGATGGTCCAGCAGTGAGGCGTGTTGGTTTCTTCTCTTCAGGACCACCTGCCAGGAGCCACAGTGAGATTCAGGATGATAAAGGAAAAGGCATTGGAGAAGTCACCAGTGGAGGATTTAGCCCCTGCCTCAAGAAGAACATAGCTATGGGATATGTGAAATCTGGATCACACAAGGCAGGCAACAAAGTCAAGATTGTGGTTCGAGGAAAGGCCTATGATGGGGTTGTCACAAAGATGCCATTTGTACCAACAAAATACTACAGGCCATCCTAATTCATGTTTGGTATATCAACTCCAGAAATATCTAATTGCCATCCTTTGACCTGTTTTTGTTAAACTTTGACCGCTGGTCGAGTTTGAATTTTCATTTTCCATTTGCAAGCAGCCCAAGTTGAAATGTAATAATAAACTCCACTGCTTTATGAAATGTCTCAGTTACCAAAGTTATGTCATGGGGAAATTGTCCTAAGATAATAATAATTTATTGTGTTAAAACTACTGAGTGAATCCTTTGTTTACTCAAGCTATGACCCACCAATGGCTACTAACCACTGATCCAAGTGGTTTTCTTGCTTCTTTTGTACATTCTTCACTTGCATGAAGAAGGACAATGATTCTGCAGTGTGTAGAACCCCACAAGTTTTCTTGTGGTTAGTTTAAGTTTTTGGGGCTTCTAAAATTCAGGCCAGGATTGCAGACCCCTCTAGTTTAGCCAGCCAATTATGGGCCGGATTCAGCTCTGATGCTTTCAATGGCCCTTACAGGCCATTGTTCATTGACCTTCCACGGTCTTTGTACAAAAAAATTCCATCTTACAGAGAGAAGTGAAGGGTAAGAAAACTTGGGGAGATTACGGATAGATGTAGCAGTTCTTCTACATAGCTTGAAACCAAAAATCAATGCAATCTCGTTCGACAGCTTTGATATGAGTGAAGTCCAGCCATTCACAAGCAATGAGCGTTCAGAAGCCTAAGCGCCAAAAGACTACCATATGTTTAAAAAATCAAGTTAAAACTACTCTATTTCCCTCCCCTTCGAATTCTAATAACACACCCGCCAGGAAAATATCACTAATTTTACCTGCAAGAATGCTTGCATTAGTATTTATAAATTCTTTTTTTTAAGGAAAAACAGAACAAAAAACTCTTATTTCTTTTATTGTCGCAATTATAATAATTTTATCGTGGTGATAGCTTTGGTCCCCATGGAACAAAGGCATGGTCGCAAGACATCTTTGACTTTACTGTTGTGCAGGCCTAGTATTCAAAAAAGTAATAAATTGTCTGAACCTCCTTACGGAGTTCGTCAAAAAATGGGTCATCGGACTTAATTAATTACTCACTCTCTGTTAAAGAAATAAATGGTTTAAGTCTATCCGTTCAAAGTTATATAAGTTGAATTGATCAAATTCAAACTTTCCTGCGTATTCAACACAGAAATATTTATTAGTCGCTTTAATTGCTGTTACAAAATATACTATAAATTCCAGACTACAAATCGAAAGCACCCCCCACACACAAAAAAAGAAAAAAAAAAAAAAAAAAAGGGCATGCCCTGTGATTAATTCCTAATAAAAATTGAAAATAAGTCATTTGCCCAACCAAAAATGATGTCTTCGTGTCATTTTCAAAGGTGTCCGTAACAAAGTTTTGACCAAAACCGAGGTAGAGGATTGCATTGAATTTTTCGTTTATTCAATTCTTTGACACAAGACGAGAAGCAAGAAGCAGCCTATGGCAAGAGGGTCTGACAAGGTTTTGCTTTAGAACAGTTACCACAATTGAGTGACAACTTCGGTTTTGAACTCCGATGAGATTCAATTCCGGGGCCAATTCCAGCTACCCAATGCAAGAAGCAACTCAAAAGTCAGACACTTCGGATGATGTTGGCCGCCAATCCAGACAACGTCTTGGGCACCAAGCATTCAACCAAAGAATATTCACTTGTTCAACTCTGTCTCGGCCGTGGTTGTAAAGTTGGTGCTTGCACCGTTGACAAGTTGCAGCATTAAGTTCAAGTTATTATATGTAATATATTATAAAGCAATTTATAATTCAATTAAAAATTTAATTCATAAATTTAAAGATATCTTTTATATTTAAACTTTATCAGAAGATTGTATATTTTTTTATGTAAAATCTTCATCCTTAACATTCGTCATACACTAATTATTATTGTGTTTAAGATTACATGAGATAAAATAGATGTATTTCTGTACATCGAATATATTTTTAAAGTTTAAAGTTAAATAAAAATTGAGAGGAATCAATATATTGATTTTCATAGTTTAACTTAAATGGGGGAAATATTTTTTTTAAATATCACCTAAAGATAATATATTTTTTATGTGAGACTTTTATCCTCAATAGCATTAACTAAATTGTGAGATAAAAGTTACATATTACATAAATATTAATTGAGAAATTTCTTTTTATATAGTAAAGTTTATAATGTCCTTAAATTTATTTTTAAACAAGAATAACCTTTTTGAGATTGTACGGGACTCTAGGTTCATTTGTAGTATCCTTTTAGCTTAGGATAAAAATTCTTATAAAAAAAAAATTTAACGTCGTGTAATCTCTACATAAGAATCATTTTATATAGAGAAAAGTTCTTTTTTAGTTTTAGTCAATGAATATAAATAAATGAATAATATTCTATTATTTTATTTGAGGTGTAGAGATAAAGTTTGAGAAGTGGGGTTTGGGAACTCTTTTTGAAGTTTGAGAATTAGAATTTGTCATTATACGAGAACGTACAGAGTAATTATCAAAGAATAGGTATGCACAATATGTTAAAACTAAAAAAGCTTGCTGGCGAATTCATCGACGGCGGTTCCATCCATACGTGAAGAAGCTGACTTTCTGGCGAGTTCTCTCAGCTGTGACAAACTTCTCCCCAGTTGCAAAGCCACCTTCATTTCATACAACTCCCCATTTTCTCTTTTCTGCAGATCTCTTTCCTTAAGTGTATCATTAATTGATTCCTGGAGTAGCCGGAAGAAGCCGCCGTTGTTCCTGTACATCTCAAACACCATGCCGACTTGGCCGCCATGCTCGAAAGCATTAACCGCGCTGGCTAAAGCTCCCGCTGCAACTGCTACTACTGCGGCCCATGACCCATTACCGACGAAAGCAGACCCGGCGGCTGCGACGCCTGTGAGTAATGGACTTGATATGGCTAAAACCTTGTTGATCTTCAACGCAAGATTGCCTAGCCTTTCGTAGTCCTCAAAGTCCTTTCTCTTCACCACCTCGATGATCTCTCGCATTTCTCCTTCGAGTTCCTCGCTCCACCCATTCTTCTCTATCTGCTTTCCTCCGCGTGAATCTTTTTTGTTCTGAAGTTGATTTGAAGGCCACCAAACAGCCGGCTCAAACTTTGCGGGGAACTTGTCAAGCATAACTCCTACCAAGGGAAGTGGGTAGGCTTTGTCCAGAGCCAAAACCTTTTCCATCATCTCCTTCACATCTTCTTGAGTTGGAGTCCCAACAGCCAGCATCGTTTGGATTTGGTTTCGCAGCTGCTTGAACAATCTTGTGGCGTTACGTTGTTCCTCTGCAAGTTGTGAAGGCTGAATCTTATTCATCACCAGCAACATCCCCGTGGCTGCAGAATATAAGAGAGTGGAAGACAATTTGAGAGCCAAAAGGGGCATTCCGTTGCCAGCAATCACTGCAATACCAGCCATAGTCGCAGCCGTGAGAGTTATCATGTTGATGGAGTTTAGGAGAAGGGCATTCCAGTTTTCACGCTGATTTCCAATATTAGCGTGCATCTCCACCCTGTCAGCCACGATCTCTAAGACGGCATAGAGTTGTGTGGTCGCGATGTCTTTGTTGTTGGGTAAATTATCACAGATTGGTATGGGAGTGACATTGAGCTTTTCTGTAGCTACACCCATGAAACCATCCCTTATCTTCAGTTCCTCAACCAGCTTCCTGGTTTGTATTTTTGGAACTGAGAAAGAGAGCTTTGGGAGTTTTGGGACATTAATAGCAGCATTGATTTTCCTTGAACAATGAGATGAAGAAGAAGAAGGCAAGTGTAGAGTCGAAGCTTGCAAGGAAGCCATTAAGTGGAGGTTTTTTCCCTCAGCTTTTCTATCGCTTCTTGTAGGGAAACTGGAAGGGTTGAGCATGAAAGAGGGGAGGCGAGGTACGTATATATATATATCTTAGGAAGTTGTCAGATGCGAGAATATTGACCAACGACCACTTTGACTGGGCATATTACATGACCCATTCGCTATTAATAATTTTCAAGTTCAAGTCTTTCTGCCGTGTATTGGTTGTTCCGCGACATACTTTTCGAAGTACGATCTTTGGACTCTCCCATCGCTGATCAGGCAATATAGTTTTATAACACGTCATGATATCTACAGGTCAGCAACATTGGTGCTGGCTGCCGTTTATAAATGGATATTTTTCTAAATAATACTCACCATTTTTAGTATGTCATCTCACCTTGGGTGTAAGGAAATATTTTTCAGGAGAATTTTTATTCACGAGCAAAGACATATTGTAGTTGAATTTAGATTTTTATATTATTTTTAAAAATCCAATCTTATTCAAAATTGGCTTAAAATAAGATTCAGAAAATGTAAAGTTTAACAGATATCAATAAGCTAAGGTAAATGCATATTTCTAGCAACGGCCTTTTTGTTAGATTTCCCACTATTTGCTTGTAAGTTTTTCCCCATATTTTCCTTCGCCAAATCTTTTGGCTTCTAAGTGAAAGAGATCCTTGCTTGCAATTAAAAGAATTTGATCTCATTTTGATGAAGTTATGTGATTTTCACATGAATGGAACTACTCTACTAACACACAACTTTTTTCATCCCAGTTTCACTATTGGATTTAGCATTTACTAAAAAAATATGGGGTCTCATGTTTACACGCCTAACATATTCATGTCCTTAGTTTATATTGAGTGCGTTGAGTCAACCTAGGGTATTAAATCTTTAACCATTCCCCAACCCTACTCTCTTCTTATCTATAAAGAAAGAAAGAAAAACATAAGACAACCTAATGGTATTGAGTCAAAGTCCTCATTACTCACATTGTTGTCCCCATGCAAGAGTTGTGTATTATAGTAACTTAGTCTCTTCTTATATATTATAAGATTTCTTTATAACTTTCCGTCCAATCTCCCACTCATATACTTTGTTTTGGAGGCCAAAAATGAGATATCGTAGTTTTCCTATGGAATATTTTTGTAGTATTGGTAGAATTTATACTATCTTCCCTTGCATGTATGGGATAAAGAGTAAAATTGTGAAGAATAATATAGATTGTCTTATATTCTCTAAAGTTTGCTAAAAAATTTTATTTTAAAGTAAAATAAGTACATCTCATTTTAAGCTAATAAAGAGAAAATTTATTTCCTAACATAATATTATACCTTAATTTGAAAAAGGTACATCACGTATGAAGCCCATAATTTAATCATAAAATTGATATAGATGATGTTCAATAAAAAGAATAGACTATATAACGAAATATCTATTATATAAAACTAGCCTTTAAATTGTTTGTTTTTGTTTTCATTATTAAATAAATAACAAAGCTATTTCAGAGTTTACGTATTCAATCTTCAATAAATAAGAATGCTGCTCCGTTATAGTTAGACTTTTAGCAAAACTCAGCTACCCTCTCATTAGAACAGGTTAATTTTATAGTAACATGGTGCCTATTCTCTAAACTCCGCCACCCCTTCATTATAGAAATAATAGGTTATTTTTACAGTAATATAATGCCCATTCACTGCTTAATTCTCTTCCGGCTTTCATATTGACTTTCAAAAGAGACTTCCACATCTCAAGAATTATAACAAAAAAGCCTTTCCTCCTTTTTGAGATGTTCTTTCACATTCCTTTACGCAAAAAGCTGATAAAAGTTTGAGAATTAGCATTGGTCAACGTTATGGAATTTTATAAACAATTGATTGTACAAATAATCAAAGAATAAGTATGCACAGGTTCTTGAACTAAAAAAGCTTGCTAGCGAATTCATCTATGGCGGTTCCTTCCACAAGGGAATAAACCGAATTTCTGGCGAGGTCTCTGAGTTGTGACAAGCTTCTCCCCAGTTGCAACGCCACCTTCATTTCATACAACTCCCCGTTTTCTCTTTTCTGCAAATCTAACTCCTTAAGTGTCTCATTAATTGATTCCTGGAGTTGCCGGAAGAAGCCGCCGTTGTTCCTGTACATCTCGAACACCATACCGACTTGGCCGCCATGCTCGAAAGCATTAACCGCGCTGGCTAAAGCCCCCGCGGCAACTGCTACTACTGCGGCCCATGACCCATTACCGACGAAAGCAGACCCGGCGGCTGCGACGCCTGTGAGTAATGGACTTGATATGGCTAAAACCTTGTTGATCTTCAACGCAAGATTGCCTAGCCTTTCGTAGTCCTCAAAGTCCTTTCTCTTCACCACCTCGATGATCTCTCGCATTTCTCCTTCGAGTTCCTCGCTCCACCCATTCTTCTCTATCTGCTTTCCTCCGCGTGAATCTTTTTTGTTCTGAAGTTGATTTGAAGGCCACCAAACAGCCGGCTCAAACTTTGCGGGGAACTTGTCAAGCATAACTCCTACCAAGGGAAGTGGGTAGGCTTTGTCCAGAGCCAAAACCTTTTCCATCATCTCCTTCACATCTTCTTGAGTTGGAGTCCCAACAGCCAGCATCGTTTGGATTTGGTTTTGCAGCTGCTTGAACAATCTTGTGGCGTTACGTTGTTCCTCTGCAAGTTGTGAAGGCTGAATCTTATTCATCACCAGCAACATCCCCGTGGCTGCAGAATATAAGAGAGTGGAAGACAATTTGAGAGCCAAAAGGGGCATTCCGTTGCCAGCAATCGCTGCAATACCAGCCATAGTCGCAGCCGTGAGAGTTATCATGTTGATGGAGTTTAGGAGAAGGGCATTCCAGTTTTCACGCTGATTTCCAATATTAGCGTGCATCTCCACCCTGTCAGCCACGATCTCTAAAATGGCATAGAGCTGTGTAGTCGCAATGTTCTTGGAGTCGGTTGATCTTTGCTCGATGGGTGTGGCAATAACGTCCATCTTTTCTAGCGGAGCCAGGTTCGCGAACCCATCTCTTATCTTCAGTTCTTCAACCAGCTTTCTGGTTTGTATTTTTGGAACTGAGAAAGAGACCTTCGGGAGTTTTGGGACATGAATAGCAGCATTGATTTTCCGTGAGCAACAAGATGAAGAAGAAGAAGACAATAGCAGATTCGAAGCTTGTAAGGAAGCCATCAGCTTTTCTATCGCTTATTGAAGGGGAACTAAAATGGTCGAGGATGAAAAACAGGAGGCGATGAACGCATCATTATATATGCACCACCGGGCTCCAACCGAGGGGAAGAAGTCAGCTGTGGAAAATATTGACTGGTCATATTGGCTGACCCATTCCCTATTTATAATTTTCAATTTCCAGACTTTTCTACCGTGTATTGGCTCCCTCAACATGGCATGCCTGGTCAGCTTGATACAAGTGATATTTTTCTTTACCACGACTACTGGACTCCATTTATCACGGATGAGGCAACATGGCAGTGTACAGGGTCATGAATCTACAGGATCCTCAACCTGGCTGCTGTAGGCTATTTCTGACCGTCAATAACAAGGTCATTTTTATCTAAATTCCTTTTAAAAGTACAAGGATTTTTTCTTCATATATGGGTAGTTTATAAATAATATTTAGGTAATGAAAGACTTAATCTTACAATCCTTAATCATAATATTTAGGTAAGGAAATGCTTTTCATGGGGATTTTTTGTTTACGATCGACAATTTTATGTAGGATCGGCTTAAAAGTACAAAACTTTTTTTTTTTTTATATACAGAGTATTCTAAATCTAGATTTAAAAAATACAAAATTTTTCTACACCGTTTTTAGCAAACATCTATAAGCCGAAAGCAAATGCATACTTCTTGCAACGGCATTTTTGTACGATTTTTTACTGTTTGTTTGGAAAAACTAAAAGGATAGAAAATAACTTTGAAAGGAATGTGATCTTACTTTTACGAAGTTATCTGATTTTCACGTGAATTTAGCTGTTCTACTAATACAAAACTATTTGTGTCCAAATAAAATGATTTGATTTAGCATTTTAAAAATTTCGGGTCTCATGTTTACACGCCAAACTTTTTCTTGCCCTTCGTTAGTTTTTCGTGTCTTGAGTCAACCTACGTAATAAATCTTCCAACCCTTCCTTTTGTGTATCATTAGATTTCTTTTTAACTTTCCATCAAAACACCCCCTCTTTTCCATTTGAACTATCTTATGTAGGCCAAAAGTGACATATTGTATTTTTCGTGTGGATTATTTTTGTAGTATTTAGAAAATTTAGATTATCTTTCCTTGCATATCTAGATAAAAGTAAAATTGCTAAGAATGGTATAAGTTATCCTATATTGTCTAAATTCTACATAAGAATTTTATGTGGAAGAAAATACATGTCATCTCCTTACAAATAGACTTTAAATAGAAAATAATTTTTCTAACAAAATATCATATTCAATGTTTAGGAAGGCATCTTATATATGAAGCCCCACAATTCATAATGATGAATATGAACTTTCCATTACAGGCGTATATATAGAGGAAATTTGAGATGAAGAATAGACCATACAATGAAATATCTATTAGGCAAAACTAGTTATTCAATTTTTTTAAAGTTCTATTTTCTCTATTGAGTTAATAAAAAAGCTATTCTTTTATTCGCATAGTAGGTTTGGAAACAAAAATGGCCAAGTTACATAAAGAGCTTACTCCATCTTTAATAACAGAAACAATTGCTTCATTATAGGAACAATTGGCCATTAAGTCCCAAATGTGCATATTGTAGACCAATTTGGCTTAATGATGTGATCATGTTGGAATGCATTTCGAAAGTATCAATTAGATATAGGTAATTATAAGCCTCCATAGGGTTAAGCCTATATACTACTTCTTTTTGTAATTTTCTATTTTCTTTTGTATATTTTAATTGCTTGGATTGTAGTACTCATTGTGGTGAGTATATTTTTTAAGGGTCAAGTTTATGTCTATCCTTTGTACTCCTACAAAATATAGTTATTACACTCAAGCTTGATATTATTAATAAAATTTGTTAGAATATTAGATCTATTTCTTAAAAAGAAAATTATAGTAATTTTCACCAAAATCTAGCCACTAATTCTTTTTTTTTTTGGTGGAATGGTAAATTAGATTAATAAAAAATTAGAATACAAAAGCATAAAGACATACTTTAATATTACAAAAGTTTTTAAATCTATGAAAAGATGGAAGTTTGGAGTTTCTAAATCTCACTTAAAATGACATTACCTTATGAAGATTTTATATTTTCAAGTAAAGAAACTCTGCCTTATCTAGCCACCCTTTCATTATAATAGGCTATTTTTACAATTATATGGTCTCATCTAACCTCCAAGCAATTTTTTTTTCAAAATAAATAGGAAGGTACCTTGATGCATTTTATTTAATAAAAAGAAGACTCGACATAATAACCATACTTTGTATGAATACAAAGTGCAATACATAAAACTAAACTTTCAAACATTAAACTAACCTACATACTAGTTTCTTAGCTTGAACATAAATATATTGAAATAATAGAAATGTAAAGGGCCACATATAGGTGTAACCTTATGGAGGTCTATAATTTCTTGGACCAAGTTGATTGTTCTTGAAAGCCTTCTTACATGTGCTTGGTAAGAAGTCTAATTGATCAATATTTGCACAAAACATGATTGCCATGATTTGCCAATTTATTCACACTACAATTCCCTTATCTATAATTGTGTCGAATTGTGGTGTGTAAGGACAACAAAGTACTACATTTTCGTAATACATACTCTAGTGCCATAGAGGTTTCCATTTGTTAAGTTAAATAAAATAATATTTTTGATGATGATGTTTACTCATCTTCATGATAATGTGCTTATTATATGTAATATTTCTCATGGTGATAGATAATTTGATTTATGGGAATATTACTTTGATTGCTCATGGAAATATGAATGGAAGAAATATTCTTATATTTGCTTATGCTTAAATCTATTATGGACCCAATATTATAACACTTTTACTTTTATGGTCCAACTTAATCAAAGGCTTGATAACATTTAAAAGAAAGACTTGATCATAAAAAGAGGAGGCCCATGCAAGAAGGGATAAAGTTAAACACAAGCTAGCCTACAGGAAGATTAAAAGGCTTGTGCAAAAAGCCTAATCCACACCTATTTAATGAGAAAATTCTATAAAATGTCGTCTCCATTAGGTCAAAATTTGAAGAACAAGAGAAAGGAAGAGAGTGGCTGCATGAAGGGAAAAAGAAAAGGAGAAAAGAAAGAAAGGAAGAAGGAGGTGCTGCACCCAAAACTCCGACTCTTTTGTCAAGGTGAGGATGACACCATCCTATAGACCTAGATGACAAAGATGGTTAAACATTGAAGAAGAGATGTTCAATTGTTTACAAAAGGCTAAAAACAAGCTTTAGAAAGTTGAGTTTTTTAGTGCACTCACATGACAAAGAAATCCTAAGAAACTTTGTCTTTCAGATAAATCTATTTGTGGCTTCCTTTTCTCATATTACTTTGATAGATTTACTAACATATACTATTGATTAGTGCATGATTGCATTATATATATTCAATAGTTTATTAAAATCCCTAGAATGAATGTATTCTATCATTTGGGGGTTTTTAGCTTAACACCTTATTGAGATAAAAATCACTGTATTAGTGTGAGGTTTCTATTGTATTGTATTGTATTTGCAACATCTCTATTTGGTAGTCCAAGGGATTATTGTACTTAGTATCCTTTGATTTTGTGTAAAAAGAAGTGGGTTGAGTGTTTCATCTAATCATTTAGAAAAACTAGTGAAATCCTTTGATAGGTTAATCAAAGAAGGTGGTTTGAAAAAGATTTCCCCATCATTTAAAAGGATGTACAATTTCTTTCTTAATTCTCTAGTTATTTATTTTAATATTTATCTCTATAAGTATTGGATGAATTATTGGATGAATTGCATGCATTGTTAATGTTTGAAAGAACATGGAAAACATTGTTAAGGTTTGTAAACTTGTTCTCGTACCTTAAAATATAAGTAGTGTTGATTCTTCTATATGTTTATTGGATCTACTACTTAATTGTAGTATCATTACTTGTTACTGTATTGTGTATATTGAATCTTTCATTGAGTAGTTATAAGTAAATAACTTTACTCTCATTCTATTGCATACTTAATAACAAGATTTTAAAAATTAGTTTTTGCTTTTATTTATACCTTTTGGATGCAAATATTTTTTCTCCCAAAAGAAACCATTTATGAGATTGAGAAGAATATTAAGCACTTTTTGTGAATAAGTAATTTAGAAGATTATAAAACTCACAAGCGCTTGGCAAGTTGCTTGTACACTTAAAAAAGAAGGACTTGGACTACTAGTCAAAGTGTAGAATATGGTTTTGTTGAGATGGTCAATTTGGAATCTCATTAATTATCCAAATCCATCTTTATGGAGTAGATGAATTCATAGTACTAAATGTAAAAGAATTTCAGTTATATATCTTGACATAAAAAGAAATATGGTATGGAGTTGGAAAGGTCTTCTGAAGCTATAACAAATTCTCACTTTTACACTATCCAAACCTTCTTATTGTTGTAAAGAAACTTACAAAGAATTGAACTAAGTAAATATTGAGGTTGAATGGTATGATTTTGATATGATTAGGTAGAATTAGTAAACATGATTTCATTACATGTCTCATTTGTAAGGACAGACTTTTTACAGCAAAAATGATTTAAAGATGGATCCCTTTAATTGACTTGTATTGTAACTTTTGTGGTTTTCAATTTGTAAGTAGGTCATACTTGTTTTTTTAGTGTACTTGGATTAAGCAAATTTGGAAAAATATTCTTGCATAATAAGGCTTTTGTAAGAATATCAACGATTGAAATTTTGAACTATAGTAGATGATTAAAGTAACTAAGGGAAATGATTTTGTTGTAAAGCTTCATAATTTTTTTTTTTCTTAGCATGTATCTATTGTATATAGTTTGAATAAAATTGTAGATGTTTTCAAAATAAAGTTGTTGAAATATCACTTTTCTTGGCTAAATTTAGGAAAATAGTATGTGGGAAAACATATCTATTTAAAGATATTAAACCCTTTCAGGCAAATATTTTGTTGTGTTATAGCTGAAGGATTCCAAACTTGATTTTTCTCTTAAGTGAATTATAATGTTAGAGTATGCCTCTAAACTTTTGTATTATCTTATTTTTCGATAAATAAACTCATATATTAATAAATAAATAAATAAAAAGATTTTAGAAAATGTGTAGCAAGTGAATAGTGCAATGAAATACTTTGAAAAATAATTCTCTAGGATTAGAGACATAATTCACGCCTACTTAAGTTGCCTTCAAGGACCCAACACCATCTACATAGCATGCAATGTACCAAATAAAAAGAGTATGACTCAATTATGTGTGGGAATTGAATTTTGGCATGACATAATTGAAAACCTGTGAGTAGAGCATGGGCCTTGGTGTGTGCATTACTTCCCTAGCCAAACTTAGCAACAAAAATCCAAATAATATATTCATTACTATCACATAATACCCTTCCTCCTATACTATTTCCAACAATACTAGAACCACCTACATTCAACTTAAGCTTACCAAGTGGAGGAAGTCTCCATCTAATTCATACTCTTTTGTTACTAATAATTTCCTTTATAGGAATCCATAAACACTATAAAGTGATATGATTTAGCAAGTATGTTGAATATAAAAGTTTTAAGTTATTTTGTTCACAAATTATATTTGAAGGGCTCTGCCAAGTATGAATAGATTATCTTGAAAAATTGAACAATAGAAAGTAGAAGTATGTTGAATGATCAAAGCTGTTAAATGTAAAAGTTTTGTAGGGTGCCTACTTAATATATCATTCAAAGTTGTTTTGTATTACATTTGGAGAGAAAAGAATAAAAGAAGATTCAATAATAAAAGTCTAGATAGGTTGATCATTATTGCTAAAAATAAGAAGGATATGAGAGGCAATATTTTGTCAATAAGGAGAATGAAGCATATAGCTTATAATAAGTTTTTGCAAGAGTTTTAGAATTTGCCAAATATAGTTTTTGAATCTAAATGAATATGTTGTAAGTGAATAATTATATTTTCTTTGGTAATATATAATACTTAACCTTTATATTAAAAAAAAGTTTTGTGCTTTTTTTATACCTTTATCATTTTTGAAGAATCTATTTTTAAGAAGCTTTTCAGTAGCTTTGAGAATAACAATTTCTAAACTATCAATGTAACTAAAGTTCCTTTCATTCATTTCCATCCTAATAACATAAAAAAAAAAGAACTAAATACATTTGTTTTTTAAGTGCACTTGGATTGAGCAAATTTTTTGAAGTATCCTTACACAATAAGGCCTTCATAGGATCATCAATGATTGAAGTTTTGAATTGTAATGAATAATTAAAGCAACTGAATGAAAAAATTTGGCTACAAAGCATGTTAAATTTTCTTTTTTAGCATGTATTTATTATAAAGGATATAAATGAAATTAGAGACATCTCCAAAATAACATTATTGAAATATCAATCTTATTAATTAGATTAGGAAAATAGTACATGTGAGAGCACATTTATTTAGAAACATTAGACTTTTTTAGATGAATATTTTATTATGTTATAGCTAAAAATTCAATCTTAATTTTTTCTTAGATGAATAAATGCACATATTCATTAAAAAATAGATAAAAAAAGATTTAAAGATAGTCGCATGGTTGCTAGCAAATTGAAGTGTGGTTGATAAGTCAACTAATTCTTGTACTCTTATGGTAAATAGGTTGGTCCATTGAGCATAGTCTACAACGTCCCCATATTGCTATAGAGTTTGCACATCCTGTTATTAGTTATTTGGTTTATTCTTTTCTGGGATGTCATATGAATTTTCAAAGAGACTTGTAGAGGTGAGTGAAAAAGAAGAGAATGCTTTTTTTTGCTTTACGCAAAAACTTGATAAAAATCTGACAATTTGCATTCCTCAATGGTATAGGATTTTATGAAAAATTGGTTGTACAAATAATCAAAGAATAAGTATGCATGGGTTGTAGAACTAAAAAAGCTTGCAAGTGAATTCATCTATTGCGGCTCCTTCCACATGAGAATAAGCCAACGTTTTGGTGAGGTCTATGAGTTGTGACAAGCTTTTCCCTAGTTGCAAAGCCACCTTCATTTCATACAACTTCTTGTCTTATCTTTTTTGCAAATCTTTTTCCTTAAGTGTATTATTAATTGATTCCTTAAGTAGCTTGAAGAAGCCACCATTATTCCTATACATCTCAAACACCATCCCAACTTTGCCACCGTGCTCAAAAGCATTAACCGCGTTGGCTAAAGCCCCTATAGCCATTGCTACTATAAACATTAGTGGGTTATGAAGTGCATCCTACGCTATTTAGTGGATATTCCTCATCTTGGACTTCATCTCATCTAGAGTTCCTCCACCACTTTACATGCCTTTTCTTATGCTAGTTGGGCAAGTGGCCACAATAATTGACACTTTATCAGCAATTTTTGCAATTTCCTTTGATTTTGTGGAGTTCTTTGAAGCAATGGACTAATGCATGCTCCAGCATTGAGGTTGAGTACAAATCTCTTGCTAACACCACCATTGAGCTTATGGGAATTGAGTACCTCTTTTATGATCTTCATGTGCTACATACATCCCTATTAACCCTATGATGTGACAATCTCTCGACCCTATATTTGATTGCTAATCTATAGATTAGATATGATTTGGTTATATATATTGAATTCAATTGTAATTCTTGTAAATTCATTTGTATATAGATATATAAATCTATCTATGCAATCATTGGAAAATTAAATCAAAAAATTCTTCACATTAGAGTTCTTCATGTTCTTCCTTAATTCCTCTAATAAAGAACAATTCCGGGCATTAGTCGTTAGATTTCTTTCACAAAGAATAGACCATATAATGAAATATCTATTCTGCAGAACTAGTTGTTCTATGTTTATTTCTACCTTCATTATTGGAAAAATAACAAAGTTATTCCTTGGTGCGCGTCATAGGTTTGAAAACAAAGATTGCCAAGTTACATTTAGAGTTTACTCGTTCAATCTGTAGTAATTGAGATTGTTGTTCCATTATAGTCAGACTTTCAGCACAACCCAGCCACACTTTCCCTAGAATAGGTTATTTTTAACTTAACATGATGCAAATTCTCTAAACCCAGCCATCCCTCCATATAAAAATAATAGGTTATTTTTACATTAATATAATGCCCATTCTCCGCCTGATGTTCGATCCTACTTATAGAGTACGTCGAAAAATCAGTCATCAGACTTGATTAATTAATCATTCTCTAAAAAGAAATAAATGGTTTAGTTTTGGTAAAGTCTAGTTGTTCAAAGTCATATAAGCTGAATTGATCAAAGTCAAACTTTCCTGGGTACTGTACATAAAATAATTATTAATCGCTTTAATTGTTGTTATAAACAATTTACTAAAAATTACAAAATACAAATAAAAACGCTCCACACACGAGAAAACGGCATGCCCGATTATTAATTTCTAATAAAGATTCAAAAGAAGTGATTTGCACAACATTTTTGACGTCTCCGCGTCGTTTTCAAAGGTGTCCACATCAAAATTTTGATCCAGACAGAGATAGAGGATTGCATTGAATTTTTCGTTTGTTCAAGTCTTTGACACAAGAAAAGGAGGAGGAAGAAGTCCATGGCACGAGGGTCTGACATGGTTTTGCTTCAGAACAGTTACCACAATTGAGTGACAACCTCAGTTTTGAACAGCAATAAGATTCAATTCCAGGGACAATTCCAGCCACCCAATGCAAGATGGTAACTTAAAAGTCCGACACTTCGGATGATGTTGGCCGTCCAATGCGGACAACGTCTTGGACACCAAGCACTCAACCAAAGAATATACACTTGTCCAAGTCTGTCTCGGCCGTGGTCGTAAAGTTAGTGCTCGCACCGTTCAACAAGTTGCGGCAGTTTTAAGTCATTATATGTAATATCTTATAAAACAATTTATGATTCAATTAAAAAATTAACTCATAAATTTAAAGATGTCTTTTATATTTGAACTTTATCTAATGATTATATATCTTTCATGTAGAATTTTCATTCTCAACACTCATCATACACTAATAATAGTTACAATTAAGATTGAATGGGATGGAATAGATACTTTTTTATGTCAAATATATTTTAAAAACTTGAAGTTGAATGAAAATTGAGAGGAATTAACATAGGTTTTGATACCATACTAAAAAGAAATTCATAGTTTAACTTAAATGGGGAAAACATTTTTATATTTAAACATTACTTAAAGATATTATATTTTTTATGTGATACTTTCATACTCAATAGTATAAACTAAATTGTGGGATAAAAGTTATGTATTGCATAAATATTATTTGAAAATTTTCTTTTTATATTGTAAAGATTATAATGTTCTTGAACTGAACTTTAAACAAGGAAAAGTTTTTTGAGATCATATGAGACTTTAGGTTCATTTTGGAGCATCCTTTAGCTCAAGATAATATTTTTTTTTTATTAATGGCTATACATTCATGCCAGTCATTTATATTTTTATTCAAGTAAAGTTTTACATTCGCTTATCGGGTTTGTATAATAAAAGATTTGATATTATACTCTGCCTTATATATTTTTCTAACACATCTAATGTCTTAGTCTATTTGTGTTATTATAAATAATAAGAGCACTGTCTCTATTTCTTAAAAAAAAAGAACCTATAAAAATTTCACATCGTTAATTTTTACTTGAGAATCATTTTATATAGAGAAAAGTTTAGTAAACCTTTCAATAACGATAAATTATATCTTTTTTATTTTATTTTATTTGAGGTGTAAGGATAAAGTTTGAGAAGTGGGGTTTGTGAACTCTTTTTGAAGTGATAGAGATAATGTTTGAGAATTAGGATTTGTCATTATATCAGAATGTACAGAGTAATTATCAAAGACTAGGTGCGCACAATATGCTAAACTAAAAAAGCTTGCTGGCGAATTCATCTACGTCGGCTTCATACATACGTGGAGAAGCTGACTTTCCGGCGAGTTCTCTGAGCTGTGACAAACTTCTCCCCAGTTGCAAAGCCACCTTCATTTCATACAACTCCCCGTTTTCTCTTTTCTCCAAGTCTCTTTCTTCAAGTGTGGATTCGATTGATTCTTGGAGTAGCTGGAAGAAGCCACCGCAGTTTCTGTACATCTCAAACACCATCCCGACTTGGCCTCCATGCTCAAAAGCATTAACCACGCTAGCTAAGGCGCCTGCGGCCACCGCTACAATTGCAGCCCACGATCCATTGCCAGCGAAAGCAGACCCAACTGCTGCAACTCCCGTGAGTAACGGGCCTGAGATGGCTAGAACCTTGTTGATCTTCAACACTAGGTTGCCTAGCCTTTCGTAGTCCTCAAAGTCCTTTCTCTTCACCACCTCGATGATCTCTCGCATTTCTAATTCGAGTTCCTCGCTCCACCCATTCTTCTCTACCTGCTTTCCTCCACGTGACTCATTTTTGTTCTGAAGTTGATTTGAAGGCCACCAAACGGCCGGCTCAAACTTTGAGGGGAACTTGTCAATCATAACTCCTAGCAAAGGAAGTGGATAGGCTTTGTCCAGAGACAAAACCTTTTCCATCATCTCCTTCACATCTTCTTGAGTTTGAGTCCCAACAGCCAGCATCGTTTGGATTTGGCTTTGCAGCTGCTTGAACAATCTTGTGGCGCTACGTTGTTCCTCTGCGAGTTGTGAAGGCTGAATCTTATTCATCACCAGCAACATCCCTGTGGCTGCAGAATACAAGAGAGTGGATGACATTTTCAGAGCTAAAAGGGGCATTCCGGTGCCACCAATCGCTGCAACACCGGCCACAGTCGCAGCTGTGAGAGTCATCATGTTGATGGAGTTCAGAAGCAGGGCGTTCCAGTTGTCACGCTGTTTTTCAAGGTTTGCGTGCATCTCCACCCTGTCAGCCACGATCTCTAAGACGGTATAGAGTTGTGTCGTCGCGATGTCGTTGTTGTTGGGTAAATTATCACAGATTGGTATGGGAGTGACATTGAGCTTTTCTGGGGCTACGCCCGTGGAGCCATCCCTTATCTTCAGTTCCTCAACCAGCTTCCTGCTTTGTATTTTTGGAACTGAGAAAGAGACCTTTGGGAGTTTTGGAACATTAATACCAGCATTGATTTTCCTTGAACAATAAGATGAAGAAGAAGAAGGCAAGTGTAGAGTCGAAGCTTGTAAGGAAGCCATTAGGTGGAGGTTTTTTCCTCAGCCTTTTTATCGCTTCTTGTAGGGAAACTAGAAGGGTTGAGCATGAAAGATGGGAGGCGAGGTACGTATATATATATAAGGAAGTTGTCAGATGCGAGAATATTGACCAGTGACCATTTTGACTGGGCATATTAGCGGACCCATTCGCTCTTCGTAATTTTCAAGTTCCAAGTCTTTCTGCCGTGTATTGGATCTCTCCTGCGACACAGCTTACCTGGTAAGGCTAATTTTTTTTGGACTAGGACAACTGGACTCTCTCATCGCTGATCAGGCAATATCGTTCTGTAACAGTTCATGATATCTACAGGTCAGCAACGTTGCTGCTGACTGCCTATCATAAATGGATATTTTTCTAAATAACACTTACAGATTTAATTATACCATTTTTAGTAAGTCATCTCACCTTGAGCGTAAGGAAATATTTTTTGATACTATTTTAAAAGATCCAATCATATTCAAAATTGGCTTAAAAGTAGGAGGATCTTTTCTCTATATCTAGAATATTTTAAAATAAGATTTAGAAAATGTGAAGTTTAACAAATATCAATAAGCTTAAGGCAAACGCATATTTCTAGCAACGGCTTTTTTGTGAGATTTTCCGCCACTTGCTTGTAAGTTTTTTCCCATATTTTCCTTTGTCAAATCTTGTGGCTTCTAAGTGAAAAGGATCCTTGCTTGCAATTAAAAGAATGTGACCTCATTTTGATGAAGTTATATGATTTTCACATGGATGGAACTACTCTACTAACACAACGATTGGATTTAGCATCTTTTTTCTCTTAAATTTAGGGTCTCATGTTTACACCCCTAATATTTTCGTGTCATTAGTTTGTATTGAGTGCGTTGAGTCAACCTGCAGTATTAAATCTTTAACCACTCCCCATCCCTACTCTCTTCTTATCTATAAAAAAGAAAGAAAGAAAAACATAAGAAAACCTAATGGTATTGAATCCAAGTCCTCATTACTCACATTGCTTGCCCCCATGCAAGAGTGTGTATTATAATAACATAGTCTCTTCTTGTATATTATAAGATTTCTTTATAACTTCCCGTCCAATCTCCCACTAATATGCTGTATTCATTCAACTCTGTTTTGGTGGCCAAAAATGAGGTATTATTGTACTTTCTCTATGGATTATATTTGTAGTATTGGTAGAGTTTATACTATCTTCCCTTGTGTGGAATAAAGAGCAAAATTGTAAAGAACAATATAAATTGTCTTACATAATCTAAAGTTTACTTAAAATTTTTATTTAAAATACAATAAATACCATCTCGTTCTAAGCCAACAAAGGGAAAATTTATCTTCTAACATAACATTATATCTTAATTTGAAAAAGGTACTTTATGTATGAAGCCCATAATTTAATGATAAAACTGTTATAGATGATGTTCAATAGAAAGGATAGACCATATAACGAAATATCTATTCTACAAAGCTAGCCGTTCAATTGTTTGTTTTTCTTTTCGTTATTGAAAAGCTAACAAAGCTATTTCTTGGTGTGCGTTAAATTCAGAGTTTACTCACCCAATCTTCAATAATTGGGAGTGCTGCTCCGTTATAGTCAGACTTCCAGCAAAAGCCGGGCACCCTTTCACTAGAATAGGTTACTTTATGGTAGGATGGTGCCCATTCTCCAAACCCAGCCAACCGTCCATTATAAAAATAATAGTTATTTTTACAGTAATATGATGCCCATTCACTGCCTAATTCTCTTCCAGCTGTCATATTGACTTTCAAAAAAGACTTCCACAGCTTAGAATTATAACAAAAAGGTTTTTCCTTCTTTTTGAGATGTTCTTTCACATTCCTTTACGCAAAAAGCTGATAAAAGTTTGAGAATTAGCATTGGTGAAAGTTATGGGATTTTATAAACAATTGATTGTACAAAAAATCAAAGAATAAGTATGCACGGGTTCTCGAACTAAAAAAGCTTGCTAGCGAATTCATCTATGGCGGTTCCTTCCACACGGGAATAAGCCGACTTTCTGGCGAGGTCTCTGAGTTGTGACAAGCTTCTCCCCAGTTGCAAAGCCACCTTCATTTCATACAACTCCCCGTTTTCTCTTTTCTGCAAATCTCTTTCCTTAAGTGTATCATTAATTGATTCCTGGAGTTGCCGGAAGAAGCCGCCGTTGTTCCTGTACATCTCGAACACCATACCCACTTGGCCGCCGTGCTCGAAAGCATTAACCGCGCTGGCTAAAGCCCCCGTAGCAACTGCTACTACAGCGGCCCATGACCCATTACCAACGAAAGCAGACCCGGCGGCTGCAACGCCTGTGAGTAATGGACCTGAGATGGCTAAAACCTTGTTGATTTTCAACGCAAGATTGCCTAGCCTTTCGTAGTCCTCAAAGTCCTTTCTCTTCACCACCTCGATGATCTCTCTCATTTCTCCTTCGAGTTCCTCGCTCCACCCATTCTTCTCTACCGGCTTTCCTCCACGAGACTCGTTTTTGCTCCGGAGTTGATTCGAAGGCCACCAAACAGCCGGCTCAAACTTTGCGGGGAACTTGTCAAGCATAACTCCTACCAAGGGAAGTGGGTAGGCTTTGTCCAGAGCCAAAACCTTTTCCATCATCTCCTTCACATCTTCTTGAGTTGGAGTCCCAACAGCCAGCATCGTTTGGATTTGGTTTCGCAGCTGCTTGAACAATCTTGTGGCATTACGTTGTTCCTCTGCGAGTTGTGAAGGCTGAATCTTATTCATCACCAGCAACATCCCCGTGGCTGCAGAATATAAGAGAGTGGAAGACAATTTGAGAGCCAAAAGGGGCATTCCGTTTCCAGCAATCGCTGCAATACCAGCCATAGTCGCAGCCGTGAGAGTTATCATGTTGATGGAGTTTAGGAGAAGGGCATTCCAGTTTTCGCGTTGATTTCCAAGATTAGCGTGCATCTCTACCCTGTCAGCCACGATCTCTAGAATGGCATAGAGCTGTGTAGTCACAATGTTCTTGGAGTCGGTTGATCTTTGCTCGATGGGTGTGGCAATAACGTCCATCTTTTCGAGCGGAGCCAGGTTCGCGAACCCATCTCTTATCTTCAGTTCTTCAACCAGCTTTCTGGTTTGTATTTTTGGAACTGAGAAAGAGACCTTTGGGAGTTTTGGGACATGAATAGCAGCATTGATTTTCCGTGAGCAACAAGATGAAGAAGAAGAAGACAAGAGCAGATTCGAAGCTTGTAAAGAAGCCATCAGCTTTTCTATCGCTTATTGAAGGGGAACTAGAATGGTCGAGGATGAAAGACAGGAGGCGATGTACGCATCATTATATATGCACCGCCGGGCACCAACTGAGGGGAAGAAGTCAGCCGTGGAAAATATTGACTGGTCATATTGGCTGACCCATTCCGTATTCATAATTTTCTACCGTGCATTCGCTCCTGCGACATGGCACACCTGGTCAGCTTGATGCAACTAATGTTTTTCTTTACTACAATTACTGGACTCCTTCCTTATCGCGGATGAGGCAACATGGCTCTGTAAAGGGTCGTGATATCTACCGGCTGATCAACATGACTGCGGAAGGCTATTTCTGACCGTCAACAAGGTCATATCAATCTAAATTCCATTCAAAAGTTCAAACATTGTTTCTTCATATATGGAGAATTTATAAATAATATGTAGGCAATGAGAGACTTAATCATAATACTTAGGTAAGGAAATGCTTTTCATGAGGATTTTTTATTCACGAGCAATAATTTTACATAAAACGCACTGAAAAGTACAGAAATATTTTTAACGTATAAAAAATTCTAAAACATGATTTAGAAAATGCAGAATTTTGTGACACCTTTTTTTTAGCAAATATCTATAAGCGAAAAGCAAATGCATACTTCTTGCGACATTTTTTCGTATGATTTTTCACTATTTGCTTGGAAAAAACGAACGGATATAAGGGAACCTTGAAAAGAATGTGTACTTATTTTTGTGAAGTTATCTGATTTTCACGTGATGTAACTATTCTACTAATACACAACTATTTGTGTCCAAATAAAACGATTTGATTTAGCATTTTAAAAAATTTCGGCTCTCATGTTTATAGCCTAACATTTTCGTGCCCCTCATTAGTTTTGCGTGTCTTGAGTCAACCTTGGCAATAAATCTTCCAACCCTTCCTATTGTATATTATTAATTTTTTTAGTAACTTCCATCCAAGCGTCCCTCGTTTTCATTCAACTATCTTTTGTAGGCCAAAAGTGACATATTGTACTTTTCGTGTGCATTATTTTTGTAGTATTTGCAAAATTTATATTATCTTTCCTTGCATATCTAGATAAAGAGTAAAATTGCTAAGAGTGGTATAAGTTATCATATATTTTTTATGAATATGTGAATTTATTTATCAAAGAATGGGAGAATATAAAAGCTTAAGGGCATACTCTAATATTACAATTCATCTAAAAGAAAATCAAATTTAAATTTTTCTAAGTATGATATAATAAAATATTTGTCAGATAGTGTTTAATATTTCTAAATAGATATACTCTTTCATGTATTACTTTTCTAATTCTAGCCAATAAAATTGGTATTTCAACAATCTTATTTTGAAAACATCTATGATTTTGTTTAAATCATATACAATACATGCAAACTAAGAAAGAAAAATATAAGAATCTTTATCTAAATTCTACATAAGAATTTTTTTTGGGTAGAAATGTAAGTTTTCATTAATAAAAGGTAATATACAAAAGTATAAGAGCATACTTCAGTATTATAAGAATTATAAAATTTATAAAAGGTAGAGGTTGGAAATCTCTAAGTCTTACTCAAAATAACATTTTCTTATTAGTATTTTATATTTTAAAGTGAAGAAACTCTCTCTAATACAACTTTCTTACTTTAACCAATAGGATTAGAATGCTAACTATTTTTTTTTGAAATCGTCTTCTATTTTGTTTTTGTCCATATATAATACATACAAGTTAAAAAAATATCTTAATACACTTTGCAGCCAAATACTTTTCTTTAGTTGTTTTGATCATCTATTATAGTTCTTCATTCTATCCTCCAATATGATATTAAATTTCATTTTGACCAAAAATAGTCTTCTAAATCATCGTTAGCTAAACACATTAAAAAAAAAGACTCATATTTTCAACATGGGATTGACAAAAATCATAATCTAAGTTAATTGAAGGGAGTAAGCGGACCATTCTTTCTATTGTAGAGGGTTAACCTTGACAAACTATCTATTTAATAAAATTATATTTGTTGATGTCATTAGTCTAACTTAGATTATACCAGTCTTTTTTTTCTTGAACTGGTCGAAGGTCTTGATAAATTATTTTTACAACAATAGGTAGACCTATAAAGAATCAAGATAAATGTGAACCTTAGTTTGAGAAGACCTCTTTAACTCCATACCATAGAACATTTGATATCAAGTTGCATTATTAAAGTTCTTATATATTTTTTTACTATGAATCCACTTACTTCATAAAGAAATGTCTTGAAAATTGATAAGATTTCAAAGCATAAGTCTTAAAAGAACTTTATTTCAAAGTTTAAGATTTGATAACCCTAATCCCTCTTCCTTCTTTGTTGAGCAAACAATTTGCCAAACTACCTTATGAGAGAATTATATATCTATATTACCTATTCATAGAAAGTTTTTAATCTTATTTTTCAATCTTATAAATTGTTTGCTTCAGTAGTAAGAAAACTTGTATTCAAAATATACATGTAGAAATTAGAAATAATTTTGCTAGCTATAACCTTCCAGCATAGTTAAGATGTTTCATTCCCTAACCTTCTATTTTCCAAATATCTTATATGTTAGACCTTTGCAATCAACATGAATAAGTCTTTTCATAATCAAAAGAAACTCCAAGATATCAAATAGAGAGTATATTCATAGGAAAATGAGAGAGATATAAAATAAGAAGTTGCTCTTATTCTAATATCCTAAGAACATTTGACATTTATCTGGATTGTAATGTAGACTTGTAAGTTTAGTAAATTCCTTCAAAGCTTCTACATGACAAAGTATTAAAGTTATATCACCATGAGAGAAAAGAAACAAATCATTAACAAAACACAAATGATTTTTTCAAGTTTGCATCACCAGTGGAACCTAAGAACCAATAGAGGTCTTTACAATAATAATCTATTAAGTATCTCTATAACCAATAAAAATATATATAAGGATGGTGGGTCCCATTGTCTTAATTCATTAGTACCCTTAAAATTACTTGCATGCTTTCCATTGAATTCACTAAGAATCTTGTTATAATAATACACTCACCTATAAGATCAACTAAGTACTACAAAGTATTAATAGCTTTCAAAACTCCTAATACCATTTTCCATTTAACCATATCATATGTTTTTATGAGACCAATTTTTATGGCCACACGCTTACTTTTATCTCTCTTGTAATAATTGTAAAGGAGTTCTTGATAAAGCATAATATTCTCAAAAATCTTATGTTCTAGCAATTTGGTTTTGGCTTACCGCTACAAGGAGAATAACACTTAGCTTGTCAACTAACATCTTAAAAATAATTTTTTTGGAAAACATTACAACATGATAGGTTTGTAATCTTTATTGCAATTAGGATTAGAAGCTTTAGGGGTTAAATATAACAATGTAAAGTTTATAGTTTTCAATAAATTTCTAGAGGAGAAAAACTCTAATACAACAACTTCCTAGAGGATAAAAATTCTACATAAGAATTTTATGTGGAATAAAATACATATCATCCCTTTACAAAAAGACTTTAAATAGAAAATAAATTTTCTAACATAATATCATATTCTATGTTTAGGAAGGCACCTTATGTATGAAGCCCACAATTCATAATGATGAATATGAACTTTCCGTTACATGCATATATACAAAGGACATTTGAGATGAAGATAGACCATACAATGAAATATCTATGAGGCAAAACTAGTTATTCAATTTTTTTAGTTATGTTTTCTATATTGAATTAATAACAAAGCTATTCTTTTATTCACATGGTAGGTTTGGAAACAAAGATAGCCCAGTTACATAAAGAGCTTATTCATTTTATCTTTAGTAATAGAAACAATTGATCCATTACAAGAACAATTAGCCATCAAATCCCAAATGTGCATATTGTAGATCAATTAGGCTTGATGTTGTAACCATGTTGTAATCATGTTATAATGCATTTAGAAAGTATCAATTAGGTATGGGTAATTATAAGCCTCCATAGAGTTAAGCTTATATGTTGCTTTTTGTAGTTTTGTATGTTTTAATTGCTTGGATTGTACAACTCACTATGGTAAGTATATTTTTTAAGGGTTAGATTTATGCCCTACCCTTTATATTCTTACAAAGTATGGTTATTACACCAAATTTTGATATTATCAATAAAATTTTAGGACACTACGTATATTTCTTTGAAAAAAAAAATAAAAGTTATAGTAACTTTCACTAAAATCTAGCCACCCTTTCATTTTATTTTTGGTGGAATGATAAATTAAATTAATAAAAATATAAAATATCGAAGTGTAAGGACATACCGCATCATTACAAAGTTATCACATTTACGAAAAGAAAGAAGTTGGAAGTTTTTAAATCTCATTTAAAATGACACTACCCTAAGAAATTTCTAAATAAAGAAGCTCTCCGTCGTCTAGCTACTTCTTTATTATAATAGGTTAATTTTATTTAAGGAAAATAAGGTTAGATATCATTACCATACCTTATAGGAATACAAAGACCATTACATAAAACTAACCTTTCAAAAGTTAAACTAACCTACATACTAGGTTTTTAACTTGAACATAAATACATTGAAACAATAAAAATACAAAGGGCTGCATATAGGTGTAACCTTCTAAAGGCCTATGATTCCCTAGACCAAGCTAATTGTTCATACAAGCCTCCTTACATGCACTTAGTAAGGTGTCTAATTGATCAATATTTGCACAAAACATGATACCTATGATTTACCAATTTATTCATACTAGAATTTCCTTATCTATAATTGTGTCAAATTGTGGTGTGTGAAGGCAACAAATACTACATTGCCATAACACATTCTCTAGATGCAATGAAGTTTTCCATTTGTTGAGTTAAGTAAATTAATATTTTTAATTATGATGTTTGCTTACCTCTATAGTCATGTGCTTATTATATTTACAATGTCTCATGGTGATAAATAATCTAATTTATAGGAACTATTTTGATTGCTCATGAAAATATGAGTGGAAGAAATATTCTTATATAGGCTTAAGCTTATATCTATTAAAGACCAAAATTATGACACTCCTACTTGGTCGAACTTAATGGAAGGCTTGATGAGATTAAAAAAAAGGTCTTAATCTTAAAAAGCTTGGGCCCATGCGAAAGGGATAGAGTTCAACACAAGCTAACCCATGTGCAGGATTAAAAGGCCTATGCAAAAGGCCCAATACACACCTATTTGATGAGAATATTTGATATGACACCATCTTCACTAGGAAAAATTTGAAGAATAAAAGAAAGGAAGAAAGCAACCACACAAAGGAAAGAAGAAAGGAAGAAATAGACATTGCACCCAAAAATCTAATTGTTTTGTCAAGGTGACCATCTTGAGATTTCAAAGGATGACATTGTCTTCCAGATTTAGATGACAAAGATGGCCAACTATAGAAAAAGATGTTAGAGCTACTATTTACAAAAGACTGAAAATAAGTTTCATAAAGTAGAGTTTTTTAATGCATTTACATAGGAAAGAAATCCTAAGAAACTCCAAGTCTGTCAAAGAAATATGTTTGTGGCTTCCTTTTCTCATATTCCTTTGACAAATTTACTAACATCTACTATTGATTGGTGCATGATTGCTTTAGTATATATTTAGTAGTTTATTACAAAATGCCTAAAACAATTCTATCATTTGGGGGTTTTCTATGTGACATTTAACTAAGCTTAAAATCATTGTATTAGAGTATTTCTATTGTATTATATCCACAACATCTACATTTGGTAATCAAAAGGATTACCATACTTTGTACCCCTTCACGATGTATCAAACAAGATGGGTTAGGTGTTTCATCTACTCATTTAAAAAATTTGTGAAATCTTTTAATAGGTTTATCAAAGGAAATGGATTGAAAGAAGTTTTCCTATCACTTAAAAGGATTGTGTTTAATTCATTTCTTAACTCTCTAGTTATTTATATGAATATTTATGTCTAGAAGTATTGGACAAATTGCATTTATTATTAATGTTTAAGAGCACATGGACAACATTGTTGAGGCTTGTAAACTTGTCCTCATATCTTAAAATATAAGTAATGTCAATCCTTCTATATGCTTATTGGGTCTACTACTTAACTATGCTTATTATCAGTACTTGTTATTGTATTGTTTATATTGAATTTGTCCATTGAGTAGTTGCAAGTAAATATACTTTACTAATATTCTATAGCATACTCAATAGCAAGATTCTAGAAGACATATAGCAAGTGAATAGTGTAGTGAAATACTTTGAAAAATAGTTGCCTAGGATTCAAGAAATAACTCACCTCCACTTAGGTTGCCTTTAAGGACCGAACACCATCTATGTAGCATACATTGTACCAAATAAAAAGATTACGACTGAATTATGTGTAGGAACTAATTTTTAGCATGACATAATTGAAAACCTATGAGTAAAGCATGTGCCTTGGCATATGCATTATTTTCCTAGCCAAACTTAGCAATAGATATCCAAATAATACTTGCATTACTATCTCTTAATACCCATCCTCCTATGCTATTTCCAATAATACCAGCACCACCTACATTCAGCCTAAGAGTACCCAATGGAGGGAGTCTCCATCTAATTCATACCCTCTTATTAATAACAATTTGCTTTATAGGAATCCATAAACTCTATAAAGCAATATGATTTAGCAATTATGTTAAATATATAAGTTTTGAGTTGTTTTTGTATCTTCCTTACTTTGAAGAATTTGTTTCTAATGAGCTTTTTCATTGCTTTAAGAATAACAATCTTTGAACTATCAATGTAACTAAAAGTTCCTTTCATTCATTTACTTCCTAATAACAGAAACAAATGAAGTAAACACATTTGTTTTTTCAAAATACTTGCACTGAGCAAATTTGGCAAAGTATCTTTGCATAATAAGGCCTCCATATGATCATCAATGATTAAATTTTTAAATTTCAATGGATAATTAAAGCAACTAAAGCAAATAATTTGGTTGTAAAACTTTTTAAATTTTCTTTTTTAGCATGTATTTATTATATATGATTTGAACAAAATCATAAATGTTTTCAAAATAAAATTGTTGAATTTTTAATTTTATTAATTAGAACAAAAAGAAGAGTACGTTGCACATATATCTAAAAATATTAAATACTCTTAGGTGAATATTTTGTTATATCATAATTGAAGAATTTAAAATTTAATTTTCTCCAAGATAAACTATAATGCTCAAGTGTTTATTTAAGTTTTGTATTCTCTTATTTTTAGATGAATAAATTCACATATTTATAAAATAAATAAAGAAAAAACAGATTTAAAAGATAGTGGCATGGTTGCTAGCAATTTGAGCATGGTTGAGAAGTCAACTAATTTCCTGTACTCTTATCGTGAATAGGATGGTCCATTGAGCATTGTCTCCACCATTCCCATATTGCTATAGAGTTGGAACAACTTGTTATTAGTTATTTTGATTATTCTCTTCTAGGTTGTCATATGAATTTTCAAAACAGACTTACAGAGGTGAATGAATAAGAAGTGAATTCTTTTTGTGTTTTACGCAAGAAGTTGATAACAATATGACATTTAGCATTCCTCAATGTTTTAGGATTTTATAAACAATTGGTTGTACAAATAATCAAAGAATTAGTATGCATGGGTTCTCGAACTAAAAAAGCTTGCTAGCGAATTCATTTATGGCGGTTCCTTCCACACAGGAATAAGCCGACTTGGCAAGGTCTCTGAGTTGTGACAAGCTTCTCCCTAGTTGCAAAGCCACCTTCATTTCATACAACTCCCCGTTTTCTCTTTTCTGCAAGTCTCTTTCCTTAAGTGTATCATTAATTGATTCTTGGAGTAGCCATAAGAAGTTGCCGTTGTTCCTGTACATCTCAAACACCATCCCGACTTGGCTGCCATGCTCAAAAGCATTTACAGTGCTGGCTAAAGCCCCCGCAACAACTGCTGCTACTGCCACCCATGACCTATTACCAACGAAAGAAGACCGGCGGCAGCAATGCTTGTGAGTAATGGACCGGAGATGGCTAAAACCTTGTTGATCTTCAACGCAAGATTGCCTAGCCTTTCATAGTCTTCAAGGTCCTTTCTCTTCACCACCTCGACGATCTCTCACATTTCTACATCGAGTTCCTCGTTCCACCCATTCTTTTCCAACTGCTTTTCTCCACGTGACTTGTTTTTATTCTGAAGTTGATTTGAAGGCCAACAAATAGTTGGCTCAAACTTTGCAAGGAACTTGTCAAGCATGACTCCTACCAAGGGAAGTGGGTAGGCTTTGTCTAGAGCTAAAACCTTTTCCATCATCTCCTTCACATCTTCTTGAGTTGGAGTCCCAACAGCCAGCATCGTTTGGATTTGGCTGTGGAGCTACTTGAACAATCTTGTGGCATTACATTGTTCCTCTATGAGTTATGAAGGTTGAAGCTTATTCATCACCAGCAACATCCCTGTGGTTGCAGAATATAAGAGAGTGGAAGACAATTTGAGAGCCAAAAGGGGCATTCTGTTTCTAGCAATCACTGCAATACTAGCCATAGCCGCAGCCGTGAGAGTTATCATGTTGATGGAGTTTAGGAGAAGGGCATTCCAGTTTTCATGCTGATTTCCAATATTAGTGTGCATCTCCACCCTGTCAGCCACGATCTCTAAAATGGCATAGAGTTGGGTAGTGGCAATGGTCTTGGAGTCGGTAGATATTTCATCGATGGGTATGGCAATGAAGTTGATCTTCTCTAGTGGGGCTAGGTTCGCGAATCCATCCCTTATCTTCAATTCCTTAACTAGCTTTCTGGTTTGTACTCTTGGAATCGCGAAAGGGACACTTGGAAGCCTCCGGACATGAATTGCTGCATTAATTTTCTTTGAACAAAAGCACGAAGAAGAACATAATCGTAGAGTTGAATCCATTTCGTCCCCTAAAAAAAACTGGAAAAACTGGAAAAGGTTGAGGATGGAAGTGGGGTGTTGAGTCAAGGCTTATTTATAAACGGAGCTTGACTTACAAAGAACCGGTCAGATGACAAAAATTTTAACCTACTGACTGACTTGACCTGGTATAGCAACTGACCCAGTCTTGGTTAATAAACTTCCAATTTCAAACTTAATGCCGGGTCTTGGGCTGTCGATACAACGTCGTAAACTAATAAACCTAGTACAACTACAACTATTTTCATTACCATAAAGCTTGCTCTCTTTCTTCTACTGCGAGTCAACGTACATGGCTTCTCCAAGTCGAAAGTAAATGCATATTAGTTGGTATGTCCTCTCTCTGACAAATCCACAGTAAAGGCTATAATTTCAGTAAAATCTCAATTATTGATTTTGAGGCTGGGTTTCCCAGTCAAAACACATGTGCAGTAAGTGAAGGGACCCAAACATTAATAAGGCACCCAACCAAGGAAGTATCTTAGAGAATCATTTTGTTTCTTACCTTTCTATGGGTGGAATCCCATAATAAATGACTTTGAAGTTGTAGTCACTTTTGCTCTCTTGGATGCCTAGGGCTCTACTTTTGAACATCAAGAGTGTATGACTTGATAAAGCCATGGAAGCTCGGCAAGAACCTTAATTTCGTTTTGTAGTTTTATCAATGAAGGAGAGACACTATAGTCCTTATGAGTGTTTCTGACATTATTTTGGACTCCTTGCAGCTGAACCAATTCCTTTCTCCTCTCTATTGGTGTAGTCAATTTAGTACTTAAAGAGGCCGAAAGAAGCAACAAAGAGTTGGAGGAAAAAGGCAAATGAGCACTTGCTGCACTACTGAACAGATTACCTTCTCCGCTAGCTCCTATGCAGAAAGATTATCTTAACTCTACGTCAAAAGGAACATATGAGAGCCCTTATAAGTTGTATGCACCATAAGCACGTTACAGGGAAGTGTATCTGACAAGGTTCACAGGAAAGCGTGGACTCCAACTCAGCAATGACTCAGCATTCAAGGAATGTCATCCTAGAGAATCATCTAGGGGCCACATCCGAAGGCCTAATGCACTACTGCCCACTCACCTAAGAAACAAAGCTAAGGAAGAAGGCATCAACCTAGAAGAAATATTCTAGAGAAAATTTATGATGGTTGGTATTGATATGGATGAGGATAATGAGACCGACTAAACCGACCCTTGACTTTTGTCTTTTGGAAAACAATACTTTATGTGAGGCTAATGTCTATATAAGTCATGTATTCACTTGAAACAAATGGCAATTGTTTTTGGCCCCTACTTTGATATCTAAATAATACTTTTCTGTATACCAAAATTCAATTTGGTATCAAAGCCACCATGGCCTATGGAAACAACACCTACCCATTCCCTAACTCCATCAATGTGAGCAACTTTGTTACAATTAAGCTCACCAAAGGGAATTACCTTTCTTGGATGACTCAAATCAAATCACTCCTTCAAACATAAAAGCTTCTAGGTTTTATTACAGGTGAAACACCAAAACCTAGCTAGACTATTGGAGAAACCAAAACTCCTAATCCCAATTTTGACTCATGGTCACAAAGTGACGCATTAGTCAAATCATGGATTATTAGCACTCTAGCTGAAGAAGCTCTAGGTCATATTTTTGAACTAGAGACATCTGCATAAGTCTGGGATGAGCTATTAAATCATTTTGCTTAGAAAACAGAAACTTGTGAGTTTGATCTACTTTCTCAACTCAACAATATTCGAAAGGAAGGTAAAACTTTATCAAATTTCTTGACAGAATTCAAAGGTATTTTGAATCAATTGAGTTCTATTGGTAAGCTAGTTTTAGATTCTGCTAAAACATTTAGGCTACTTGAAAGCCTTGATGTATCTTATAAAGCATTCAAAACTGCAATGTTTTGACCACCTATTCCTGAATTTAGTATTGTGATTTCACAACTTCAAGCATATGAATCACAAATTATCTGGTACCTTAAAGAGAACCCTAGAACTCCAAATGAAAATACAACATACTTTGTTTAACGATTTAGTCGTGGAGGAAGAAACAATAGAAGAAGAGGAATTTAACAAAGGTTTTCCTCTCAAGGTCGTGGCTTCACACCCACTGCCTACAATCAACACAACAGAGGAAGTTACAATCAGGGACAAATGATTGGTAAAAATATAAGCAACACCTCAGGTGATGATACTCAACCTTTCTCTTAACATCCTATCACTTGTCAAATTTGTGGAAAGAAAGGACATACAGGTCTTGAGTGTTGGTGGCGCCTTGATCACTCCTTCCAAGCTGATAACATACCTAAAGCATTAGTTGCACTACACATCAATGAACCTAAGAATGATGGGTGGGTAGCTGATTCAAAAGCATCTTCTCACATCATAGAATCGCCAGGTATTTTGTCATCATTTTCAAAATATACTGGCTCTAACGAAATATTTGTTGGAAATGGAGAACGTATTCTAATTACCCATATAGGGTCTGGATAACCAAATCAAGGAAGGTTAAAGCTAAATTCTGTTTTAGTTGCCCAACAATTAAACAAAATTTGATATCAATATCCAAATTGACAGAAGATAATCCTTGTTTAGTCACTTTTGACAAAAACTCTTTTATTGTCAAGGATCTGATCACCCAACAGAACCTTTTAAAGGGATCTAGAAAAGAGACTTGTACATGTTACGAAGTGAACGAGCTCAAGCCTACCTTACACTTCATCAACAAGCAACAGATGGGAACATATGGCATAAACGCCTTGGACATTTAAACTTATATATTTTGAGAAACTTACACAAGTGAAGACTTATTAATTTAAGAGGTGAAATACCTCAGATATGTGTTGTTTGCTTAGAGACAAAGAGTTATCAACTACCTTTTGAATCATCAACAAATAAGTCACAAACACCTTTTGAATGTGTTCATAGTGACTTATGGGGTCCATCTCTAGAAAAATCATGTCAAAATTTTATATTCTATGCAATATTTGTTGTTGAATGCACTAGATATACTTGGTTTTATCCATTGAAAAGGAAATCCGATTTCTATCATACGTTTATTGAATTTAAATCTATGATAGAGAGGTAGTATGATGGAAGGATCAAGATGCTTCACTCAAATGATGGTGGAGAGTACACCAGCAAAGAATTAGAAGAAAAACTAAGATTCCATGGAATATTGCACCGCATGTCATGTCCTTATACACTAGCACAAAATAGAATTGCAGAACGGAAGCATAAGCACATAGTTGAGCTCGGTTGATCATTGTTACAAGAAGCTTTAGTTCTACGCAGATATTGGGTGGAAGCATTTTCAACAGCATTCTATCTGATAAATAGATTGCCATCAAAGGTATTGAATAATAAATCCCCTTTTGAGGTTTTATATAACAGGATTCCTGAATATGGTACTTTCAAAGTCTTTGGTTCACAATGTTTTTTATGTTTAAGGTCCACGATGACTGATAAGTTAACTTCCAAATCAGTTCCATACGTGTTCCTTGGATATAGCACCAAACACAAGGGTTATCGATGCTTACACTTGCAAATAGGTAAACTGTTCATATCTAGACACGTAGTGTTAAATGAGCAGGTATATCCTTTTGAAGAATGAAGCATAAAGAAATCTCAACCCGTCGATGATGAAGCTGTCAGAGAGCTAAGAGCTCTCCAAGAACAAAACATGAAGAGCTTTGTTGAAGTACCACAAGGAGACATGACATAAGATCATGATATCATGTTAGTACCTCCACTCCATCACTCTACAAAAGAAAAAACTGAAGGAAGAGCTACACATGGCACTTGGTACAATGACATGACTGAAGTACTTACCTCACGGTACATAGATGAAACGTAAAATCCGATAGGTCTTCATAAGGAATTCTCGGGAAGAAGAGAAAATTTTGGGTCCGTAATTAATGAGGTAGTACATGATACTATTTTAAATACTCCTTTAGAACAAGAAACATCACACGGGTTCTCTCACGCACACCTACCTTCACCCATTTTAAACATCGATTCCTCCTCATCCCATTTCCATTCTGAGCCCGACAAGAATCCTTGTTCTCTTCAACAAAACCCAACTTCAAACTCCACTCAAGAACCCACCAAACAAACACCATCCGAGCTCCCTTCTAGAAGTCATTCAATGATGACAAGAAGCCAATCTAGTGTTTGATGTCCCAATCCTTGCTATGCTCTTCATGCAACCAATAGTATACCATCCACTCCAAATAGCATAGCACACACATTCTCTCACGATGGCTGGAAAACAACTATGTTCAATGAAATGAGAGCACTTCAAAGAGCGGAAACCTAGACACTTGTCCTTTGTGAACCCACCATGAACGCGGTTGGAAATAAGTGGGTTTTTAAAACAAAACTCATTCCACAGGGCACCCTTGATCGACTGAAAGCACATTTGGTAGCAAAGGGTTTTCATCAAGAAACAGGAATAGATCTGGAAACCTATAGCCCTGTCATTCGTCCTATAACAATCAGGTTAGTCACCTCACTTGCTATTATCAGAGGTTAGAGTATAAAACAGCTTGATTTATAGAACGCATTCTTACATGGTTACTTGTCAGAACCTGTATTTATGCTCCAACCAAAAGGTTTTATTGACCCACATTTTCCAAGACATGTTTGCAAGCTTCATAGGTCATTGTATGGCCTAAAACAGTCCCCTCGAGCATGGTGTGAAAGATTTTCCAGCTTTCTCTTAGAAAGGTGTTTCACTTGTTGTGTGTTTGATCCATTTCTCTTTTTGTATAAAGAGGGAATGCATGAACTATGGGTACTATTATATGTTGATGATATCATTGTTATGGGAAACACAACAAAACTAATCAATGAATTTATTGATGAGCTTGGCTCTAGTTTTCTCATTAAAGACCTAGGAAAATTGCATTATATTCTTGGTCTGCAGGTCACGTATAATGAAATTGGGTTATTCATATCACAACATCAATATGCACTGGATGTTCTTCGGAAAGCCGAAATGATGTATAGCAGACCACTTTCAACACTTATGGTCGTGAAGGATGAAACAATAGCCAACGGGGATATTTTCATGCCACAGACAACAATATTCCAAAGCATCTTGGGCTCGCTACATTTCCTATCATAGACACAGCCAAACATCAGGCTAGTTGTTCATCGCTTATGCTAGCAAATGAATGCACCACTAATCAAGGACTTCTACAAGCTCAAACGTATTCTGAGATACCTACAAGGGACAACAAACTATGGACTACAGTTTCATCATGACAATCCTACCACCATCTATGGATTCACCGATGCTGACTATGGAGGCTATCACCAATCTAGAAAATCAACCACTAGATTTTTTTATCTTCAAGGGAGCTAACTTAATTTCCTAGTCTTCTCGAAAACAGGACTTCATATCACGATCATCGGCAAAAACCGAGTATAGGGCAATGGCAGAAGGCACAGCCGAGGCTATTTGGTTAATGAACTTGTTAAGAGCACTTAGGGTGAGTCAATATCACCTTATTCACATGTTTTGTGATAATTTATCTGCTTTGCATATGTCTATTAATCTTGTCCAGCATGGCAAAACAAAACACATAGAGATAGACATTCATTTTATAAAAGAAAAGGTAGCACAGGGCACTATTGTTACAACTTACGTACCATCAAGAGAACAACTAATAGATATATTAACCAAGCCACTATCAAGAGATCAATTTGAAGAACTGAGGAACAAGATTGGTGTCATCCCACCAATCTTGTGGGGGAGTGTTGGTGTAGTCAATTCAGTATTTAAAGAGGCCGAAAGAAGCAACAAAGAGCTGGAGGAGAAAGGCAAATGAGCACTTGCTGCACTACTGAATAGATTAACTTCTCCGCTAGCTCCCATGCAGAAAGAATATCTTAACTCTACGTCAAAAGGAACATATGAGAGCCCTCATAAGTTGTATGCACCACAAGCACATTACAGGCAAGTGTATCTGCCAAGGTTCACAAGACAGTGGGACTCCAACTCAGCAATGACTCAGCATTCAAGGAATATCATCCTGGAGAATCATCTAAAGGCCACATCCGAAGGCCTAATGCACCACCGGCCACTCACCCAAGAAACAAAGCTAAGGAAGAAGGCATCGACCTAGAAGAAATATTCTAGAGAAAATCTATGATGGTCAGTATTGATATGGATGAGGATAATGAGACTCACTGAACTGACCCTTGACTTTTGTATTTTGGAAAACAATACTTTAGGTGAGGCTAATGTCTGTATAGGTCATGTATTCGCTTAAAACAAACAACAGTTGTTTCTGGCCCCCACTTTGATATCTAAATAATATTCAGTAGCCTTTCATACTTTTTTGTATACCAAAATTCAATTCTCTCATCTATAGATGAGAAAAGAAAGGATGATACACAGGATGAGATTGAGTTCGAGTTCTCATCACACTTCTTGCTTGTTTAGCGGGAGGAAATATCAATTGGTATCAAGATAATTGACTTTTTGTGAAAAAAAATTAAAATTTTTGATCGTATATCATAAAACTCCTTTTTCAAATTCATGTCGTATGGTGATCCAACCCACCCACCACCCCTAAATCATTCTTTTTTGCTTTTCTTACACGAAAGTCACATATCCTGTAGGTGAGATGGTTGACGGCTGCTGCTTTTATCTATGATTTTCTCTGCATTATGACAGAATTCTTGAAAGATAGTCGCTAGAACTATAATTTGAGGGCATTCCAACTTTTGTGTGCTCATTTAGTTCTGTTTTATAGGAAAAAAATTATAAATTGTGCTTTTCAAAAGGATGATCTGCATGCAGGAAAACAAAAGGAGAAAGAGCACAAACATATAATATACCTGTAATGCAGAAGTAAGGACTTGGTCGTTTAGTTTTGTTTTGACAATAGAATATGGAATTTATTGCCATCTCTCGATGTGCATAAATGAAGATTTCCCATTTAAAATAATATTGTACTCCTTACTATTCCAGTGGCTTGACTCAATGGACCACTTCCATTCTTATGCCTTGAAGCATTTCCTTGGATTTCGCCTCATTCTAGATCTTTGGCTACCCATTTAAAGCGATCGTCCCTTTTGTGGTCCCTTCTCTTCTTATGTATTGACAAAGAAAAATGAAGCAACACGCCAAATGTGGGATTGAATTCATAAGTCCTTACCGTCCTCATTGCTTGTTTACCGGGACGAGATGTCAATTAGCTCGGACCTATGACTTTCGTGCGAAATAATTAAATTTGCTATTTTGTTATATATTATGAAATTCCAGTATAACTTTCCATCATATCGTCTACCCCAAAACATTCATAGGTTTCATCTTATTGTTGATTTTTTTGAAGTAATGCTTACCAATTATCAATCCATGATAACTATGGGCATAATATTACTTCAAATCAAATATAATCTTGTCAAGTCTCCTAGCATACTAAAAATATGAGTTTTTAACTATTTTGGAGATTTTTTTATTTTATATATGAATAAATATATTATATATCTAATTTGTAAATGTATATAGTGAGACTAGGGGCATACCCATAGACCATATACTTAGATTTCAGCTATTGAAGACAAAGAGCAGGGGGTGCGGAGTTGGTCTAATACAATTTTACTAATTGAATAAGCGACAAATAAGCAGCCATAGAATGTGCTTACAGTACAAAAATGAGAATAATGTGAGTCAAACAATTATAGCTTAAAAATGTAATATACTATAATAGAAAGTATCACTTTTTATGAAGCTTGCAGTGTGATGTTTAGTTCAATATCTCACCCATGAATGCAAAGAATTAACATAAGGTCATATTAGAACACATCTGCCTTTCCTTCGGCCCGATTCCAGGATAGAAGCTTGTGGCTCAAATGTTAGTGCAATTTTAAGGAAAGACCTTGGACAAACATACATGTTGCTTAGATGGTATAGACTTCATTCTTTTTTGGAATAATTTTGCATCTTGGGCTGGACCATCTGACAGTTGAGGCCGGCATCCTAATGTTGTTGTGTGCGCCTCTGAACTCCATTTTGGTGTTACCTTGTGTTTGTAACCACACAATGGCATTCAAATATGGAGCAAGAAACATCTTGGAGTTTAGAATATTTTTTTCTCGCTGTAAATCTTCAAATGTAGCACAAAACTAAAAGGAAAAAAAAAAGAAAACTTTGTTGGAGCTTAGATATGTATTTTGGAGTCTCCATCACATTCACCTCTACTTTCATGTTTTTGTCGGTAGTAAATCTTGAGAATAAATATAGAGAGACAAATCACATCGAGAAAGGACCGAACGTATTACCTTCCAAGATTATGACATTTCGAATGGAACAGCGATGTTAATGTGGTGATTTGGACGATACAACTTCTGATTGTGCTGGAGTACCTGTTAGTGGTGACCACCTACTCTAGAGCCCGCCACGGAAAGGAAGGCCATAGCTTCGCCGCAGCAAATCTCATCGCCACCACATCTTTTACAAATTATTCTTTTACCTCCCTTGGAAAGGAAAATAAGATATGTAGGCAACTCTACTCCTGGTGACTTTCGGTCTAGATTCTGAGAGAGATGGTCATAAGTCTGTGTTTATACCTGTTCATTGAGTTTATGTAATAAAGAATTAAGTATTATGTCATGTCCTATGTATTTTTCTAATAGATTTAACACTTAAATCTATCTGTCTTATTAATATAAATAATAAGAATATTATCCTTATTTTAAAAAAAAAAGTCTGTTTATATTTTTCAGAGGCTGTCCCAGTTGTGACACTGCCGTTAAATCCTTTATGAAAAACGAGGAGGATTGACATAATGAGCGCACATGACTCGCAGCACCAATCGTGGTAACGATGGCCGGTGAGCCCACAATCGAAACTCGCATTCGATAAAGTGGGTAAAAGATTACGACGGCAATGTGTGGCCGAGATCGATGAGTTGAACGGGACAAAGAGGGCTGATGAAGAAAAGAGAGGTGGAGTAAAAAAGAATTGCCACTAGCTCCATGAGCCTCTGATTATCTCAACGTCACACTCTATATGAGCCTCTCATCCGCAAAGGCAGCTCGATAGTGCTTCTACGAAAGCAAAGAACCAACCCATGACTCAATGATAAAAATGATATTTTTTAATCAAAAAAATATTTTTAGAAGATGTTTGATACAAAAAATAGACCATATAATGAAATATCTATTATGGAACTAGTTGTTCTATGTTTATTTCTATTTTTATTATTGAAAAAATAACAAAGTTATTCCTTAGTGTGCGTCATAGGTTTGAAAACAAAGATTTCCGAAGTTACATTAAAGGTTTACTCATTCAATCTTTAGTAATTTGAGATTGTTGTTCCATTATAGTCAGACTTTCAGCAAAACCCAACCACACTTTCCCTCGAATATGTTTTTTTTACCTTATCATTATGCCAATTCTCTAAACCCAGCCATTCCTCTTTAAAAATAATAGGTTATTTTTACAGTAGTACAATGCCCATTTTCTGCCTGATGTTTGATCCTCCTTATAGAGTACGTCCAAAAATCGGTCATCAGCCTTGATTAATTAATTATTCTCTAACAAAAAATAATGGTTAAGTTTTGGTAAAGTCTAGTTGTTCACAGTCATATCTGCTGAATGGATCAAATTCAAACTTTTCTGGGTACTGTACGTAAAATAATTATTAATCGCTTTAATTGTTGCTATAAAATTTATTATAGATTACAAAATACAAATAAAAAACGCTCCACAAACAAGAAAAAAGGGCATGCGCCATTATTAATTCCTAATAAAAATTGAAAAGAAGTCATTTGCACAAGAAAAAATGATGTCTCCGTGTCACTTTCAAAGTTGTCCCCATCAAAATTTTGGCCCAGACCGAGGAAGAGGATTGCATTGAATTTTTCGTTTGCTCAAGTCTTTTTACACAAGACAAGAAGGAAGAAGTCCATGGCACGAGGGTCTGACATGGTTTTGCTTCAGAACAGTTTTCACAATTGAGTGACAACCTCCGTTTTGATCTGTGATGAGATTCAATTCTACGGGGTCCAATTCCAGCCACCAACTGCAAGATAGTAACTCAAAAAGTCATACACTTCCCACCCGGAGCCCCTCTTGGGCTCCACAACCAAAGAATATTCACTTCTTCAACTCTGTCTCGGCCGTGGTAGTAAAGTTTAGTGCTTGCACCGTTTGACAAGTTGTGGTCGTAATTTCAAGTAATTATATGTAATATATTATAACATCATTTACAATTTAATTGAAAAATTAACTCATAAATTTAAAGACATATTTTATATTTGAACTTTGTCTAAAAATTATATTTTTATATGAGACTTTCATCCTCAACACTCCTTATCTACTAATTATAGTTGCATTTAAAATTGAATGAGATGAAATAAATACTTTTTTATATATCAAATATATTTTAGAAACTTAAAGTTAAATGAAAATTGAGAGGAATTAACATAGGTTTAATACCATACTAAAAACAAATTCATAGTTTAAGTTAAATGGAAAAAATATTTTTCATGTGAGACTTTTATTTTCAATAACGTAAAAAAGTTACATATTGTATAAATATTATTTGAGAATGTTCTTTTTATATAATATTATTATATTCTTGAATTGATTTTTAAACAAGAATAATTCTATGAGATTATACGAAACTTTACGTTCATTTGTAACATCCTCTTGCTCGGGAAAATCTTTTTTATAGAACATGTCTTTTTATATTTGCGATAAAGAATGTATTGAAAATAGATAAAAAAAAATTCACATTGTTTAATTTTTTCTTGAGAATCATTTTATATAAAGCAAAGTTCTTTTTTATTTTTTTTATTTGAGGGGTAGAGATAAAGTTTGAGAACTGAGGTTTGTGAACTCTTTTTGGAATGACAGAGATAAAGTTTGAGAATTGGGATTTATCATTCTATGACAATGCACAGACTAATAATCAAAGAATAGGTATGCACCATATGTCAAACTAAAAAAGCTTGCAAGCAAATTCATCTATGGCGGTTCCTTCCACACGGGAATAAGCCGACTTTCTGGCGAGGTCTCTGAGTTGTGACAAGCTTCTACCCAGTTGCAAAGCCACCTTCATTTCATGCAACTCCCCGTTTTCTCTTTTCTGCAAATCTCTTTCCTTAAGTGTATCATTAATTGATTCCTGGAGTTGCCGGAAGAAGCCGCCGTTGTTCCTGTACATCTCAAACACCATCCCGACTTGGGCGCCATGCTCCAAAGCATTTACCGCGCTGGCTAAAGCCCCTGCTGCCACAGCTACAATTGCAGCCCACGATCCATTGCCAACAAAAGCAGCCCCAACTGCTGCAACCCCTGTGAGTAATGGACCTGAGACGGCTAGAACCTTGCTGATCTTCAACAGTAGGTTGCCCAGCCTTTCGTAGTCCTTAACGTCCTTTATCTTCATGACTTCGGTGATCTCTCGCAATTCAAATTCTAGTTCCTCGCTCCACCCATTCTTCTCTATCTGCTTTCCTCCACGAGACTCGTTTTTGTTCTGGAGTTGATTTGAAGGCCACCAAACAGCCGGCTCAAACTTTGCAGGGAACTTGTCAAGCATAACTCCTACCAAGGGAAATGGGTAGGCTTTGTCCAGAGCCAAAACCTTTTCCATCATCTCCTTCACATGTTCTTGAGTTGGCGTCCCAACAGCCAGCATCGTTTGGATTTGGCTTTGGAGCTGCTTGAACAATCTTGTGGCATTACGTTGTTCCTCTGCGAGTTGTGAAGGCTGAAGCTTATTCATCACCAGCAACATCCCCGTGGCTGCAGAATACAAGAGAGTGGATGACATTTTCAGAGCTAAAAGGGGGATTCCGGTAGCACCAATCGCTGCAACACCGGCCACAGTCGCAGCTGTGAAGTCATCATGTTGATGGAGTTCAGAAGTAGGGCATTCCAGTTGTCACGCTGTTTTTCAAGGTTTGCATGCATCTCCACTCTGTCAGGCACGATCTCTAAGACGGCATAGAGTTTTGTGGTTGCGATGTTCTTGTTGTTGGTTGAGTTATCACAGACTGGTATGGGAGTGACATTGAGCTTTTCTGGGGCTAAGTCCGTGAAACCATTCCTTACCTTCAGTTCCTGAACCAGCTTCCTGATTTGTATTTTTGGAACTGAGAAAGAGACCTTTGGGACATTAATAGCAGCACTGATTTTCCTTGGCAACAGGATGAAGAAGAAAAAGAAGGCAAGTGCAGAGTCGAAGCTTGTAAGGAAGCCATTTGATTGAGGTTTTTTTTTCTCAGTTTTTCTCTCGCTTCTTGTAGGGAAACTAGGAAGGTTCTGAATGAAAGATGAGAGGCCAGGTACGTATATATAGGGAAGTCGTCAGACGCGAGAATGTTGAATAGTGACCCCTTCACTGGGTCAGCCAAGTCTTCTGCCGTGTTTTGGATTTCTTCTGCTATAAAGTTTACGTGGTAAGGCTAATATTTTTTGTACAACGACTCCCGGACTCCGTCATCGCTGATCTTGCAATATAGTTCTATAACAGGTCAAGGTATCTGCCGGGTCAGCAGCGTTGCTGCTGGTTGCAGTAGGCTAATTATGACGAGGCAGTTAAAGAGTTCATTCTCATTTGGAATTATTCAATTATACGTGGATCTTTTTCTTTATATACGGAGTATTTCTAAATAATATTTAACAATAAGAGACTTAATAATACTGTTTTTAATACGTCATCTCACCTTGAACATTAATAACTATTTTTTAAAAAAAATTATTCAAGAGCAAAGATGTATTGTGCTTAAATTTAGATTTTGATACTATATTAAAAAATATAATTTCATTCAAAATTGACTTAAAAGTAGAAAAATATTTTCTTAGTATCTATAAGAATTTAATACAAGATTTAGAAAACGTGAAGTTTAATAAATATCAATAGGCTTAAGGCAAATGCATATTTCTTGCAACGGCTTTTTTTTTTTATAACAATTTCACGTTATTTAAAAAATGAACGGATACAAGATTAGAATTTTGAAAAGAATGTGATTTTTTTCTTTTTAATGATAAATATGTAAGTTTTTTCATCTAAAAACAATATAATACGAAGACATAATGGCATACTCTAACTAACAAGTATAATAAGCTATCATATGAATAAGCTAATATTAATTTGATTTTCTCTTATATGAATATAACAAAATATTCATTTGAGAAAGCTTAATATTCCTAAATAGAGTTGCTCCTTCATGTATTATTTTTTTTTATTTTAACTAACAAGATTAATATTTTAACAAATTTATTTTAAAAATGTTTATGATTTGTTTAGACTATGTACAATAGATATATATATATATATATTTAAAAAGTTTAAGAAGCTTTGCAATTAAATCATTTTCTTTAGTTACTTTAAAATTTAAAATTTTTATCATTGATGATCCTATGAAAGCTTTGTTATGCAAAGATACTTAGACAAATTTATCCAATCCAAATATACTAAAAAAATAAGTATTACTTGCTTTCAAATTGAAGCCCATAAAAATTACAATACAAGTTAATTGAGCTGAATCATCAAAATAACACTTATACTTTAATAAGTTCATTCCTTCAAATGAGTCATCTAATGAAATTGTATTTGCTAATTCCACTTGACCCTATTAAGTCACGCCATTCAATCTCATTATTAACTTAACACAATTCCTTATATATTTCTTTAGTATTTTTAAAAAAATTTGGGGGCTCATGTTTACACACCTAATGTTTTCGTGTCCTTAGTTTGTATTGAGTGCATTGAGTTAACCGTACGTGTTAAATCTTCAACCACTCCCTAACTCTTTTCTCTTATCTATAAAGAAAGAAAGAAAAACGTAAGACAACTCAATGGTATTGAGTCCAAGTCCTCGTCACTCACATTGCTTGTCCACAGGCAAGAGTTATCTATTATAATAACTTAGTCTCTTCTTGTGTATTATAAGACTTCCTTATAACTTTTTGTCTGATCACCCACTCACATATAGTATTCATTCAATTCTATTTTGGTCGCCAAAATGAGAAATTGTACTTTCCCTATGGATTAATTTGTAGTATTGGTAGAACTTATACTATCTTCCCCTGCATATATTGGATAAAGCATAAAACTATTAAGAATAATATGGATTGTCTTATATTCTTTAAAGTTTACTCAAAATTTTATGTAAAATAAAATAAATATAATCTCATTGTAAGCAAATAAAAAGAAAATTTAATTTTTAACACAATATCATATCTTAATATTAAGAAGGTACTTTTTGTACGAAGCCTAGAATCCAATGATAAAAATGATGTTTTTTTAATTCAAAACATTTATATAAAAGATTTGTGATACAATGAATAGACCATATAATGAAATATCTATTATGTAAAAGTAGATGTTCAATCGTTTGTTTCTGTTTTGCTATTGAATAAACAACAGAGCTACTCCTTGGTGCCCATTAAAGGTTTGAAAACAAAGATTGCCAAGTTACATTAAGGGTTTACTCATTCAACCTTCAGTAATTGAGATTGCTGCTCCCTATAGTCAGACTTTCAGCAAAACCCAACCAAACTATTATTTGAATAGGTTATTTTTATGCTAACACGGTGCCCATTCTCTAAACCCAGCCAACTCTCCATTGTGAAAATGATAGGTTATTTTTACAGTAGTGCGATGCCCATTCTGTGCCTAATGTTCGATCAACTACTCAACCTGTTATTAGTTATTTTGATTATTCTCTTCCGGCTATCATATTGACTTTCAAACGAGACTTCCACAGGTGAATGAATTAGGAGTGCTTTCTTTTCCCAGTTTCCCGGTTTGCTTGGAAAATTACAACACAAATATCTTGACTCCTTTTTGAGATGTTCTTTCACATTCCTTTACTTAGGCAGCTGATAAAGTTATGAGTATTAGCATTCCTCAACGTTCTGGGATTTTATATACAATTGGTTGTACAAATAATGAAAGAATAAAATAACAACTATGCACGGATTCTTAAATCTAGAAAAGCTTGCTGGCAAATTCATCTATTGCGGTTCCTCCCGCGCGGGAATAAGCCTACTTTCTAGCAAGTTCTCTCAGCTGTGACGAGCTTTTCCCCAGTTGCAAACACACCTTCATTTCATGCAACTTCCCATTTTTTCTTTTCTGCAAATCTCATTCCTTAAATGTATCAATAATTAATTCCTGGAGTAGCCGGAAGAAGCCGCCGTTGTTCCTGTACATCTCCAACACCATCCCGACTTGGCGGCCATGCTCCAAAGCATTTACCGGGCTGGCTAAAGCCTCCGCAGCCACTGTTACTACTTCAGCCCATGACCCATTACCAACGAGAGCGGACCCGGCGGCTGCAATGCCTGTAAGTAATGGACCTGAGATGGCTAAAACCTTGTTGATCTTCAACGCAAGATTGCCTAGCCTCTCGTAGTCCTTAAAGTCCTTTCTCTTCACCACCTCGACGACTCTCGCATTTCTACTTCGAGTTCCTCGCTCCACCCATTCTTCTCTAGATGCTTTCCATGTGACTCGTTTTTGTTCTGAAGTTGATTTGAAGGCCACCAAACAAGGCTCAAGCTTTGTGGGGAACTTGTTAAGCATTACTCCTAGTAAGGGAAGTGGGTAGGTGATCCTATTCTGTTTCTCTTAAGAGAAACTATGTATGTCAAACAACGGCTAGAGGCCTAGTGGTAGGGCTCTCGAGCATAAAATCCACTAAGGGATTTGGATAGGAAGATCTCCAGCAACTTATGGTGGAAAACCGAATCACAAAGAGGAAAGCGGAGGCTTAATTGGGAACCCTAACCGTGAAATTGTAAATAATTAACAAACCCCCTCTGCATAGCGTCGGGTTACAAAAGTACTTCCCGACCAAGTCGAGTTACACCCAAAACAACTAGGTCCACCACTTAATTACAACAAAAGGGTCAAAACTCGTTCAAGTCCATAACATACTAAGCCCATTTTAAAAACCTAAAAACATATACCCATAACATCCTCTCCCCTTACAATGGCCTTGTCCTTAAGGCCTCAATCTCTTCTGACAACCTAGAATTTGGAAAACGTGACAAAAGATGTTCTTCCTCTTCCCAAGTTACTTCCAATGGGGCTTTTCCACGCCAATGAGTTAAGTACTCCTTCGTACCTTGCCTTTTACGTTGATCTAGCACAACTTAGGGTGTTGTCTCTTCTTCTAATTCCTCTTCCGAGTCCAATAACTCTTCCTACTCATCATCCACATTTCCAAAATATTTTTTGAGTTTTGAAACATGAAATACAAGATGTACCTTTGTCTCCACAAGTAAGTTGAGCTTATGAGCAACCTATCCTATACATTGTAGCACCTTGTATGGTCCCTAAAACTTACTACCCAGCTAACTGTTCTTGCAATTAGCAAGAGATATTTGTTACCTCTGTGGTAGCTTAACCAACACATAATCCCTAATCTGGAATTGTACCTCACTCCTTTTTCTATCTTAAAATTGTTTCATTCTTTCTTAGGCAACGTGCAAATTCCATTTAATTTGGGAAAGTACTTTATCCCTTTCCTTCATAAGTTGCTCCACCTCCACCACTTTCAGAGAACCAGCTATATAAGATAACAATGAGAGGGGGTTGTGTCACTTCATAAGGAGTGTGCAACAATGCTTCATGCTAGCTTATATTATAACAAAACTGAGCCCAACTTAACCATTTTCCTCAAGCCTTTGGTTGATCCCCCATAAAACATCTCAAGTACATCTCCAAGCTCCTATTAAGCACCTCTGTTTGACCGTTCATTTGGGGATGGTAAGCAAATAAGAAATTAAAGCGGGTACCTTGTAACAAGAAAAGTTCATTCCAAAATTGATTGGTAAATAGAGAATCCCTATCACACACTATGAACTGTAGCATCCCATATAATTTAAAAATATTGTCAAAGAAAACTTGAGCCACCATAGGAGCCGTATAGGTATGAGTCATGGGCATAAAGTGTCCAAAATTTGACAACCGATCTACCACCACCAAAATCATTAACATACCTACTAATATCGATAAACCCTTAACAAAATCCATAGCGACATCCTCCCATATTTGTTCGGATATAGGTAGGGGTTGTAATTTACCCTTTGGAAATCAGTTTTCACCTTTTTGCAATTGACAAACCTAACATTCCCTCACCACCTCATCAACCATTTTTTTCATGCCCTTCCAAATGAATACTGCCTTAATCCTTTGCAAAGTCTTCTCCATTCCTTCATGAACACTGGAATGCATCTCCTTCACAATACTTGAGACAAAAAGGAATTAGGATTCAAATATATTTGACCTTTATATAGAATTATTCCTTTTTTATACTCCCAAGGCCCAAGGGCTTCTCCCTTTTGAATACATTTAATCAAGCTCTTACTTTCTTTTGTAGACTAAATTTCCTCTCATATCGCATCTAACCATAAGGGCACAAGGGATGATATTACTTAACATTCCTCAACCAACTCTTCTTCACTTTCCAAACCCCTCCTCGATAAATCATCAACTATTATATTATCCTTCCTAGCCTTATACTTAACCAAGAAGTCATACCCCATGAGCTTAGACAACCATTTATGTTGGGCAAGGGTTACAAGCTTTTGATCTTGTATGAATTTGAGGCTATGTTAATTAGTTCAAATTATAAATTGCGTTCCCATCAGATAATGATTCCACTTTTGGATTGCCAAAACAACTGCCAGCATTTCCTTTTCATATGTTGATAATTTAAGGTGATTTCCATGTAGAGCCTTACTAAAGTATGCAACAGGTCTTCTATTTTGAGATAACATTACACCTACCCCTTTCTTGGAAGCATCACACTTCAAAATGAAGTGCTGGTTACAGTCTGGAAAAGCCAACAAGGGTGCTGAGACCAATGTTGCCTTGAGCTTCTCAAATGTTGCCCAGTCCTATCATTTCACTAGTAAACATCCTTTTTTAATAAACTATTAAGTGGCTCTGAAAGTTTCCCATAACCTTCAATGAACTTCTTATAATAACCAATTGTCCCCAAAAAACCTCTCAAAGCTTTCATTGTATAAGGAATATGCCACCACACCATTATTGTTACCTTATCCGAATCAACTAGTACTCCCTTCGCACTTACCACATGCCTTAAGAATTTAAGCCTAGTCCACCCAAATTCACATTTTTTTTCTTTTTGTCAAATAACTGGTGTTGTTAAAGTACCTCCAGAATCATCCTCACATGCATTAAATGCTCATCCCAATTCCTACTATAAATCAAAATGTCATAAAAAAGGACCAAAACCATCTTCCTTAGTACTCTTGAAACACAACATTTATAAAAGATTGAAAAGTGAAATGAGCATTTATCAACCCGAAAGGCATCACTAAAAATTCATAATACCTATGATAGAAAAGTGGAATGAGCATTTATCAACCCGAAGGGCATCACTAGGAATTCATAATACCTATGATGCACTTAAAATGTTGTTTTCTCTATGTCCTCTAGTCTCATTCTCACTTGATAATACCCTGACCTTAGATGCAATTTTGAGAAGTATCACAGCCCATGTAACTTGTCCTGTAACTTGTCAACTATAGGGATTGGGAATTTATCCCTAATTGTCTGCTTATTCAGCTCCTTATAGTCCACACACATCTTCCAAGACCCGTTCGACTTTTTAACTAATAATATGGGTGAAAAGAAAGGGCTTTTACTTGGATAGATTACTCCATTTGCTAACAATCCTTTTATGATCTTTTCAATTTCATCTTTTTGCAAATACAAATACCTATGTGGTTAAACCAACACTAGTTGGCCCTCATTCTTTAATAAAATTCTATGATCATGGCTACGCTCCAAGGGTAATCCCTTGGGTTCCTTAAAAAGATCCTCAAATTCACTCATTATCTTTTGTAATTATGGCCTAATCTTTTCTAGAACTTCTTCTCCTTTCTCCATTGTTGTCATCTGTATTGCAAACATTTGCCTTTTCTTACTAAATTCCTTAGTGAATTCTGCATTCTCCACAAATCTGGTTGGTCTAGGCCTTTTTCCATGTAAAACTATTCTTTTCCCTTCCATTTCAAATGACATTCATTGTTTTGCAAAGTTCAAGGTCACCTTTCCCAAAGTTTCCAACCATATTGTACCCAACACATTAACAACAACTAAGGGCAGCATGTACAATTCCAACATCATTGTGACCCCTTGTAGCTTTATCTTTACTCTTGTACACTTCCCTAGCCCTTTCACATAATTTCCATTTGCTACCATTACCGAGAATAGTACTCCTTTATCTACTCCTAGCTTCACTTTCCCTACAAGATCTTGTCTAATGAAGTTGTGGGTGCTCCCTGAATCAACTAAGAAATTTATCCTTTTTTTATATCCCACCAAGCAACCCTTAACCTTTAGTGTTCTTGGCTTCTTTGGTTCAATCCCAAAGAAAGCTAGCTTTGAAATCTCCATTCTTTCATCCTTTTCATCCTCCCATCTTCCTCTTACATTCTCTTCTACATCTTGTTATTCATGACTCCCCTCACCCCACTCATCAAGCCACACTACCTCAAACATAAAAAACTTTCTTGTACATCTATGCCCCGGTGTATAACGATCATTGCAATGAAAGCACAATCCTTTAATTCGCCTTTCCTCAATTTCGGCTAAAGTGAATCTCCTAACAGGCAGTGAGCTTTTCTTCTGAATTTGTTCTACCTTAAACTTACGAGCTAGAGCCTTATTAGCATCCTCCATTGAGCATTTCAACCCTTATAGATAATTGCATACTGTAGGGCCTCATTAATAGTTTCAGGGTCCTTAGCATCAATGTCTCCTCTCATATCTGCCTTTAAGCCACTAATAAACCCATCTATAGTTAGTTGTATCATCAATGGCCCAACTTGCATCATTAAAGACATATTCTTCATAATATTTGTCTAATGAGCCTATCTACACTAACTTAGTCAATTCCTTATATATATGAATGTTTAGTAGGGTTAGATCCATACCTCTCTAGTAGGCTGTGTTACAGCACCTCCCATGTTAACTTGTTGTCTGAGCGTTCCACCTCCAATTTATACCTTTAAAGCCAATGAACTATTGACCCTTCTATGTTCCAGATGGCTACAGAAACCTTTTCAATATCAAAGAGCTTGTGGATTTCATAGAACTTGGTAGCCTTGAAGGTCCACGATAAAGGCTCTTCTTCCCTACTAAATTTAGGGAAATCAAATTGGGTAATCCAATTCAAGAAGCCCACATCACGATTTGCTAAACCAGATTCGCTAGCCTCCTCATCTAGCGGAACCATGGAACCTTCCCCATTCATTGTGTTCTTACAATTGCCAATTAAGGTGCTTACTCCAACAATGATAGATAAGGCATCCATCTTCATTAGGAGTGCAGCAACGGCACCATCCAAGTTTCTCACCTACGACAACAAATCCTTCATCTCCATCAATAGTTGAGCTACCACCATCTCTACACTTGACACCCTCGTTTCCATCTGCAAATCAACTTGGCTCTAGTTCTAATTGATTTGATTTTATTTCTCTTAAGTGAAACTGTGCATGGTAAACAGTAACTAAACGCTTAGTGTCAGGGCTCTTAAGCACGAAATCCACTAAAGGATTTAGATGGGAATGTCTCTTGTGATTGATGGTGGAAAACTGAATCACACAAAGGAAAGTGGGGGCTCAATTAAAAATCCTAATCATAAAATTGCAAATACTAAACAATCCCTCTCCGCATAGCGTCGGGTTACAAACGTACTTCCCTACCAAGTCGAGTTACACTCAAAACAACAGTGTCCATCACCTAATTACAGCAAAAGGGTCAAAACCCGTTCAAGTCCATAACATACAAAGCCCATCTTAAAAACCCAAAAACAGATACTTGTAACAATAGGCTTTGTCTAGAGCCAAAACCTTTTCCATTATTTCCTTTTGTAACAGGCAGAGGAGTTAAGGAACTAGGAAATAGAATTATTTAATGTATATTTGTATTTTGTATTAGAATGTTGGATTATATTTTGTAATAATTGACTACTATACTACTGGTCTTTGGTGGCTACGTAAAAAAAGGTTGGGTCTAAAGTATAACCCACAGAGGGATGGGTTAGGAGCAACCCAAAGGGGCATAGGAATTTATATTAGGGGAGAACTCTCTAGAAGGCATCTTTGGAATTATAAGGGTTTGGTGCTCTCTGTTGTCCCACAGAAGGAGGTGGCGGTGAGGGTTCTTGGTAATGAGCCTGTATTGTCTTTTCTAATCTAAGTTTTGTCTCATCTTCTTCTTTTCACTTTTATCCTTTATCTCTATTCAATATTCCGCATACCCAAAGCAATCGAAGGCTGGTTCCTGGGGAAGTTCCAATGTTGGGGCCAAACACCATATCTAAGGCCAGATCGAGGTTGATTCCAGAGGAGATAGAAGAAGGCATGTTGCACCTTCACATCTTCTTGAGTTAGAGTCCCAATAGCTAGCATCGTTTGGATTTGGCTTTGGCTTGAACAATCTTGGGGTGTTGTGTTGTTCTTCCGCGAGTTATGATGGCTAAGTCTTATTCATCACTAGTAACATCCCCATGGCTGCAGAATACAAGATAGTGGAAGACAATTTGAGAGCTAAAAGGGTCATTCCATTGCTAGCAATTGCTGCAATACCAACCATAATTGTAGCCATGAGAGTTATCATGTTAAAGGAGTTTAGGAGAAGGGCATTCCAATTTTCACATTAATCTCCAATATTAGCTTGCATCTCCACCCTACCAACCAAGATCTCTAAAATGGCATAGAGTTGGGTAGTAGCAATGGTCTTGGAGTTAGTTGATCTTTCCTCGATCAATGTGGCAATAATGACGATCTTTTCTAGCGGAGATAGGTTCACGAAACTATCTCTTATTTCCAATTCCTTAAACAGCTTTTTGGTTTATAGTTTTGGAACTCAGAAAGAGACCTTTAGGAGTTTTAAGAGATCAATAGCGGCATTGACATTCTATGAAGAAGAAAAAGGCAAAAGGAGATTCGAAGCTTTATAAGGAAGCCATCAGCTTTTTTACCACTTGTTAGAGGGAAAGTGCAAAGATCAAGGATGAAAGACGGGGCGATGTACGTTTTGTACATATGCCCCATCGGGCTCCAAATGAAATGAGGAAGTCAACTATGAAAAATGTTGATTAGACCCATTGGCTGACCCATTCCCTATTCATAAATTTCTATTCCAAGACTTTTCTCCCAAGAATTGGCTACTGCAACATGGCATACCTGGTCAACCTAATGTAACTAATATTTTTCTTTACTATAAATATTGGTCTTCATCCTTTGTTGCAAACAAGGCAACATGGCCCTATAAAAGGTCATGGTATTTATGTGATCAGCCATGTAATTACTGTAGGATATTTCTAACCGTCAATAAAAAAATCATTTCTATGTAAGTTCCATTTAAAAGTATACGAATGTTTTCTTTAATATGGAGAATTTATACATAATATTCAGGTAAAGAGAGACTTAATCATACAATTCTTAATACATTCCCCTATTTCAAGCGTAAGGAAATGCTTTTCATGAAGGTTGTTTTGTTTGCAACTAACAATTTTATGCAAAACTGAGTTAAAAGTATAAAATATTTTTTATATATAAAATATTTTAATACAAGATTTAGAAAATGCAAACTTTTACTACTACATCTTTAACAAATATCTATAAGCCATGTTAAACACGTCAGCTTGCCATGTCTACATGGGCACGTCAACTGCCACAAGATGACACGTGGCTAAACCTAGCCACATCAGCCCTGCATTAAGAGAGGATGGTGTGCCACGAGATGCTGGTGTGCCGTTTCTCTCCTCGAAAGTCTCGATCTCTTCTAGAAACATCTAGCCAACATTCCATCACCAAAAACCTTCCATTTCAAGCACAAAATTATGCGATCTTCCCATACTTGTCAACGAAATCAAACCACCTACCACGTTGAGTTTGGATTTGGGAAAAACCCCAAATTCTCTCAAAGATTCATACCATTCAAAATCAATATTATAGATATGTATAGATTCAATTGTATTAGGTTTTTTGTTTTCCTTTTTCATGTATGTTTAAGGATTCCTATAAATTGGAATCATTTTGTATAGTTCAATTATCAAAATCAAAAACCATTTTTGCAGCTATTATTCTTGGTGTTCTTGAGTCGTTCTTGAGGAAAATAAGAATTTATTCAAATTCTTATTTTTCAATTTTGGTTTCCAGAGCTAGTCGGCCACTGCCCCTGACTGATTCTCCACCAACCCTCACTGAAATGGCATAACCACAATATGATTTTACTCCCACCCATCCCACAGTTTCTATTTCAACCGGAAACATTTCGATTTCGGCTAACTCCATTCAACTGGAAAGACCAAATTTTTTGGTCTGGAAGGCCCAAATTTTACCTTATCTCCATGCCATAGAACTATTGCCCATCATGGATGGATCTCTTCCATGCCCTACTAAGTTCACCACCATCACCGATGACAATGGCTCAATGCTTTAAGTTACGAACCCGAACTACACCGACTGGATGAAGTATGATTAATTTGCACTAGGGCTCCTTCTCAACACCTGCATAGATGTAATTGTCAACCAATTGATGAAACAAGAGTTCATTTTCAATGTCTAGCGTGCCCCAGCAGCAAAATTCCAAGCTCAAAGTAGCACCTGTGCCTCTAGTCTCCCATTACGACTTCAAGCAATTAGCAAAGGACACCATTTAGTGTCTGAATTTCTTCAAGATATGAACTCTCTGGTTGATGAGCTTGCCAGCGTGGGTGAGATAATTTCTGACTCCCTACACCTCGCTTGCAACTGCGATTTCTGTTCACACTTAGATAAACAGCCTCACCAGAGAAGATTTACATGGCCTCCTTCTCACTCAAAAGGCTAACTAAAGCTAGTGGAGTAGTCTAGGTCCTTGTCGGTCACCTTATCCATGAATCAGACTCCTTCAACTCACCCACGAGGTGTGGTTCCAACCCATACCTGTACTCTAATCTAACATTAGACCACTCATGCAGGCGAAGCTATACCTTTTCCACCACCTATCGATGGACGCTTTAACCACAATGGAGGAAACAGTCGTCGTGCACCTCAGTGCCAAATCTGTTGCCGCACTAGACACTGGGCCATAACCTGTCGAGCTCGCTACAACCAGTCTACTCCAAATGCCAACCTAACTTTAGGCTCTCAATCTCACCTAGTTCATGCAGTCCAACTCATATGGGCCTCCTTCCATCCTTGCTTCTGCGGCCCAATCTTATGCAGATTGGTACCACAATTCTAAGGCCACCAATCATGTTACCCCTAAGCCCATGGGCCTAGACCAACTGATGCCCTATCAAGGAGACAAAGAAGTCACCGTAGGTGATGGAGTAGGCCTTCCCATAACCCACATAGGTAATGTCTCTAATAAACTCAATTTAAATATATCTAATGTTTTTATAGTTCCAAAAATTTTAAAAAATTTACTTTCTATATCACAATTTACAAGGGATAATAATTACGCATTTATTTTTTACCCTAACTTTTATGTTGTTTAGCATCTCTTTACAGGTCGGACTCTACTTTGAGGTCCACTTAAGCATGGACTCTATCGCCTTTAACCCAATAAAATGTTGCATGAGCCTTCTGCACTTCATATTAATGTTAATATGCCTACAAAATGGCATCAACATCTAAGGCGTGCCTATTTCCCTATTGTATTACAAGTGCTTCATAATAATAAAATAAAGCTTGAAGGCTCTTTTGATCAATTATGTCATGCTTGTGAACTAAGTAAAAGCACAAAACATCATCATCCCCTCATACATCATAAATCTCGGGGTCCACTTGAATTAATTCATTTTGATATTTAGGGACCTGCCCCATTATTATCCTCCTTTGGCAATAAATATTATATTGCCTTTATTGATGATTACTTCAAATTCACCTGGATTTACACATTCCAATCGCGGACTCAATTTCTTTCCATTTTTGAAAAATTTTGAATATTAGCAAAAAATCAATGTAATTCAAAAACTAAATCTATTGAATGTGATGGTGCTGCTAAATTTACTTCAAAGGATTTTCATACCCTCTTATCTAAACATAGCATCTCCCAACTCCTTTCTACTCTTTATGCCCCATCCAAAATGGCTTTGCAGAACATAAACACCGCCACATTGTTGAAATTAGCCTATCTCTAATTAATCAAGCTCATGTTCCTCTACATTTTTAGGATTACACTTTTAAAACTGTAGTCCATATCATTAACAGATTTCCAAGTCCTATTATTCACCACGAAACTCCATGGGACTTATTTTTTAATCACTCCCTATCTATATCTCACCTAAGAGTATTTGGATGTCTTATCTATCCCTACTTACAGCCTTATAACAAACATAAATTACAACCTCGATCACAACCATGTGTCTTTATGGGATATCCCCAAGGTTACAAAGGTTGTAGATGTCTATATCTCCAAACAAATAAATATTTTATTGTTGCGGATGCAAATTTTAATGAGTCTCAATTTTCGTTCATGACTCACTCATCCCCTTCAATCTCATCGAGGGCATCTTACATTCCTTTACAAATTTCTTTGCCCACCCTCTCTCAGCCACAAATTCCACGTTTAAAACCTTCCTTCTTAATCTCTATGGCCTCCTCCCATTCTTCTAAGAATCCTACTCCAATCGCACCTTATGTGCCCTCACCACCTCCATCTCCTCCTCCTATACACCCTATGGCAACACGGTTACACAGTGGTACTATTGCCAGGAGGACTTCAACTAGGCAACATACATATGCCTTAACTACTACATCTTTTCCTCATAAGGAACCTTTATGCTTCATAGAAGCTTCCTCCTCTCTTGATTGGCGAAAGGCCATAGTCAAAGAATATATTGCCTTGATAAAAAATAAAACATGGGAACTTGTCCCTCCTCTTGCTAAGATTACCCCAATTGGATGCAAATGGGTATACAAAATTAAATCCACTCTGACAGCATGCTTGAACACTATAAAGCCTACTTAGTGGCTAAAGGTTTTCATCAACATCCTAGTATTGATTATACCGAAACATTTAGTCCAGTTGTAAAAACAATTACTATTTGGATTCTTCTTTCAATTGCATATAGCAACGGATGGAAAATACGCCAACTTAATGTCAAAAATGCCTTTTTACATGGAAATCTTGATGAACAAGTATTCATGAACCAACCTCAAGGTTTTGAAGACCCTTAACATCCCAATTATGTTTATTGTCTTAAACAATCTCTCTATGGTTTAAAACAAGCCCCACATGCTTGGAATCAACATCTCACCCAATTTTCATTAAAAATTGGGTTTTCACTCTCCAAGGCTGATTCTTCATACTGCTACCAATAGTGTTTTTATTTTATTTTTTTATGTTGATGACATTTTATTTACCGATAGTCTCGATGCTCCACTTCATTATATATTGGAACAACTCCAATGTGAATTTGATATCAAAGATCTCGAGATTTGCATTATTTTCTTGGCATTGAAGCCTTATCCACTCAAAATGGTCTTTTACTCCACCAAGCCAAATTTGCTCAAGATATTCTTAATCAAGCAAGTGTGGGTAACGCTCGTAGCATCTCTACTCCCTATACCACAAGTTATCCCCCATCCATTCATGATAGGGAACCCTTTTCTAACCCTACTCATTATCAAAGTATTGTCGACGCCCTTCAATATCCTACCTTGATTTGGCTTGACATCGCTTTTGCTGTTAACACTGCTTGTCAATACATGCATGCTCCTACCACAAGTCATTGGACCTTTATGAAGCGTATCCTCCAATTTTTTAATGGATACCTTGCATTACAGCATTCATATTACCAAATCTTCTTCCACCCAACTTCATGCCTATTCTAACGCCAGTTGGGCCAATGATTGTGATGATTGGAAATCCACGGGTGGTTTTTGCATTTATCTCAAGAATAACCTTATTTCATGGCATTCTCACAAACAAAAAACAATTGCTTGTTCTAGCACTGAAGCTAAGTTTAAAAGCCTTGCCGATACGCCTATAGAACTCATTTGGATTGAAGCACTTCTTTGTGATTTTGGTCAATCACAAACAACATCTCTGACCTTATGGTGTGATAATCTATCGGCCTTATATCTTTCCTCTAATCTCGTGTTTCATGCTAGAACTAAACATATGGAGATTGATTTTCATTTTATCTTTGAATGCATCAAGAATAAACAGCTTCACATGCAATTTATTTCCTTAGTTGATCAACCTATTAACATCGTCACCAAAGGACTCTCCTCCTCTCACTTTGCTACTCTTCAACACAAGTTGACTGTTCAATATGACCCATTAACTTATAGGGAAATGTTAAACACATCAACTTGCCATGTCTACATGGGCACGTCAATTGCCACAAGATGACACGTGGCTAAACCTAGCCACATTAGCCCTGCATCACGAGAGGATGGTGTGGCACAAGACAATAGCGTTCTGCTTCTCTCCTTGAAAGTCTCGATCTCTTCTAGAAACATCCCACCAACATTCCATCACCAGAAACCTTCCATTTCAAGTACAAAATCATGCGATCTTTTTAGGCTTGTCAACAAAATCAAACCACCTACCATGTTGAGTTTGGATTTGGGAAAAACCCCAAATTCTCTCAAAGATTCATACCATTCACAATCAATATTATAGATATGTATAGATTCAATTGTATTAGGTTTTTCGTTTTCATTTTTATGTATGTTTAAGGATTCCTATAAATTGGAATCATTTTGTATAATTTCATTATCAAAATCAAAAACCATTTCCATAGTTATTGTTCTTGGTGTTCTTGAGTTGTTCTTGAGGAAAATAAGAATTTATTCGAATTCTTATTTTTCAATTAGAAGAAAGCAAATGCATACTTCTTGCAATGGTTTTTTTTTTTAGTATGATTTTTCACTATTTTATGTTTAGAAACTTATCTGATTTTCACGTTAATGTAACTATTCTACTTATACACAACTATTTGTGTCCAAATAAAATGATTTGATTTAGCATTTTACACGCCTAACATTTCGTTTTAGTGTCTTAATTAAACCATCGGTAATTAGTCTTCCAACCCTTCCTATTGTGTATTATTAGATTTTTTTATTAATTTTCCATCAAAACACCCCCTCGTTTTCGTTTAACTATCTTTTGTAGGCCAAAGTGACATATTGCACTTTTCGTGTGGATTATTTTTTTATTACTTGTAAAATTTAGACTATCTTTCCTTGCATATACTAGATAAAGAGTAAATTGTTAGGAATAGTAGAAGTTATCCTATATTGTCTAAATTCTACGTAAGAATTTTATTTACAACAAAATACATGACTTCTCTTTACAAACATGCTTTAAATAGAAAATAAGTTTTTTAACATAATATCATCTTCTGTGTCTAGGAAAGCACCTTATATATGAAGCCCGCGATTCATAAAATGAATATAGGCTTTCCATCATAAACATATATACAAAAGATGTTTGATATGAGGAACAAATCATACAATGAAATATTAATTACACAAAACTAGTTATTCAATTGTTTATTTTGTTTAATCTATTGAATTAATAACAAAGCTATTCCTTGATTCACATGGTGAAAGAAACTAACATGAACACATTCAAGATTCAAGCACCCAAAAATAAAAGAAAAACTAAGGACCTCATATACAATCTTAAGAAGACATGTACACAAATACACATAGTATTTATAGAATAATTGGCTTTTGGATGCATGTCACTCTGTCTATACAATCATGAGCATAGTTGGTTTCCTTGGGATGTGTGCCAAATTCTTAATAGATAATACTTTCTTAACACTCCCTTCAAGTCAGTACTTTGTACAAGTCAAATATACTAAACATGCAAAAAAGATAACTAGATTGCTACAAAGCTTTCATTAAAATATGTATAAATTGCCCATGTGTCCTAATCAATTGAGTCTAAATCATACATCTTTGCTATTTATCTTAAATGAAAAAGACAATTAATCTCTATGTGCTTAGTCCATTTGTAAAAAATAGGATTATTTGCTTTACAAATTGCCAATTTTATTATCATAAAACAATGGAATAGGTCATATAATCCTAGTCCATAAATCCCCATGGACATTGTGTACTTAGACTATCTCACAAATAGTGGTTGTCATGGCTCAACATTTATCTTCTAAGGTGGAATGAGAAATCATAATCTATTTCATGGTTTTCCAAGAAATCAATGAATTGTCAAGTTTAATACAAAAGCCAGTAAGAGATTGTTGTAAAAATAATGAGCAATCAAATGGTGAAACTTGCCTCTACTAGAAAATACACATAGCATATACTCATAACATACAATTCTATGCCAAAATCATATGACATATGAAAAATAAGATTACATGGATGACATCCATAGATGGAAAGTTTTCAATCAACTTTACACGGAAGTTATTCTTTCCCAAGAACCCAGAGTCAATTGGCATAAGATAGTGTTGTTTAAGCAATTTTATGAATAATCAATTATAATATGGCTAGTAATCCAAAATCAACAACCTATAGGCAATAGATTCCACTTTTTAGGAGATTCTAGTGATAACGAAATCACCTTTTCTCAAAGTCTCAATACTCAATTGCAATCTAGGCATAACTAGAGACAATACTTAATATAACACCATCATACCTATACCAACATTTGACAATCAATTGGCTCATTAATCATGTAAAAGGGAAAAACTGTAAACCATATATTCAATGCATATTTTGTTTATATTTTTTGGAATGAAAGAAATAGTAGGGTTTTCAAAAATATTGCTGGCTTTAAAACTATTAAAAAGCTTATAAGAAATAATTTTTTATATTAAAAAGATCTTCAAAATAGTTGAGAACTTATACATTTAGTATTCTTGAAAACTTGAAGAGACCATATTTGATTTGGTATAATGTTGTGCCCCTAGTAATCAACTTTAAAAAAAAATCAACATTAAGGTAAAAACCTATAAATGTTTTGGGGTGGATGATATGATGGAAAGTTATGATGAAATTTCATAATAAATAGCAAATTTAATTTTTTTTTTGCACGAAAGTCATAGCTTCAAACTAATTGACATCTCCTCCGGTGAACAAGCTATGAGGACTATGAGGAGTTGATGAATTCAATCCCATCTTTGGCGTGTTGCATCATTTTTCTTTTTCAATAAATGAGAAGAGAAGGAAGCAACAAAGGGAGGATCGTTTTCAATGGGTAGCCAAAAATCTAAGAATGAGGCGAAATCCTAGGAAATGCTTCAAGGCATAAGAATGGAAGTGGCCCATTAAGTCAAAGTATTGACAGAATAATATGTGAGCGATGGGCAACGATTCAAGTCATTGGAGTAGGAGGGAGTACAATCTTATCGTAAATGGGAAATCTTCATTTTTGCGCATCCAGAGATCATAGTAAATTCCATATTCAATTGTCAAAACTAAACTAAACGACCAAGTCCTTACTTCTGCGTTACAGGCACATTATATGTTTCATGCATGCAGATCATCCTTTTGAAAAGCGCAATTTACCATTTTCATGAATGATTAAGGGTTGTTGGATGGGTTGGATGGTGATATGACGTGAATTTGAAAAAGGAGTTTTATAATACATGATCAAATATTTTAATTTTTTGTTTTCCACAAAAAGTCAATTATCTTGATACCAATTGATATTTCTCCCGCTAAACAAGCAAGAAGTGTGATGAGAACTCGAACTCATTCTCATCCTGTGTATCATCCTTTCTTTTCACATCTATAGATGAGAAGAGAAAGGAATTGGTACAGCTGCAAGGAGTCCAAAGTAACGTCAGAAATACACTCACAGGGACGATAAGTGTCTCTCCTTCATTGATAAAACTACAAAACCCAATAAGGTTCTTGATGAGCTTCCATGGCTCTATCAAGACATACACTCTTGATGTTCAAAAGTAGAGCCCTAGGCGTCCAAGAGAACGAAAGTGACTGCAACGTCAAAGTCATTTGTTATGGGATTCCATCCATAGAAGGTAAGAAACAAAATGATTCTCTAAGATACTTCCTTGGTTGGGTGTAAATCTTTAACTGAGATTTTGCTGAAATTATAGCCTTTACTGTGGATTTGTCGGAGAAAAGGACGTAGCAAGTAATATGCATTTGCTTTCGACTTGGAGATATACGTTGACTCGCAGTAGAAGAAAGAGAGCAGGGTTTATAGCAATGAAAATAGTTGTAGTTGTACTGGGTTACCGGCATTACGACGTCGTATGGGCAGCCCAAGACCCGACACTACGTTTGAAATTGGAAGTTCTTAACCAAGACTGGGTCAGCCGCTATGCCAGTTCAAGTAGGTCGGCAGGTCAAAATTTTCGACATCTGACCGGTTCTTTGTAAGTCGAGCTCCCTTTATAAATAAGCCTCGACTCAACACCCCACTTCCATCCTCAACATTTTCCAGTTTTTCCAGCGGACGAAATGGCTTCAACTCTACGATTATCTTCTTCTTCTTCGTCTTCTTCTTCGTGCTTCTGTTCAAGGAAAATTAATGCAGTAATTCATGTCCCGAGGCTTCCGAATGTCCCTTTCTCGGTTCCAAGAGTACAAACCAGAAAGCTGGTTGAGGAACTGAAGATAAAGGATGGATTCGCGAACCTAGCCCCACTAGAGAAGATCAACTTCGTTGCCGCACCCATCGATGGAAGATCTACCGACTCCAAGAACATTGCCACTACCCAACTCTATGCCATTTTAGAGATCGTGGCTGACAGGTTGGAGATGCACACAAACATTGGAAAACAGCGTGAGAATTGGAATGCTCTTCTCCTAAACTCCATCAACATGATGACTCTCACGGCTGCGACTATGGCTGGTATTGCGGCGATTGCCGGAAACGGAATGCCCCTTTTGGCTCTGAAGTTGTCTTCCACTCTCTTGTATTGTGCAGCCACGGGGATGTTGCTGGTGATGAATAAGATTCAGCCTTCACAACTCGCAGAGGAACAACGTAATGCCACAAGATTGTTCAAGCAGCTCAACAGCCAAATCCAAACGATGCTGCCTATTGGGATTCCAACTCAAGAAGATGTGAAAGAGATGATGGAAAAGGTTTTGGCTCTGGACAAAGCCTACCCACTTCCCTTGGTAGGAGTTATGCTTGACAAGTTCCCCGCAAAGTTTGAGCCGGCTGTTTGGTGGCCTTCAAATCAACTTCAGAACAAAAAAGATTCACGAGGAGAAAAGCAGCTAGAGAAGAATGGGTGGAGCGAGGAACTCGAAGGAGAAATGCGAGAGATCATCGAGGTGGTGAAGAGAAAGGACTTTGAGGACTACGAAAGGCTAGGCAATCTTGCGTTGAAGATCAACAAGGTTTTAGCCATCTCAGGTCCATTACTCACAGGCATTGCAGCTGCTGGGTCTGCTTTCGTTGGTAATGGGTCATGGGCGGCAGTAGTAGCAGTTGCTGCGGGGGCTTTAGCCAGCGCTGTAAATGCTTTCGAGCATGGCGGCCAAGTCGGGATGGTATTTGAGATGTACAGGAACAACGGCGGCTTCTTCCGGCAACTCCAGGAATCAATTAATGATACACTTAAGGAAAGAGATTTGCAGAAAAGAGAAAACGGGGAGTTGTATGAAATGAAGGTGGCTTTGCAACTGGGGAGAGGCTTGTCACAACTCAGAGACCTCGCCAGAAAGTCGGCTTATAGCCGTGTGGAAGGAGCCGCCATAGATGAATTCGCTAGCAAGCTTTTTTAGTTCAAGAACCCGTGCATACTTATTCTTTGATTATTTGTACAGCCAATTGTTTATAAATCCGATAATATTGACAAATGCTAATTGTCATATTTTTATCAGCTTCTTGGTAAAGCACAAAAAGAATTCACTTCTTACTCATTCACATCTGCAAGTCTCTTTTGAAAATACATATTACAGCCTGGAAGAGAATAACCAAAATAACTAATGACAAGTTGTTCAAACTCTGTACCAGTATGGGAACGTTGGAGACAACGCTTAATGTTCAACCATCCTATTTACAAAAGACTATGAGAATTAGTTGGGTTATCAATCATGTAAAATGAAAGAGTTTCAAGGTTACTATCTTTAAATCTATATTTACTTCATTTGTTTGTGTCATTTATAAGAAAATAAATGACAGAACTTTTAGTTACGTTAATAATTTAGAAATTATTACACTTGAAGCAATTAAGAAACTTATTAGGAATGAATCTTTAAAGAAAGAAAGATAATAAAAAAAATTAAAAATTTGTATATCCAATGTGCTTGAAGGTTAGATGAGGTCATTTTTCTATAAATATAGCCGATCATAATGAAGGGGTGGTTGGATTTTGGAGAAAATTATTGTAATGGACCAATCAATTACTGAAGATGGAGTGAGTAAGCTCTTTATGTAACTTGGCCACTTTTGTTTTCAAACCTATTATGTGTTGAGAATCTGTTATCTATTCAAAATTTGGCACGCATCCGAAGAAATCTGCCCCAATTTTACGGTTGTGTACACAAAATTAATGGGACGCATCCCAAAAGAAATTGCACAAGCTCATGATTGTACGAGTAGAGCGGCATGCATCTCAAGGCCAATTGATCTATGTATATTATTTGTTTTTTTGTACATCTTTTCTTGATATTGTATACGAGGCTTTCAGTTTTTTCTTCATTTTGAGTGTTTGGATCTTGAATATGTGTGGCATCAAAGTACTCAAGTTTGCCCCACTTTTTTTCTTTTTCTTTTTAATGCTTGAGATTTCTCGTCCTTTATCAGTCTCGTGTCAGAGGTGATAAAGCAGGAATCCAAACAGCATCAAGATTTCCTGGATTAAGAAGAGGAGTAAGAAGAAAAGGCTTCTCCCGGATTCACAGTATTCCTCGTTTACTGAAGAGGAAATAAATAGTTGTGTTTATAATTAGGAATACTGTTTGCAGGAATCCAAACAACATCAAAATTTCCTGGATTAAGGAGAGGATTAAGAAGAAAAGGCTTCTCCCGGATTCACAGAATTCCTTGTTTAATAAATAAATAAATAAATATGAACTTATCTATGAATAAATAAATAAATAGATAAGAGTAATATAGATTGTCTTATATTGACTAAAGTTTACTTAAAGTTTTATTTAAAAAAATATAGATATCACCTCATTATAACTAGGTGAAGAGAAAATTTATTTGATAACATAATATCACATCTTCATTTTAAAAGGCTGCTAAGTATGTAGCCCATAATTCAATAATAACCGAAAAGGTACTAGCTTCCTGTCTTGCAGTTGAAAAAAATGAACGCATACAAGGGTCTCATAATTAATCTTTATTTTTATGGAGTTATCCAATTTTCACGTGAATGAGTTAGCGGAGTAGTTCCATTCACGTGAAAATTGGACAACTTCATAAAAATAAAGATTAATCATGAGACCCTTGTATGCGTTCAATAATAAAATCATATTTTCTAAACTAGAAACATATATATAAAAAATGTTCGTTAGAAAGAATAGACCATACAATGAAACATTTATTATGCAAAATAAGCTGCTCAATTGTTTATTTCTGTATTTGTTATTGAATAAACAACAAAGCTATTCCTTAGTGTTTGTTGTTGGTTTGCAAAAAAAAAAAAAGAATACCAAATTACATGAAGGGTTTACTCATTCAATCTTCATTAGATAAGATTGCTGCTCCGTTATAGTTAGACTTTTAACAAAATCCAGCCACCATCTCATTAGAATAGGTTAATTTTATAATAACACGGTGCCTAATCTCTAAACTCAGCCACCCCTTCATTATAAAAATAATAGGTTGTTTTTACAGTAATATAATGCCCATTCACTGCTTAATTCTCTTCCGGCCGTCGTATTGACTTTCAAAAGAGACTTCCACATCTCAAGAATTATAACAAAAAAGTCTTTCCTCCTTTTTGAGATGTTCTTTCACATTCCTTTAAGCAAAAAGCTGATAAAAGTTTGAGAATTAGCATTGGTCAACGTTATGGAATTTTATAAACAATTGATTGTACAAATAATCAAAGAAAAAGAATGCACAGGTTCTTGAACTAAAAAAGCTTGCTAGCGAATTCATCTATGGCGGTTCCTTCCACACGGGAATAAGCCGACTTTCTGGCGAGGTCTCTGAGTTGCGACAAGCTTCTCCCCAGTTGCAAAGCTACCTTCATTTCATACAACTCCCCGTTTTCTCTTTTCTGCAAATCTCTTTCCTTAAGTGTATCATTAATTGATTCCTGGAGTTGCCGGAAGAAGCCGCCGTTGTTCCTGTACATCTCAAACACCATACCGACTTGGGCGCCATGCTCGAAAGCATTAACCGCGCTGGCTAAAGCCCCCGCGGCAACTGCTACTACTGCGGCCCATGACCCATTACCGACAAAAGCAGACCCGGCAGCTGCGACGCCTGTGAGTAATGGACCTGAGATGGCTAAAACCTTGTTGATCTTCAACGCAAGATTGCCTAGCCTTTCGTAGTCCTCAAAGTCCTTTCTCTTCATCACCTCGATGATCTCTCGCATTTCTCCTTCTAGTTCCTCGCTCCACCCATTCTTCTCTACCTGCTTTCCTCCACGTGAATCTTTTTTGCTTTGAAGTTGATTTGAAGGCCACCAAACAGCCGGCTCAAACTTTGCGGGGAACTTGTCAAGCATAACTCCTACCAAGGGAAGTGGGTAGGCTTTGTCCAGAGCCAAAACCTTTTCCATCATCTCCTTCACATCTTCTTGAGTTGGAGTCCCAACAGCCAGCATCGTTTGGATTTGGCTGTGGAGCTGCTTGAACAATCTTGTGGCATTACGTTGTTCCTCTGCGAGTTGTGAAGGCTGAATCTTATTCATCACCAGCAACATGCCCGTGGCTGCAGAATATAAGAGAGTGGAAGACAATTTGAGAGCCAAAAGGGGCATTCCGTTTCCAGCAATCGCTGCAATACCAGCCATAGCTGCAGCCGTGAGAGTTATCATGTTGACGGAGTTTAGGAGAAGGGCATTCCAGTTTTCACGCTGATTTCCAAGATTAGCGTGCATCTCTACCCTGTCAGCCACGATCTCTAGAATGGCATAGAGCTTTGTAGTCGCAAAGTTCTTGGAGTCAGTTGATCTTTGCTCGATGAGTGTGGCAATAACGTCGTTCTTTTCGAGCGGAGCCAGGTTCGCGAACCCATCTCTTATCTTCAGTTCTTCAACCAGTTTTCCGGTTTGTATTTTTGGAACTGAGAAAGAGAGCTTTGGGAGTTTTGGGACATGAATAGCAGCATGGATTTTCCGTGAGCAGCAAGATGAGGTAGAAGAAGACAAGAGCAGATTCGAAACTTGCAAAGAAGCCATCAGCTTTTCTATCGCTTATTGAAGGAGAACTAGAATGGTCGAGGATAAAAGACAGAAGGCGATGTACGCATCATATATAAGCACCACCGGGCTCCAGCTGAGGGGAAAAAGTCAGCTGTGGGAAATATTGACTGGTCCTATTGGCTGACCCATTCCCCTATTCATAATTTTCAATTTCTAGACTTTTCTACCGTGGATTGGCTCCTGCGACATGGCATACCTGGTCAGCTTGATGCAGCTAATATTTTTCTTTACTACGACTACTGGACTCCTTCCTTCATCAAGGATGAGGCAACATAGCTCTGTAAAAAGTCATGATATCTACAGGATCATCAACATTACTGCTGTAGGCTATTTCTGACCGTCAACAAGAATGTTATTTTTACCCAAGTTACATTTAAAAGTACAAGGATTTTTTCTTCATATATGGAGGATTTAGAAATAATATTTAGGCAATGAGAGACTTAATCATATAATCCTTAATCATAATATTTAGGTAAGGAAATGCTTTTCATGAGGATTTTTTATTTACGAGCTACAATTTTATATAAAACAGACTCAAAAGTGCAAAAATATTTTTTACATATAAAATATTGTAAAACATGATTTAGAAAATGCAGAATTTTACAACACCATTTTTAGCAAATATCTAAAAGACAAAAGCAAATGCATACTTCTTGCGACATCTTTTTCGGATGACTTTTCACTATTTGCTTGGAAAAACGAACGGATATAAGAAAACCTTGAAAAGATTGTGTTCTTGTTTTTGAAGTAATCTGATTTTCACGTGAATGTAACTATTCTACTTATACCCAAATATTTGTGTCCAAACAAAATGATTTGATTTAGGATTTTAAAAAAGTTCGGGTCTCACGTTTACACGCCTAACATTTTTGTGTCATGATTCAACTTTGGGTAATAAATCTTCCAATCCTTCCTAACTCTTATCTCTTCTCGTCTATAAAGAAAAAAGTATGACACAACTCAATGGTATTGAGTCCAAACGAGCAGCTCCCTATCATAATAACTTAGTCTATATTGTTTATTATTAGATTTGTTATTAACTTTCCATCTCCCTTATTTTCATTTAACTCTGTTTTTTTATGCCATAAGTAACATATTGTACTTTTCGTACGGTTTTTTTTTATTTGTAAAATTTCGGTTATCTTTCCTTGCATATACTAGATAAAGGGTAAAATTGCTAAGAATAGTATAAGTTATCTTATATTGTCTAAATTATCTTAAGAATTTTATTTAAGTCAAAATACTTGTCATCTCTTTACAAACAGACTTTAAGTAAAAAATAAATTTCCAACATAATATTAGGTTGTTTGTTTAGGAAGAAAACTTATATATGAAGCCGGCAATGAATATGAGCTTTCCATTACAAAGCATGTATACGGAAGATGTTTTGTACAAAGAAACCATATAATGATATATCTACTATGCAAAACAAGCTATTCAATTGTTTATTTCGATTCTACTTTTGAGATGGTCTAGTAGAATTAGCAAACACAATTTTATTAGATGATTCATATGCATAGATAAACTTCTTATGGTAAAAGTGTTATTTTGAAAACTTTTTTCAATTGATATGTATTATAATTTTTATGGGTCTCAATTTAAAAATATGTCACACTTGTTCTTTTAGTATACTTGGATTGAACAAATTTGATGAACTATCATGACACAACAAAGCTTTTATAGGATTATTAATGATTAGAATTTTAAATTACAATAGATGATCAAATCAATTAAGAAAATGCTTTGACTGTGAAATTTCTTAAATATTCTTTTTTAACATGTCTATATTTTATAATCTAAATGAAATCGTAAATGTTTTCAAAATAAGGTTATTGAATTATCATTTTGTTAACTAAAATCTAGAAAGTAATATATGGCAAGTATCTATATTTAAGAATATTAAACCTTTTTAGTCGAACATTTTGTTACATCATAGCTAAAGATTTCAAAACTTAATTTTCTCTTACATAAGCTATAACGTTGAGGTATACTCTTAAGCCCTTCTATTATTTTGTTCTTAGATAAATAAAATCACATATTTTATAAATAAAAAAAAAGAAGCTATTTCTTAATTTACGTAGTAGGTCTGAAAACATAAATGGTCAAGTTACGTAAACAGCTTATTCACTCCATCTTTCATAACTGAAACAATTGCTCCATTATAATGACTTTCACCAAAACCCAGCCACCCCTTCCTTACAATACACTTTTTTTACACCAACATGACACCCCATCATTATAAAATAATAGGTTATTTCTTATGGTAATATGATGCCCATTCTCTACCTAATGTTCGATCAACTATCCAACTTTTTATAAGTAAATGGACTATATATCTAGTATGTAAACTTACATGATAAGATTAGGAACATACCTTTAGGCTATGACTACATATAACATCAAGTCAAATAAAAGAGGTTTTCCAGCTACTTTTATTATCTTGCTTCTTTTGAAGAAATTATTTCTAATATGCTTCTTCATAGGTTCAAGAATAATAATTTTTAGATTATCAATATAATTACAAGTTCTGTCATTCATTTCCTTTCCTTTCCAATAACACAAATAAATGAAGTAAATACATATTTAAAGATAGTAACTTGGAACTCTTTCCTTTCAGATGATTGATAGGTTGACTAATTCTTATACTCTACAATAAACAGGATGGTCTCCAACGTTCCCATATTGCTATAGAGTTTGAACAACTTGTTATTAGTTATTTTGATTATTAGCTTCCAGGCTGTCATATGTATTTTCAAAAGAGACTCGCAGAGATGAATGAATAAGAGTAAGAAGTGAGTGCGTTTTGTGTTTTACGCAAAAAAGCTGATAAAAATCTTGACAATTAGCATTCGTCAATGTTAAGGGGACTATATGAACAATTGGTTACAAATAATCAAAGAATAAAATAATAACTATGCACGGATTCTTAAATCTAAAAGAGCTTGCTGGCGAATTCATCTATGGCGGTTCCTTCCACACGGGAATAAGCCGAATTTTTGGCGAGTTGTCTGAGCTGCGACAAGCTTCTCCCCAGTTGCAAAGCTACCTTCATTTCATACAACTCCCCGTTTTCTCTTTTCTGCAAATCTCTTTCCTTAAGTGTATCATTAATTGATTCCGGGAGTTGCCGGAAGAAGCCGCCGTTGTTCCTGTACATCTCAAACACCATACCGACTTGGGCGCCATGCTCGAAAGCATTAACCACGCTGGCTAAAGCCCCCGCAGCAACTGCTACTACCGCGGTCCATGACCCATTACCAACGAAAGCAGACCCGGCGGCTGCAACGCCTGTGAGTAATGGACCTGAGATGGCTAAAACCTTGTTGATCTTCAACGCAAGATTGCCTAGCCTTTCGTAGTCCTCTGAGTCCTTTCTCTTCACCACCTCGACGATCTCTCGCATTTCTACTTCGAGTTCCTCGCTCCACCCATTCTTCTCTAGCTGTTTTCCTCCACGTGACTCGTTTTTGTTTTGGAATTGATTTGAAGGCCACCAAACAGCCGGCTCAAACTTTGCGGGGAACTTGTCAAGCATAACTCCTACCAAGGGAAGTGGGTAGGCTTTGTCCAGAGCCAAAACCTTTTCCATCATCTCCTTCACATCTTCTCGAGTTGGAGTCCCAACAGCCAGCATCGTTTGGATTTGGCTGTGGAGCTGCTTGAACAATTTTGTTGCGTTACGTTGTTCCTCTGCCAGTTGTGAAGGCTGAAGCTTATTCATCACCAGCAACATGCCCGTGGCTGCAGAATATAAGAGAGTGGAAGACAATTTGAGAGCCAAAAGGGGCATTCCGTTTCCAGCAATCGCTGCAATACCAGCCATAGCCGCAGCCGTGAGAGTTATCATGTTGATGGAGTTTAGGAGAAGGGCATTCCAATTCTCACGCTGTTTTCCAATGTTTGTGTGCAGCTCCACCCTGTCAGCCACGATCTCTAAGACGGCATAGAGTTGGGTAGTGGCAATGGTCTTGGAATCTGTAGATCTTCCATCGATGGGTGTGGCAATGAAATCGATCTTCTCTAGTGGGGCTAGGTTCGCGAATCCATCCCTTATCTTCAGTTCCTCAACCAGCTTTCCGGTTTGTACTCTTGGAACCGAGAAAGGGACATTCGGAAGCCTCGGGACATGAATTGCTGCATTAATTTTCCTTGAACAGAAGCACGAAGAAGAAGACGAAGAAGAAGAAGAAGATAATCGTAGAGTTGAAGCCATTTCGTCCTCTGGAAAAACTGGAAAAGGTTGAGAATGAAAGTGGAGTGTTGAGTCGAGGTTTATTTATAAAGGGAGCTCGACTTACAAAGAACCGGTCAGATGACGAAAATTTTGACTGCTGACCTACTTGACCTGGCATAGCGGCTGAACCAGTCTTGGTTAATAACTTCCAATTTCAAACGTAGTGACGGGTCTTGGGCTCTCCACACGACGCCGTAAAGCCGGTAAACCTAATACACCTACCACTATTTTCATTACTATAAACCCTGCTCTCTTTCTTCTCCTGCGAGTCAACATACATGGCTATCTCCATGTCGAAAGCAAATGCATATTACTGGCTACGTCCTTTTCTCCGACAAATCCACAGTAAAGGCTATAATTTCAGCAAAATCTTGGTTATAGATTTGCACGCAACCAAGGAAGTATCTTTTTCACTTCTTGGCTTTCTATTGGTGGAACCCCATAATAAATGATTTTGACGTTGAAGTAACTTTCCTCTGCTTGGACGAATAGGGTTCTACCCTTAAACCTCGAGAGTGTACACCGTTGATTGAGCCACTCATTGTCGTTCTTGCCTTGTGAGTGTATTTATTTTGGACTCCTTGCAGCTGTACCAATTCCTTTCTCTTCTCATCTATAGATGTGAAAAAAAAAAAGGAGATAATATAATACATAGGATGAGATTGAGTTCAGTCCTCATCACTCTTCTTCCTATTTTAGCGGGAGGGAATATCAGTTGGTATCAAGATAATTGACTTTTTGTGTAAAACAAAAAATTAAAATCTTTGATAGTGTATTATAAATCTCCTTTTCGAATTCACATCCTATCACCATCCAACACACCCACCACCGCTAAATCATTTTCTTTTTCCTGTGTTGCATGAAAGGGCTACATATCCTGTGTGTGAGATAGTTGAAGCCTGGTGCTTTTAAATATGATTTTCTCCTAATTGTTTGATGCTGAATTCTTGAAAGACACTAAATAGAACTATAATTGTGCTTTTCAGAAGGATGATCTGCATGCAGGAAAACAAAAGGAGAGAGAATAAAACATGAAATGTACCTGAAATGCAGAAGTAAGGACTCGGTCGTTTAGTTTTGTTTTGCCAATTGAATAGGGAATTCATTGCTATCTCTTGATGTGAGAGCGATGGGCTACGATTCAAGTCATTGGAACAGCAGGGAGTACAATCTTATTTTAAATGAGAAGTCTTCATTTATGGTTAGTCAATTCTAGATTACTAGTCAGACTATTATTGATTGTCAAGAGATCCAATACTTAAACCACACAATCCTATGTCAATAGAACCCTTCTATATATATCATCCATATAATCTTAGTTTTTCATATATCATTAGGCTTTTGGTATAAAGTTGCATATTACTTATGAGTTTAGGCTCAAAGCATCTTTTATTAGTAGATAAGTTTCATTCTTGATTTCTCATTACTTCTTAAACTTTAGTATCTCTTAGAATTCCAAAGGCGATGATGGCTTGCTCATCAATCTTTTTAGCAGTAACTCTTTCAAATAGCTAATAATTATCCCATGGAGAGATTTCCCACTTCCTATTATATCTGTCATTCGCTCTCAACTAAAGGCTAAGCTTAAGAATTTTCTTTTCAGGTTCAAGTGTGATTCCCTTGCTGTAAATTTCAGAATCCTTATCATTACCTATTCTTGTTAATCTTTATTATTGATTATTACCTACTCTGTCTCATTTTCATTCAGTTATCCAAATTTTTTCTCAATAATTTTCATTGTCCTCTTTCGGCTGGCAAACGGGCTTTCACAATAGACATGGTAAGTATTGGAATAAGAGAACACACCTCTTTTGTACTTTACAATTTTGTTTAATGTATACTCTTTCTTTTTGAGATAGTTTATTACACTATTTTGCTCCAGAAGGTGAGACAAAGATTTAAGAATTAGCATTTGTCAATGGTATGGGATTTTACAAAGAATTGGTTGTAGAAACAATCAAAGAATCAAAGAATCAAAGAATCAAAGAATAACTATGCACTGATTCTTAAACTAAAAAAGCTTGCTAGCGAATTCATCTATGGCTGTTCCTTGCTCAAGGGAAGAAGCTGACTTTCTGGCAAGTTCTCTGAGCTGTGACAAGTTTCTACCCAGTTGCAATGCCACCTTCATTTCATACAACTCTCCGTTTTCTCTTTCCTCCAAATTTCTTTTTTCAAGTGTGGTTTCAATTGATTCCTGAAGTAGCCGGAAGAAACCGCCGTTGTTCCTGTACATCTCAAACACCATCCCAACTTGACCGCCATGCTCCAAAGCATTCACCGCGCTAGCTAATGCCCCGGCTGCCACTGCCACTATTGCAGTCCATGAACCGTTACCAACGAAGACAGAACCAACGGCTGCAATGCCCGAAAGTAATGGACCTGAGACGGCTAGAATCTTGTGGATCTTCAACACAAGGTTGCCTAGCCTTTCATAGTCTTCCATGTCCTTTCTCTTCACCACCCCAATGATATCTCGCATTTCTGCTTCGAGTTCCTCACTCCACCCATTCTTCTCTCTCTGCTTTACTTCACGTGACTTGTTTTTCTTCTGAGATTGATTTGAAGGCCACCAAACAGCGGGCTCAAACTTTGCGGGAAACTTGTCGAGCATAGCTCCTAGCAAAGGAAGTGGATAGGCCTTGTCAAGAACCAAAACCTTTTCCATCACGTCCTTCACATCTTCTTGAGTTTGGGTCCCAAGAGCCAGCATAGTTTGGATTTGACTCTGGAGCTGCTTGAACAACCTTGTCGCTTTACGTTGTTCCTCAGCAAGTTGGGAAGGCTGAATCTTGTTCATCACCACCAACATCCCAGCGGCCGCAGAATATAAGAGCGCTGATGACAATTTCAGAGCCAAAAGGGGCATTCCAGTGGCAGCAATCGCAGCAGCACCAGCCATGGTAGCGGCAGTGAGAGTCATCATGTTTGTGGAGTCGAGAAGAAGGGCGTTCCAGTCCTCCCGCTGTTTCCCGATGTTGGCGTGCATCTCCACCCTGTCAGCCACGGTCTCTAAGATGGCGTAGAGTTGGGTAGTCGTAATGGTCTTTGAGTCGGTAGAGACATTTATATTCTCGACTGGAACTAATCTCGCGAACCCCTCCTTTATTTGCAACTCCTCGACCAGCTTTCTGGTTCGAAATTTCGGAACAGAGGAAGGAAGTTTTGGAAGTCTGGGGATGTGAATAGCAGCGTTGATTTTCTTCGAACAAGATGAAGATGAAGATAGCGGGAGAGTTGAAGCTTGTATCGAAGCCATTTGGTTGAGGTTTTCTCTTGGGTTTCTGCTTGTGGGAATCCGGAAAGGTTGAGTATGGAGATGGAGAGATTCCAAGGGCTGTATTTATAGGAAATCTATACCTGGAAAGAAGGGGTCAGATACAGAAAATATTGACCATCTGACTGCGTTGAACCAGCCCCCTGGCTGACTTATTCCCCATACATAATTTTCAAGTTCAAAATTTCCTCCTAGTCTTGGGTCTCTTCCAGGACGCTGAAAACTCCAAACCCTGTTAGAGAGACGTAGATCATTATAACTGTTTATAGTTTTATGTTTAAATGTTTTACTTCCTCAATAATTGGGTTAAAAAAATATAAAACAATATTTCTAATTTAATATTAGAATTCAAGTTTAAATGTAGTATTTTATCATTGATGGAAAAAATCCGCTCTTCGTAACCATAACTCTCTAATTAGTAAACATATCCTTTTTCTATGTTTAAACGTCTTCTTTTTCTACCATTTTCTGATACTCATCCTGAACCAATGATGGCTTGAAATTGGCCTTTTATCTTTCTTTGACAAGTCAATGTTCACAAACTGCTAATTTCTTAATACTTTTTGTTAAGAAACTGGCTCATGTTTGAAAGGTTCAAGAGAAGATACATTTCTTGCGCTTCTCTCTTCCCTGTAACAGGCTTTCAACGTAGATTGGATTTTGAGTTGCCGTCTCAACCCAAAGCAGCCAAACTCATTCGATCCAAAAATTCCCTGCTGCTTTCATGCGCCAAATAATTTTCCAGGGCAGTCTTCTGGTACATCCAAGTAATAGCTTTGTGATATGCTAGAGGGGAACAGAATATGCTAGCACATTCTGATTCCTGTATAACCCAAATCAAAGAATTGTCCGTCGCTCTGGATTCGATGAAATAATTATTAATTAGTAAGATTTAAATTAAAATTATGTGGAATTGCTTTTATGACTTGGTTAACTGATATCTTCAATTCAAGATGTGGAAAATGTCGTGCGACGCTTATAGTTGGGGGGTTCTATTTTGCATACTTATAGGACGCCACTGGTGGGATTGAAAGAAGGGGAAAAAATTTAGTCGTCTCTCTTGTCTGTCTGGCAAGACCCAAACAGTTGCAAGCGAAGTCGATCATGGGACTGCCAGCGAAGAAGGGGTTGTTCCAACTGTACTTGTTGCAGCTTCAGCGCCACCCCCTGAGGACCAAGGTCAGCACTGCATCTGTCTCTCTTTTGTGTTTGCTATGTCTGAGTTTTTGAATTTGCTTTCGCGTAATTCTTCGTCAAGCTTCAGTTTGGTGGATGGGAAATTGGAAGGAAGTAGAAGAAAAGTGAACTTCTCAATCTTGATCAGTTTTTCTCTTCTGGGTTTCGAAGATTTGGAGTGAGTAAAGGGGAAAAAAGAAAAGTCAAATTCGACTTTTTTCTTTGGAAATTTTGTTTCGTTATTTGATCAATGGAATGGGAATCACTGTGTAATATTTTCTTAAAACAGGTAATTACGGCTGGCGTGTTGTCAGGGACGAGTGATTTGGTCTCGCAGAAGCTCTCTGGGATACAGAAGATTCAGCTGAGACGGCTTATTCTGAAAGTGGTAACGCTCTTTCGCTTCCCTGTTATCCAAAGTGGTTAAGTTGCTATTCTGTGAAAGGTACGAACTGTTTGTGTCTGTGAATGTGAGGTTTGTGTATCCCTTTGGTTTGTTGTTCTTATTGGATTATGGTACTTGCTCAGAGTAAGCTTGTTGGTGTCCTGTATTTGGACATGGCAAGGTTGAGTCTGTTTCTTGTTTGACTACAAACAACAAACGAAGTGAAGGTTGAAGTTGATAGCACAAAGAATTAGCTTCAATGGTTTCAAAATCTGTTACAATTTGCTGATTTTTCTGGTAGTATGTTGTTCTCTGCAACATAAGCTGTCACATTATTTTGGTTGCATTTATGGTCTTTAGAATCATCAGAGTTTTGAAGATACATTTGTAAGATAAAATCCTGGCAAACTTCTATTCTAGCCGCAAAACTTAAGTTGACTCAGTGCTCATTCAAATGAGAAAGAGAAAGTATTTTTGTTTTCTCATAATTGTAATATGTTTAGATAAATTATGGGGAGCATTAGGATTTTTCTTTTGGCCAATTACCATGATTTCTTTATTGTGATGTATAGATGGACCCAGTAAATTATGCAATGCAGAAGGTTTTACCCAAAATACCAATATCTTTGTATTGTGTCACTCCTGGTTCAACCATGGAGACGAGACAACTTCGACTGAAAAATCAATAAACACCTGAAGCCCTGGAAGCTCATCTCGTTTTTCCCCTTGATGATTTTCAATTCTACATTTTCAATATCCTGTTCTTGCTTTTTGGAAGCTATTTGATCATCTAGTAGAACTGTTGTGTCATGTGGCACAAAAATTCAAGCACCAAGTGGTTTATTTTATTTTATTGTTTGTTCTAGTTGCAAAGTTTGGTATGAGTTTGCTGAAATGTAAAGTTCATGGCTTTATGCCCTGTATTTCCTTCTGTGTGCTCTCCTAATACTAGTCTACTGTGTTAAAATGATATGAGTACTAGATTGATGTGGCTATTTTTGGAGCTCATTCTTAAGTGAATTTCTAATAAGCCCAAGTTACAATGTGAGGAATTGGGTTTGGGCCTTTGAGTAAATGGAATGGCATACATGTTATAGCTCCTTTCCAGCCTGACAATCAGTCCTTCAAGGAGAGTTTCTGTATATGGGGTGCATTCTGGAGAAGCATGTTATGACCAAACACAGTGCCGAAGGGAATGGAGAGCACTAAAGATATGATACCCCATGGGAAAATGCTTATGTCACGTCATGCATGCTTGCAGTGCTGGTGGCAGTTTTAAAACGAGAAATCACCATTTCAACTACCATTAATTGACAAATTTACCTTACAGTCTGAACATTTTAAAAGAATGTTCACGTCATTCTGTTGAGCAAGTATGTATTCAAACACTTAAGAGTTCTGACCCAACAATATGAGTGTATTAAGTAGAAGTGACGCTAATGTGGTTGAATTGTATGCATGCCAACTACCTATATTTTGATTTCTATATCTGTCTTGACTCTTTCATATGCGCTTCCAGCCATCTACATTAACATTATTAACTGCAGCTTTTTGGAGCCGTTTATCTCGGGCCTTTTGGGCATTTCCTGTACATAACACTGGACAAAATCTTCAAGGGCAAGAAGGATTCAAAAACGGTGTTTAAGAAGGTATGCTAGTCACCTTTATGCTCTGGTGGGTTTCTTAGCGGGCAGAGGTATGGCGAACTTATCCACAACAGCAGCATAATCATTGCAACCCCAGTAGAGTTTAATAGAATCTTCTCAATTTTCTGGTTTACCTTGATAACCTTATGCATAACCTTTGTGCCTTGATTTTTTATTTTAAAGAGAATTTTTCTTTCGACCTGTTCAAGAATACGTGGGGGTTAATCAAATACCAGTTATCTCAAAATTAGGTGTCTTATAATCAAATGCTAGTCATTTTATATAATGAGTACAGCAGTATAGCAAAGAGATTTCTAAGGTGCCTGATGACTTATCTCAGGTCCTACTGGAACAGTTGACTTCTTCTCCTTGGAACAATTTGCTATTCATGATTTACTATGGGTTGGTTGTTGAGGGTAAGTACGTATCACATATGAGTATTGTATATGGCATCCAGACATTTGAGATGAATACAAGAGAGTAGTTATAAAACGAATTATTTTTCATGTCATCTGGTACGTATATTTTGAAGTCAAACAATTCCCAATTGGTCAAGAAGTGTCAGCCTGAAGTTTTCAAAAAAGGGTGGGCCTTAAAGAAGCATTTCAGTATATAGGCTATGTATGAACTATCATGCAACAGTATAAAGCTGTGGAAGTTGCTGCTTATAATCTTTGAAAAAATTTGGTCGGCCTTAAAAGAAGCATTTCAGCATATAGCTCTGTATGAACTATCTTGTAACAGTATAAAGTTGTGGAGGTTGCTGCTTATAATGTTTTGAAAAATTGTGTGAAATGCAGGGAGACCCTGGATGCATGTGAAAGCTAATATTAAGAAGAATTACCCATCAGTACAGCTTACAGCTTGGACAGTATTGCCCTTTCCCATAATGAATTAATTGTGATATAGTGTGTCAAAGCATGAGGCATAACTTAATATTATCTTGATTATTTCTAAATGCAGTTCTGGCCAGTTGTGGGGTGGGTAAATCACCAGTATGTCCCGCTGCAGCTCCGTGTCATCTTCCATAGCTTGGTTGCATTTTGCTGGTACTACTCTCATCTCTTTTCTTTACTACTACCTAATGTCTTAACTACGTTTCCTTTATATTAATACCAATGTGAAAGTGGCATCTTTGAGTTTCCTATTCTTTTGACTTCTCATAGGGGAATATTTCTGAACCTACGAGCAAGATCTTTAGCGTTGCCAAAGGCCGAATGAATTTGAATGCAGAAGATTAATGCTGGCAGTTTGTGCTTGTCCTCTGTGGCACATCGTGTCTTTTGTGCAATAATGTATTTAGAACCATAAAAACTCGACTCTTTTTCTCATGCAATAATAATTTGGGGATTCTCTCAGCATATGTCACTCCTTGTTTGAAGTCATATCCATGCAAATATGTGTAATCCAAGCTGTATTTTCTTGGCTGGTAGTGAGTCAACGCTGCATATGAGGGTGACAGCCTAAGACATGAGGGGCATGCGTAAAGTAACATGTCTTTTTTTGAGAATTAGTCAGTCTACGCCCGGGATTTCGCCCCTTGATGATGATCTAACCTTGGATCTTCCCTTGGTTGATGGCTGAATGCGACTACTGACCAGAAACATTTGGTTAAGAGACCTATGACCACCACCAGTTTGCAGACTTGGCCTGAAAGTTGCCACTGTATTGGTTACAGGATTGGTTGATTTTGATATGTGCAGTTGTTGTGGACCCAGATTTAAGGCTCTGTGGGCTTACACAGTGCTAGAGGAAGTTAGTGAGATGAATTTCCGTGGACATGTATGAGCGGTGTGCACTGTGTGTCCTGACACAGAGCATAATGAAGAAGTACTTATTGTCATTCAATTAATTCAGGGCTTGGGAATGATTCAGAATTTACAAACTGCTATAATTATGCGCAAGAAACTAAATGCCTCTGCAAAAAGCCACTTGCTATTGGCATTAGTTTCGAGAGATATGTCAAGAAAACTTCTATGTCCGACAAGATTTGGATTACCATGAAGATTATGGGTTGATATGCTCCCTAAAAACACGTGGACCTGGCTTCATTGCCAAGCAAAAAATACTAATGATGGCTACAGTAATCATAATATGTGAAATATTTATTTAAACGCGATTGATAGAGGAAATTTTAAATAATAGGGGTTGTTCCCTAGCCTCTGAGTACACCAAGTTTTGAAAAAAAAAAAAAGTGAATAATAGTAAACAAATCATACGCGTCAGTCATATATTATTATTTTTGTCAACATACATTCTGTGAATAATAATTAAATGAATGAAGTCTCGTTCTCATTTTAGTAAGGACTATTCTTGCGGATTGATAATAATTAAATGCATGGGTTCTAGTTCTGATTGTAGTAAGGACGATTCTTTCTGATGTAAGAACAAGAAAACTACAGTCGGCTGCGTCGTTGGAATTTCCAAGGTTCCACTCGGTATAGGTGTTGAAAGTCAGCTTTGTTGAAATCGGTAAGCGGTCTAACTTCTACTGCCATGAGCTTATTTACAACCTCAGACAAACAGATGTTTTGTGCCATTTGTATCCCATAATAAGTGATAATCTCCATCCTATCACCTGCCCTCTTCCCAGGTCAGATGGCAATCCTTCAAGCTCCAATGCTATTCTATTCAAGGCGTCCACCTTGTTTCTGTAGTTGTCGGAGAATTATTAGAGCCACAGTCGGTGTCCCCGAAAATCAGATGAATCACCGTCTGGTTCTCCCAGAGATCTTAAGTAATGGTTTGGTTGAGGAATTCGGCATTAGAACTGATTATACAAGAATTGCGGCTACCACTGATTTGGAGAAGGATAGCAGGTTTATTATCAATCTTGACACTTCAAAGAGGCGTAGTCCGAATGCCCAGGCAGCAGTGGTGGCTGAGAAGCTGTATGCAATCATGGAGGCTGTTGCTGATAGAGTGGAGATGCATAAGAATATCGGAGACCAACGCGACAACTGGAACCACCTCCTCTTAACTTCAATAAATGTGATCACTTTAGCAGCAGCAACGATGGCTGGAATAGCAGCCACAAATGCTAATGGTGCACCCTTTGTGGCGCTGAAGGTTTCTTCTGCTATACTGTATGCAGCAGCCACTGCGGTGCTGATGGTGATGAACAACATCCAGCCATCTCAACTAGGCGAAGAACAACGAAACGCTGCGAGGTTATTTAAGCAGCTTCATGGAGAGATTCAAACCATTATGACTCTCCAAAATCCTACTACCATAGACGTGGATGAAGCAATGGAGAAGGTTTTGGCGTTGGACAGGGCGTATCCACTTCCTTTACTGGGTTCAATGCTTGAGAAATTTCCAAAAACAGTAGAACCGACAGTGTGGTGGCCTCCACAAAATCGAAGACAGGTCAAGAAGAGGCTTGGCAAGGCAATAGACAGAAATGGCTGGGATGGAAACTTGGAAGAGGAAATGAAAAAGATCGGTAGCATTCTGAAGAGGAAGGACGAGGCAGCCTACCTGAGGCTGGGAAAAATGGCCTTGGCAGTTAGCAGGATCTTAGCAATTTCTGGACCCTCACTGACCGCCGTTGGGGCCTTGGGGTCGGCTTTTGTGGGTACTACTCCGGCACCATGGCCGGTAATGCTTGCCGTCATTGCTGGAGCTTTGTCAAGCATTATAAACACTTTGGCGCATGGTGGGCAAATAGGGATGGTGTTTGAGATGTATCGGAACAATGCCGGTTTCTTCAGGCTCATGCAAGAGACCATGGAGTCAAATATCCATGAAGAGGATGTCGAAAGAAGAGAGAATGGGAAAGTTCTGAGACTGAAAGTGGCTTTACAGCTGGGCAGGAGTCTATCAGATCTCGAGCATCTTGCTGCATTAGATCCTTCAGGAAATGGAGGTGCAGCTGAAGAGTTCGCGAGCAAGCTTTTCTGAGCTACACTAAACAAAAAATTTTGTCCGTGTTTATGGAATCATCTGCGTTTATAATGTACCTTTGAGTTTATAAATAAAATAGTGCATGGCGTTGGACTGTCCAATTCTAACATATTTGACTCTCATAACACAAAAAATTATGAGAGAGTGATATAACAAATGGAAATTAGAAAGATCTAATTTATAAGGGATGGATTACTATTCTTGATCCTAAGTTTTAATATCATGAACTAAATTTCTTCTTTAAATTTATATTATTAAGTGAAGAAAACATCTAAATATCTACTAGAGATATCAAATTAAGATATAAATGATATCAGAAGACTAATATTTTTAACTAATTTAATTTAATAAAATTATAGAGCTATCTACTATTTTGACAAGGTTAAAGGTATTGGAGAAAATTACATCTAGCGCCTAAGTACAACATAAGAGCAAAGCATGAATGTTATGCCAACTTGTTAGCTTTTCTTGTATGTGATCAGCTCTCACTAAGAAACTTCTCTTAAAAGAAAGTAGTTCATAATCTAATCCTGTTGGATCCTATAGCAACCTAAGAGGGGGGGTGAATTAGGTTTATCAAAAATCTTTTAGTCTTTTTCGTTTTTCTTATGTTAAACAATAAAGGCAACAAGTAAAGTTATCACATAAAATAAAGACACAGATTTTTAGAAGGTAGTTCGGCCCAAGCCACCTCGGCACTTACTCCACCCCACTCTAGCAACAACCTACTAGAGTCACTCTTCAATTAATTACACAATTGATTACAAGGGATAACCAATTCTACAAACCTAGTTACAAGGGAGAACCAATCTCTCAATCCCAATTACAAGGGAGAACCAATCTCTCAATCCCAATTACAAGGGAGAACCAATCCCTCAATCCTAATTACAAATTCTCTCCCCAAGAATTTAAGCAAAGAGTAACAATTAAGTACAATTTTTGAATTCAGCTTCTGTAAGATATAAATTCAAGTTCAGAAGCTTCAAACAAGTGCTTGTGACTTAATACAGAATGGTATGGACAAAGCCCCAAATTGAAATACAACCTAGCACTGTTTACTCGTAAGAAATCAGCTTAATTAAGATATGAATTGAAGAGCAAATTGATTTCCTAAGCTTCAGATAAGTACAGATATTTGATCTAAAGTAGTATAGACAAAAGCCCCAATTTATCAAATTGTAGCACTATTTATCCAAATCAAATTAGCTCAAATATGATATCAATTGAAAATCAAATTGATTTCCTAGCAAGAATATCAAAGCAGTAATGAGCTTAGAATAGAATTACCGAATAATTTCTTCAACTTGATGAACTTGAGAGAAGAGTGATGAGATTTCACTACAAGAACACTTAGCTTCTCTTATTTTTTGGTTGTTTCAAACACTTAACCTTTTATCTCTAATATAGCATTAAAATTTCACTCAAAAGAGTCGTTGATCCAACAATACCGTTGATTTCCCACCTTCTTTTCTTCTTCCTTTTTTTTTTCTTTCCATTGGTGAACACTACTATTTGTGTGAACAATACTATTTGCATAAACAGTGTAATTACTGTTGGAGGCAATTTTGAATCTGCATGAATAGTACTATTTGTATGAACAATGTTCTTCCCATTGGAGGCTATCATGTGAGTTGGACTGCATTAGTTCGAGCTTCCTCCAACTGGACTTGCTTAAGCTTTAGGTGGCCTAAACTTCTATTTCAGTGAATAGTAATGGCCTAAGCTTTAGTATTTGTTTCGGTGAATAGTAACGACCTAAACTTCTATTTGAGTTGCGTGAACTAAATTGCATGGGCTGAAGGTTTTGTAATTTTTCTTGCATAAAGTTCTAATATTAATTTTCTTATTTAAACCAATAAACAGTCAAACAATGATTATAATATTATCATATTATAATTCTATTTTTCTCATCATCAAAATGTTAATATATTCTAATTTCATTACAATATATTCCAACAAATCCTTTATTATTATTATTATTATTGTTAATTGACTAAGAATTATTGTGTACATGAAAAGAGGATGGTAATTTCTAAATGGTGAACATTATTGAAGACAAAAATCTCATATTGGAAAGTTATGGTTTTTAAATAATATTTACCACAAGGTCAATGATAGACCATAACTTCATCGCACCCCACCCACCCACCCAAATGATAGACCATAACTTCATCGCACCCCACCCGCCCGCCCAAATGATAGACAATAACTTCACCACCACCCACCCGCCCAAATGATAGACAATAACTTCACCGCACCCCACCCAGCTAAACATAGCTTACAACTTCTATAGTGTTGTACTTTTTAAAGAGTAACTCTTCTCAAAATCTCTAAAAATGCTAAGATGGAATCCCATTCTAACTAAGAATTTATGTAAATTTATTATTTCCTATATTCAAGTTAGTTTTTAGGTTGAATTTTAGACCTACTTACATAGTATTAAATATGTCCAATATTTACATAGTTTTTAATTTAACTTTGAGTCTTTTAAATATGTCCAATATGTAAAAGTATTAAAGATGAAGTCTTAATATATGAAAGAGTGTTATAAAGGAAGCCTAACACAAAAATAAAAATAAAAAATAATATTCTTATATAATAGTTAAATGTAAAGTTATTCTCCCTATCTGTAAATTATTATTAGATTAGATTTCAAACATACGAGCAAACATGGGCCGAGGTTGTGAACCATCAACATTTGGGTCTTTGGAAAGCTCGCTAACAGAGCCTCGCGAAAAGGGTTTTGAAGACGGGGGGATTCAATACTTGTCATCGGCTCCACACACAACAATCTGAACCCAACCCATTACGATTTTCCTGGTTTAGCCCCCAGATCGAGCATCTCTAATAACGTTGACCTACTCGTACGGGGAGAAATGGCCATAGCCACCCACATAAGGTCTATTTAAGATTGCATGCAGTAATGACACCCACCTACTCATCTGTTGGACCACTCATTGCCTCTCAACAACAAAGCAATTTCCTGATTTGTAAATCACCAAAACTATAGTTTACAAAGAGTTGAAACATTCAACACATCATAGCCCCCTGCTTGCCCTGATTGAAAGGTAGCTTCCTTGTGCGATCATGTGATGCCCATCACTGTGCCTACCACCCATATTAATTTGCCAAAAGTAGACCCCAGATTCCCTCAACTCTACCACCAACTTTTTCATCTACTTATTTCTAAACCTAATTTAAAACACCTCAAACCTGCATGCTCCCCAAAGAAGATGTACTTTTAGCTTCGCAGCAGCAGTTGAGAATGGATCTGGTTAGTGACCAGCTTACTGAATCAAACCGCTTGCATGACAAAAGGCAAAAGCATTGTCAACTTAAAAAGCAAATCGCTAAGCTATTTTATTCAGACCCACTTCTAAGGTTCCTGTCTTTGGATCTCGTAGCTAACTTATAGCCTAAGCTAAAGCCTTTAAAAGTTGCCTTGTTGCAACTTTTAGAAAGGGTTTGTGACATTATCTGCTGATGAAGTGCACATATATATGTAACGCTTATCCCCAATTTGGTAACAATTAATGGGCAATTTTCTTTTTGGATAATTATGATTAACTTGCTTAGCAAGATAGAAGAGGGAAAAAAAAATGATCAACTCAAGACACTGATCTTTTTTTTTTTTTTTTTTGTAATTTTACGGCAGAGTATATTTTCAAATTATAATTATCAGTTTTTAAATTAAATACTTAAAATAGACTTCAATGTCAACTATCTTAATCCAAAATTATCCATGATAAGCAAAAGGGCCTTGATTATAAATAAGAAAGTTTTAAGGGACTGCCGACGAAAATTTTAAAAGTCTCCTTGTATCTGAAGGAAACAGCAGGCCCATTTCCTCATTCATATCTTGCAGTTCCGAGGGAGAGAGCGAGAGAGCGAGGGAGAAAATCCACTCGCCTTCCGATCTCGAGCCCCCCATCCCTATGAGAAGAGCCTACGCCAGTACAATCCACTCTCCTTCCGATCTCTGATATACAGAAAATGCAGGTGCTGTTGTTCACGGTGATATTTTCGGAGATGGCTCTGATACTGCTGATGCTGTTCAAGACCCCTCTGAGGAAGCTGGTGATCGTGGGTCTCGACCGGCTAAAGCGCGGCGGTGGGCCCGTCATGGTCAAGACCGTGGCGGGAACGGTTCTGGTGGTTCTCATGTCCAGTGTATACAGCATGTCCAAGATCCGAAGACGGTGGATCGATGAGGGGGCAGTCAATCCCACGGATCAGGTCCTTATGGCCAAGCACCTCCTTGAGGCCACTCTCATGGGTAATTACAGATTATTCGGTTTTCCATTTATTGGTTTTTTCTGCGCAACTTGTTGTTAGAGACTTTACTTAGGAGGTAAACTGTTTGAATTTTGGCACGATACGTTTTATGAGGATTGTGGATTTCAATGCAACGTCGTAGCAATTTGACATACTCAGCAATTTAAATCATAATATATATGTGGTATAATTCTTTGATCTTTTTTTTTTTCACTTTAACAGTTTTAGTTCTTGGAGAATTCTTAATTTTTCTTGCGACTCTAATTTAAGTATTTTATTAGAAGTAGAGAATTCTTATGTTATGTTATATTGTTACTGTTATTATTTATTGTTAATTGCTAGAGTAATTTGTCCTTGCCACGTTTATCATTGTAGAGGATTTAAATCTTTCTCGTACATGTAAAATTACTATTTGCATGGTGATAAATAAAATTCTTGCACCATTTTGTTGTAAGTAAATAATTTAGGATCTCTATTGAATGTTTGCACTTGAAAAAATCTTTCATGTTCTGGGTTAACGGTTTTAATTTTATTTTTAATTTTAATTTTTAATTTTTAATTAGAAGAACTATTTATTTTTTATATAAATTACACTAGGAGACTATAATCTATTAGTTAAACAGTTTTCTTTATTATGATTTACCTACTCCAAATAATTTGTTTTCCGGGTCAAGTTTTTGAAGTAAGATCTCTGTGGAGCGTGAAACGCTTGCTTTATAGATCTCAAAGCTAACATGTGCTGTTGATGACAGTAAACCTACCTGAACGATCCATGTCATCCATTGAAATTGTTCATGGTAGCGGTCAAATATTTAAATTCTTGGTTATCTAGGAACCTCTTTTAGTCTCGTTGAGGCTGGTCTTAATTAGATGGATCAGAATGCACTTATTCTCATAAGTACTTGAATGTAAAATTCAAATCAATTTATGGAGTTAAACTCTTCAGATTTTACCATCTCGCTGATTCAGTCAATACAAATTACTGAAATGGAAGCAGAACATCTGCAATTCAGTCTTCCTTCCCATATTTAGATGAATGAATGCCACATCCGAAAAGGAAAGTCTGAAGGCTCTAAAAATACAAAGTCAGTTACACATGATACTGCATTAACATCTCGGTTAACTACAGATCTGTGCTGCATAAAGATTAGCTGCAGAGAGTCTATTGTGCTTTTCTATTCAAATTTCTTATGCTAGGTTCCACTTACTTGAAGTCAGTCAGTTCTTTTGAAATAGGGAAGTGCTAAGATCTTCATAGATGACCATCATGTCCAAAACGATCTCACTTGTCAATTGCTCATCAAAACCTCAGTATGTCTTTCTTGCATTCACCTTAATTCAATATCCAAACCAGAACCTTCTTCACTGTTTTCATTGCCATCAACCTCCAAATCAAAATAAATACTGCCAGTCTTTTCTCCAACATTAACAAAAGGAGTCCAGAAAACAAGTTTGACATTGAATCAGACAACCAATTTACACAGGGCTTGAATGTCAAGCCAAGAATCCTGAAGTATTTCAGAAGCTTTCAGCAAGTGGGTGCTTTTGAGGCCCTCATGGGCTATTGTCGCTATTGCAAGAGAGGCAAAGAGGTTTATAGTTAAGATTAACATTAGTATTCATGTGTAAATGTATGGCCTTTTCCTAGCCTCTGGATTCGCTTTTTAACATGTGGTGATCATTCATTTGAAAATATGAGGAGGAGGATGTGCTTGAATTGGAGGGTGACTCGTTCTCATTAAAATTTACATATGTTATATATCATAAAGTTTTCAGGGATTTTGTTTCAGGACTGAGCCTTTTGTTTGAGTTTGAACCCTGTTTTACTTGGTGACTGACTTGTTAGCTTTTAAACCATATTAAAATTTAAACTTGGGCTAATTACTTGCAGGGTCTTCCCTATTCCTTGCACTGATGATAGACAGACAACACCACTATATCAGAGAGCTCCGCATCCGAAGGAAAAGCATGGAAGCAATTAAGAAACAGATCCCTGTGCCTGAAGATGGGAAAGCTCGTGGTTTGGAGGAAATCAAAGAACTGGAGGAAGAGAGAGCCTCATTGAGAACAAAACTCAAGCAGATGGAGGTGGAGTTGGAGAACAGGACAAAAGAAGTAAATGCTGCAGAGGTCAATGCAGTTGCGCTAAGAAAACAATCTGAAGGGTTCCTTCTCGAGTATGATCGCTTGCTGGAGGAAAACCAAAATCTCAGGAACGAGTTGCAGTCATTGGACAGGAGAATGTCACATTCCGGTAGCAAGAAGAACAGTTAATGAACAAAACACCTCTTGGAATCCTTTTTAACGTTTTCTTTTGGTTTTCAAGGTAATTTCGGCGAGTTCCATGATGGTTTGGTGATGACAATCTACCCCCATATTTAGTAAAAATATGCCTCCTCCTCAAAAGAGAAAAAAAAAAAAAAAGAGGGGTTGTCAGCTTGTGTGTTTAACTCACTTAGCGCTTAACTGCTGGAGAAGAAAGGATCAATTTTGTCCTGACAAATAGAAAAAAAAAAATATTTACTGCTGATTTGGGTTTCTTTCTATCATTATTTGTCTTATCTTGTTGGATTGCTATATACTCTGCATATTGCCAAGAAATGATGTCGAGCCATGGTTCTTACTGCAACAGCTGACTGCACAAAATATTCATGAATTTACCCAAGTTTCCATTACAGTAGCAGGCAGTCTTTTATCAACAGGTGTTGAGAGTAGAACTTAAGCCCTGTAATTAGCATTAGTCAGGATTCATTATTGCAAATAACCACTATCCCTTTCTGCGATCACCGGCCCAGTTTAAAGCCTTGTGTTTGAAGCGCATGGCCTGGTTGAATTCCTCCTTAGTTCTTTAGAGAAACTCAGAATGGGATCTTTTTCATACAAAAGCTTATTGCCTTTGAGTGCAGTGAGCGGCATCAAGCAGACGAAGACCAGGACAGAGAGAGTTAACAAGACAAGCATTAGCCCAAGTGCCATGTGATTTTTCAACTCCTGTGCGTATTCCACTGAGGCCAGAGCAAGAAACGTGAGCGGGAACGAGTAAGCCCACCATGCAACATTGAACCTCTTCAGGGATTTCTTGAACAGGGCTGGCCTGCAAGCCTGTATATAGACCAATTACAACACCTTCAATCACAATCAAAACCGAAAGCCATAACTTATGCATCCGCAGGAAACAAAAACTAATATATTTCTACTAATCATATACTTTTATCATTTTTTTTTGTGAAAGGTTAAAAATATATATCACCATAAAAATTACAATATTATTCAGTTACAAAACATTATCATTTAAACTTAAACATTATATTTAATAATATATACTTTTATCATTTAATAAAAGAAGTTCAATTGTTTGGCTGGGTTCATCACGCTTTTCTTTCTCTTTTAACAATGATATGCTCTATGGTGAACAACCAAACATGATGCATGGTGCTCTCTCCACATGCATGGATCGGCAATGCATTGTAGGTCAATCAGAGAGCTACTGGTTTGGTTGAGTTGGAGTAAGTTGAAGTGCCCAAATGATATGTCAGCTATGACAATTCTTTTACGGCACTCGGGTGACTCGACAGAGTAAATGGGGGTCGCTTTCGATGTCAGATCATCTCTTTTCATGCACTTAGTGACCAGACAGAACTACCTCGGAGTGTCCTAAAAATAAAAAAATAAGAAGGTTCCTCCAAGCCAAATGGTACTATCCAGGAGAAGGCAAAATTACCAGAGAAATGAAAAGGAAAAGAGCCAGGAAGAAGAGCAACTTTGAAGGACTATCGAAAGCTCCTGAAATGGTGCTCCACGCTATACTTGCCATGCTTGGTGCGGCAACGAACAAGAAGAAGGCTGGTCGCAGCATTTCTGGGAAGCGATTGCCACCATCCAGCCGCTGATAGAGCGTAACAAAGAGCACTAAATAATGAACCATGCCTACCGAGAACAGAAAAACCGCGGTCTCTTTCCACCCCATCTGCGCTGCTGCTCGGGCGCCTACCAAGTTCCCTAACACCGATATCTGGCTTGTTGGATTTGCCAACATCGAGAGAAACCGCTTGTCAGTCGTAAACCATTGTCCATAGATTTTAACGTCAAGCACCAAGACGGGAAGTGCAAAAACCAAACAAAGAACTCGATAAGTAAGGTTCTTTGGATTGATAAATGGTGCAGACTGAATCATGAGAAGCCAGGAAATCCAAGGAGCATACAGGAAGTTCCCTCCTACATGGTGTAAGAACTCTGCCTTCACCATGTGGAAGTGAAAGAAGCATCTAAGAATATACAGCGGTGAGAGTATTATTAGCACTAAAAGACTGAGCCACCAGAGTAAAAGAAAAGCTGTTGAAGGGAACAAGCGGGATACGTGCTTTAGAACGTTCAAATCATTCGTAGGCTCAATTAGAATCCTCCACAGCAAGGCTTGAGCACCAAGAGCAAGGCTTATTCCGAAGTAACCTGCGTGGAGCCTAGTCAAGATGGATGATTGTGATGGCTTGGCAACGTCCAATGAGGGGTCATGAGGCCCTTGGCTAGTGACGAGGGAAGCATCAATTACAACCTCCACTGGTGATTTCAACTCTGAGTCTCCCATTAGTATAATTGTAGAAGTGAGAGGATCAGGGTATAAGATGGTATACATTTCAGAATCCTGGCACTTATATAGGTTAGATGAGTGAGCACGAGACACAAACATGTGTAAATTGAGTCAGCATCGCACGTAGAAGCCACCATATTAGACACCTTGAAGGCTTTTTTTTATTTTTTTTTATTTTGTTCCTATTTATCAATTCTAGTTATCTCACGAAGACACCATTGACTTGCTGCATAAAGCAACTGCTGGAATATTCGAATGATTATTACTGATATAATTAGTAAAACGGTCAGTTCCACATTAGATAACAGTGATCAAGATGAGTTACTGACATAATAGTGTTATTAAATCCATGTCCACTGACTTAAAAGCTTTGGGTTTGGCTTGCTATGTCTTTGTCTTAAGCCTTTACAAGAAGACTTGCCCTATATGCTATCAACCAGTGATAGCAAAAGTGCTCGCCCCAATCTTCTGAGATGCTAGTGGTTTTCCCCTATATGTTTACACTAGAATGAATGAGATTGGCGAAGCCTCAAAACCTCCATGGCAGCTGAAAGAGTTATCTCTGTCAGGCTTGATAGCTTTGGGTTTGGCATGGTATCATTTTGTCTTAAGCCCTTCCACGAAGACTTCCCGACGTCCTATCAACCACTGATAGCAAATTGCTCGCACCAATCTTCTGAGATGCTAATGGTTTTCCCCTACATGTTTACTCTAGAGTGAATGATATTGGGGAAGCCTCAAAAGCTCCATGGCAGCTGAAAAAGCTATATCCTTCAGCCTAGATAACTTTATTATCGGGGTGATTTCCAGTTTGTCATTCTTGTCGTGCAAAGCTAAAATCTTGCTATCAATGGGCACACCTCTCCAACCCCACTGTTTCCGACTCTCTACACCTGTTTTCCGTTGTCACAAGTTGGTTTGCAGTCGATGCTTGACATGCATTGGCTAAATGGGTCACTTCCATCCCCATTTTTAGAAGCGTTCGCCTTGATTCCCCTCTCCTTTTGGATCTTTGACTTATAGTGACAGAGATCCCCCGTATGTTCTCTCTCTATCTCATCTTAGAAAGGAAAAATAAGTGATAGGAGAAGAATATCAAACTGCACCAGCCTAAACATGGTATATTTAGAATATGTATTAACACAATTCACATAGTCTTCTCCAATTGCAGTAACTGTAGAGAAAAATTTAGCTATTCTATTGTTATTGGTTAAAATTTGTGCGAGCACCGAAAGGGAAGAGCCATATGATGGAGATATGGACCAAGGGGGAGCTGCAGACTGGTTTGCTTTCTATCTCTTCAATATGGACATTCAACCAATTCTACTAAAGGTTGTACAAAAATTGTCAGCTGCACTAGTAAGGTATAATGGGTTAATGACCTCATTGGTTCCATCGACTTTAAAAGAGTCACCTTTTCTTTTTTCTTTTTTTCTTTTTCTCATTTTTATATCTTTGCTAAATATACTTCTCGAAGAAGTTTTAGTGGGGTCTGTTCATTTGAAAGCATTTTTCTATGGACCTTGAACAATTCAAACAAGCAAAAGAAGACAAACCTTTATATTATTAATAGACTTAAACTCAATGGCCAAAGCAATAAAGTAGAAGAGTAGCACTACATCTACTCTAACGATAACCCCCAACACTTGGGAAGAAATTTAAAGGCATTTTTTTTTCGTTGGTGATAAGCGACAGTGCCAGCTCCATATGTTCTTGAACATTTAAGTATGAAATAGTTGCTAAGTCGAATTGCTGCCGAATGTGTCGACTTTAGTCGCTGCGAAAGTTCGCCTCCATATCTTAAAAATTTTGGGGGACCTTTATGGCCTGTGTAGACCCATTTGGAGGAGTAGTGCAGCGATGGTGATTCTCTCCTAGATGTCCACTCTATCAAGTAGATAGTAATAAAATAGCAAAAGAACAAGTAATTACCAACTACCGAATTAAGAAAGATTATCTAAAGGCTAGACAATCTTCCTTGGATTGTCAGGAGATAAGTGGAAGGAGGATAAGTGATGGATAACATAGTTGTCTTAGCTAAGCAAATATATAAAATGGAAAGGAAAAGAAAAAGGAATAAAGCTATGGCCTTGGAGTGTAGCCTTGATGCAATAAATGTTTAGGAACTTCATAAAGGCCTCGTTCTTTCCACTTTTCCTAACTCCCCAAGCTTCTTCGTCGTGGAGTCCACTTCGTGCTTGTTCTTCATTATCATTAGGGCTACTGATTTAACGCCCCTTATAGAGGGTTATATCTGATCTTTCACGTCATGAGAGGCCGCGATAATGCAGTTGCTTAAGTAAGAAGCTAGAAGCCGAGACATGAGGTGCTAAACAATCTGAGCCAAATTTAGATGTGATGGAGCTGGTCAAACATGATTCGACTTCAGTGGTTATTTCTGCTATTTAGAAATTGTGACGGACTTTATATTCTCCCGACAGTTGATCTTCTGCGATAACTTCCAATGTTGTCACAAAGATATTAAACTAAATGATCTAAAGCTAAGGAAGATGAAGTGAGATAAATGTCATTAGCTTAGCTTAAGGAAACCAATAGCCATTGCCCCGATACAAAGGTTGAACAAATTTAATTAGATAGTCTCCAAAAAGAATTACTGGGGTGATATTAGAGAGATTTCCATATTTGGAGGGGAAGCATATACCTTTCGTAGTCCAAATGAGGGTTTCTGAGGTCTGATTAACAACTTGAGAAAAGGAAACTTGTCCGGGAAACTTATCCCGTGATGCAATGATGCAACCAAGAGAAAAAGAAAACGAGCAAATGAAGATTTTAAATGTATTAACAGAAGAAAGAGTGGAAGCTTTTCATGGTGGGCTGTCAGCATTTGTCATTGGTGAGTCGAGAGATAGCTAAGGTGGGGAACCTAACAAACTATGGAGTGCCACCACTTTGTTTTATGGGGGGAACGATCGGTTGTGCTGTAGCAAAGAAATCATTTTAGGTAAAAAGTGGTGGTGGTCAATCACTGGTAATTAGGTATTACGTTGGCATACTGAATGGGGCCACAAAAAAGGATAGCTTGGAAGCTCGTGCCCGGCAAGACAAAGTGGGTCACTTTTAATGCTGGGAACAGGTGATTCCAGGATGATTGGGAATCCGTTGGAACAGCGCTGCTTAGAATTTCGACTTCACCTCAGTTCGTTCTTGATTGATTTTATGGTTTCTGAACTGAGTTGAACCTGCTTTCCTTGAACCTTGTTGCTCTTTAGTTATCAGACTTCCAAAATGAACAGATAATCTTATCATCTACGGATGTCACGACTAGATCTCTTAGCAAACTAGTACTTGTGTTCTATCTGAGAAGAAGCAAACAGGTTCAGTGGTTTGATTCTATTTTATGTTTAGTTCATTATGGAAGAGACCTCCAACGTGTGGTGGAATGAATGCTTAAACTAGTACTGTCAGTACAATCTTAAACACTACCAAATCTGTACAGACGATGAACGTAAGTTTCTTTACTCGATTTCGTCTCCAAAAATGCTTATTTTATGAATTGATGCTAAGCAAACACATACACAACAGAAACAAAAACATTAAAGATTTCACGCGATTCATGATAAATTAAAGTGTTGAGTTCCAAAAGCTTGGCTCCATGCGGTTGTTAGAGTTTTTGAATCTCTTCTGTAGAAAGGTATATCGGTTCTTTCGGAAAAGCATTCTTAAGAAGTTCACTAGTCGAGACCACCTATCCACTGTGTCTCTCCTTAGCCCTTGTCCGCGAAATTCTTGATCTGCTTGGAGATGTAATGAAAAAAAAAAAAAAAACTTGTGTCTTATTTATTGCAACTAATAGTACAAACTTTTTACTTACAGTGCACATGCTCACTATTCCTCCACTCATGTCACACACACTTCGTGCATTTAATGCTCAGGTCAAACCTCACGTACGCACCAACTCTCATTAATTCATTCACTTCTCTACTTCTCATTCATTTGACTGGACACCTACTCAACTCCACTCGATGCTTAAGACAATAAGCTGTCACCTCCTATATATAATGTTACAAGTTGGTGCTTCACTGACTTTGAAACTTCCACATTGTTCTTTTACGGTTTTACAGGATTTTTCTTACCACTTGACGTAATGTTTCTAGAAACTAAAGATGGGATCACAGCACCGACTTTCCTCTGAGCCAAGAATTTTCAAGAGAGAGAGAGAGGGGAAGTCTCACCAACTGCTTTCTTTTAATGTAGATGTTGCAACCATTCCTAACTACCTTCGAAACTCTTTCAACTTTGCAGTTTTTAGTCCTTCAAGAAGAAAAACAGGATTAAGAATAAGAGTGTGAGTGGAAGCTAGGATGAAGGTGTGTTTTCCACACTTTGAACTGCCAATTACAATCCTTTAAATAGAGCTGATACTAGAGCTTGTATCAGTTCTACACAAAATGTTCTCTTAACATGTTACAGCCAAATCTCATGATGTCTAAGACTACAAATTGAGTTTAACTTGTCAGTCTAGAGAAGTGATACTCATGACACGTTCTCCCTGTGCCTTGCGTGTCTCTTTCTTCACGTTTCTTTTTTGCCCAGTGTTCATGATCTTCTTTGTTAGGATTTGATTGTGACCTGAGTTAGACGTACTTGAGTGCTCTTCTACCAAGCGAGTGTCATTTAGCTTGTGTGTTGCAGTCACACTGGTAGTGTTTGTGTTGGCTTCTGTGCTGGTTTGATCAACATGCTCCCTCAAAACGGGTGTCGGAATGACTCCTAGTTTTGCTCAAAAATCCTGAAACTTGGCCCGGGGCAATCCTTTTGTAAAGAGATCAATAAGTTGTTTACCAGTTGGTATATAAGCAATGATGAGGCTTTTAAGAGCAACCTTCTCGCGAACGAAGTGATAATCCACTTCGATGTGCTGAGACTTGCCATGGAAGGCAGGTTTTGTGGTTAAGTGCAGAGCTAAAATGTTGTCACAGTATAGCCGGACAGGTTTAGGTTGGCATGTGTTTAAGTTCCGAAGGAGATGGAGTACCCAAACAGCTTCGGCAGCAGCATATGCAAGGGCTCGATATTCTGCTTCAGTTGAAAAGTGACTCACTGTTGGTTGCTTCCGAGCACTCCATGTCACAAGGTTAGATCCCAAGAACAAGCAAAAACCACTAGTGGAGCGTTGAGTGTGAGGGCACCCTACCCAGTCAGCATCACTAAAACCATAAGGGTTAATGAGCAATGGGAATGGATTCTCAAACCATAGTTGGTAGTTCCATGCACATATCTGAGCACCTGTTTTAGATTATGGAAGTCACTTTGAGTGGGCGATGCTAAGGTTTGGCACAACTTATTGACAACTAAGGAGAGATTTGGCTTGGTGAGAATCAGATATTGCAAGCCCCCTACAAGGCTTTTATACATGGACGATTGAGAAAATGGAATAAGAGCATCCTTAACATTGGCAAGCTTGACACTTAGTGGAGTAGGCAGTGACTTGCAATGGCTCATTTGGTCATGTTCTAACAAGTCCTCTGTGTATTAGCGTTGGGAAATATGAAGACCCTAGTGATTTGAGGATACATGAATGCCAAGGAAGTAGTGTAGTTTCCTAGTCGTTTAAGAGGGAACTCTCATTCAATGTCACTGATGAAGTCTCAGTGGTGCGAGTTGTGTTGCTAGTAACAATTAAGTCATCAACATAGACTGGGACCCAAATCATGGACTAATCTTGTTGCCAAATAAACAAAGATGAATCAAAGGGGCAACACCTGAAACCATACTCTAGGAGGAAGGATGAGAACCGGTCAAACCACGCACGTGGGGCTTGTTCAAGACCATATAATGCTTGATGTAATGAGCACACATGATTGGGAAATTTTGGATCTTGAAATCCACTTGGTTGCTCCATAAACACGGGCTGTGAAAGGTAATCGTGCAAGAATGCATTACTAATATCAAATTGATGAAGTGGCCAACCCTGTACTGTGGCTATGGAAAGGACTATACGTATTGTGGCTAGCCGAATGACCGGACTGAATGTCTCCAAGTAGTCGACTCTGCATTCTTGATGGTATCCCTTGGCAACTAGGCGTATCTTGAGGCAATCTAGTGTGTCGTTGGGTCCTAACTTGGGTTTGAAAACCCATTTGCACCCAACAACATTCATGGAGGTTGTTGTGTGTGGAACTAAGGTCCATGTTTGGTTTCTGTGAAGTGCAACAAGTTCGTCCTGCATGGCCTTGTTCCAGCCAGGGTGATGAAGGGCCTTAGCCATGGTAGTGGGTGTGGAAGGTATAAGTGTTTGAGTTGAGAGTGCATAGCGTGGGTTAGGTTTGTAAATGCCTGACTTGCTACGAGTTATCATGGGATGTATGGACTGGTTTTCTGGTGTAGTGAAGTTCTGAACATGAGCTATAAAAGGTATGGGAGAGGTAAAAGGGAGGCTGGTTGAAGAAGAATGGTCTTCCAAGTGAGAGGAAGAAGGTTCAAAAGTGTCACGTTGGGAAGGTAGCTGCCGTGACAAGTCAATAGGGTGCAGTTGCATAGTTGCCTCATCTTGAGAGGTTTCGAAACTGTCAAAGGGAGTGTAATGTGAGCACAAAGTGAGAGGAGCTAATTCTTGTGATGGCGAAGGGGTGCTTACTTCAACAGGTGGAGAAAGGGAATCATTATAGCCTCCGTGTAGGCCAAGATTGAATGGATTGATGTGCTGTACTTGAATGTTTGCATCAACGTCCTCAAGTGAATAGGCAGTTGTTGATGGTCCCACCTTTTCTACGTCAGATGGAAAGAGTGTAGTATAAGATGTGTCATCTTTGGTTTGCTGGAGTATCGAAGGTTTCCTTGACAAAAGGAAACATAACTTCATTAAAAAGGACATGCCGTGAGATATATACACGACCACTAACTATATGAAGGCATTGATAGCCTTTGTGCTTGGTACTATAACCAAGGAAAACACAGGGCATTGACCGAGCTGAGAGTTTGTCTGTGTGTGTAGCTTTTAAGCAAGGATAGCATTCTGTGCCAAATGTGTGTAGGAATGAATAATCAAGGCTTCTACGATATAAAGCCTCAAAGGGGGACTGATGATTTAAGATAGGGGTAGGCAATCTGTTGATTAAGAACATAGCTATAGAAATTGCCTCTACCCAGTAACGTTTGGGTAAATTGGCTTGAAGTATCATGGCTCTTCCAAGTTCCACGAGATGCCTGTGCTTTCTTTCAGCAACCCCATTTTGTTGGGGTGTATATGGACAAGAAAATTAGTGGATGATACCTTGGGTGGTCATGTAGTCAGAAAGGTTTTGTCCGGTATACTTCCTTTTATTGTTGGACTGGAACACTTTTAGTTTGGTCCCAAACTGTCTTTCGGCCATGCGATGGAAGTCAATAAAAATTTGACACAAATCAGACTTTTTCTTCATTGGATAGAACCACATAACCCGAGTACAATCATCAACAAAAATTACATAATAAGTAAAGTTCTGCATTAAGGATACTAAAGATGGTCCCCAAACATCACTATGTACTTGTTTAAGTGGTTCAGAAGCCCAATAAAAGGATAAACTAAATGGGAGGCGATTGCTTTTGCTAACCATGCAGCTAGTGAAAGTTGATTCCTCACTCCTTTTGACTGAGATCATTCCTTTTTATTGTAAAAGTTTCAAAACTAGTGTAGGGATGACCCAACCAACGGTGCCATGTGTCTCCATCCACAGTTTGTTGATGGTGCAAGAAGTAAGCTTGTTGTTCCTGGGATGGCAGCACATAGAGTCCTCCTTTCCTAGTTCTCTGAAGGAGAGTTACCCCGTTCCTTAAGTCCTTTACAACAAAGCAGTTCTTAATGATTTGTACCACACAAGGAAGATCATTAGTAAGCTTAGAGAGAGAAAGTATGTTCTGTTTGATTTCAGGTGCAACTAGAACAAAGTTAAGGGGAACATTATGCACGATCATTTGGCCAATATGGGTGATCAAAAAACTGGCCCCATTTCCTACTATTATGTAATCATTTCCTTGGAATTTGGTAGAGTGAGTGAGCTTACCGGCATCATTAACCACGTGAGGTGGCACCAGAGTCAATAGTCCATTCCTCTGGTCCTAGTTTAGTTATTTGAACGGTTGCTAGAGCAGCTGGAATGTTGTCTTCCTGGTAGCTGTGATCAAAGCGGTACCAGCATTAGAGAGTAGTATGCCCTCTCTTGTCACATATCTGGTAGCTTACAGGTGCACAGTTAGTGGTTTGAGTATTAGAGTGGTTCTTGTCACCTTGAGGATTTGGTCGGTGAGTGAGTTACTAAGAAGGGCCATGGCGAAGAGGTCCTTGTGGAGTGCCTCTTCCTCGCTGTACAGAGGGATTAAACCCTCGTCCTTGAGAATTAAAACAGGGACCCTAAGTTGGCTCCTCTTCTTGTTGAGAGTTGCGACCTCTTCCAGTAAATTGAGTAGTGAAAGCATAATTTTCATTTTGAGTGGCAGATGAAAAACGACTAAGACATACCTCATAGGCTTGGAGTTATGAGGTAACGTCGTTGTGGCTTAGAACTGGAGGCTTGAAAGTGCTAGTTCTAAAAGCTTCATATTCAAAGCTAAGTCCTTCAAGGAGGCGGAAGGTCTTTACTTTGTCACTCATTGGCTTTCCAATGAGGCTAGCTGATTAGTTAAGTTTTTGAACTCATTGAGGTAGACAGTCATAGACTTACTCCCCTTGTGATGGTGGTGGATTTAAGATAGGAGGTCATACTCCTTTGTCTCTATTTTCTATGCGAATTGATTCACCAGGGCTTCCCAGACCTCTGCTGAGGTTTTCAGGTCGAAGACATGCCCTAGAGCTTCTTTAGTGAATGTCCTAATGATCTAGGACTTCAGAAGGCCATCACTTTGTGCCCATGAATCATAGTCAAGGTTAGCAGTCTCTATGCCATTGTAGTAATGGTTTTGGCAAGTGCAAGTGTGTCACCCGTAAGGAACCCAAGCAGTCTTTGTGTTTAAGCAAGGGTTTTGACATGGGTAACCTAAGGCAGATAGTTGGTTTCGCCAAGCTTTATGGTTACAAAGTTAGGAACACTAACTTGGTGAGGGAACAGATACATTACTGTGCGACGAGACATAGTGTGGGAATAAGATTCTGAAAAGAAAGTTTTGGTGAGGTAGGTTGCTAGGTGGTGGGCAATGAACCTGGCTTTTAATGCTAAGAAGAAAAACAGGATCAAGAATAAGAGTGTAAGCGGAAGCTAGGATGAAGGTGTGTTTTCCACACTTCGAACTGTCAATTACAATCCTTTAAATAGAGCTGATACTAGAGCCTGTATTAGTTTTACACGAAATGTTCTCTTAACACACTACAGCTAAATCTCATGATGTCTAAAACTACAAATTAAGTTTAACTTGTCAGTCTAGAGAAATGATACTCATGACACGTTCTCCTTATGCCTTGCGTGTCTCTTTCTACATGTTTCTTTTCTGCCTAGTGTTCATTATCTTCTTTGTTAGGATTTAATTGTGACCTGAGTTAGACGTAATTGAGTGTTCTTTTACCAAGTGAGTGTCGTTCAGCTTATGTGTTGCAGTCACACTAGTAGTGTCTGTGTTGGCTTTTGTGCTAATTTGATCAACATTTCAGTGAAAATATCTACAACTTGATTGCTTGTCTTGGTGTACTTCATTCCTATATCTGCTAGTAATACATTCCCATGCAAGAAATGGCAATGTATTCTATGTGCCGAGATTTTGAATGAAAAAGGGATTCTTTGACTAGTGTATGTTTGATCGATCATCACAGTATAACCATGTTGAGTAAGTTTATTGGTTGGTGAAGATTCTCCATCAACTATGTCAACCTCATGCTTTCTTGTGATCATGTAGTCATTGCTCTAGACTTAGCTTGTATTGTAAACCATGATTGATCCAAGATTGAACATGCATCTAACTGCATCTAGGTGAAGCTTTTGTGATCTCTCCATGAAAGCAGTGTCAAGCCACGTCATTGTTAGGTAGATAAGACTTCCTACCAATTGTTCATACATGGTTGAATCTTCTAGTTCTTGTCCTTCAATTGCAAATAGTTTTATATTTTCATCCTTCAACATAGATATTCGCTTGTAGTCATGCATCCCACAATTTTCTAGAAGATTTTGTTCATACTTTTTGTTAGGTCCCTAAAGTAGCTTAAGAAAAGGGTGAATTAGTTTTTTTTGGAAAAAAAAATTCTATTTTCTTTTAAACTATATGAATCAATATACTTTTCTGTGGTTTAAACCAGTCCAAACAGCAATCAAATAAGGCATACAAAATAAAAACACACAATGACAAAGATTTTGGAAGGTAGTTCAGCTCTAGCCACCTCAGCAACTATTCTACCCATTCTAATAATTTATTAGAGTCACTTTTCAATCAATTATCCAATCAATTACAAAAGATAACTAATATCATAATTCTAGTTATAAATTCTTTCCCTAAGAATTTAAAAATCAAACTAAGCTTTTAACAAAATATACAAAATGTGGCTCAAAAGCTTTTATCAAATGCTAGGAAATCAATACAAAATAATATGGACAAAAGTCTCAAGTTTCGTACAAACCATAGCACTATTCACTTGTAAAAAATCATATCAATGATAATATATGTTGAAGAATAGGATAATTTTCTAACAAGTATACAAGAGGAATAATCAACTAAAATTGAAGTCAGAGAATGATGAACGAATTTTGGAGCTTTGAAGAACTTGAATACAAAATTGGATTTTGCTTTAAAGAAGTTCTTGATGCCATTGCACAATACTTGGCTTTAGCATTGGATCTAGACCCTATTATTACAAAAGAAAGGGCTTACCTTTTGCTTTCCTAGGGACAAAATTATCTTGAACTTTTTTTGTTCAGATATTTGTTAGTTCTTCAAACTAACTCTTTCTATTAAATTGGAAACCAATGAGGTATAATAATGAGCCTGTTATGCTTCCATAAGTCTTTTGATCAACGAAAGCACCTTCCAATGTATACAGGTAGAAGTACCCATGGGATTGGCTATTTTTTTAATTTTATCAAAATTGAACTTCTTAAGTAGTTCACATGTAAATTTGCTTTGAGAAATAAAAACACTATGAGCTGTTTGTTTAATTTATAGCCCTAGAAAATAGTTAAGTTCACCCATTTCAAATTTTTTCTTCATAAAATTAGCAAATTCAATACAAAAAGATGAATTAGATGTATTAAAAATGATGTTATTTACAAAGATTTGAACTAAAAGAATATTGGTGTCATGTAATTTTATAAACAAGGTAGTGTCAATATCACCCTTTTTGAAACCATTTTCCACCAAGTATGTGCTTAAACAACCATACTAAGCTCTTAGAGTTGTTGGATAAAGCTTTAAGCAATGGTAGAAGTGCTAGATCTTTATCTAGCACTTGGATGAAGCTTCCAACAATGGTACAAGTACTAGATTCTTATCTAGACATGTAATCATCCTTTTTATTTTTGAGAGTTAATAGTTTCATTAAATATTATATATACTATTTTCTCAACAACTATTTTTCTCTTATTCAAGACTTTATATGCTTTACAATTATTAGAATATCTTAGAAAAATTCCTTCATCACTTTTGGAATAAAAATTTCTTAGATTATTTTTGCATTATTATGCACAAAACACTTGCAACCAAATATATATAAATAAAAATACATTTGTCCTTTTTCCATAAAACAATTCATATAGGATTTTTTCTAATATAGATCTTATCATAACTCCATTTGAGATATAACATGCAATATTTACAACTTCACTTCACAAATACATAAATTATTGTCACACAACATAGTTTTACCTAACTCTTGTAGTGTTCTATTTTTTCTTTGTACATCATTTTGTTGTGGCAGTTTTGGTGTAAAAAAATTATGTTCAATTCCATTTTTTGAACAAAATTCTTCAAACTCGTGATTTTTGAGCTCTTTACCATTATTTATACAAATTCATTTGATTTTAGAGTCTTTCTTATTTTAGATGTTTTTACAAAATTTTCAAACACATGGAAGGTTTCACTCATATGCACAATATTAAATATCCCATTAAATCCAAAATAATTGTCCATAATTACAAACACAATACATACCTCCAAGCTTGCTTTTTGCATTGGTCCAAAGAGGGGCCATACCTATTAATTCAATTGGTCTTGTTGTTGTTAATATATCTTTTGAATTAAAGCTTGTTTGTGCATCTTTTTTCTTGAATGCATGCATCACATACAACATTTTTATCACAATTTAGTTCTAGCAACTCTCTTATTAAGCTTTTTCTATACAACTTACAAGTTGTTTCACATTTATATGAGCCAAACTTTTATGTCATAGCTAGCTACTATTGTCTAGATTTATTGCTAAACAATTCTTTTCTTGTTTTTGAAATTTGTTAAATCTAAAATATAAATATTTTCTAGTCTTTTTCTAAAGATAATAGTCCTTTTGTTCCTACTAAATATTTTGAAAAAATTTGACCTATACTTTACCTTATAATTTTTATCACACAATTGACTAATCATATAAGATTATATTTCAATCATAATACAAGTAAAACATTATAGATTAAAAAAGATGAAGACATATTATCTACTATCCCTGTACCTTTTATGACGCAAGAGGAGTTGTCTTCAAAAGATATCATTCCTTTATGTTTTGGTGTGATAGTTGAGAACAAATTTGGACTTCTAGTCATGTGTTTAGATTTTAGTTCTTGCAGCACAAAAAAAAGTCTTTGATTTTTTTGTTTTTATTTTTTTTTCACACGGGAGAGAGGATGAGGAATTTGAATCCTTGACTAGGTGGACTTGCTAATCAAGGCTCCTAACCTCGTTACCACTAGGCTAAGGGGAGTCCCCATAGGACATAAATCATGCATATGTCCTAAATATTTATAGAAACTACACTTTAGTAAACTTAACATGCATGTATTTCTTTTCTTTTCAATATTTACCTTACATATGCTGCTAAAATATTTTTTTTGCCTTTTGGTTTGTACCTTAAACCAACCTTGTCATTAATCTTTTGTTATAAGCTTATTATTTTATCAAACATCTTATTTCCTTTGATGAATTTCTTAATTATATCTTGTGAGTTTTTTAAGTCCTTTTTTAGATATTCATACTCTGCATACATCACACAACTTTCCTTCTTTTAACTTTCTAATTGTGTTATTTTCTCTTCATACCTATCAATTTATCTTTTAATGCTTTATTTTCAAATTCTAACACATGCAATCTATAAACTACTTCATTAAATGAATCATGCATCTTATTAAACAAACATAATTTTCACAATTTTTAGATTTGGTTACCTCATAATCATTATATTTCTTTATTCCCATAAAGCATGCGTAGTTTGTTTCTTCCTTTTCCTCATTAAAAGATGAGTTGCCTTCATCCTAAATTGGCATCAATTGATTTTTTTCACCATACCTTTCTATTCCCACGAAACACATATTGGCTATTTCTTCAATATATTCATTTGAAGATCAGTTATCATCCCAAGTAGTCACCAATGTATACTTTTTAAACTTTCTTTCTTTTTTAGCTTTCAAAACTAGGGAATTTGCTCTTATATAACCTGATTTTTTACACTCATGACAAAAATCATAGTAATTTTAGTTGTATTCTTACCTTTTGTTTTGTAGGACTTCCTTATTATTTGAGCAAGCAAAACAATGTCATCATCAAAATCAAAATCATGATTATCATTTATAGTATTCTTAAAAGAAAAATTTTTATTTACTTTTCTTGACTTCTCTTTCTCTCTAATTTTCTTATTCATTTGGTGCTCATACTAAAATATGAAAATTTATCTAGATCCATTTTATTCAAATCATTGGCTTCTATTGAATGTAATCGTAAGGAGATTTCTTGATGGGTCAAGTGACGAGTCTGAGAGAAGAGAGGGGAAAGAGAGGCAAAGGAAGAGAAAAGTAACAAAGTTCAGGAGGCTCGAGGGAGATCCCAAATCCAAAAAGGTGGAGTAAATAAAAATGTCTCGTCGAAGAGAGTTTAAATACCAGGGACCCAAGAGATTCCTTGGAATAACCTCTCATAACTGCAACTAGAAGGCAGCCGAGATGGAATACAGCTAGACTATTTAAGTTGTCGAAAATGCCACATATAGAAGCGCCATAACAATATAGTTACTTTTGTGCACCTATCCTCGTTCCAACCCTTATTACAATTTTCATCTGTAAAAGCTCGATTTCAATGCTAAAAGGCTATGGTATTTTAACCACCTACGTTCTAATACTTGGGTAGGCTAAATAATCGTGCTTTTCAACGTTCTTCCACACCCTTACTATAAAATACCTCTAAGGTGTGGGGAAACAAAAGTAAGTGCTTAGATTGAAAGTTGTTTGGTTGAGTGGTCTTCAAAAATGCTTACTTCTGTAACTCATAGTTTATTTACCTTCGCAACATCCCTAGCATGTTATATATGAGAACAGGTCAGATCTCGAGTGAGTTTCCATTTCTGATTTTTGTTAGTGAATGGGTTTGTTAGTAAGGGCCTCTCAATCTGATAGATGTGCATACCAATTTTGCTCGCAAACAACACCAAGCCCTGCCTAATTTACCCCCTAGTCTGGGACTAGGTCTAGCCTCTTTAACCGTGACCAACTCGTAAGACAATAGATTGAAGTTCTTTGTATTGACAAGGATGAACTTGGCCCATATGGTTATTACATAAAGAAATAACTGAACTTGCAAAAAACATCTTAATGTTATTCTCAAAGGAAATTTTCCATATTGTATGTCTTTGTTACATCTAAATGCCTCCTTTTTGCATCCGCAGGTTGCCTGTGGAACTTTCTTCCTACCCATCTCCATATCCCCACGATCATTAGCACTACTGTTAGTACTAGTATTACATGCCTTGGTCCCCCTAGTCCTAGTCTGTTCATTGGAATAGACCAATGCGTTTTCCTGGCCTACCCAAGATGTTCTTGTCCACTGGTTGTTTCGGATTCTTTGTCATGTAACAATTCATTGCCCTTCTGGCTGCAATTGAACATCTCAGGCTCTTCGCTGCTATTGTTACTTCTCACTAGTATCCAATGTTCATCCCATATCCAATCGGGCATTATATGAGTTAGTGTTGTGCTCACTCCACTCAACCGCCGGATTCTTTCAGTGGGGTGAATAAAAGACCTTTGTTGGGTCGAATTCGTAGTTGTCCCTGGCTCCCCTATAGAATCCCAAAAGCTTTGTTCCAATACAGTTGTTGGAGTTTCTAAATCAAAAGAACTGACTTCCTTGGAAAGAGATACATATTCTTCAAGAAAAGCATGCTTAAGAAGTTCGCTGGCTGACCACCTTTCCATTGGGTCTCTCTTCAAGCACTTGTCCAAGAAATCCTTGGCCTGCTTTGACATGAAGGTAGGAATCTCTGGCACATCACCTGAATATCCAATTTTGTAAAGGACTGATACCGGGTCAGAATGATCTGCCCAGGGGGCCTTTCCGACAGCCATCTCGATCACGGTGCATCCTAAAGCCCAGACATCAGAGGCGAACCCTTGCTGGTCTCCACGTGCCGCCTCCGGTGCCATGAAGGCCGGTGTGTGCCGGCAATTGACAAACCAGCTCTTCTTTCGTCGTCATCAATCCGCCTAGCGCAGCCCAAGTCAGCAATCTTCACACCATCACCAATGACCAAAACATTGTGACACTTGATGTCACAATGCACTATACCATTAGAGTGGAGGTAATCAAGCCCCAGGACAATGTTGCGTGTGTATGCCTTGATCATTTCCTCATCTAAGCCACCACCTTGGCTGCGAATAGTGTCAAAAAGTGTACCACAGGAAGCATACTCCATAAAAAGATTGTATAGAAGCCTACCATTCTCACACGTAATGTCCCATCCCTTGTTCGCTACAATATGAGGACAGGTTAATGTGTAGAGAACCCTTTGTTCCCTTTGGAGGAATTCTGATTGTGAGAGCTCCGCTGACTTAACAGCAAACACCTGATTGGATCCACAAGCTACTGCGGCTGAGACCGTGGCGGAGGAGCCTCGGCCGATTGTTTTCACCCTGGTCCATTCCACTGGGAGAGCTAAGAGTTAGGCGGATGGGAACCCGAAATGTAAGGCAAAAAGGTGTTTGGTACATATGTTTCTTCTATCTAGTGGGGGTTGAATGTCTCTCTATATAAAAATATATGCAAACTGGATACAACTTGGCTTAGAGTAATTGGCCTAATGTAAGAAGTTCTGCCTTTTTGTCTCTTAACATTTTGTTCTTTTCTTCATACCAAGGAGCGGCTACAGTCTGTCCACCTCCAGAGGATTCCCCGTGGCAGAAGAATATCTGGCAACTTTGGCCGGCGCTTGAATAGCTTTAAGATTTCATGATTTGAACTAAGCCTTTTAGCTATAATCCATCATAAAAACCGTAGTTGTACATAAAGATAAAATATACTCTTCTAAACCATCATTTAGATTTGGATTAAGTGATGCGATCTTGGTAATCCCTATCAGTACCCACAAAGTTACCTTAGAAAATGATTAAAAATCAGGACCAGTCCAAACATTTTTGGACCTGATTTAACAAGGTAACTTGTTGGATATTGTTAAACACGTCAGCTGCCACAAACCTACACGTGGCCAAAACTAGACACGTCAGCCCTGCATCACAAGAGAATGGTGTGCCGCCTCTCTCCCCGAGAGTTTCGATCCCTTCCAGAAACATCCGGCCAACACTCCATCACCGGAAACCTTCCATTTCAAGCACAGAATCATGCGATCTTCTCAGGCTTGTCAAGAAAATCACACCACCTACCACGTCGACTCTGAATTTGGGAAAAATCCCAAATTCTCTCAAAGATTCATACCATTCAAGATCAATATCGTAGATATGTATAAATTCATTTGTATTGCGTTTTTCGTTTTCCTTTTTTATGTATGTTTAAGGATTCCTATAAATTGGAATCATTTTGTATAGTTTTATTAGTGAAATCAAAAAAACCATTTCCGCAGTTATTGTTCTTGAGTTGTTCTTGAGGGAAAATAAGCGTTTATTCGAATTCTTATTTTTTTCGATTGATATTTCAAGCACTTTGCGACCAACTAGATGAGTTGCCTTTGTTATAGCCATGCCAAAGATTTAGTTGTACTCTCATGTAACAAACATAGAAACGCTCTTTCAAGAACTAAGACAAGTCATGTTTTTGCATAAGATGCACTGTCCTCGCTAGGATTACTAGCGTTGTAGGTGAAGCTTACAAGAAGAATCAAAACAAAGCCAGAAGTGATCGAATGGAAAGGAGTAGGCTTTGCACAGGGAACCCCAAAAGGGGTACGAATCTCCTATGAGGCCTTGGAGTAGGAATTTAGTTAATAAAGAGAGCCGAAAGTGTCCAAACCGTCACAATTTGGATGGCCCCGAAGTTTTGCGTGGGCTGCATATGGTATCATTCTGCGGCTTTTTCAAGCAAAACCAATTTGTCTCTTTATTCGCATCATATCTATAATGTGTGAGCCTCAACAAAGCTCCGAGGACCCACGTTTTGCTTCTCATGCAAGCGCTGGACGGCCCTAAGCAACTGCATAAGCGTGAATCCCCGGCATTGCCGGCACCATAGCGTGAGAATTGCTTCGAGGTCTATGTTCTTTTCCCTTCCTTTCTGCCGGTGGCCATGGATTAGATGCCGAGTGGCGGAAAGATTCTATGCAACGCTCGTTAGTTTGACTTGATTTTCTAAAGAACGGAAAGGAAGCTCTCTTAAATTCGGTGATTGGGTGCAACAAGTTTACGCAATTTGTTGCTAAGTCTGCATGGACAATGCACTTCAACGCGGAATTTTATAAAGAGAAAATCGGGCATGCCAATATAAAATGGCAGGCGTGACATGGGCCACAACGTCTTGCTCAGACAGTGAGCTTAAAGCTCCTCCAGTTGGAGACGTAAGAAATGTCTTTGTGGCAATTCATCAAACGTGTTGATGCGACAGCCACTGACACTCGTCTCCTTGCCAGTGGAAGCCACCTCTTTTTTCCAATTTACGCTTAAGAAAATCCCAATTCTCCCGATACTAATTTCTTTGGATTCATGTGTTCAGCAAAGTCCTTAGAAAAACAGTGCGGATTATGTTCCTCTTTCTGCCTATTTCGTACTGATTTCAACCAGGGGAGTGAGCTAAAATGAGTAACAGTAAGCACGCAAGGGATCCTTTAGCGGGCATTTAGGACAGCCCAGATTGACACAATAAAAGCAAATCCTTGGCCTTACTGCACACACATACCACTTAACCATTAAGATTCATAACACAGAATATACACAGGCACCTTAACATTCGACCGTTTCACTTTGTCTGGTTTATATATGTGTTACACCCATTGAAACAGAACACTAGAGATTAACGGCTCAGGCCATATTCTTATGCTGCCTCAGCAAATCCAACTCTCAGTTTACCGGAGTCAAAGACGGTGTGATAACGACCCATGAAGATATCTCCCAATATCCTGCATTGCATAATTACCCTCAGGTAAGAACTACCAAGCCAGAAGCGCCACCATTAACAGGCGCTTTACAATAAATAGAATATTGACTTGGATCAAAAGGAAAACAATTGACAGAATGGAAATACCAGAGAGGTCCCCGAGGCGGAGGAACGTCCATGGCAGTAAAGCCGCTGATGCACTGAGCTGCAGAGCCCTCACCCACCTTCAGTATGTACTGATGACACCATGCACAAATGTTGACATTAGCACTATTGTATTCAAGTAACGTTCAAGAAGTTCTACAGCTACATATGTAAGCACACAGGATGATAGTGATATCGACAAATCTAGCCAGTAAATATCCAGGAACAGTGTTCCTACCGAGACAATGGATAAACAGAAATAGGGGGCGATTCAATTAAGGGAACAAATATAACTGGTTATTTTACACTTCGTTGTTTCTACGTAGTAAACTGTATCAAACATAACAGAAGAGAAACAGCAAGTTAAAAAGGTAAATGACTAGAAGCCATTGTTTATTATTAAAAGTTTCAACTTTCAGATTATATAGACAAATCTAGCCAGTAATATCCAGGAACGGTGTTCCTACCAAGACACTTGTTAAACAGAAATAGGGGACGATTCAATTAAGGGAATAAATATGGATGGTCATTTTCCGCTTAGTTGTTCTACGTAATAAACGGTATGAAAGATAACAGAAGAGAAACAGCAAGTGAAAAAGGTAAATAACTAGAAGCCATTAGTTATTATTAAAATTCCCAGCTTTCAGATTATAGTCATTCTTGATTAAGTTACCCTCTTTGACATTGTCACCATGTAATGTGCGCTCAACCAGACGATCAAATTGTTTGTTAAGAAAACCACTCAAAGATGGCCTAATAAAAGATCAGATCTATGTACTTAAAAAGAGAGTGATACTGAACTGCCACAGAATTGGGCAAATACTATGATAGATGGTGCTGTCTAAAGCTAGTAACCCAAATCCAGTAGTCTTTAAGGCCAAAAAAATTATTTTTCAAACACTGGGTTGAAACAATGGTTCAGATGTCAAAGAAAGTCTCCTCCACATTGAAAATGAAATACCCAAGTCAGAGGTGCACACAATATGGGTATACAATATTCTCTACCTCATCTAACTAAATCACAACAAATTATAACAATAGAAGCTGGGGATAAGCCAGGATGACATTTTACCTCCTCCGAGGAAAGGTCCCAAACCTTTCCACCAATTGTGAAGGAAACCGTAGGCATGGAAGAAATGCTATTACAGTCCACAGCAGATTGTCCCATTGGGCTTGGGAGTCTGTCACAAAGCTGCACAAGTATGATAAGACCAAGTCAGCATGAAGAACAATATCACAGGATATTTTCTGCTGTGGTTCATGTGTATTCTACCTCATTGACATAGTTCAATATACGGTCTTGTGTCTGATTTTGCTGTATCTGGTTCTGCATCCACACTACTGCCATCTCACAAGCAGGACACATAGCGTCACGAATTCCACTAGAAACTTTACCACTTTTCTGATCCACAACGCTCTCAATGCCCATACTGTTCAAAGATTCACAGGCCAGTAAATTTATCATCTAACAATTAAGTCCAGTTAAACATTAAGTGTAAAAAATGACAAATGTGTATTGAGATAGTTCTATGAAAAATAAAGTAATTATAAGGCACCATAACAGAATAATGAGGACAAAAGAATTAAATCATGAGGATTTTTCTGAGCTTGACCAAGCAACGTGGCTATCATCTAAGGTTTTCACGGTCCAGTGTGGCAGCAGACAATAAATTGAGAATAGGAAGAGGACTGAGTGGAAGGAATAACATGACATAACAAAAAGCCGGAAGGGTTGTGGAGTGGTTTGAGTCTGACCTTACACCATGGGCACCATCGAAGGTGCACAAACCAATCTGGGAGCAGATCTTCTTTGGGCTCGCCTGTATTTACAGTTACAAAGATAGATGTCAGTCCAATAGGGTAATTAACCAAAACCTTCCCCACTCACCTTGAAAACTATAAAATTTACCTCATATGCCATACTATCTGATAATGAAAACAGAAATCTAGTCGAGTAAAATGCAAGTACTTACCTCACTGAAGAGCAAATCAATGATGGTTTGTCCATACTGCTCAACAACTGCCTTGCACTCCTGACTAACAACTCCAGATGCTCCAATTGCATGATTTATCATGGTAATCACGGTCTGAAAAAAAACCACATATATCTCAGTGATCGGTGTGTAGAGCAATGTCAGATATTTCATTGTAATACAAGGTAAGATGCCAAGGAAACAAACCTGCAACACTCAAAACAGCCAAATTAGAAACAGATATAAAAGGAGAATTCACCCGTCAAATTAAAGATATGAAAATGAGAGAAAGGAACAATGTGACAGACAAGTCACAGAGGCATATGACAAGCACAATGATGCATTCATAAATCAAATCTCACTCAAATAGCCAAAATGAATGTACAGACAAGAATAAGATTGTAAAATGTCATTATTTCCTCACTTTTATGCTTCCATTTTGTGTCATCTTGAACTCAACAAATAATACCATCCCAAACCATAACAGATAAATACTGTTTTCAGTTTTAAACCCAACAAAAATCAAAAATCAAAAATCAACCTAAAAAAGACTTTAGGGAGGGAAAGCCAACCAGACAATATATACAGCAAGAGATTGATAAACATAAATCAAAGTAGCTTGAAACGACATTGAGTAATAAACCTACCGTTGGACCAGCCAACAAGGAAGTTCCAGAATCTGCAATAGCTGAACAACCGCCAGCACAATACCCTGCATTGTAGTAAGGGAAATGAGACGCACAAAATCACACGAGCCAAAGTACAAATCTTTATATCTCTTTTTCACTTCGAAATTTTTCCTTCTAGTTCTCATTCTCATAACAGAATTGTGGTGGGGATCATGAAGAACATACCAGTAGCTTTACCAGCAATAAGAACGTCACCCATGTCAAACTGTCAAGAAAAATTTCAATGATCAAATGTGAGGATAATCAGGGGAAAGAATACTGAACATTAATGTACCACAGTAATAGATAAATCTTTTAGATGACATACCTGCCAATAACCTTTCTGTGTCACAGGAACATAAGTGTGCTTCCCCTTGTAATGATTTGGATCTACCCCACCAAAGACAATTTCGCCCCCTTCTTCTTCTTCTGCCTTGCGGTTAAGCCAGAAAGAAAATACAGGTTCTTGGACAAGACCTTGTTCAACCATGTTGTACCTGTAAGATAGTCAAGCACCTCATCAAACATGATCGTTAAGTCCCCGTGTAAAGGCTAACCAAAACCAAAAATGAACACACATACCAAACAGGAACAGCATTTCCAACTGAAATCTCTCGAAATCCAAGTCCTAGTAGACCATCAAACTTTGCCACCAAAAATGTAATACTAGGCTCTCTAGTTGCCTCAATAAATTGCTGAAGGGATCAACAGAGTTTAGAATAGTCTAATCAAACCACTATTGCATTAAGTATTGTAAAGGGAAAACTGCTCGGGGTACCTGGCTCTTTACAACTAGGTTACCAACTTTGACGTCATCGTAGCTAAAGAAACCAGAAATAGCCCCAGTGCCATATTGGATGGCAGCAGATGTTCCTGCACGAAGGATGGTTGAGTTATGCCTGACAACATAGTTTCAAGAGAGATTGAAACATTTCTTATGGCAAGCTCCGTCACCATATTGTATCTTGAAGTGGGCCTCATAACTTAAACATCTTGGAAATACCGGTATGCATGTTTAGGACTAAGTTGCTACTATATCATACTGGAATATATCACAGAAGATCACCTCGCCCGTGTAGGAATCAAATACCAGTCCCACAATCTTCCTACCTCTCAAAGGCACTAGGGCTTTGGGCAAGAAATGGTTGGAGTAGAAAATGATCAAAAACTTGACATGCCATCCCTTCCCCGTCCCCATCCGCAGACTTAAGATAAGAGTTAGTTTTTAAATACTAAAACGGGGGACATGTGGTACCAAAATCAACGTGGTCACATGTGGGGTCAGATCTACTAACCGTTCTTCTTGTAGGTTTTCGATTCACTTGACTGGTACTTAGCATGGAAATAACAAGCCACCTGCAACCAAATATTCCAAACATCAACATCTCCCATAAATGAAAGTTTCTATACGGCATAGAAGTTCCATTTCACAATCATTCACCGTAATAGAAGCTCACCGAGAAATAGCACTTAGCGGAAGGCACCCACAGATTAGAGCTGCCAGTGTCAAAAATTACAGTGAACTTCTGAGGGGGAGTACCAATAGCAATCTCACCATAGTATTGAGCATCCAAATAGTTCTTTAATACAACAATGTCTGCGTCCTCAGGGTCCCCAAAGTTATTGGGAAAACGATACTTCCTAATGTTAGCTCTTAAAGACTGTGCGTCCTTGGACTCAAGCCGTGCAGCAAGCCGGTCGTTTTGGTCCAGTTTAATCTTTTTCAGCCCAATCCTGACCAATCCATTCTTGGAAGCAGAGGCGACCAGAGACAGAAACAGGATCGAAAGGAGCAGAGACGAGACGACTACTTTCAAGTTGGTTCCCATGTTCACCTACTGGTCCAAGTTGAAAAATTCAAGTTCAGGAAAAGGATTAACCAGTCATTAGATATAATACCCAAATACAAGTTTTCAAAATACATTTCAAGAAATTTAAGAAAAAAAATCTAAAAGGGGTTTGCTTGTGGTTGCCCAGAAAGGTGCTGGAGAATTTTTGGCTGAGCTAAAGCTCAGCTACATATGCCAGCTTTGTAGCTTAGCTAAAGGTCAGTTTTGGATATTTAAAACCAGAATAATAAAAAATAAGAAGAATAGACTATTCAAAATCACATTTATACCCTTCGAGCAGTTCTCTTAAGCCACCGAATACCACGAAAATGGGTATGTAGGGAAGAGAAAGTAATTCCAATTTTGTAACCTTTGTATTGATTATTTATAAAAATTTCATAACATCGCCTAGCTCAAAAAATAAAATGATTAAATAAATTCTAACTACTTCGCGTTTGGTGACAAATCAATTTAGCTCAAAATTTTCTTTCATCTTCATTTTCCTCTGCTTTCTCACAAAACAAACAGAGCTGAAGAAGAAATGAATATCCCAACTTTTGAAAACAGAGAATCACATTTTACAACAAAAGTTGAATAATTACTTGCAAATACTGAAACACTAACACGAACACCTCGATCAAGCACAGTCACAATCCCCAGATTTAAACAGTAAGCTTATTCCCAAAAAATCCAAAAAAAAAACAAAAAACAATAGACAAACTCAAAACCGTCAAAGTTTATCCCAAAAAAAAAAAAAAAAAAAGAAAAAAAAACCACCGATCTTCAACACAAACCGAATTATAAAATCAATGATTTCTTACGCTTTCGCAGCTAAGAAAAACCAGAACAGACACCGCATAATAGCATTAAACTTACTCGCCGATTAAAACAGGCTTCTGGAGATGAAAGCTGGAGAGAATGAGCAACAGAGGCAGCTTTTAAATTAGACGGAGAGAGAGTGAGTTGAAAACTGTCGTCCTGTCGATGCGTTAGGCCCACTGGGGCCCAGCTAGGCTATCCTTATTTTAAAAAGCTGCAATCTGAGGCGCTCTTTTGTAACGGACAGAGCGAGAGCTCGGCGTGAGCTATCACCTGGACGCTGCATTATAACCGTCCATTCGTAGCACGATGGGGTCGCTTTGGAAAACACCCCAGTATACTACGCTGCTCCTGCAGGTTAAAGGCGTTGATAGTGGGATGGACGGTCGTGATCGAGAGAGATAGGTTCGTGTGAAAATGGTTTACGTGTCGTTGAAGCATGCAGGTCGGTTTCCCTAGCACGCGACACCTCCTAGCCTTGCTTCGCTGGCCAAGTGTGGAATAGTGGAGAAGATACGTTTGGGCTTCGTTCCGTCTTCAAGGTTTGAAAAGGCGAAGAAAAGAACATCTAAACAACGAACGTGACCCTTGACCCCTCTTGACTTCGTCATAAAGGGAAGATTAACTTAAACTAATTTTGGACCAATATGTATTATAGTACGATGGATATTGCCATCGAAACTCACTTGTCTGTCTGCCGTATAATTTGTTGTTGTAAAAGCAGTTTTCTTAACATATAGATAGAGATTATAGACGAGATTAAGGATGGATGACCCACTACAGGCAATTTCCTTCCTAAAGACAAGAATCAAACATTAAATGGTGGGGTTGGGAAAACGAGATGTGGATGTTGCCGAGAAGCAATGACGATAACTTAGGAGGGTCATTTTTGAAGCATGGTTGTCCAAAAGAAACCAACTCCTCCAGTGCAAGAAAGAGAACGGCCCCTCAAGGGGGGCAAAGCCGACGAAAAAGGGACTTCTCCATGCATGACGAGCTCGTGACAATGTTAAAGCTTCAAACTTTGGAAAGCTCGAGTGCCATAAAACACGTTTTTTCTTCTTTGATTGGCGAAAAAGGAGTCTGAGTAGGCAAAAAGTTGCTCTACTAGATGCATTGCACTTTGGGTTCTTCTCGTGGGTGCTGTTCCGACTCTGTTTAGTCGTTCGCATGCGTATTCAAGTTTGATTTCAATGGTTCCCCTGTGGAAATTCTCAAAAAGTTTCCTGTTAGCGCGTCAAAAAGTGGGGTCCCTGTCTGTGACTCTTGGGAAGAAGAATGATTTACCTTGAAAATTCACTGAATCTTCATCCCTTGAGGGCATAATTGCTCTGCTGCATAAGCCAAACGTTAAAGTCACAAAGTAACCTAAAGTCTTTTTTTTAAAAAAAAAAAAAAAAAAGGATAAAAGGGGTTTGGAATATTAAGTCTTGGGTGATTAATAGTCAACAAGTAGACTACTAATTTATTAATAAAATTATTGTTTTTGGGTTTTTCTAATTTAACAAGTCATTTGCAAAACCTTGGCTCATTACAAAAGATTGGATTTCTCACAAAATCAAAGACGATATTGGAAGATCAACGATTAGCGGAAACCAAAAGACAAATAATTGTAAGACATTGAAGATTTATACAATTCATTCTTTAGGATTGCAAAATAAGTATATTACTTAGATTATAATTTAAGACATATAGAAATTCATTTACTTAGATTAGAGAGCCACTTGATAAGCCCACATCAGACAATCAGACAATCAGACAATCAGACAATCAGACAAACAGACAAACGACATGAAAATTGGTAATTAACAGTTTGGAAAGTAATCCAAGAACGTGAGAGAATTCAGTGGGCAGGTGTGCAACTACACTTACATTGGGCCTTAGTAGGCAGGCCGCGCCTCTAAACCAGAGAATTCAAATGGGCCGAGAGATGGCTACTGTCTGAAAAGACATGCCACGGGCGATGAAAAATCTGCTCCTAGTAATCCTGCATGTATCATGGCTACGCAACAGCTAAAGCCTGCCCAGGCCTATCCATCTAATATTTATTTGGTATTTAAACGAAGAAGAAAGTGAAGATCAAGACTTGTTAAATACTCAACAAAGTACCTTAGGAGTTAAGAATTATTATATCTAGCTAGGATTAGGATTCTAATTAACAAATCCCAACCACCTATTTTTTTTTTCTTTTTATCAGATTACTTTATCCCTAAAAGAAAAGAAAAAAGAAAAAAAAGAAAAAACCTTCAATCACAAAACCCATTTTAACGAGGGTTTATCAAAATGGGTTGGTCGAACCTACCCTATTCAGAGCCTACTCCATGCAGGGAGAGGCCCTAGTGCATAGCCCCCCTACTTTATAGAAATTGTCAAAATAATTCTTCAAAAAGGTTCCACCCTTGAAATAATTTTCTCTGATTCCATAAGAAAACAAAAATATTAATTCTTGCCGTGACAAAACGGGATTTCTAGAATTCTCAGTCACTTCAAATACGGCATTGGCCCTGTCAATTCTGATGTTTACTTTTGTGAAGCTTCCGGGAAGAAGTTGATCATGGAAAGCACGGAGATCTCCGAGCACATTCACATGCAACGACTCTGAAAATTCTTGGATCAGCGCCTCCTGCACGGAAGAGAATCCAGGGCGGGAGCAGTAGTCTTCCTGTTCACGTGCATCCACGTGCTGTCATAAAGAGACCGAGCGGTTGTGCGAGTTGGACGAGAAAAAAGATCCTTGTACGGTGGATGATGTACGGTGGTGCGACTCGCAACGTTCCAGGTTCGGTCTCCTACGATTTTATTATCCTCACATGATTGATTGGACGGCGTCCCAGAACGTGATGTCAATCAAGGTGCACAGAAAGTCAAAAACGTATCCCAGTTGTCCAATTGGAAAAGAACACCTCGCGTTCACAACAATCCACGCAACTGCTACCAAACCTTTCATAATTATCTTTTCTTTTTCTTTTTCCTGTCTTCGGTTGTATGAGGTTGACCTCTCCATCGTCGTTCGTTCGTTCCTTGGGTCGTTACATAGCGTAGTTGCCTGGAAGTCTCTCCTTGGTCTACTGTTTCAGGTTCATTCGGGCTTATCGTTTACGTGTAAAACAGCGATGGCCGTATTTCTTGACTGCAACTTCGAGAATATCCCACGGATTCTTTGATATTTCTCTCTCTTTCTTCCATGTGGTTGGTTGGAATGAAATAAGATAAGATGAAGTAAAATATAGGGACTCTTGAGGATGAAATAAAGGAGCTGATATATGTTTCCTTTCACGATCTATTTACTCGGAACTTCAAAACGAATTATTCAAAATGAAACAATAAGAAATAATGAAAAACTTGCCCCCTAATCCTCCCCCAACAAGGACAAAAATTATGAACATGTAATCACATCCGCATTCCCCGAAAGAGAAAAAGAAAAAGAAAATGGAAACTTGACAAGATGAACAAAAATTATTTTCAGACAAGCTCCTAATTCCCTTGAAAATTGCTGATTTTGTTGCTGTTGGTGTTGCTTGTGGTCATGTTGGCGCCGCTGCCGTTGTTGGTGGAGCCGGGGTTGTTGTTTGCATTGGCACCGCCGATGATGGAAGAGATGGCGGCTGCTAGAGCAGCGGTAAAGTTTGGATCGGCTGTGATGGCGGCGGTCGCGGCACTGACCGTGTCGGCCAATGAGGGCGGCTGCTGGGGTTGCTGTAATGGGGGTTGGGGTGCCTGGTGGGCTAATTGGGCGGGGACCATATCGTGGGACAGCTGAAGGCCAGCGAATTTGGATTGGTTGTAAAGTGCTTGACCGAAGACCTGAGGAAGCTGCTGGTTTGGTACTGAACCAAAGTTCTGGGGTTGGCCGGCGAAGTGGACGGGGAATTGGCCAGGGGGTCTTTGAAACTGTAATGGGTTCGGGGTGTGTGTCAAGTCCAGCGTCACCGTAGGGAATGGAGCGGAAGCTGAGATTGTTGCCATGCTTGATGAACAAGGGAGAATTGCTCTTGCTAGCAAATTCGGGTTCATTATCCCATCTGCGCTTGACATGGACCCCGAGAGCAACATGCTAGCAGCTGCTGTAGTGGTCGACGCCATGGCCATTGCAGCTGGAGGTAGCGGGTGATTGTGGTTGCCTTCATAAGTGGTTATCAGAATCGATCTGTCTTCCGCACAACGTTGGACCTGCAGACCAATTCCCAGAATCCTTATTAGTCTTAGCTATAATTTGGATAATTCTTTGAACAGGATTCGAGGAAGGAATAAGGCATACCTGTTTGCGGACTGGACACCCAACCGCCATAGTACACCGGTAATACGCCCGTGGGCACGGATTTCCCTTAGCCATCTTTTGTCCATACTTCCGCCATTGGCAACCATCCGTGATCTGGTTCGACCATTAAGATTATATTAATTTTAGGGAAAAGGAGACCCTTTTTATTGAGATTCTGACAAGATTGATAGTATGAGCGTACCATAGGAGCTTCTGAGCGAGCCCGAACTGAGACGCGAGCTTTCCTCATCGTGGCTTCTGTGGCCTGATCAATAGCAGCAGGCTTGGGGGAATTCAATTTGGGAACCTTATTAGAAACCCAACCTTGTGATTCCGACTCCGGGCTTTCTTCCCTACCAACCCTTTTACCGTCCTTATCATAAGGGGCAATCTCGGTCTTGTTAATGTTCCTGGGCGATCCCGAAATAGTTCTGTCTTCCGACGAAGAGTGCGATACCTCTACCTCGTCTGTCTCGGCCGTAGCTCCAGGGCGGAGATCCATGAACTGTCTTGGCACAACTGCTCCAGCCTCATGTTTCTTCTCTTCAGATTTACCTTCTGCAGCCTGATCGAGATGTAATTAACTTAGTTCTTTGAACATCTTACCGGAAGAACTTGTTAACAAGAAGCTGTTTAGGCGAAAGTAAATCAATTACCTCATTCTCTCGTGCACCGTCGGCTCCATGATTCTGTTGCTGTTGCATTAAAGTCACAAGATGCATCTGCAGAACACTGTAATTATTGGCCACATGACTAAGCATGTCCTTCAACCTCTGATTTTCCGTATTCATACGTAGCAGCTCCTTTTGTAACTGTGCCAGCTGAAATTCAAGTACTAGTTTAACAGGAAATCTTTGGAAACCATGAACCGAAGAAGGAATTTATTATCTCGAAATTTATGGGAGATATCGATCATTTTCTTACCTCACTCTTTGCTCGCTTGTCCTCAACGTCCGATGAAATCCCATCATCCAAGGTCGATTGATCACTTCCAGTATTAGCAGTAAGAAGGTGCAAGCCAGTCTATATTTGGAGAAATTAACGAAGTCAAAACTATGAAAATAGCAACAGTATTAAGCATCAGGAACAAACATCAAACATATCTCGAAATGGATAAAATAGATATGAAAAAGCTCAGTATCATTCAATTTGGGTGCTTACGTTGACATCCAAATTAGGCCTTGAAGACTCTTCACCATGAGAATTCTCCTTCTTGACGCTGACTCTGGCGGTATTGGAACCATCAGTATTATCATCATCTTCATGACTAGCAGACCTACGCTTGTCAGCAAAGAAGTCAACCTCACCGACGGCGACCCTATTCTCATCCGAGGGTGGGGGAGCGGCCTGCTCGTCCCTGCGGCCAAGAGCCACCGGAAACTGGATACCCGTGAACATCATGTCGTGGGGGCGCTTGTTCTTGTTGAGGAGGAGGCTGCCGGGGTTGTCAGATTCCAGGGTTAGACCCCATCCCTTGTCCATAAAAGCAAGAAATTTGGATAAAGCAAGGAGATACAGTGCAGAAAGATATAGGTCTCCGAGAGGGGGAGAAAGAGAGACGCAGACAAGAGAGAGAGCACAAGAGAGAGAGAGAGAGAGAGAGAGAGCGAAGGGTGTGAGGGTTGAAGTCTGTGAAGTCTTTTACCGGTGCATTTGGCTCGCCTATAAAAAGGGCGTGGAACGTAGACCAAATTGGATCCGATTCTGTGTTGTCTTCCGAGAATTTGATGGGACTCCTATTTAACGTCAGATGGTGCGTCAGGCTGCCAGATGGCTGTGGTCCCCACTTACAACCCATGGGTTTTGCCCATTTTTCTCAAACCATCCTGTTACTTGCTCCGAGTTTGACTCAAACAAAACCTTCTCTCCAAAAAACAATTATTTCAATAAAATTGTTTTCCCTAATTTGTTAATAAGTGCTCTTAATTTCAATATTTTACAACAGTTCTTTTATTAAAAAATATCTTACAATAATTAGTTATTTATGGAAAAAGAATTTTAATCTTTTTTTTGTACGATTAAGTCAACTTAGCATATGCATGGAGGAGTTTTATTTTGTTGACATGGATGACGGCTTTGATATTCATTTTAATTTTTTGATACAAGTAAAAATTATAAGAAAATTTGCATGGCCTGGTTGAGGGTGAACCCGACCCGAGAGGGGGAGAGAGAGAGAGAGAGAGGAGAAAGTTGGGTGGGGGAGGTTTCGTCTACATTTCGTCAAGCAAGATTTTGACGCGTTCTCCAATCAAGGGAAAGAGACGAAGCCACCGTCCCGAATGGTGCGGCGCGTTCCAAGTGAGGAAAAAGAAAAAGAGCGTAGGGGAAGGACACCTTGGCAAGCCAAGTCAACGAATTTGACGGCCCGGCTCTCTAGCTCTCTGTCTATGACTTTGGACCGGGTGGGGCAGCAACCTAGTCCCCCCCCGGGCCCCACGTTGCATGAAATGGGACACCACGTTCCAGATCTGCCCCGCGAACCCTTCTTGACTGTCCACCCGTGGGACCGAGTCTCTCGCTTTGACTTTCTCGCCCTCTCCGTCACTTTGAATTGCTCTTGTTCCGACTGGTGGAACTTCCACCTGGAGTATCGCCTCCCATGTGTTTAATATTTTTAATATTTCTTTTCTATTTCTATTTCTCATTTTCTGGTGCCTCCTTATTACTATATGCAGAAAAACATTCCCTAATTGACTATATTTAACATTTCTTCTTCAAAGCCCTAACTGGGAGACCCCATGAAGCAAGCTACATCTTTTTATTGGTACAACTTTTATTTTAGTTTTACTTGTAGTATTATTTTCAAACATGTAAGAATCGGCAGTATCCCAACTTCATCCCATTGGAGAGATGGTAGACGACACCACCGGTCCATGTCATTATCCAAGAAAAAATGAACCCTTTTCTTTTCCTATCTTCCTTCCTTGTATGACATTCTTTCATTCGGACATGTGGCACCCTTTTCCCTGAATGACCCTTTTCTTGCACAAATGTATTATGCAATCTCTATGATTATGATTATTATTATAATTATTGTGTGAAGTCATCCTTGGCAATCAAGTTTGATTTTACATCTTACTTTGGAATTAGACGTTTAAGCTCCCTTTTTCTCCTATATTGCATCGAAATTGGGCCACAAAAAAAAATAAGAAAAAAAAAACTAGGTTCAAATGTTGCAAAGAGTTTAATTAGAACCTAATAAATAGTAGTAGCTTTTTTGAATTATTTTTTATATTAAATAGTAGTATAAGTTTTGCATCATTTAAATCTTAGTTGAGAATTCTCTTTCTAAGGAATAAAGACCTATAAATTTTAAAATTGACTTTTGAGTAAAAATAAAATTTCAAAAATAATATCATAACTTAAATTTTAAGTATAATATCTTATCATAGATTTGATTTCAAAATTTCTTCTCTTTCGTTCTCTCTTATCAGTCATAGATTAGTTCGTGCATTAAATTATATTGCTTGAAAATCTTATTTTTAAAGAAACAAGACTCGTTTACTCTTAAATTGATTTTTTTTTTTCAAAATCATGATGGGACTAGAGGAATTAGGACATTTGTTAAGGGAGGGGAGACTCGGCTTCCCATGTGGTAGAGCTCCCAAATGCCATTAAGCTATCTAGGTTCAAGCTCCTTAAGTCGACTTTTAGATAAAAATAAACTTACTAACATTTTCCTAAGTAATTAGCTAGCCTAAAATGTTGACCTTCCTCATCTCTCTTCATTAGACCTAATATTATCATAAGAACTGAATTACAGTTTCAATTTGGCAGTTTTTTTTTTCTTTTTTGTTTTCTTTCACATTAACAACTTCTTCTGGAAGGTTGATTAAGACCACCATTTTCCATAATAATCAGTGTAATCCTGGAAAATTATTGCCGAGGTTGTCCAAATCTAATTCCCACCTTTGCACCCACTTTTCAACATCGGGGGACGTTCTTTCTCTTTACCTTCTTTAATTCCATGTAATGGTTCTCTTGAAAATCCTTGGCGAGAAAAGTAAAAAGCATGCATTGAAACCGACCTTAAAAAAGCAAAGCCATCTTCTTCTTTTTAACCGAAGTGTTAAACCTGTTGGAAACTTCAACATCACACGTTTGAACATCTCTTAGTGTGGCCAAAACATGTCGGCGAAAATTGACCGGTTGATCATATCCGAAGACAGACGGCGATTTTACCCCTATGATTAACCAATCCGTACTGCTTTTTTCCGTTTAGCCAACTCATGCATTCGTCGGAGTTGGACTTGAGCGAAAGCTGGCGATTTCTTCATGCATGGGTTGTCTTATTAGGAAATTTGAGGACAGAAAGTTAAGGGAGAAAGTTCAAGTTTCTGTTCAAACATACGGCGCCCAAAGTAAGGAGGAAAAGTTAGTCTTATCTAGAGATCCATTCAAAGGGTACAAGGAAAGTTGTGTTTTGTTGATTTGCTTTAGACGGAAGGAGAAGAGCGTGGGCAAACCGTGGGCTTGATTTCGGTGACTTTTTGGTGCTTTCTCTACGTACCCTAGTTTATTCTCTCGGCGGAAAGTATATTGTCAAACCTTGATAGGCTCTTTGTCTATGCACGCTCTCCCTTAAGCTTTTTCGGTAGTTGGGTTTGAATCAAGGGGATGGCATCTACCTTGTGTGACCGTGAAGAAAGGTACTTCCACCTACCAATGTGCTTGAAGAAAAACACTCAAATCATCAAACAAGAAGGAGTCAAATTACTTCAAGAATTAATGTACTCTTTCATGATTAGACTAAACTTAGTGCTAAGTACTCCATGATGTTTAATGATAGAGTTTATTTTCTAGACCCAAATTTGTCCAATTTCGGTAGATAGTCAGTTTTCTTTTTGGTGATTTTTTTTTAAAGTTTAAAAGAAATCTAATTTTTCTTTTTTTTACGCACACACACGGGAAGGACTGAGAGAAATCAAACCTATGACTGGTAGAATTGTCAATTACGGTTTCACTTAGAGAACACCACTAAGCCAAGGGTCTCCCTAAAAGAAATTTAGATTGCACAATTCATCTCTTTATTTCACATACATGCACGTACACCCGTCAAGAACGGTGTACTAAATGTCTCACGCATGTGGTCTTGAAGAAAGGAACTTTCAACTACCAATGTGCTTGGAAAAATATACGCAAGTTATTTAAAAACGAGAATTAAATGGACTACTTGTCAAAATGCCTTATCTCAGTTGGAACCAATGCAGCTTGAGTCCAAAGAAACCCTAGGTTCAAGTTACTAAAGTCTTTTTCTTTGCCTACCAAAAAAAAAAAAAAAAACAAAAGAAGATGAAAAGAAAAGATTTTCAAAATTTTAAATAAACTTCTTGCTTATTACGGAGGATCTCTATTAATAGATTGTGTCTCCAAGACCCATATTTTGCCAATGTCAATAATTATATTTTTTTGCTGATTTTTTTTTTTTAGATTAAGTCTCAAAGGAATCTAGATTTCTCACTTCAATCTAGATTATCATTGGAAAATAGACTACTATAAACTACAAAGTACGAAAAACATCAATTACTTTCTAGTTGATTCAAAATATTAGGTTTAACCAATAACATGTTTATTAGTGTTCGATAAGGCAATTTTTAGCATGTAAAAATGTTGTTCTATTATGTTAGAAAATCTTATATGATGTCACCAAAGTAGGTCACTCAACTGCTCTTCTTGTCCGGTTATGAAAAAAATTTATGCCCTCTTGCATGGTCCCTATGCCTTTAATGACGCTTCAACAATTAAATACTGTTCAGAGTATAATAGATGCAAATTAAAAGGAAAATTTATATTAAACCTTACCATTAAGGTAATATTTATATAGAAAGTCTACAACCTTTAGGAATAGGTCCAAAACAAATATTGTTAAACAATACTACGATTTGTATTCAAGGTGACGACTAGAATCAGGTTTTTGTTGTGGTATAGTCGTCCCTTTGAATAGAAATTTAAAATAATAACGAGAACCATCAGGGATGTTATTTCATAAATTTTTAATTTTTGGTTTGTTTAGGTGCCTTTTGGCATTTAGTAGTTTTGTTTGGGACTGGCTTTTCCTACCACTTTTTTGTTATTTTCTTCTAATTTAATTTAATTCTTATAAATTCTCGAAGAATTATTTTCAAATTGGAAAACTTTTGAATCAAACAAACAATTAACCTCAAAGTCATAATTAATTATTTTGATAAATAGATGTCCTTAAAACTTGTGAAGTGGCTTTAGAGGTGCTTTTGCTAACAAGATCATTAAGTCACAACACTTAATTTTTTGTACGAGGCTTATCATTTTCCTTTTTTTTTTTTGTGTTTAGAAGCATTGATTTAACTGTTCAATGCTTTTCCTTTTCTTTTAATAAAAAATGAAACACCGTCTAAGGCCCCAATCCTTAAACCTCAGAGAAACCTAAACCTCGACCTCTGTACCCGAAAAAACAAATATGTTTGACAAGAGTGAATGGAGCTAGCAGTGAGTTCCTCAATAATGGATATCAAATGCGTCTCATAAATTCTTATAAAGTTGCGAGCCATCCATCCATCATTAATTCGCTATGAAACCCAAGTCGGAAATGGGATATATAATAGTCGATCAATGGGATCATGCTGAACCTGGTGTGTATTGATATCTATGTAGAAAATTTATTTGTCAGAAGATCATATCCGAAGATCAATTCAGATCAGAAGACCATTCATATCTCCATTTCCTAACAGCAGCCCCATTTAATGGCTCCTCTTAGTCCCGCCCTTCCAGCTATTGATTAGGAATCTCACCTACACTTTTTTTTTTCGGATGAATGAAGAAAGAGAAAAGAATATACAAAAGATCTTGTGGCTCCTCACGGAAAAAGTAAAGTCACACAATAACATAGGATTACAAATAAGGTATAACGTAGAGAAGATGAGATAGAAGCACATTACGAGGTTTCAAAAGAACACCCATAAAAACCGCAAAATAAATTAAAAGTTAACCATAGTGGACAACTCTTGATACTTTAAAAAAAATTAAATAAGAAATTTATATTTTCCATAAACTCAAGTTTTTATGACACTAAGTGATTATTGTAGCAGTGTACCAAACCTTCAAGGCTCAACAGTACAGGCTTCCATTCCAAATCTGATCCACAACCAATCACATCAATCTCCTTGGTGGAGCCTCTGAAGACTATCACCGCCATTATTATCATATAAGACAGAAAAATTGTCCATTCTCGTTTTCATTTTTCTGGCGTGGAAGGCGATAAGGGCTTCCGATTATAGGACAAGTTTAAAAGAAGCTCATACTGTATGGCATGAGAAGCAGCCAAAAGAGGGATTCCAAATGTCAATACCCCACCTGATTAAACAACTAAAATTTTCAAACCAAACAGAAAAATAAATCAGCGTAGGAGAAATGATAGAGTTGACTGAGATTAGCATTGACCATTTAAGGCCAGCCCCCTCGTGGCTTACTTCGCATGACGTTGAAATTTGGTGTATGGTTAGGTTGGACAACGAGGATTAAAGAAAGTAAGCACAGCATGGAGAATCATGCGGTGAAGGGAACGAGATAGGTTGCGTACGCCCACAAGTAATTTGAAGATACCTTCCACATTATGCAACATGATGCCATATTTCTGCGGTTGTTTGGATGACAAGTCATCCTTCATTCTTTATTTCAGTAACTTTGGATTGTTGTGACTAACAATTCTGCTTTGTTTATTTAGGTGGTTCAAACAGGTTTCTCTTCGTTTCAAACCCATTTGAGGCTGACATATTAATGGCTGTCTCACCCGTAAAATTTTATACCAAACAACAAATAAGCCATGACCATCGTTTTTCTACAGTGCAAAAACAAAAAGTACGCCATCAATCTTTTTCAACAAAACAGCGAACCTGTTCCAACCTTTACCTCTTACCCATAAAGTTCTATAACAAACAACAAATAAGCCATGGCTATCGTTTTTCTATGGTGCAAAAACAAAAGAAACCCTTTAATCTTTTTCAACGAAACAGAAAACTTGTTCCATCCTTTACCTCTATGCGTGAAAAGGTTCTGCGTTTAGTCCAAAAACTAATTTATAAATTAGAAAGAAAAAATTTATATTTAACCATTGCTCATAGATTACTTATCTATGGGATTGAACTTTTGTTGAAAATATTTCTATGTACACCAAGCATACTTGAAGTATTTAAAGTTAAATAAGAGTTGAAGTGAATTAGCTTGAACTATGGTTATATATGAATAAGCTTAAAGTCCAATTCAAAAAATATCTCATAAATTAGAGGAAAAAAAATCTATATTTGACCATTATTAGGGATTATATATTTACAGCGTGACACTTTTGTCTCAATACTATGCATATCAAGGTTATCCAGAATGATGTATGGAGCTCTTTCAAATAAGATTCAATCGAAGCAAAGGTGTGGACTCTATTTGTGTTTGGACGTGAATCGAGCGCAAGAAAAGTTGAAACTTGCAAAATAAATGAACAAGCTACACGGTTACTCCTAATTGATGCCTCCAACCCGAAGCCTAATTAGGTTGTTTGACCTTTTAGATGCTAGAGCAGCATCTTTTAGACTACAAGATTAGCTGGTAATACACACTCAAAATTATGGGTGTCTGACTTTCATCCTCAGTATTAGTACATTAAACGGTGGGGACATGTCAATGTTGTCTTAGAAGAATATATGAAGCCCTTTCAAACGAGATTCAGTTAAAGCAAAGGTGTGGACTTGTTTGTGTTTCGACATGAATCGAGCGCTAGAAATGTTCTTGCCAAATAATTGAACAAACCATTCATCTAACTCCTAATTGATGGCTCTAACCCGAAGCCTATGTAGGTCTTTTGACCTTTTCGTTGCTGAGCCCGAATCCAAAGCCTCGATGCTAGCACCAGCAGTATCTTCCCACCCCATTAGACTACAAGATTAGCTGTTAATGCGTACTTAAAATTATAGGTGTTATTCAATGTCTAGATCGGAGTTTGCAGTCATTTTCACAAGTCGCAAAGCAGAACGCCCGACTTCGAAGGCATCGAGTGGTATGAGTTGGACTGTCAATTAAACAGCAACCTAGACTTTTATTGACAACTAGGCCAATGACGGTGGACTTAAAATGGGAAAGTTTCCCTAAACAGGAAGAGAAGGGCGTGGAGAGATACCTTTCGCACCGTTTCACGGAAATAGTCAGAAATTTCAGGACCTTTTCATGTGACCACGCTGATCATGCCTCTTTCGATCGCATCCGTTCATTAAAAGATTTAATTTGAGTCTGCAAGAATCATTATCTTTTACTTTCTTCACGAGCTTTCTGTAGATTTCACAATCTATCACATCCATTACACCAACTATTCAATAGTAGGTTTCTTGAAGCCTACAGTATATGCTTACTGCCTTGCACACCCCCTGGTCATCATCAACCTGAATGCTTGATCATTTCCCACCTATTCCTCAAAGATGTATCTAAGAACAGTTACGACTAGGGTCCTCTAGTACAGGTTGTAATTTTGACAAGAACCGCGTGAGATAGAAGGCTGCCGGAATCACAGCATGGTCAGCAAAAGGAAACGCGCTTGTTCCTGCATCTTTCTGTTTTGCATAGACTTAAATTTTGTTGCCTCCATAGCTCATCATCTTGCAGGGAACAGAAACTCCTTGTGGATTCAATGCCGACAGTATGTAAATAAGAAAACTCAGTTCTACACGAGGAAAAAGCATATTAGAAACGGTAAAATGCTTTGGTCTATTTGCTTGACATTAGAAATATTATATATTCTCAAATGAATGTTTTGTTATGCTATAATTAAAGGATTTTTAACTCGATTTTCTTTTAAATGAATTATAATGTTAAAACATGTCCCTAAGCTTTTATATATATTTAGATAAAAAAATTCAAATATTCATAAATAAAAGAAAATAAAAAAGTCAGTGAACAGCGTGATCAATATGGGGACCTATTCCGATTCTCAATTATACATTGGTGGCTTTTATTTTATCCTCGTTCACTCCTTGAATAGATAATTAATTTCCATCGTAGATAAGGCGTGCTTTAGCTGCATGCTGGGTCAGAGAAAGAGGCATAAAGATGATGCAAAAGAGGAGCAAATTTCCTCCAGAATTCCAGTAAGCATACGTGCTCTTACCAAACTGCTCATGCAAGGCGTTGAAAAATACGCGTGAATAAAAAATAAAGTTTTGCATTCAAAGATACAGCAAATGTTAGAAGTTAAAATAATATGATTGAACAAGAATCTGTTAATCTGAACTTTTATTTTAAATGATATAAATTATTAGAATTTTATGATCTCACAAATAAAGTTATACAATCAATTAATCTCTCTTGCATAGGCATTAATCCTCAAAGAAGGATCAATATCTTCTTGCTTATCATCTGAAATTGGATCTCTTGAAAGCATTTCTTTGTGCTGTTGCATGGAGAAGCATATCACAGCCAATGATGCGAATTGTGAAAGGACATGATTGTTATAGCAAGAACAAAAACATGCTTAGTACTACGACAATGGACAATACTTACAAGTTAATTTATATTAAAGGATTCAAGTAAATCAATTCCATGGGACAGCAACTATTGTGTTTTATCTTTTTACTTACGAAGTTTGAATGAAATCTTTTAGGTTTTCGTTTTTCCATAGGGCAATAGGGCCTATTTTGGTAAGCTTGGCCTATTTTCTTGCCTTAGTCATGAATGTGTCGGTTAACGGTGTGTATCTTATATTATTTGTATCTTGATGAGGTAAGTGGCATATACAAATCCTTCGTGCCCGATATTAAGAAGAGAAAGTTGGGCCCATGTTGGGTATTAGAGCCTAGGTTTGATGCAAACACACTTTATGTATGGTTCTCATCTCACATTTGATGCAAAAAGACACGCTCACTAGTGAATGTTCTATAATGATTGTATTGTGATATTGTAGGTTGTGCATGAGTAAGAAGCATTTCCTCTCATACTACGAGTTTTAATTGATGAAGTTGGGCTATCTTAAAAGTGGTATCAAAGTTGTGTTATTGCTATGAGTTGAGGCTTTTTTATTTCTCTAAGTTTAAAGTGAGACGTCTTAAATTTATATCAATATTTTGATATGATATGATTTTTATATATTTAAAAATCCTCCTCACTTAATGACTGGTTTAAAAAAAATGAATGTTTCTAATATGATATTAGAGTTAAGGATTGTATCTCATCACTCATAGATTAGGTTCCTCTAATTTCATCACATTATTCATAGTTGTTACTTATGAATAAGTCTTTGTAATTTTCCAATGCTTACGCAAGAGAGAAGAGAGTGTTTGTATCACATTTCTAATATTTTGTTTTGTATTCTTATTACATGTTTATGTGTTGTCTCCTAGTAATCAATCTTAATAAAGAAAGTTAGGTCATATCTAACAATATTTATTTTGTAGTATGTGGTTGCAAAAGGGCATGATTCTCTCCTCTTTGCTAGCTTCCTTTGATTATTTTATGAGAAACTCTTTGCCTTGGCCAATGGACTCCATTCTTAGGCTTTTCTTCATTTTTTAATTGCATAAGGAACACCTATATTTCTCTGCCAATAATAATAATAATAATAATAATAATAATAATAACCATTAATTATGGCAAGAAAATACCTACCATAATCAATTTAGGGTTTTATACAGTTTCCAAATATATATGTTGATCCAATGAATGGTATTGTGATAGGAAAAAAAGGATGAGCTTATTTTACCAATGAGCATATTAACCAATATGGCTTGTGTTTTTGGACCACTCTGGCTTTTGTTTTTGAGCAACTAGATCTTGCTTATTGGAGACAAATTTTCATCTAGATTTGTAAGTATGGCGTAAATCTCTAATGCCAAAGATCAAAGTGAATGTTTTTATTACAAACTAAATCCAATTCAAGAAACCCACAACTTTTCCTATTTTTTGTGAAACAAGGAAGTATAACCCACTTTTTACGCCATCTAAATCTGTCACAATTTGAATTTATAGGTGTTGAAAAACACAACTCTATGGGTAAAAGTTAACAACGAAATTCTTCTCTTTTATAAATTTTGAAATTAAAATGAGACTGAACCTAAATTCAATGTGCATAGGAGTACATGTAATCAAAGAGTTTAGAAATGCTAATGGATTGTATGGGATACTTGATGTTGAGCTACTATTAGGCAGTAGACATATCTAAGACGATGCGTAAGATTTATGTAAATAAAGACAACTCAAACTGATAGTCATATGGTCAACAACCCCAATATTAATAATTAAATTTTAATCATGAAGTAAGCTTGTGGGTTTAATGTACCTTCATGTTGATGGATGATGTATTGTTGAAATCTACTAGGAGAAATTTCAAAATTTTGTGATACTACCATTTAGAGAGTCTTTTTTTTCTAAGTCATATATCTATAGACACACCTAATTCAAACCCTCAATATAATGGTTAGTAGTGTTATCAGCCTACCACTAAGTTAGCATGCTAAGCAACCCATTTAGAGATGGTTGGTCCCATTTTCTTGTGCTTCCTCTTTGCCTTAGTCATCATATCTGTTGAAGACTTGTTTCTCTTTAAGCTATCTTCTCTTCTTTCTTTGGAAAATTTGTGGCAAGAAGATGGCTAATTAAGTTTTAGTTCTATTCTTTCTTGTGCCTGAACATTTTGCAATGTTTACATTGCAACGAGTAATAGTATCCGTCCGACTGATTATAATTTTCCCCTGTTCCCAATTTTTCTGCGAAATGCATATTTTGTTCCACCCTTTGGACGAAATGACATCGTTTCGTGGCTTTTATCTTTAGCTAGAAGACGATTCCATATTGCTGCTATTCCCCATGCTGTCCTGACAAAATGACATAGTTTTCTGCCTTTCTTCCCTGATCCGACGTCGTTCCCTCCCTGTATGCAGCGTTTTCCTTTGTTCTCCGCCTTTGTCCCCGCGATCCTTCTGTTCATTTTTCACTGATGACAATCGTGTACGCTGAGCTCACATTGGCAACGAAACTATGATCAGGATCTGTATCCTTACCACCAGGCATGGCCTGTTCAGGCCTATCAAGCACAAGGTATCGTTTAGAGGTTTGCCCATTAGCCATCTTCTGAAGTGACGAGCGATAAATACTTATCCCATAATCATTACAGTCTTGTGTAGCAGGCTGAAGCTGTGCCATTTCCTTGAGTTGTTAGACTAATATCTCAATGGAGGATGTGCACATGGACATGTTAGAAAATACGGCCTCAAATAAAGCTTTTAGTAGGATCTAAATAATAATCATGGAAAAATCGTGGGTTTCATGTAGAACTCAAAACAGGTCGGACAACATACCGTTTATGTCCATCTTCTCAAGTTCCAACCTAGGAACTTAAGGCTATATCTTTCCCTTTGTTCTCTCTGTGAACTGGCTCAATGAGGCAGCCAAAAAATGCTGCTTGAAGTGGTGGAAGAAGGCGAGAATGGGACTATGTAGGGAAAGCATCTCTCATGTGCGAAAGCACTTAATCCATTGTTTTATTCTTGTGTTTGTGTGTTGATTCGGTAAGTATGAGAGAGAGCTCCATAAGGTGACGTGGCAAAATGCCTTGTAGAGCATTTTGCACATCTAGATGCACATATAAAATTTGAGTCATTGTTGTTTCTATAGTTCTTCCATCAACAAAATTTAATGTACGTAGTTGGAGAGTTAAATGGGAGACTTAGCCTATAATTATGTCCATATATATAGCTTTACTTATCAAAGTCTATAGATGAACAAAGCTCACACTAGTTAATACTATATCTACAATAAAAGTGATATAAAAAAATGTTTAAACTAGAATGGTCCAACAAAATGATATTGCACTTGCCATGATAGAGAATATTAATTTATACATTATTGATATAAGTCCATATCATATCGACTCATACAATAAGCCAACGGGACACTCCAACTTAGCTCTTATCTAGACTACATTGGTGGAAAATATGATGCCATTGTACAGCTCCCATTAGCTATTATGGACTGAATCTCTGGCAGGCCTGTAGGAGCCACTTGCAAAGACAAGCAATGACACAAAAGCAAATAAAACATTAGCGCAATCTGAAGATAGTCATGTACTGTGAAAGGAAGGAGGAGACAAGCAATGTGGAACGTCCGAACTCTTTGTCTCATTCTTTTCAAACTTAATTCGAAAACATTATATTCCCATATATCGGGTCTGGACAGAATGCCAAAAGATAAAAAGCAAAAAAGAAAAACATTTTATGCGTTTACCTACTATACATTAACATGGATTATTGGAATGGACTCTCACTATACATGGAAGTCATGATGGTTTTTGGTTTTGTTCTTACGGAGTAGGTGGAAGAGGAGTAATTAAATACGAAAGTCCAGGGAAGTTTTTTACGTAAGAAAAGGGGGGTGAAAAGGGATGGAAAAAGACGCCAAAAATTGTCACCTTATGGTCGCTTTGTTTTTCTACCGAGAAATAGAGGAGACCAAGGGGTAGAAAATGGTTTCTACAGCAAGATTTTAATGCCTAAACACAGGCCGTGATTTAAACGTTGACTTTTGTCGAGAGGGTGCAGTTTGGTAGAAATAGACAACAAATCCGACAAAATCACTTCAACGTGTTGTGCCATATTGTATGTGTTCTTTAATTTATTTATTATTGAGCTTCATCCATGGGCCCACATTGTTGGACTCAGCCCAAAGGGCCGACCTTTCACAGTTTGGTTTTACACTCTTGTACATATGAGTTGCTTTTTCCTTCTATTATTTGAGAAGCCAGTATCAATACAAGGAAAGTTTTTCTCATTGTCTAAGTTTTGGCTGAATATTCAAAGTGATTGAGTCTCTTTTCCTTCATCAATTTTGGAAGAATTTTCTCTCTCAGCTCCCACTTTTTCATTTTTTTGTTGTTATAACCTTTTTATTTTATGTCTAATATGGTTTGGCAAACATTAAGCCAAAATTTTAGAAGATACAAGAATTTAACTACAAATCCAATAGAGCCATATATATATATCTCCTAACACTAAAATTCCTCATAACAACTTGAGGTGGCATTTCAAATAATCGAACACCCCAATTAGAAATTACTTCTAACACTAAAATTCCTCGTAACAAAGCATGATGATTGTCAACCCAATTAATTTCATTGAACATCTGAAGATTCTAATCTAATTAATAGTTAAAATTTTGAACCATGTTTTTCCACAGCTATGATACTCTCTCCAATGACGAGAATCAAATTTCTCAAAGGGTAGGTATAGGAAATCTTATATGAGGAAGAAATCCTAGATATGGACAAATTTTACAATAAATAAGTTAGGAGAGTTGGTACACAATGAATATGACTTGGCAAGGAAATGCTTTCTTCATGTCTTGTCGATGAACCGGGAAACAATTAAAACTACCTCTTAAGTTTTGCAAGAACTTTTCTTTGGGGGCTCCTACTTTTGGTTTTTTCGTGCGTGGAATAAAAAAGACAATCTTTAAGGCAAAATATGAAGAAAAAAAAAACCTTTTACTTTTATATCTAGTTTCTTGCATTTACCAACTTTGGAAGAAAAAATCTGAGAGAATAGAAGACTTTAACTGCAAATGCAATAAAGACAAAAAATAAAATAAAATCGATAGCAGTAACTATGATTTCCTTCCAATATTGGGTAAGTCATCCATAGAGTACTTAAGTCTCAGTATAAACGTGCCAGTTTTAGGTTAGTTTGGAATGTCTACGAACAATGTCATGACTTAATGGACCTGAATTGAGCAGACTGAAGACGGCTTCAGCACCAAGGTCCGAAGATTCTCAACTTTATACCACTAAAAGTTCAACAAAATGAAAATAAAATTGACAAAAAAGATAAAAAAAATTAACAATTCTCATTTTGTATGTTTTATTATGCAAATCATAGAACAATAAGGATAGATCTAACACCAACAGACAAAATCACCCACCCTTTTAAGGCTCAACAGGCACAAACGAGGTAAGGTTTTTCGAAGTCTGCCCAAGATTCTCAAACACGATTGCCTCATAGTTCTTGCTGACAGATCCGTCGTTGGTCTGGACGACAAGGCGGTAGTTTGTCCCCTTCACGACCTGCGTCTCACCCTTTAAAACACTCACAAACTTAAGATCAGCCTTGGACGACTTGTCGTACTCGTCCACGGCGAACGTGCCGATCTCAACCACATGCGGGTCCCTGACGTCCTCTATCGGCTGCCATGCTCCCAGTAGAAGATTTCTACCGCGGATGGCCGAGGCCAACACGGGCAGGACGAGAAGCGTGAGAAGGTAGAAGAAGTATTTGGTCTTCATTTCATACGTTGGTCTCTTCTGAAATTGTTTGGGAGAAAATGGTTGCTGAGGATTGGGTTGTGTAGGGGAAACAGACAACTTATGGAAATTTTGATCGAAGCCGGATCAGAACCAGCTGTGGAATTTCTCGAAATTTGAGAGTTCCAGTAACGTTCGATTCTTATGAAACTGACATATACGTTACGTACAGGAAGCATGACATTCGTAGCCGTCGGATTTTGTTAAAGGAAGAGAAGCGGTATACACGAGGTAGCAAGCATTGTGGTAGTTTCATTAATGTGTTTTCACGTGTTACAAGTAAATGAAGAGATACGTAATCCATTCGGAAACAACGTGTTATTTGGGGATTAATTGGGTGCTCGCCACCACTAAAGCGGAAGAATTAGACTAGGGTAAGGTATTTTCGAGTAAGAGATATGAACAACTCAAGAGACTGCATGACTGGTATGATTAGTGGACTAAGGAGAGCGTTTTCAAGTGGAAGCGCCAATACGAAAATTGGATCTATGGGTGAGCATTTTCGGAATAAAAAGCAAGGCAATTTAGAGAGCACATGTGGGTGGGGTCCATTACCTATCTTACACTAGGGATAACAATCACAAGTCATTGGGTGGGGGCATAGTTTTGTTTTGACACCACTTGTCACAGCTTAGACTTCATTCTAAAAAATCAACTCATTGGGAGGAGTAGCCAAACCCCTCCACGATTTACTATAGGATACTATATACAAAGAAGAGGAACAAATTTCTCAAAAGATAACTATATAAAATTTGATTTGAGAATAATATCTTAGATATGGATTTTCTATTTTGTTTTTATAAATATGGGAGTTTATTTATTAAAAAATAAAAGAATATAAAAATTTAGTATAATTCATCCAAAATAAAATCATGGTTGGAATTATTCAGCTATGACATAACAAAACATTTGTTTCAATAAGTTTAATGTTCCTAAATAGAGATGCTTTATCACTACTTCTTTTTTAATTTTCGTAAATAAAATTAATATTTCAACAATTTTGTTTTGAAACTGTCTATGAATCATTCAAACAAAATATGATAGATATATACTAAAAAACACAATTTAAGAAGTTTCATAACCAAATTCTTTCATTTAATTGCTTTAACCAACCATTACAATTCAAAGTTCCAACTGTTAATATTTCTATAAAGGTCTTGTTGTATAAAAATACTTTGTCAAATTTATTTAGTCTAAGTACACTAAAAAAATAAGTATAACATGCTTTTAAATTGAAAACTACAAAAAATACAATATAAATTATTTAAGGGGAGTTATCAAGATATCACTTTTATTATAAGAAGTTTGTCCTTATATATGAGCCACCTAATAAAATTATATTTGCTAATTTTACATAACCATATTAAATCATGTCATTCAACGTCAATATTAGCTTGTTACAATTTCTTGTATGTTTCTTTACAAAAATAAAAATGTCTAGAAAGTGTAGATATGAAAATTTGTTATAGCTTCAAAAGATTTCTCCAATTTCATGTCATATCTCCTTTGATGTTAAGATGCATAACTAATTTTTTTTTATTTAGTATTATAAATCTATTTATTTTGTAAGGATGAACTTAGATAATTAATGAGATTCAAGAGTAACTTATCTCAATAAAACTTTATTCCATACTTTAAAGTTTAGTAACCTAAATCTTTCTCCCTTTTTAGGTAAACAATTGACTTGTGAAGTAACCTTATAAGTTTTATAATTTTCTGAATTACCTACCCAATCTTCTTCTCAATTTTATAAATGGTTTGCTATGAGAGAAATAATATTTGCATCCAAAAGTAAGAACTAATGTTGGTAATTGTAACTTTCTTATATAGCTTAAGTGTCTTATTTCCTATCCATCAATTTTTTTTATGATTTCTTTTTTCTGTTAAAACCTTATAATTAATATAAGTAAGCCTTTTTATAATAAAGGGAACACCAAGATACTTGATAACAAGAGTTTCTTTGGACAATAGAGTATGATTCAATATCAAAAGCTTTTCTTACTCAATGAGCCTTGAAAAAAAATATTTGGCTTTTGTTAAGATTAAAATGTAAAGTTGTAAGTGCTATATAAGTATTTTAAAGCATCAGTAAAACATAATACTAAATTAATATCCTTATGTACAAATAAAAATAAGTTGTCAATAAAGTAATTGTGAGTGATATTCTTCCTTTTACAGTGCCAATGATATTTGAAAGTAGAATAAAATTTTTTCTCAATAATAATCTTGTTAAGAATTTTCATAATAAGAATAAATAAATAAGATGATAGGAAATTTCTTTGCCTTAATCTATTCATGCCTTCAAAATAACTAACATGTTCACCATTAATGTTAATAGAGAATTTGGTAGTAGAATGCATTGACTAATCAAATTAATTAATAATTAAGGAGTATAAATAACTCTATTTTTATATAGTTACTTTAATTATTTTATATACTAAATAAAACAATGTTTGTATGATAATATTTGGTTTTCCTTATACTAATTCATTTTTTTAATCATACAGCAAAAGACAATATAATAAGGAAAAAAGAGAACTAACTTATTTTCATGACAATTGTACTAAGGGGGAAGAAAAGAAAAAAAAAAGAAAGGACAAAAAAGAAAAAGAAAAGGAAAATAGAAAAACAAGAGAGGGATTAACGAGGACGCTGCGGTCGTGCGAAAGCCGACCCCGTTCTCACCGGCGTGGGGTTCGCGACACGAGGGGAGCAGTCGTGCGAAAGCCGACCCGACCCAGGAGAGAGAAAGCCCCGTGTGACGGCCGTGCGAGAGCCCACCCGATGCTGCTTCCGTCCAGCATCTCCGGCGAAGACAGATGGCAAACACTGTCTGGGCTTTCTTCGGCGAGTTCCTGCAAGTCTGTTACGCAAGCTGTTTCTTGTAGATCTGCACGATTTGGCGGCAGATCTGCGTTTTGGGTTCATTTATGCGAGTTTCCGGCAAGTTTCTAGTAGATTTAAGCAATTTTTTCGGCAGATCTTCGTTTTGGGCTTCTTTCCGGCGAGTTTCTGTGCAAAACGAGCGGCAGCGCGTGGCGGCCCATGGGTGGGGTGTGACAACGGTTTTTCTCTTTAAGCCTTCTAGTCTGTTCCTATGATGTGTAAGAGTTGTGCAAAGCTTCTTTTAAAAAAAGACGAGGGTGGGACAATTTTTATGCTTTCAATTCAAGATGTTTTATTCAATTTTTAGCATTGTTCTTACTTGTACTTATATTATGTTTTGATTTACTTTTATAGAGATATGATGTAACTTAATTATAATAGTATGAATTTCATAATTGTCATGTTTTATAAAATATTTTGTTTATATAAGTGATATATTATTATGTTTAATATTTTTAAGTGATTAATTACCACATGGTTTAATTTGCATATTTAAGACTAAAAGAAGATAATGTATAGTTATTTCTTATAATATATAATTATAAATTAAATATGAATATACAACTTTGAAATCAAGCCATTACTCACCTAAATGTTTCAACACTTAGTGTAATTTAGTGAGTTATCAAACGATAATTTGAATGCTTACACTGAAGCTTTTCTTGAAATTTATGACATGATTAAATATAATGGAGTCACAAATGATGATGATGGGTTAAGGTTATTTTCCTTTTATCTTAGAAATAAAGCTAAAAGTTGGCTCTCTTCTCTTCCTTTAGAATCAATCATTAAATTGAATGATTTGGCTAAAAAATTTTTTAGTAAGTTTTTTCATCTTTCAAAAATCTGTCAAAATGCATAACAATAATTTTACTTTTACGCATATGGACAATGAAGTGTTGTATAAAGCTTGGAAAAAATTCAAGTAGCTTTTAAGAATATGTCCATATAATTATATATAACCTTTCTATCATGGATCTAGTACAAATTTTCATTTCATGATTGATGTTGTTATATTGCATAATATTATATGGATCAAAAGGCTTTTATGTGGATGAAAATGGGGATGAAATAATTTTTGATGAATCCTTTCAAGTGGTTTGAGTTGAAGAAACAATAGATGAATGAAGAAGGTAACGGGCCTTTGACAAAAATTGCTTTTACCATCCTTGTGCATATTGATGACAACCTTGATAAGTAGCACATAAGGGTCTTTATGGACAAAGGAAAGGCCAAATGAAAAGCAAGTGAATGTTTGGGATTAGAATGTTGCTACGAGCTCTTTAAGCCAAATGATAAATGAGGTAGTACTTAAAGCAAACAAGTTGAATGAAGATCTTAAAAAGGACTCGCAATGTTCTAGTGTACAAGCTTTAGAAGACAAAGATCAACAAATACAATTGTTAAGGATTTTAATGGTAGAATTAAAGCAAAGTTTAACTATTAACTCTAGGAATATGGTGTAATATTTCCTAAATAAGATAATTTTGTAGTATCTAATGGATAAGAGAAATTCAAGTCAAAATTTGATCAATTTCAAGTTAAGAGTTCTTATGTTATTCTAATTGAGCTGAAAAGGATAACTAAGAGTAAACTCATTCAATTGACCAATTAGATGAGTAAAAGGGTAAACTAATGAAGGATTAAGTAGAAAGTAGGCAGTAGATCATTGACTTAAGATTGTTTTACCATTTTCATTTTTACATGACTCATCAAGATTTTCTCACAAAGTGATAGGCTAAGTTAAGAATGCAAAAAGAAAGTGAGCAGAAATTTATAGCAATAAAGGAGAATTTGACATATATAGTGTGAGAAAAATGGAAAAAAAAAAAAAGGCATAAGAAAGTCAAACATAGGACAAGGAAAAACTATTCAGGCTGAGGCAAATAAGGCACATTGATGATAGACTAATAAAGTAGCTTTATGATATTCATGACTGTCTAGAGGTTTAAAGTAGAATGTATGTTTCCAAAGTGAGGAGAAAAGGGATGACTAGATCTATCAAGGATCAAGACTTAGTTATTGATGTTAGAATTAAGACTCCTAGCAAAGAGGTGGTAATTCATAAGACTATAGCTAAAAGTTTCCACAAGAACTTGATTCTAGATCATGAGTTTAAAGATAAGACTTGTTAACCTGTGCATTTCCTCACAGGGGATTGATAACTACTCATTAGCATCTAAAGGAAACACATTTTATTATAACCTAGATTCTTTAGAGTCCTCTTTAGGACAAAAAATTTAGTTGTAGATCTACATGTTTAAACTTCAATGTTTAAGCCCTTGATGTGTTTCTTTTTCTTTTTGGAAATTATGTAAACTTGGTTATACCTATTGTAATATCAACTTTCCTTTCCCTTTTTTGAGGGCATGTAATTATTGGTTTAGGATATACCTTGTCCAACTTTGCTTGATTTCAATTAAATAAATGATATGTTTTCTTTAAAAAAAAAACACATCATGCACTAAAAAATTATCTTATAGTTATGATGGATTCAAGAAGTGTTGCAAAGTTTTAAAGAGAATGAACATTTAAAAACCATCTTGGAAGGCCTCGATGTAGACCTAACTAGTCAATTAAGGTATAGCTTTATCAATAGGGTGTTGAGGTACTAGGGTAAGATAGTGTTAAGAGGGATTGTTAGAGAATAGGGAAGTAAGGGGAGGGTACCAAGGGCAATTGCAAGAGATGGTTATACAACAGTTGCATGATTTAATTATATAAGGCACTTGAGAATTTTGAGCACCCTTAAAAGAATCCAACAAAAATTCAATTTGCCACCAATGAAATAGGTGTTGATTGCATAGGTATCTAGGTATGACACCTATCATAAATATAAGTTTAAGAGAGTACCATATCTAAGTCTGCTGCTACCCTTATCAATTTCAAGTTAAGAATGACAAGAAATTAGTTTGGAATTTATCAAGGGCATACCAAAAAACAATAGCAAGGACACTATTTTGGTGGTAATGGATCATCTCATGAACTATGCTCACTTATGGATTGAGTCACCCCTTCTTTGCCACTTAAGTGGCCTTAATCTTTATAAATGGAATGGAAATGGTACATAGTTTAGCATTAATAATTGCAAACAATTGAAATGAAGGAGTTGTTCAAAATCCTAGTAATGAAGCTCCACCGTAGAATGATTTACCACTTTCAAACCAAATGGTAACTTGAGTGGGTCAACCAATGTTTAGAGTAATACCGTAAATGCTCTAATGATAGGCCCAAGAACTAGCACTTATGGCTTGTATTTGGTAGAGTGGTGATACACACACCAAGTATCACACTTCCCTCTAGATGACTTCCTTCAAAGCTTTGAATGGTTATAAGTCCAGTTAAGCCCCAAGTAAATAGGATGGTTGTACATTAGAATGATCCACTATTGAAGTCTATCTCTTCATTACTGAAGTTTATGGAGTATGAACATCTTATAAAGATGTGATCCTTGGATTTGTTTGATGTGTGGCAAGTAACAACTCTTATCTTTAAGTACACCAAGGAGTTGATGTCTATCTCTCGTTACTAACTAATCTAGCATAATTAGCTATAATACTAAAGATTGATGGGAAATTGCAAACTTGAATCATAAAATTTTCTACTAATCCATTTTAGAGTGTTGTGGAGTATTAGCTTATACAAGAAGTGAATAAAGAAATACTTTATCTACTCCAAAATAAATGTAATATGTAGAGTGTGCTTTAGTTAATCTTTTAAATAGGTGATTGAGATTAAGAAAAATACTAACATGCAACAATAGTCCCCCCCCAAAAAAAAAAAAAAGAAACATTCAAATGGAAGGTTTTCAATTTACAATACCTTACAATAATTTAAAATTTTTGAACTTATAGTTTTCCATGTCTTCGATACTACTTATAAAGAAGAGCACGCGACTTCTCAAAGCATAATTATAAAGAATCTTATACAAAAAAGAAAAGTTGTACATAGATAAATGTTAACAGAGATAATTTGGTGGACAAAATAAAGATTTCCACTTGTAGTGGAAATGCTTCTTCAGATGTGTTCTCTGGACGAAGATAAAGAAGTTAACTAACAAACCAACAACATAAGGTTCCTGAAATTCTCCCCAGATTTGTCCCTCACAACGGTCTTGTGTTCCGACTTTGTAACTCACACAGGTTGTGCAATAACTCATATTCATAAGTGCTATCTGCTTCTGTTTTGTGCTAAATTCAGCTTTTATATAATATACGATACCAATATTGCTGAATTCAGGTTCTACTAAGTTCCGGTAGATCAAGAACACATCACTAATTTTCTCGTAAGGATTTATGCAGTCTGCTATTTTATTTTATTTTTATTTTTTTGGAAATTGGAAGTATACCTGGAAAAGTAATAGTGAAAATAATTACCATCCAAACTAAAATATAAGAGAAATTGAAGCTACAAAGTATCATATGGATCTTTAAGACAAACCGAAAGGAGATCATCCTGGAATAATAAGGCTCCAATTCCAACCAACTTTAATTGTTGCTTACCCTAATATCAAGATATCCATAACTCACATATTCATCCGAAAAAAGAAAATGATATCCATTAGATCTATGTTTGCTTCCAAGCAATCAGAAGCAATTACTTGAATGAACGTGTTGGGTTTACACTTTGTATTTTGCACTATGATGGTACCTGTTTTTCACAGGAAAAAGAGGAAGGTTGCCTTCTCATTAGCATCGAAGAACTCATCAATAACTTTAAATCCTATAACAGGTGAAGGCAAGTGAGCCGCTAAACTTTGATTCAAGTGTCAAAAGGTACGTTTTGTGAGCATCACAGAAAAGCAAAAAAGATGTGACTAAGAGAGCTATTTGTTCATTGCAGTTGTTTCTTCGTCTGAAACGCAAGCCGAAAACCACCCAGGTTGTGCTTAGTTTTGGCATGGATAAGCATAACTTTTTATTAAGTAGATTGGTTTCGGACAGAGGAGCCCATCGAGGACATTGCAACCCAAGTAAGAAAATTAATTCTTGCTGTTTGCCCAATCTTTTATGGACCATGGGGAACAGGGAACTCCTGCTTAAAGTTCATCAAGTCAGAGCACAGGAAGTGCAGCATCTGAGACACGTTGGTTCGTGTATATCTACTCCATCTTCCCAGACCCTTGTCATTCGTAAAGGACAAAAAAATCAAGTTAAGGAATGAAGATCCAGACATTCTGCTCTTGAAGATCACACTTGCTTCTCCATCATTGCTCAGTCTTACATCCAGGAGCCAGAAAGTAGGAGCAATAAAATGATGATAATATTAAAAAAAATGCGTAAAAGAAAACAAAAGAAAAAGGAGAATAAGGGAGAGACCAAAGTAAAACCCTTTAGATTCTTTCGTTCTGATTAAGACATCACTTTACTCATTGGGCTGCTTTCCTTGTGCCAATACAAATCTCGCAGCAAAACCATCTAAAACCACTGAATTCTTACCATGAGTCTCATGGGTTCTCTCTTCACCTACAGACCCCAACCAGAAACCAGGTTTTCTACTTGTTCGTTCACTTTCTTGATCATTCAACTTATCCTCTCCTTTCTCAGCCTCACAAGAGTTCAGGCCAGCCATTGCAGAACCTCTTGCGGTGATATTCCGATCAACTACCCTTTCGGCATTGACGATGGTTGTGGAAGCCCCTATTACCGACACATTCTTGTCTGCTCCAACGCAGGAAAACTTGAGCTCCGAACACCCTCTGGGAGATACCCAGTTCTCAACGTGAGTTATTCCGATCCTCACATTCTGGTCACTGATCCTTTCATGTGGAATTGCCAGGACGGAGACAACTTCCGTCCAACCAGAGCGTTCAGCCTTGACACGAGCACGCATTTCTCCCTCTCTCCTCAGAATGAATATCTTTTCTTTAATTGTAGCCAAGATCATGTGATCATTCAGCCAAGGCCTATGTTTTGTGAACACTTTCCTGAAAGGTGTGATTCGTCTTGCGATAGTGCCAGTTATCTCTGTAGGCACCTACCAGGGTGTTCCTCCATATTGAGCGGCAGTTCTTGCTGTTCTTACAATCCAAAAGCCACTGAATCTCTCCGGCTGATGCTCAAGTACTGTGCTAGTTATACTAGCGTGTACTGGAAGAATATTGGTGAACCTCAACCGTATGATCAAGTCCCAGAATACGGGATCAGGGTTGATTTTGATATTCCGGTGACCACGCGCTGCCTTCAGTGTCAGGATACGCTGAAGGGAGCAGGGACATGCGGATTTGACACTCGCACACAGAGTTTCTTGTGCCTGTGCGAGGAACGAAATATCACTACTTATTGTAAAGGTACGTTTCTAGTCTTTCGAAAATCAACTGTTAATTTATCACAATTGTAATGCATTTATTAAATCAATCCTGAATTCATATTTCCCTTTTGTTTTGCTTTAAATTTCATGATTTATACCTTTTATCTGAAGCAAATTTGGGTGCCATTGTGCAGATCATAGCCTTTCTGGGCATAGTAGTCGGAAAATCATTGCAGGTGAGAAATTGAATTTTGACATGAAATTTTAGATGTCAAGGGCGTTTAATTTGTTGAAGCTTGTTTCCTGACTTGTGTTGTGCTTTTTCTTCATCTTCAGGAACTGTAAGTGGAGTTTCAGGCGTTGGGGCCTTAGGAATCGGAGCTGTTATGTGGTACTTGAAGAAAGTTAGAGCTAAGGCTGCAGTGACATGTGGGGTCCAAAGCAATGAGAATAGGCTTTTCTGAAGGCATTCAATACTGGATACCTTGCTTTACCTTTTCTTATTTTTTGATTACTTTTTATACCTTTAACATGCCTCTTTGATGGCTTCTGTTTCTTTCTGTCACATAAAATGAGAACCCATGATACTTCTTTCCTTTCCCTACGCATCTTTCATAATACATATTGCTGAGTCAAAAGTGAAAGATAGGCCGTGGATGCATCTTTTTGATTATATATTACACAAAACTCATTGGTTTAATCGTTCGCTCTGGAACTTAATTTGTGTATTCTCGAAAATGATACTTAGGATTTATTGTAAAGCCGTCTATTCGGGTTCCCTTCCAGCAACTCCCGAGTGCGAACACGCTTCCAAGGAGCTCGTTGTATATCACTTCAGGGAGGAAAAGTAGCAAGGAAGAGAATTGTAACAAAAAGCTTTCCAAATCAGCACGCTTTACCAAGAACACAATTCAGAGGGCCAGCATTTGAAGTCAGAGCAGGCACCATTAATCCATGAGCGACGGCAAACGATTGCTCTCGAGTGTAATACGGAGAGCAGCTTCCCCACCCAGATTGAATAAAATAGGCACCATTGTCAAACACATCCCTGGAAGATCTCCATTTCCAACTCTTCCAGTAACCCCTTGAGTATCTCTTGGTAACCTGTCATACAAGAAACAGCACTTCCCATGTGAAACTCTAAAGCTACTATAACTATCATTTCGAGTAATTCAGTCACTGTCATATGGTTAACCAAATGTTTTGTTCACTTTCGCACCTGTTTGGCGTGGAGAATGTTAGGAGCTATAAAGTAGTTGCCTTCACTAAAGATTGTTGGATTAGCACTGCCGCCGACGGCATACATTTTCCACTCCTCATATTTATTGTTGGCCACATGCGCATATCCAAACCTGACCCTGAAAAGCACCAGAGTAATATGAGTATGATGATACTGGCGCTTGGAAATCAAAAACAGGTGAGTTTCCCTCACCTGGGCATTCTCTCGATAAGGCCAGCACCGAACCGGTTGTAGACTATCGTGACTCTCATGACTTTATCTGCAGTAAATGCATCATCGTGCCCAAGCAGCATCACCTGCAAAATAATTAATAATGACAATTACGATGGTCGTAGTGGTGGCAAATTTTCTTTTAAAGCAATGTTTGAAAACAGTGTCACATGAGTTCAATATTATTTAAATTTTGTTTGAAAATCTTCTTCCTAAGAAAGAAATATTCATCTACTCTTAGGTTGAGTTTTAGATAGAACAGAGTTATTTAACTTTACTTGGGGATGAGGGATATGTCAATAGTACTAAATTAATTTCACATTGCTTCAAATCTACTTGGGAATCTTCTTCATAAGAAATTTAACAAAAAAAAAAAAAAAAGGCTCTTGCTCTTCAGTAGATTTTTGGATATTTTGAATTTCTTAAGAGTAACATTAAAAGGTGTCATGGAGAAGGAAAGTACAAATTATATCCCCGTTTAATTCCCTCTTTCATTAGTGTCTACTATTTATGTCAACATTCAAGTAATGGCTAAGATTCCACCATATATACTGAAGGAAGAAAGTTCTGTGGGTACCTTATCGTGCTGAGAGAAGTAGTTGTTAGAGATGGTAACAGCAGTCGAAGCATGGACAACATCAATGAGGCCATCTGCAGAACGAGAGAGAAAGCAATGGTCGATCCAAACATAAGAAGATGCAAATACAGAAATGGCATCTCCATCTGAGCCGCCACGACGTCCAACGTGCGTTGGGCTGCTCCTGACACGGCCAGCTTTCCCGGGCTTACAGTCATGAATGCTGATCCCATGTATAATCACATGGCTTATGCGTTGCACTGTGATACATGGCCCGTATGCAATCTCCACTTTAGCTCCTCGTCCGTCGATTGTCTTGAAACTATTCATAATAAGCTCGTTCTTGAGTTTGATAACCATGTCATCGGCGAAAACGATCCAAAGCGGCTGCGTTTGGATGACACCATAGCGAAGCGTGCCCGGTTTGGGGTTTACCGGATCATCGTACGGTGTAGTGACCACGTATATTTTCCCATATTTTCCTCCGATTGCATCTTTGCCAAACCCCACAGCGCAATCAGCCAAAGCACGGCGGTTGGACACCCAATTTGATTTACCTCGCCAGCATGAATCTATTGTGTTCAAAGTTCTAGGGGTCCAGGGTTCTGGGGTGTAATATGCTCCCGAGGTCGAAGCCAAGAATGTCAGAAAGCATGAAAGCAGTAATGGCAAGGGGGCTAGGAGGGCCATGGCTGCTTGTGGGGTTGAGACAATGAACAAGAAAAGATAAAGAGAGGATTAAATAGGTGTTGAGAAGTGGACCACACGATTCAGGAGTCGATACTATTTCAGCTTTTCTGGTGAGGTAGGGGCAATCCAGACGTGGTTGCACGAGCTCCGGTTGGTTGACTTGAGGTTATTTAAATGTACTCTTGGATATGGACGTAAGACCATTTCTGGGTTCTTTAGAAATATGATGTTCCACTACATACAATTTGGGGAACGACGTGGGGTCGGCTTTCCTCTTTCTAATTCTATTGTCTTTTCCTCTTTCTGATTCCAGCGTTTATGATCAAAGCATAAACTATAGTTGACCTTAATATCAACACATAGATTATCTCAAATTTTTTTGGAAACCGAATATTATTTTTTGGTTAAGCCAACATCTATATTGGTACGACTTCTAAGCACCAACAATATCCGCAGATTAATGCTCGTTTTAGGGGGGAAAGCCCGAATGGCTTGCCGGATTAGATTATGACATCAAGACTTAGGCTCCCACTTACCAAACACTTTGCTCAGGCCACCGTGCTAATATAATATGCCTTACAGTCAGAATTGTGCTGGCCGCTAGATTTTATATTATTTGGAAAGTGAACAAAATAATGTTCTTCTTACCTGAGTGGAAGCTAATAAGGTCAGGCTCTCTTGTCGTTTTACCCAATGTGAAACTGGATATTTCAACACTCCAACACTCCCTTATCATTTTACCCAATGTGGGACTGAATATTTTAACACTCCAACACTCTCCCGCAGTCTCATGTTGGGTGCGGTGAGAGGTGGGACCAATCTAGAGAGAGAGACCACACCAAGGTAAACAGGACACGGGGCTAGCTCTGATACCATCTTAGAAAGTGAAGGGCCCAATTAAAACACAGAATTGTGCAATAGTGGGTTGCCAGCGAAAACAAATAAGGTTAGGTTTTCCTATCGTTTTACCTGAGCGAAAGCTAATAAGACCAGACTCTCCTATCGTTTTACCCGATGTGGGATTAGATATTTCAACACTCCAACAATAAGGTCAACCTTGGACTCAAGTTTGTTCTTATCTTGATTTTCAGTTCTACTACTGTTGTCTGAACTTTTCCTATGTTGCGGTTCTTTGGATAATGTTTAACTCTTTATGCAGTTTTCCCTTTTGTTCGTTGTTTAATTACCATGCAAACAACAAAGAAGAATGTGCAGGCTTCACATTCAACCAAAGAAGAAATCACACAAAGTCAAAGTAGAGCTAACTCCAAATATGATAAGTACTGCCCGGCTTCATGTCACTTTGGTGTTAGAAAGTCTATCTTTAATTAAGATTTCACTCCAAAACAAAGTCTTTCGTTTATCTAAAAAGAAACATTTTAAGTAGGATTTTGAAAATATAAGACCGTTTTAATACAATTTTCAATATACTCCTTCCTTGAGAATAAGAAAATATTTCTTAAAGAATCTTTGTTTATGTTTGAAGATGTGTCCTGCTTGAATATGAATTCTAATATCAAGTTTAAAAACTCATTCTTACTTAAAAATTAACTTAGGAATAGAGAATCTTTCTTCCATTAAGGGAGGATTAAAATTTTATTTAGATAATATAAGTTTTTTGTTAGACTGTTTTCGACACCATGGATCGTGCGGGATGACTTTTTGTGATTCAACCTTCTTCACTATTGCACACGTGTAGAATTTTACTGCGGAAGCAACTAGAGTATAACACCAAGTGGGGGGAGGGGATTGTGTTTATGGCGACAATATGTGGCTCTAAAAGCATCGACGAGTTTGAAGTCTAGACGTGTGCCTTTTTAGCCTCTTCCATGCGACATGGAAGGACGTTCTCACTGAAACCTCCTGTAGGCTATATTTGTTTCATTATGTGCACACGTGAAGGATAGGACCATGGCAGATCGTAAATCACAAAGACCTTGCAACTTGCATGATTTATAATTTTATATCCAATTGACCATCCTAAGACTACAAAAGGAAAATGAGACTCTACTATCATAAATCAAGATGATGAACTTACAAGCATTTTTTCGGAACCCTTAATACAAAATCTCACTCACTACCAATATTCTGATTAACAAGTACTGAACCAGTCTTCACGTACATAAAGGAATTGAAAGAATAACATACAACGGGCGAAGCCCATCAAACGTGATGGCTTGCCTTTATTACGTATTTACAGAAATAACAAATTCATATACCGCCATTGAACCACGTTCTAGTATAGCTAGTTTGGCAGCTAATCGATCCTGATTGCTCTGGGATTTGTTTCTTCGTTACGCATAGCTGCACATCCCATACGCACATGAACTCCCTCTCTTGCACTTGTTATCGCAGCTTCCACAATGCTTTTTGTTGGTCCTGGGGTTCACGCACTTACCTTTGCAGCAAATCTTTGAGTAACTACATTTCTTCCCACACCTCCCACAGTTGAGTTCGTCGGTCTTCAAATTAACACATCTCTTGTTGCAGCAATTCCGGCGCCGGCTGCCCTTGACACGACAGATCTTGGGGTACTTGTCACACGTCATGAAGGCCCTGTACTTCTGAGTAAGGAAGCGGCTTGTCCCTCGGAGAGAAGTTGATTCTTGAGTTTCATCCAATGGAAGATCAGAAGTTTCACCAGCAGGTTCATCGTCCTCGTCGTGGAAGCCTTGTTCAGATGGTATGGCTGAAAGAGTAATGGCTAAAATCATGAGAATAGCCAGCACTAGGAATGTCTTTGGGGACTTCATGTCTTCCGTAAGAAGGATAAATAGAAACAGAGATATAGATCTGAAAAAAGCTGTTAATAAAAGAATGGAGACAATCTGAATGCTTTGGATGGAAAGACTCGAGGGAAGTAGAGTTGTTTATATAGCAAACTAGAGGCGAACGTGTTCGGTTGAAAAAAAATAAATCCTTGTATTCTAATGCCGTTTACTCTGAAGTGGGATGGTCTAATTCAACGGCCACGTACAAGTAAACGAAAGTTAGGCTTCGAGAGAAGTATTAGACTCAAATTAGCTGCAACGTAGAAGCAGCCAGATAAGGAAATAGTTCGGTAGGTGAGGCTTCTCTCCTTACCCAACAATGTCGACAATTTTAATTAAGCTTAACTGATAAAGACTTCTTAAGACACAAGTGGGCTTAAACAAAATCCCACGCTGACTTAGAACGGGGATCTGAAGTATTGGAAAGAAGTCATCTTATTTTAAAATCCATAATCATCGCTTAGTGCGGTTTCAGTCGAGCATTTGTATTCATCTCAATGGAAAAATGCTCGTACTCGGTCAAATTCCAATGTCGTTATACGATAGGCACAGTCCAACAAGTCGGCATCCAATATATATCCATTTTTAGAGCGAACAATATTGTGAAAAGTAACAATATAAATCAAATCCCAAATCCAATCTCAAATGAGCAATAAAATTAGGGAAAATAGGATAAATCAAATAGTGATTCTCCCAAGAATATTTTGAGTACTAGATGTGAACCTATGAGAACGTTTTTGTAAGAGAAATGAAGCTTTTTCATGGACATTTTTTCTGTACTGGTATTTCTGCAATGCACTCATACAGTAACACAATTAGGGGAGAGAGAGAAAAAAAAAAAAAAAAAAGAGAGACAAGAATAAGCTCTGTTCTGCGTTCCTTCTTTCCACCAGATAGAAAGCCTTCTTTTCTTATTTTTCCTATAACTCTATGCACACTAACACCACTTAGAGAGAGAATAATAAAATGATAATATATGCCTTCTCCCTATTGAAAAATACTTCCGTTGTGATCTGCTGGCAGTCACTTTTTCACTTCAAAAATCAAAGTTGGAGAGAGAAGAGAACGTGTAGTTTTTCGCTTTTATCGTGCGGGCTCTTTTGCTTTTACATGAGTTGTCAAGGTGCCTCTTTTTCACTTTGCCTTGAGATGCGTCGCCTGTACAAAAAGGAGATCCATGGCGGGTTGAATATGTGCGTCACGCGAAACAAGCGTTCCACTAAGCCCTCTGCGGGCCTAGGCCTAGTTCCAAGATTTATTAAGATCAGCCCACAATATAATCAACAAATAATATATATATAGCGTTAGTATAATATTTTAGGTAAATATTATATCATCTCATGTCCTATATTGAGATTCTATTTCTATTTTGAAAATTTATTTTTAAATACCTTTTTCTTTTTGTCATCGTCAAAATAATAACAAAATAACAACATCCTATTGGGGATGTGCTTATCAATTGCTGGTAGAGCTGAAAAACTGGAAGTTTGGTTGTTCAAAACTTTGAAGATTCCATGTATTCGCTTTCTATACAGAGAGAGAGAAGTGGTACATAAGCAAAAACATTTAGCCTGTGATTTGGGTTTTGTTTTGAAATTAATTGAAGTTCCTTGTTGACTATGATCTCGACTTAATAAAAGAAATAAGTTTGGCCTTGCAAATAGGAGACCAACAGCATCTGTCGAGTGCTTATTAGCAAACTAGTGTGTACATTACTTCATGCATATTTACGTGATAACCTGTCCAAATTACTAGCTAAAACATTCTTTTTGTTTATTTATAGGCCAATAGTGTTTGATTTGATGTCGTTTTCAATTATGTTCTTAAAATGTTTAAAGGTACAATTTGCACGATTATTTTAGTCTTGTAAGTTTGTTTTGGTAACACCTTTGTACTTAGAAGTGTTATTATTAATATTTAGTAAGTTAATATAGAGTTAGAAAATTCACATATTGTTAGCTCGGTAGAAAATTTAGTAATGAATTTATTAAATATATTCTTTCAGTTGTTTTGTTTGAATGACTAAGATCAACTACAATTTATTGTTTGAAGTGTAGGAAAATATGTAATTGAGGTTTTAAATTATGGAAAATTATAATTCTTGTTTGTAAAAGAAATGCTATGCCTTGAAATCTTAAAGTTAGTTCCCTAAATTCATAGAATTACAACTTTGTAACTGGTTTCAATTTGAAGAGAAATCACAAAAACTACCATCAAAAGTCCACATGACTCTTATTATTCATTAAAGAGAATTTCACACCCTATTAGGTCACAACCATTACAAACAGTTTACCAAAGTTTATAGCATACTACATCACAAGAGAATCAGCAACTTCATACTTTTTTATGGTAGTCTAAGTAGGCAAGAGCCCCATGATAAAGGAGGGAGAGCTTCCTTTATTTGCTAACAAAACCATATTTCCTACTTCCTGCGTATATTACTTGAATACTTTTGCAAGTTGCTACAGGTAGAAACACACCAGTCTAAGCATAGCTGCATAACCCGTAGTCACAAGAGCCTCCATTCCTGTACCTCTTGTTACACTGGCAGCAGTGTCTTTCGTTGCTAGATGGGTTCACGCACGCCCCTTGGCGTCACATTTCGGAATAGCTGCACTTCTTCCCGCAATTTCTACAGTTAATTTTCTCTGTCATCAACCTACACATTACTTGACTGGATAATGTTTAACTTTCTATGTGCTATTCCCTTTTGTTCCTTAATTGATTAGCATGCAGCCAACAAACAAGAATTTACGGACTCCACATGCAAAGAGAGCAAGAAATCAACAAAGGTTGAGTAGAGCTAACACCAAATATGATAAGTATTGCCCACAAAGTGGTTCTTGTCACTTTGGTGTTAGAAAGTCTTTTTTTTTTTAAGATTTCACTCCAAAACAAGGTCTTTCTATTATCTAAAGATGATTCTTAAGTAAGATTGCAAAACACAAGATTTTTTTCATATAAGTTTTAATATATCCCTTCATCTTGTGTGTAAGACAATATTTTCTATAAGAATCTTTGGTCATGCGAGAAGATGTGTCTAATTTGAATATGAATTTTGGTATTTTATTAAAAAATCATTCCTACCTAAAAAATTAAGGCAAAAACATAGAATCTTTCTTCCATTTAAAAAAGATTAAAATAATATTTAGATAATATAAGTTTTTGTTTCCACCAACAAAAAAAAGAAATAATATAAGTTTTTGTTAAACTGCTTTCAACACCGTGGATCCCACGGGATGGTTTTGTGGCTCAACCCTTTGCACTATTGCACACATGTAGAATTTTATTGCAGAAGCCATTATAGTATGACAACAAATGGGGTGAGGGGATTAGTTTATAGTGTCGATATGTTGCTCCATAAGCATTGACGAGTTTGAAGTCTAGACATGGGCCTCTTATGACTCTTCCATGCGACATGGAAACCCACTGTAGGCTATACATGTTTCAATATTTGCAGAAGTGGCGGATAGGACCATGGCCAATCGTACATCACAAAGACCTTATAACTTGCATGATTTATAATTTTATTTCCGATTGACCATCCTAAAACTACAAAAGGAAAATTAGAGTCTATTATCATGGATTAAGATGATATACGTACATGCATTTTTTCAGAAACCTTACAACTTATATGCAAAATCTCAATCGCGACCAATAATTCTGATGAACAAGTACTGAACAAGTCTTCACGTACATAAAGGAATTGAAAAAATAACAAACAACGGGCGAAGCCCATCAAACGTGATGGCTTGCCTTTATTACATACTCACAGCAATAACAAATACATATACTGCCATTGAACCACTTTCTAGTATAGCTAGTTTGGCAGCTGATCGATCCTGATTGCTCTGGGTTTTGTTTCTTATTTAGGCATAGCTGCACATCCCATACGCACATGAACTCCCTTTCTTGCATTTGTTACCGCAGCTTCCACAATGCTTTATGTTGGTCCTGGGGTTCACACACTTACCCTCGCAGCAAATCTTTTTGTAATTACATTTCTTCCCACACCTCCCACAGTTGAGTCTGTCTGTCTCCAAATTAACACATCTCTTGTTGCAGCAATTCCGTCGCTGGCTGCCCTTGACATGGCAGATCTTAGGGTACTTGTCACACGTCATGAAGGCACGGTGCCTCTGAGTAAGGAAGCGGCTTGTCCCTCGGAGAGAAGTTGATTCTTGGGTTTCATCCAATGGAAGATCAGAAGTTTCATCAGTAGTTTCATTGTCCTCGTTGTGGAATCCATGTTCAGCTGGTATGGCTGAAAGAGCAATAGCCAAAGCCATGAGAATAGCCAACACAAGGAATGTCGTTGGGGACTTCATGATTTCCGTAAGAAGGATGGATAGAATCTGAATGTGTTGGATGGAAAGACTCAAGGGATGTAGAGTTATTTATATAGCAAAGTAGAGGCGAACGAGTTTGGTTGAAAAAGAATAAATCCTTGTATTCTAATACCGCTTATTCTGAAGTGGGGTGGTCTAATTCAACAGCCACGTACAAGTAAACGGAAGTTAGGCTTCGAAAAAAGTATTAGACTCAAATTAGGTGCAACGTAGAAGCAATCAGATGAGGAAATATTTCGGTGGGTGAGGTTCTTCTCCTTGCCCAACAATGTCAACAAGCTTAAATAACCATATTGGTAAATGCCTCTTAAGGTAAAAGTGGGCTTAAGCAAGATTCAACACAGATTTAGAACTGGGATCTGAAGGGTAGGAAAGACGTTGTCTTATTTTAGAATCCATAATCATCGCCTAGTGTGGCCTAAGTCGAGCATCTGTATTCATCTCAAGGAAAAGACGCTTGTACTTCAGTCAAATTCCATTGTCGTTATGTGACAGGTACCTACCAAAAATTCGGCATCTCAATTTCTTTCAAGGAGAAGCCAAAAGGCTTAAGCATATTATGCTGCGCCTGGAATTGGTCACTCGTACAGAATGTCAGGCTTGAACTGCAATACTGCTCTTGCACTGGCCAGTTCAATCTTTCATTTTCTCGTTCAAATGCCAGGAGAGAAGCCAGCTGGCTTCTCTTCTTCCAGGCGGACATATCAGTTACACCAGCACTTCCAGGCAAATAATTCGGCATCTCAGTTTTTTTTCAAGGACAAACCAGAAGGCTTGAGTAGATTATGGTCCTTGAATTGGTTAGTCGTCGAGAATATTAGGCCTGAACTGCAACTCTAGTCTTGCCCTGGCTAGTTCAATCTTTCATTTTGTCGTTCAAATGCAACGAGTGAAGCCAGCAGGTTTCTCTTCTTCCAGAAATATCTGTTACTTAAGCACTTCCAAAGAGTTCGTACGTATTAGATTTACTCCGAAAGTATTATTTCGATTGCATTAGAATGCTTAAAGACTTAATCCAGAAGCTTGCTTAAGAATTGAAGGATACTTTTAATTTGTACTCCATCTTAAGGATCTTAGCCCAAGTCCACCACTACTCAAGAGGTTTCATTGAGAAAAATAATTATCCAAGCTTTTAATGTGCATTACAAATACTCTCCTCTTTGACATTGGATTCTATTGTTTAATATTATACTATAATCTAGGCTCCATCTTCAATATTCCCCATATTCCAAGCTCAATCTCATTGAGCTTAGTCTAATATGAAAGGCACAAGTCCAACATTCCTCATAAGGCCTCATTGAAGAGAGCAATTATCTAAGCTTATGTGGCACATTACAAGAGCTCTCCCCTTTATGTGAGACTCAATTGTCCAATATTTCTCTAGTCTATTTGCCTACAAAGGATTGACTCATTTGTGAGTTTGGGTTGGAATATATGAAGGATAGATAAACTTTGATATTGTACTAAAAATTTCAAAAATCTAAGCTAAAAATTTGCTCAAAGATTTGAGAGTTCTTTTTTAATTTATGTCACTATAGAAAAGATTTTTTCTAATTTGAAACTCTTGTACTGTACGCACAACTGGACTTCCCAACCCAAAAGAAAAAAGAAATCAGTTTTTACATTCATATTCCTACAACATTGTTATGGTGTTCGTCTCTTGAAGAGCAATTTGGACTTCTTGGAATATCTCTCCTTTCTCTTTATTCCGTCTTCATTCTAAAGCAAGCATTGTAAATGTATTGGTGAATTACACGCAGATACAACGAATAATAAAACACTCGGCAAAGCCCATCTAGATCCGATGATTTCTTGCCTTTATTGGGTATACACATTTCACAAATTTATGGGTACTGTATAGAACTTTTCCTCTAAAGCTGCATAACTTGTTTGCTGCTGATTGCTTTACCGCTGGGTTCTTTTTTATGCATAGTTACACATTCCATACGCACAGGTACTTCCTTTTTTGCACTTCTTGTTGCAGCGTCCGCAGTGCCGCTTGTTGGAGATTGTGTTCACACACTTGCCGCTGCAACAAGTCTCAGAAAACTTGCATTTCTTCCCACATTTTCCACAGTTGCGTGTGTCCGTCATTACATTCACACATCTCTTCATGCAGCAGTCCGGCCCCCGGCTGTTCTTGCCGCTGCAAACCCAAGGACGTTTGTCACATGCCAAGACGAACCTGAAGTTCAGAGCTAGGAAGCGGCCAGGACCTCGGAAAGAAGTTGGTCCTTGTGTTTCAGACAAAGGAGGCTCAGGAGCTTCCATTGAATCTTCGTCCTCACCATGGAGAAATGAGCCTCTTGCAGATGGTGTTGCCGTGTGCGTAACGGCCAAAGCCATGATCATGGCGAGCACAAGAAAAACCTTCGGAGACTTCATCATTTTGTGGCTGTTTGTGGGCATCTAAGGGAGAGTGATTTGATGTGGACGAACTAAAAGAGGAGGGAACCGTCTGGATAGATGAGAACGGTGACGAACAGAGGTCTTTATAGATGGTCCATTGTGTGACGGAGGTGCGCTCCGAACTATGAAAGTTTGCTTTTCTTTCGTCTTTCTAAGAGCGGTCAGATCAAATAAGTGGGGTGGCCTAATTCGGTCAAACAATATTCCATTAAGTCAAAGTTGATCTTTCCAACAATTATTGTACTCCAAAATAGAGGAGAATTTAAAACACACAGATTCATAGAGGGTTGGCATTGCTGAAAGAGAAATGGCTACACTCATCGAGATAAAAAAGATGAAGAGGATTTTTGGTGACTTCATTGCCGTGGCCTGTAAGAGTATCTGTGGAGAGAAAGAGGGAGGGTTGATCGGAATATAGTAAAAAATGCAGATGGGGAAGAACAGAGGATGTCAAGGTACTAATGGAGGGGCTCTGCGCAGGTTAGCTTGGAGTAGTCTCTATCACGGCTATCTGGGATTCAAGCAAATGGAAGTTCAGCTTCCAATTTAATCTAAAATTCCAAATGGAAGATAGAATTTGTGTACCAACCAAATTTGTGGTGCATAAATTTCCACAAATTGGGGATTCTTTACTGACATGCATTATCTTTTAACATATATATCCAAATTCACAAGATAAAATCTAAAAATTATGTCATATCATCAAAATAAGGTGATATTATGGTTATACCAAAATGTCTCTCTCTTTTACCAGCCTGATTTAAAGAAGAAAATGAGCACAAGGAGGAAGTTCAAACAGTTTTTTTTTTCTTTTATTATTTGGAAATCGTAAGATTGTAAAAGAAAAACAGAGAAAAGAAGTGCATTGCCCACAGCCGAGAACTTCTGATTTTATTCGTTGGGATCGGTTACCGAAGCACTCAAACTTTTCCAATACCAACATGTAGAAGATACACATACGTCTCTTCTAAGATTTGACTTCGATGGATTCGTACGGTTTTCTAGAGTCCAAATGGTGGAGCGGAGTTCGGCTATTTTGCAGTGAAGTATAGTCCACAAGCTTTTTCTGACTGATCAGTACACATCGCGAGGGAATCGCTGGTGCATGAATTAAGGGGGCATACAAGTTACTAGCGTTTCGCCACCACACACTTCTTGGGTTGATCTGAGTTAAGGTTTGGTCTAAGCTTTTTATGAACCTCAAGCCCTACCACTGTTCGACCCAAGCATTAGCTCGTTCTAACTTCATCAGAGTCCACTTAAGTACAAGTTTTTGGGCTCAAGATGGTGAGGGCACCCGAGTTTTTCTTTAGTTGGATTTTTAAAAAAATGATATGTTTATCGTATCATTTTGGTTGACACCAAAATTGAGCTTGTCAAATTTTATAAAATATAGCTCATGGTTAACTTAAAATCTAAAGACATTAGGTAATAAAATTCATTATTTTATAAATAAGATTTTTAATATATTTTTTAACAATGTAAACTTATTGTCCACACCTTAACAAAGTCTTAAATATATAACAGACTAAGAACTAAAAATAAGATATGTTTTATTTGAGAGAAACAAACTTTCATAGATAACTTTTGATTACAATGTGTCTTCCCTCCATCTTACGAAATTAGGCTCTTATAAGAGCCACTAGTTATCTGAAAAAATAAATAAATAAATAAATAAAGGAAAAAATAAAAAGAGCCACAAGTTCCTACTACATACCTTGAACAACCTAGAGCAGGAATAGTGACTGTTACACGGTAATAGGCATTGAAGCCATCCTTAGCTTTCTCCGACTTTTCCAATGTTACACGCATTTCCCTCACCAATCTCCGTTCAAATGACATAACAAAAAAGCTTTTAAGGTCAGATTCTTGAACAAAAAGCAAAATGATTAAAAGTTGAAATGAAGCAAACACGATACCCTTGATAGTTGAACCAAGATACTGCGTATCTTCCCGATGCGTACGCGGATTATGAGCAAGAAAAAAGATCCAATAGAATTAGACTTGGCAGCTCCAAGTTGCTAGATCATTAAGAAGCATTACTTTACATTCAATGATTCTATCCCATATTTGACATTTTATCACAAAATATATTATAAAAGCCATATATATTACCATAATAGTAATAAAAAAATAATCTAATAATCTAATAATTTAATTGATCTTTAACACTCACTTTATCATGTATCTCAATCTTTCCTAAACAAACAACAGCTCAATATATGAAACATTCAATTGACATGGTTGAATTTATGACTATAATTAACATGAGAAAAGAGATAGCTACTGGCGATAGTGAAGAAAGATAAATTTTCAAACATTATTACACCCCTTTCAAAGGTAGAGTCTTAAAAAAGTAATGTGCGAAAAAGGATGGAATGAGCATGCTCTTTACAATGTTTCTTAGTTTGGAAAAGCACACAGTTTGATTAGATTGGTCCAAGTCAGAGCCATACCAAGAGGATCTATTGTTAACCCAAAAGCTAGTAACGGAAGGCAACCATTCTCTAATTCTTAAAAGAACAAAAAGCTTAGTAGTTCCATCGTCACAGCAAAGCCATTACATTGGCAGCTTGGTATGTAAAAAGGTATGACATTATCCATTATCTGACTTAAAATTCTTCTATGGATAGAAGAATGATTAGCTTCTGCTCTTGAATTGTTTTAGTAGTAAAAATATTAAGTTGGTATTGAAGTTTATGATTAAAACGTGATACTTCCCATATATGAAACATGGTACAAAATCTGCTCCTTATGTTGGCTGTGACAAAGTGCACTAAAGATGGAATGATAAAAATTTCACATTGCTCAAATCTTGCTTGGAAATGTTATATATATTGACAATTAATCCTCATTATCAAATCAAATTTTAGGTAAAATGAACTTCCCCATAGATGTATCCAAGCAATTATTTATATGGTGGGATTGTCTTTGTAAAACTTCATGCTGCCAACATTATCAGTAGATTCTTTACTAACATTAAACTTCTGAAGTAACCACACCATGATTTCCTGGACATGGAACATAAGCTATCAATGTACTGGAAGATATAGGCCATGAACATTGCCGGTTGGAGTTTATAATGGTGAATTCATGCATAACCGCATACTCCATAAATACAGTAATCCCCCTTCTTGCACTTTGTCTCGCGACCACCACAATGCTTTCTGTCGTAGAAAGGATTCTAGTAGATTTCATATATGAGAGGCCCACCACACTTAAAAACCAATTCATAAGTGGGTGTTTATCTCTCCTATATATGCAGCTTTGTTTTCTTCTTTGTGCTTGATGTGGGACCTCTTCCAACAGATTCACACACTTTCCCTTGCAACAAATGTAAGAGTACTTGCACTTGCGTTCGCACATGCCACAGTTCAACCGATCAGTCTTCATATTGACACATTTCTTCCCGCAGCAGTGCCGCCCCTGGCTGCTCTTCAGGCGACAAACCTGAGGAAACAGATTGCAAGTCATGTTGGCAAGCAGGTTCTGCCGTCCAAGGATATGGCTCACCCCTCGTAAAAAAGTTGCTTCATGGTTTCCAGGCGATATGACTTGACTTTGCATGTCCGTGTCTTCTTCATAATCCTTAGAATCCATTGCTGAAACAATGGCTACTGCAGCTAACAGAAGGAAGCAAAGGTTAAGGAGCTTCATGGCTGTCATCTTAAGCAAGGAGTTTTGGGAGGAAGAAGAAGAGTGGGGGACTTAGACATGCGATATGGGTTTATAGAAAACAAATAGGTTGTGACGTTGACAAAAGGAAAATGAATATGCACGTTTTACTTTTTTGTGTGTGGTCCTGATTGGTGAGACTGCTTACAAATTACTGAATATCTCTTAGCCGGAACTCATTTGTTAAAGAAACTGAATCTGGTGATAAGGCTTGGGAGCAATGGGTTTCGAGATCAAGAACTGATAAGGCTTGGGAGCAATGGGTTTCGAGATCAAGAACGAACTGGAAAAATTCTGTGACTCAGTTTTGGGAGCAAACAAAAGCTTCCTTTCAAAAGCTACAAAAGCAACGACAATTACAAAAGAGTCTTCCAGAACCACGACACTTCAGTCCGTGACATAATACAACTGCATACAAACATTTATCTTACTAGACTACCTACAAGACTACCTACACTGCCATCATTACATCCAGTGCCTATTACAAAAAGTAAACATACTTTTCTGCTGCATGTGACTTCTTTTTCTTCCACGCTATTTCTTCTTTTACACGCTCCGTGCAGCTTCTTTCACAAGCCACTACAGCAGCCACCCAAATTGATCAATGTGGGTGACTGACAGCCCCATCACGTCTCAACATCATTTGCCTGGATGTAAAGAAAGCTACTCTGTATGGCCAATGCAAATACCAAAGACAACTAATTAACCCCGGATTCTTGGATACCAGTGTGGGTTCCGCCCCAGGGTTTGGGGAGGGTAGTAGTTCACTTTTTTCCCGTTTGAAGGAAAAGGCAAATGCAGAGAATGATGAAACTGGGAGCTCATCTTTCCATTAACTACTGAAATCCTGATAAGTATCATTCCCTCGCTTACCTTTTCAGAAATAAATGAGATTTAAACTTTAGGTTGCATAGTAAATTCTGAGCACGTACTTCGAAAATACAGAAAGGATTACTCTCAGAATGTTACAGATTCCACGTAATGCTTCAAAGCTCAGGATATATTCTGGGCACAGTCGGATTGGGAATTGGATTAAGCCTCGCAAATGATTCCAAAGAACGCACCTTTAAAATACAACGCATTCCAAGCATCGTTGTATTTGTCTTCACAACTATTCAAGTGAGTCCAAATTTCTCATCCGAGATTAGTTGATCAAATCCATTATGTTTCAAGAGTTAATATGTTAATGGTGTCAATCAGATGCTTGCCGTCTTCTGGCATCCAAAGGAAGAAGATAAATACCACAGGTGCTGGCAGATATACCATCGTTTTTTTGGGTATTCGTTAGTTGCATTAATTGTGTCAAACATACTTCTGGGAATCCGTAATCCAAGTCCAGCTGAAGAATGGTTATGGATTTACGTTGTAATACTCAGGGCTTTAGCTTTAATAGCCGTAGCATTGGAAATTTACAGGTGGAAAAAGACCAAAATGCTTCAGCGGTGAAAGGAATTGAACACTTACCCCCAAGTTTGTCGCAATTTTTTTTTTCTTTCATGTTTGGTCGAATGTTTGCTTTTCGGTACTAAATAAAATTTTTATAATAGTTCTATTTGGAACACATGATTCAAAACAAATCAGGATTATTTCAAAAGAGGTATTTCCATTTTTCCTTTTTTTCTATTCTTTTGTTTTTTGTGTGCGCTTTTTTGTCAGCAAATAGTAGGATTCAGACCCACAGAAACTCAATTTTCTGAGATTTCCCTTTAGAGATCAGAAAGCTGTTCATAAACGTAGACTAGCCACCGACTGTATGAATTTAGGTTTCTAAGGATCCCATCTCACATCTCCACTTTTGGAAAGAACACAAGAGTTATGCTTTTAGTGTTCTTTGTTCAAAGACAATCTATTCATTAAATTGTGATGAAGTTGACCCACTTTTAAGTTTAAGTTATCAAGATAACAAAAAAATAATAATAAAGAGATAGGTTTGGAGACACTTAATCTTATTGTCTAATTGATTCAAAGCATTACAATAAAATGAGACAAAAAAAAGGAAGGAAAACAAAATTCTTTACATCATATAGTGGTATTTTATTGTTCACATGCTAGCTTAGTGCTAAGTTAATAAACTTGAAATTTTTTTACTCCCAATTCAACATCTAAGTATATAACTGGCATGAGAGAGAAAATGTATATAACATTGAAACTTTGTCTATTTATCTTTTTATATCTTTTCTTGTTAGTGAAGAAAAGAAGTGACAGCAAAAGAACACTTAATAAAGGAATGGAAGAGAAAAGAAATGGAAAGAGATAATATCAGCATCTTATAAGGCTGATAAAAACATTGTAGGACATGTTAGTGCCTTAGTAAGGAAGGAAAAAACAAAGGTTTTTTTTTTTTTTTTGGTTCAAATTCTGAAGGGATTAGGTTGCAGTCTCTAGGATTTGTGTTCTAAGAAAAAATGCTGCTTCTTTGTTGCAATCAGAAGAAAACTCCCCATCCCAACCATTGTCTGCAAGACACCAACAATGGAGATCGTTGAGTTCGACACAAGATTTCAAAAATCAAAACTGATTTGAGTTTGTGGGAACTCTTGCTTTCCAACGCCAACACGTAGCTCTTACTCAAAGTTCCATCTACAAGATTTACTTGCATGCAACCTCCACACAGCCTTAGAATAATTCAAATGAATGATAGCATCTGATTGCGGCAATAAATTTTATGCATTTTCAAGTAAAGTGGGTTTGCTCCCAGCATCATTTCCACCTCATCAGTGTCCTTTGATTGGAAGGTCCCAACTCCAAGTTGCTAGGGTTTGTCCATGAACCCAATTCACAGTTTTTCTTCATGTCCTCTGTGGGTTAAGCTTGGGCTTGCAAGTAGGCCCAGTTCCCAACCCCCGGGATATCTTCTCATCTTCTGAACATCAAAGGCATAGATCGATATAGTATAAGTTAAAGCTGTTGGGTTTTATTGTAAGGTTGTATAATTGATAAAGATATATGAGCCGTTTCTGAGAATGTTATGTAATGACTCAGATAAAGTGGTTAAAAATTTGAATGAAATTTAGATTTTTTTTTTTTGCTTGTAAATTCTAATATTCGTCATTCCAAAAATTAAAGTCTGGACCTTTATATGCATCAAATGGTCAACCACAGGCGTTGAAGTTGCAGTTTTAACACTCTCCCTTTGATCTCTCCCAACAATCTGGACCAGGGAAAGGGTCGAGAGCACGTGGAGCAGAGCGGCTCTGACATGGCCACGTCTGCCGCCATGGATGGTGTCGCAGCGGCGGCTCTCCAGCCCGTCCTGCACCGAGTCCGGCAAGCTGCCGAGCGGTCCGGGCGCGAGGCACATCAGGTCCGAGCGGTGGTTGTAAGCAAGACCAAACCAGTCTCTCTCGTCCGCAAAGTCTACGACGCCGGGCATCGTTGTTTCGCCGAAAACCACGTTTAGGAACTCATCGAGAAAGCTCCTCGGGTTCTCTTTTAGTTTTCTTCCTCTAGGTTTATACGTTTTCGTCCTGTTCTTTATTTCTGATATACAATTTCTCAGAGGAGGAGGAATAAGGTTCTATGTGATACAGGATTCTTTTCTGCTTATTTAGAGGTCCCAAATTTTTAAAACTTATTTTCTTTCTGTTTTTGGGTCATCTCGTTGGGAAAAAGCGTTGGAGATACGTGGTTAATATGGTTATTATCATATCTATTTCTTTTCATGTAACGTGGATATCTTTGTATTTTGAGAAATATGTTTATAGTCATATTCTGTAATATTTCTTTCTATTATAGATGTACAGAAACTACATTATAAACAGCCTACCATGTTCTAGGTCTAGGTACAGAAATACAAAATTCCTTTCTCAATTCTTTGTGTTTTCTTCTAGTTTACTGTTTTCTGTCATGGCATCAGAGCAGGTTATGACCTGGTCTAGCTTCCGCAATTTTTTTCCAGTCGTTCCTTTTTCTAGTTTGTTTTTGCGGGATTCCAATATACTGGCAAAACAACCTAGACCCTTCCAGCGTGGAAATCTGCTTCTTTTGCCAGAAATACAAAACACATTTTTTTATTGTCCAGCCGTTCCTCTTTTTCTCTAGCTTGTTTTGCGGGATTCCAATATACCGGCAAAACAATGTTAGTTCCTTCCGGCGGTGAATTTTTTTTCCAGATATACAACTCACCCTTTTTATCCTCACATATAACTTTTTTTTTCTCTCTCGATGGCCGACAATAATCCCATTGAGCCGACCACCAACCAAACCAAACCCATCGTTGAAGATCTCGTCAATTCTTCTCTTGATTCGGGTTCCGCACCAAACCCCACCGTTACCCTTGGCTCCACCACCCTTTCCCCACCCGTTCAGTGGGTCTCCGTTCCTATTCTGCCTGACGGCACCTTTCCATCTTGGTGGACTTCAACAAACCCAGCTCTATCTGGTCCTGTCCTTTCGGGCCCAACTCTACCAAACACCATCCCACCTCACTCACCAGCCAGGCCCCCGTTCCAGCCATGAGCCAAGACCCCATCCCACCCACAAGCCAAGCCCCTAACCCCCCCCACGAGGCAGGCCACCTTGCCGGAACCTATTCTCAACCCTGGGTTCGGTTACCCTTTCTCGGGTTCTTCTTCTGGGTCAGGTTCTTCGGGTTTTGGAATGAATTCCTACCCATTCCCCCACCCGTTTCCTTATTCATATCCTCCTGCCGCCCACCCCCGCATAGAACCTGGGGATCCCTTATTCACTGCCGTTTCCGACGGCCCTGAGTTGCAATTAATTGCCCAGCCTCTCACCGGATCAGACACTTACACCGTCTGGGCTCGAGAGCTTCGCCGTGCCCTTGTCACCAAAGATAAGGACGGTTTTTTGGATGGAACCATCCCTATTCCAACGGACGCTCGCCTCGCTCACCAGTGGCGAAAGTGTTCACAGTTAGTACGTACCTGGATTGGGAATTGTATCTCCCCGGAAGTCGCAGCCGAGCTTCCTCCTACTGAAGATGCGAAGGCTATGTGGGATAATTGTCGCGAGATGTTTGGCAAATTAGACCAAGCCAAACTCTTTTCGCTTCAACAGGCTCTCTCTGAAATCAAGCAAGGAAATCTTTCTGTTTCTGTTTGCTGGAATCGTCTTGCTGCTCTTTGGAATGAAATTGATTTGACTGAAGAGCCCCTTGTTGGCCCCAACGCCACTCTTCGCCAGTACCGTGATATCAAGAATCGCGAACGTGTCACCCGCTTTCTGCTGATTCTCAACGACAGTTTTCTGCCGTTCCGCTCTCACATCCTTTCAATTAACCCATTACTGAGCCTTAACCGGGTTTATCACCTTGCTATTCAAGACGAAAACCAGAGCCTCTCTTCACCAGAGTTCATCCGTGTAGGAGACCCTGTTCTCCTTTCTGCTCAAGCCACCCCTGCGCAGGGTGCCTTTGCTGCTCAGACCCTCGATGGCACTTTGCGGGTTCCGATAACAACGGCCTCTTCTTTTTGCATTTCACATGTTGATCTGTTTTCAGGTAATTGTTCTAAATCGACGGCCCCAATGCTTTTCTGCGCCTGCTGCTGGCTCAAACGGCTCTCTATTTGCCACATCAGCTCCTGCTATTAAATCCCCTAATAGGCCGCCTCCAACCTCGTCCTCGAGCCGGTCTTCTAATTTTGGTTCGGGTCGTCGCTTTAAAAGTGACTTGTGAGCATTGCAAGAGGCCTTATCATACTAAGGCCCAGTGCTGGCAGCTACATGGCAAGCCCACTGATAAGGAACCAAAAGCAAAGGACCACTCCATTCTTCAAGTATCTACTCAGCCCTCTGAACCCCTCAATCAGCCCATTATTGAGGGTCAATTTAATCGCCTCATGCAAGCCCTGAATCACATTGGGTTGCCTGACCAGTCTACTAGCTTTGGAGGTATCTCTTTTTGTTTCATGAATTCCATTTCATCTAATGCTTAAATTGTTGATTCAGGAGCCAGTGACCACATAATTTGTGATGCACGTTTATTTTCACACGTTCATCCCCCTTCCACTTCTCCAATGTTTGTGTGTCTCCCCACTAGAGACGTTACCAAAGTCACCGAACTTGGAACTGTCATTCTTAGTCCTTCCATTACCTTACAAAATGTTCTTTTTGTTCCTGAATTCCAATTTAACCTTATATTTGTCTCCAAAGCTTGTGTTGATAACAATTGTCATGTCATTTTTTACTCTAATGTTTGTCTTTTTCAGGCTATTTCGATTGGCAAACTAATGGACTTAGGTAGTGTCCACCACGGGCTTTATTTTTGGACTTCTTTTCCTCGCAATTTTAATATTAAGTCATGTATTCCCTTTAATAAGGGCACTCTTTGTAATGCCAAACTCATAATAATACTACTGTTCTTTTACATCAATGTTTGTGTCACAGTGCATCCTATCCCCATTCTTCTTGTCCTGTTTGTCCTCTTGCCAAACAAACCCTTGCACCTTTCCCGTCTAGCGCCTCTTGTGCCTCTCATCCTTTCTCCTTGCTCCATATTGACATCTGGGGTCCTTATCACACTCCTCACCGTAATGGTTCCCGTTTCTTCCTTACTATTGTCAATGATTTCTCACGTTGTACTTGGGTTTTCCTTTTACAGTTTAAAACTTTAGTTCTTTCACACCTCACTAGTTTCTTTTCCCTCATTCAAACATAATTTCATTTCCCTGTCCAACATGTTCACACCGATAATGCTCGTGACTTCTTTAATCATGAGTGTTCTGGTTTTTTCTCTACTCGTGGCATCATTCATGAGAGTTCTTGCACTTACACCCCCCAGCAAAATAGGGTTGTTGAGCGTAAGCATCGCCACCTTCTTGAGGTTGCTCGTGCTCTCAAGTATCAAGCCTCTATTCCTAAGTCCTTTTGGGGTGATTGTGTAGTTACTGCGGCCTATTTGATCAATCGTATGCCTTTTAGGGTTCTCCACGGCTGGACTCCCTTTGAGTTACGTTTTGGCAAGCGCCTTGACCTCTAGCATCTTCATGTTTTTGGTTGTTTATGCTTTGCCACTACAGTGAGCCATCGTGACAAATTGGGTCCTCGCGCTGTTCGTTGTGTGTTCATGGGCTACCCTACTCACCAAAAAGGGTATCGTCTCTTTGACCCCTCGCTTAGCCGGTTCTTTGTCAGCCGAGATGTTGTCTTTCATGAGGATACTTTCCCTTTTACTTCACAGTTGATCTCCTGCACACCGACTACTCCACCGGCCTCCTCTCACCTGTTCTTAGCTGAAGAGGACTTACGCTTGGCTGTTACACTTACTCCATTTCCGTCGCCCGTTATTTCTCCAAATTCTCATATAGAGGTCCCTATCCTTGACCCAGCCCCTTCAACTTCAGCACCTGATTCTCTTCCCGTCTCTTCTTAGGCTCCACCAGTCTCTCCTACCCATGCACCCCATCCCATTCCCAACCCCTCTTTGGCTCCCTTAGATCCTTTGCCTATGCCATCTATGGCGCCCTCTTTATCTTCGTCAGCTGCTCCTCTTTCTGATCTCGTTGATGATCCCTTGGCCTTTGTCCCTTATGAGGCACTTGCTGATCCTCCTCGGCGCTCTAGTCGTGTTTCTCGGCCCCTTATATGGACCAAAGACTATATTTGCTCTGGCGTCCATTCCCCTGGTACTCGGTATCCAGCTTCCTCCTATGTGAGCTTCTTGCGCCTCTCACCAAAACATTTTTGCTGCATCAGTCGAATTTCTGAAGAGTAGGAACCTTCTTGTTATTTCGAGGCTGCTATGGATCCTCGTTGGCAAGCTGCCATGAAGGTTGAGATTCACACCCTTACTGAGAATCACACTTGGGATCTTGTTCCTCGCCCCCATCATCACAAACCCATTGGTTGTAAATGGGTTTATAAGATTAAGTATCTGGCTGATGGGTCTATTGAGCGCTATAAGGCTCATCTTGTGGCTAAATGCTTCACTCAAAAGGAAGGTTTTGACTATCATAAAAAATTTTCCCCTGTTGCTAATACGTCACTGTTCGTTCTTTTCTTGCTATTGCAGCTTTTCGAGATTGGCCACTCCACCAAATGGACGTCCATAATGCTTTCCTCCATGGTGATTTGGATGAAGAAATCTATATGGACCTTCTACAGGGTTTACGTAGCTAGGGGGAGTCACATGTATGTCGTCTTCGTAAATCCCTGTATGGACTCAAGCAAGCATCTCGACAGTGGTATGCCAAATTTACTCAAGCATTATTAGCAGCTAGATTTAAACAATCGCGCCATGATTACGCCCTTTTTACTTGGAGCCAAGGTAAATCATTGATTTATTTGTTAATTTATGTGGATGATATCTTGATTATGGGCAATGATGAAATTGTTGTCAAAGAATTCAAGCAATATTTACACTCTACCTTTCACATTAAGGATTTGGGTTCTCTAAAATATTTCCTTGATATTGAGATAGCGCGCTCAGACAAAGGGATTTGCCTGAGCCAACGCAAGTTTGTTTTGGAAATCATATCAGAGGCAGGACTATTTGGTTGTAAACTGAATGTTATTCCAATTGATCAAAATTCAAAATTAACAACAGTTGAATATGATGTTCGGATGTCACCTCTAAGTGAAGATCCTGTACTCAAGGATCCATTTAAGTATAAGTGATTAGTGGGAAAACTCATTTACCTTACTATGACTAGGCCGAATATTTGTTATGCTGTTTAGATTCTTAGTCAGTTCATTCAGGAGCCAAAACAATCACATATGAATGCAGCACTGAAGGTTGTCAAGTATTCGAAAGGATGCCCAGGATTGGGCATACTTTTGGCTAAAGACTCTAACTTAAAGATGACGGCCTATTGTGACTAAGATTACACTACATGCCCAATGTCAAGAAGATGCATTACAGGTTTTTGTGTTAAATTAGGTAGCTCCACGTTATCATGGAAAACTAAGAAACAATCGACTATTTCATTATCATCAGCAGAGGTAGAATATCGAACAATGACTAAAACCGTTTGCGAGGTAGTCTGGATACGGGGTTTGCTTCGAGATCTCGAATTACGAATAAGAGGACCAACTACTTTATTTTGCGACAATGATACTGTACTTAAACTTGCAGCGAATCCAATGGTACATGAGAGAACGAAGCATATAGAAGTTGATTGTCATTTTACAAGACACAAGATTAAAGAAGGTATAATCAAGACTAAAGGGATAAAAACTTCAGAATAGCCTGCAAATATTTTCACCAAATGCTTATGTCAGAAGCAACACACATATCTGCTAAACAAACTTGGCACCTTGGACATATACAAGCCGCCAGCTTGAGGAGGAGTGTTGGAGATACGTGTTTAATATGGTTATTACCATATCTATTTCTTTCCATGTAACGTGGGTATCTTTGTATTTTAGGAAATATGTTTATAGTCATATTCTGTAATATTTCTTTCTATTATAGATGTATAAAAACTACATTATAAATAGGCCTACCATGTTCTAGGTCTAGGTATAGAAATACAAAATTCCTTTCCCAATTCTTTGTGTTTTCTTCTAGTTTACTGTTTTCCGTCAAAAAGTAATTAACTTTTGTAGTTTTTTGGCTTCTGCTGCTTCCAGACTATATTGAGTGGCATTTCAATGGGAATTTGTAGGGCAATAAGGTTAAGCCCCTCTTGGTATGTTGCTCTAAAGAAACTGTCATTTTTTGGTGCGAAGGAAGTGAGTAAAGCTTTATTTCTAGTGATTTGTTCAATGTCAGATCCACGTCTCTGTAAACTCTTATTCTGGCGATGCATTGGGCAACTGGGACTTTATTTATCAAACTTGAAGTTTGTAGCTTAGAATTTTTTGTCCTTCAGAAGTCGTATTCATAGAACTTGGGGGAAAGAGAGAGAGAGAGAGAGAGCTAGTCTTAAGTATTTATCAATTGTCATCTCATACTGGCATCTGATGTTGTGCAATTGGGGTACCAAAGCTAGGAATGGTGGAGAGTGTATATGATGAAAAGGTGACAACTTTCTCCGATTCCCACTTAGTAATTTTTTGCTAAAAGTTTTCTACACTCGGTGTACAAAAACCTAAGTTAAAAATCGGTTGCTGAGTTACACTGTTTAAGCCTACACAATATTATTATTTTCAATAGGATGAAGAACCACCAAATGAAATGAAAAGGAAAAGAATTTCGGTATGTTTGAAGTTGGATGGTTTCAATTTGTTTTCTACACTTAGTGTGTGCTTTTCAGACTGCAAACAGCTTACCAAAGTTTATAGCATACTACATCACAAACAAAGAGCAACTTCTAAGGCTGAGTAGTTCTAACACCAAATATGTTAAGTATTGCCTACAAAGTGATTCTTGTCACTTTGGTGTTAGAAAGTCTATTTTTAATTAAGATTTCACTACAAAACAAGGTATTTCTATTATCTAAAGATGATTCTTAAGTAAGATTACATAATACAAGGTTCCTTTTATATAATTTTTAATATACCTCTTTGTTTTGTGTGTGGGACAATATTTTCTTCAGAAATCTTTAGTTATATGTGAAAAATCATTCTAACCTAAAAACTAACACATAAACATAAAATCTTTCTTCTATTTATAAAAGATTAAAATAAATTTTAAATAATATAAGTTTTTGTTAAACTGTTTTCAACACCATGGGATGGTTTTATGATTCAACCTTCTTTAATTACTGCACCCATGTAGAATTTTACTGCAGAAGCAATTATAGTATGAAAACAAATGGGGTGAGGGGATTAATTTATAATATAGATATGTTGCCCGCAAAAGCATTGACGAGTTTGAAGTCTAGACATGACCTCTTAAGACTCTCCATGCCACATGGAAGCACGTTCTCATGGAAACCTACTGTAGGCTATATATGTTTCATTATTTGCAGGAGTGGGGGATAGGACCATGGCCAATTGTACATCACAAAGACATTATAACTTACATGATTTACAGTTTTATATCCGACTGACCGTCCTAAAACTACAAAAGGAAAATGAGACTCTACTATCATGAATTAAGATGATAAGCGTACATGCATCTTTTCAGAAACCTTACAACTTATATTGCAAAAACTCACTCACGATCAATAATTCTGATGAACAAGTACTGAACAAGTCTTCACGTACGTAAAGGAATTGGAAGGATAACAAACAACGGGAGAAGCCCATCAAACGTGATGGCTTAACTTTATTACATACTCACAGCAATAACAAATACACATACATACTCACAGCAATAACAAATACATATACTGCCATTGAACCACGTTCTACTATAGCTAGTTTGGCAGCTAATCGATCCTGATTGCTCTGGGTTTTGTTTCTTATTTAGGCATAGCTGCACATCCCATACGCACATGAACTCCCTTTCTTGCACTTGTTACCGCAGCTTCCACAATGTTTTATGTTGGTCCTGGGGTTCACACACTTACCCTCGCAGCAAATCTTTGTGTAATTACATTTCTTCCCACACCTCCCACAGTTGAGTCTGTCTGTCTCCAAATTAACACATCTCTTGTTGCAGCAATTCCGTCGCTGGCTGCCCTTGACACGGCAGATCTTAGGGTACTTGTCACACGTCATGAAGGCCCTGTACTTCTGAGTAAGGAAGCGGCTTGTCCTTCGGAGAGAAGTTGCTTCTTGGGTTTCATGGAGTGGAAGATCAGAAGTTTCACCAGTAGTTTCATCGTCCTCGTGGTGGAATCCTTCTTCAGATGGTATGGCTGAAAGAGTAATGGCCAAAGTCATGAGAATAGCCAGCACAAGGAATGTCTTTGGGGACTTCATGTCTTCCGTAAGAAGGATAGATAGAATCTGAATGTGTTGGATGGAAAGACTCGAGGGACGTAGAGTTATTTATATAGCAAAGTAGAGGCGAACGTGTTCGGTTGAAAAAAGAATAAATCCTTGTATTCTAATACCGTTTATTCTGAAGTGGGAGGGTCTAATTCAGCAGCCACGTACAAGTAAACGAAAGTTAGGCTTCGAAAGAAGTATTAGACTCAAATTCGGTGCAACGTAGAAGCAATCAGATGAGAAAATAGCTCGGTGGGTGAGGCTCTTCTCCTTGCCTAACAATGTCGACAGGCTTAAGTAACCTTAATTGGTAAATGCCTCTTAAGATACATGTGGGCTTAAGCAAGATTCAACACAGATTTAGAACTGGGATCTGAAGGATAGGAAAGATTTTGTCTTATTTTAGAATCCATTATCATCGCCTAGTGTGGCTTCAGTCGAGCATCTGTATTCATCTCAAGGGAAAGACGCTCGTACTTAGTCAAATCTCACTCTCGTTATATGATAGGTACCTACCAACAACTCGGCATCTCAATTTTTTTCAAGGACAAGCCAAAAGGCCACCTGGAATTGGTCATTCCTACAGAATGTCAGGCTTGAACTGCAACACTGCTCTTGCACTGGCCAGTTCAATCTTTCATTTTCTCGTTCAAATGCCAGGAGAGAAGCCAGCTGGTTTCTCTTCTTCCAGGTGGACATATCAGTTACACAAGCACCTCCAGGCGAATAATTCGGCGTCTCAGTTTTTTTTTTTCAAGGACAAACCAGAGGGCTTGAGTAGATTATGCTCCTGGAATTGGTCAGTCGTCGAGAATATCAGGCTTGAACTGCAACTCTAGTCTTGCCCTGGCCAGTTCAATCTTTCATTTTGTCGTTCAAATGCCACGAGAGAAGCCACCTGGTTTATCTTCTTCGGGAAATATCAGTTACACAAGCACTTCCGAAGAGTTCGTACCTATTAGATTTACTTCCAAAGTATTATTTTCTATTGCATTAAAATATTTAAAGGCCAAATCCAAAAGCTTGCTTAAGAATTAAAGGATCTTTTTTAATTTGTACTCGATCTTAAGGATCTCAGCCCAAGTCCACTACTACTCAGGAGGCTTCATTGAGAAAAATAATTATCCAAACTTTTAAAGCACATTACAAATACTCTCCTCCTTAACATGGAATTCTATTTTTTAATATTATACTATAATCTAAGCTCAATCTTCAATATTCCCCATATGTCAAGCTCAATCTCATTGAACTTAGTCTAATATAAAAGTCACAAGTCCAACATTCCTAATAAGGCCTCATTGAGGAGAGCAAGCATCTAAGCTTATGTGGCACATTACAAGTGTTCTCCTTTTTGATGTGAGACTCAATTGTCCAATATTCCTCCAATCTAAGCTTGGTCTTTTGCCATCAGGACTTATTTATTTGTAGGATTGGGTTGAAATATATGAAAGATAGATAGACTTTTCAACTTGAAAGAAAAAAGAACTCAGTTTTTACATTCATATACCTACGACATTGCTATGGTGATCGTCTCTTGAAGGGCAATTTGGACTTCTTGGAATATCTCTCCTTTCTCTTTATTCCATCTTCATTCTAAAGCAAGCATTGTTAATGTATTGATGAATTACACGCAGAATACAATGAATAATACAACACTCCGTAAAGTCCATCTAAATTTGATGATTTCTTGGTGAGAGAATGTAAAGAGTGTAGGTATCAGAGCAATATATATATATATTGGTCATCCCTAAAAAACTTTTAAAAACATATCAAAAGGTTGTTTATATGAAAGTTGTTAACAAATAAATGTCTTTTGAGTACAAGTTAAGAGTCAACACTATTTGATTTTGTTAATAGTATGGATTGTTCCATATTATCAAGACATACGCTTAAAGAGTTGTTTAAATTAAAGAAGTTTTTTTTATTCCTAAACTAGATTTTGAGTTGGGTTTAAGGTCTTTTAATGGCTAATATTCATTCATTATGGTGAGAGAATGTATTATCAATATAGATTGTGTTGTATTGTCAAGACATACACCTTAAGAGTTGTTTAAATTAAAGAAGTTCCCTCTTATTATTGAGTTAGCTTTCGAACTAAGCTAAAAACCTTCTAGTCTTAATATCTTAGTTTCTTAATAGCTTTGTTGTTGTTTTCAATTAGGTACTCAAAATACTTTAAAGTCATTATTTGCAAGATGATTTCATCCTGTAATTTTTTTTGTTAACACTTTTGTACTTAAAGTGTTATTATTAACATTTAGTAAGTTAAATAGAGGAGTTACAAAATCCACATACTATTACCTTGGTAGAAAATTTAGTAATAAATTTGTTAAATATATTCTTTCAGTTTTTTTTTGTTTGAATGATTAAGATCAACTACAATTTGTATTTGAGGTTTTAAATTATGGAAAATTTTAATTTTTCATAGAAGGGTAATGTTATGCCTTCAATTCTCAAGGCTAGTTTTCTCAATTCATGAAAATATTACTTTGTAATTGGTTATCGATTTGAGGAGAAATCAAATAAACTACCATCAATAGTTCACACGATTCTTATTGTTCATTAAAGAGGATTTCAGACCCTATTACATCAGAATCATTACAAACAACTTACCGAAGTTTATAACTTACTACATCACAAACAGAATCAGCAACTTCATACTTTGTATAGTAGTATATGTACACAAGAGCCCCATAATAAAGGAGTGACAGCTTCCTTTATTTGCTAACAAAACCATAGTTCCTGCTTCCTGTGTATATCACCAGAACACTTTGCTAGTTGCTACAAGTAGAACACACCAGTCTAAGCATAGTTGCATAACCCGTGCTCACAAGAGCCCCCATTACTGCACCTCTTGTTGCACCGGCCGCAGTGTCTCTCATCGCTGGATGAGTTCACGCACGCCCCATGGCAACACAATTCGTAATAGCCGCACTTCTTCCCGCACGTCCCACAGTTTAGTTTGTCTGTCATCAGATTAACGCATTGCTTGTTGCAGCAGTTGGGCCCCGGGCTGCCTTTGGCACGACAAAGTTTGGGGTTCACATCGCACATCTTCACAACTTGGACTCGTTCAGCAAGGAATCGGCCATTACCTTTCTTTATGTTGACACGTGATTCATAGAGGGTTGGCAGTGCTGAAAGAGAAATGGCTACACTCATCGAGATAAAAAAGACGAAGAGGATTTTTGATGACTTCATTGACATTGCCTGTAAGAGTATCTGTGGAGAAAGAGAGGGAGGGTTGATCGGAATGTAAAATGCAGATGGGGAAGAAGAAAGGATGCCAAGTTACTTATAGAGGGGCTCTGCATAGGTTAGCTTGGACTAGTCTCTATCACGGGTTTCTGGGATTCAAGCAAATGGAAGTTCGGCTTCCAACTTGATATAAAAGTCCAAACGGAAGATAGAATTTATGTTCCGACCAAATTTATGGTACATAAATTTCCACAAATTGGGGATTCTTTGTTTACATGCATTATCTTTTAACATATCTATCAACATTCACAAGATAAAATCTAAAGATTATGTTATATCATCAAAATAGGATGATATTATGGTTATACCAAAATGTCTCTCTCTTTTACCAGCCCAATTTAAAGAAGAAAATGAGCATAAGGAGGAAGTTAAATAGTTTTTTAATTTATTATTTGGAAATCATAAGATTGTAAAAGAAGAACAGAGAAAAGAAGTGCATAGCCAGAAGAAATTTAACAAAGGGAAGGTGGTACGATGAAATGGTAGGCAACTTCATGTAGATTTCTATATTCCACTTCTTCAGACGATAATATTACAAAAGGACAACCTTCTATTTATAGAGGATGATACTATTTCATCCTACTGTTGCTGCATTCTTTAGTACAAAACATACAAATACATATTGACTACTGGATGGTGTCTAGACTTGTCTTCCACGGCAGTGTCCTTCCTAGTAATTGTCTTTAGACTCCTCTTCGTCAGCAGTGAGGTAGGTTTCTTCCTCTACAAGGCATAGCAGTCGGTTTCCATCTTCTCTTATTTTGAGTTGACTTAGTTTGTTGTTCTCTCCTTTTAAGCTTGAGTCACTTGCACCTTCATTTATCACATAGTTGGTAGGCTTTGTGCTGATGGGCTTGCTTGGTACTTCAGGCTCCATATATGTTGGTTCACAGTAGGGAACATTCAGATCAAAGTCTCGTACGTATTGGGCTTTCTGCACTTAACTGTTGTTGAGTTTGTCATGTGGGAATAGCATATAAAATGCCTGCTCAGTTTCTGTTGCGCTAAGCAGGGGCTCAACTTCCTCTTGGACCTCTCCTGTGTTGGGTCTGTTGTTTCCTTCTACTGCACTGCTTAAGGATGGTCCATGGACCCTGTGACCCCTTGTGACTGCATTGCTGACATTCCCCCTCAAACTTGGCTGCCTTAAGCTAAGTTTGTTCCGCATGTTCATGAAGGGTGCTGTCCGAAGGGCTTTGTCAAGATATTAGCTACTTGTTGTTCGGTTGATATGTATTCAGTGACAATTGTACCTTGTGCAACCTTTTCTCGCACAAAATGATAGTCCACTTCCAGGTGTTTAGACCAGTGATGAAAAACAGGTTTTGTAGTTAAGTAAAGAGCACTTAGATTATCACAAAGCATTCTTAACGGAAATAAATGTGAGACTCCAAGATGTCTCAGGAGGTGTAGAATCCAGGCTACTTTTGTTGTTCCTGCAGCAAGGGCTCTGTATTCGAATTCAGAAGAAGAACGTGATACAGACCTTTGCTTTTTAGAAGACCAAGAAACTAGATTATTTCCAATAAAGAAACAATACCCGGTTGTTGATCTCTTGGTGTCTAGACCACTTGCCCAATCTGCATCCTGTACCCTATAAGTCTTAAAGGACTATCCTTTTTTATATGAAGGCCGACTCCTATTGTCCCATGTAGATATCTTAGAACTCTTTTGAGTTCAAAGAAATCTTATATTGTTGGTTGAGACATTTTCTGACTTAGTTTATTTACTACAAATGCTAAGTCAGGTCTAGTTAACAAGAGATATTGCAAGGCTCCAATCAAGCTTTTGTAAAGTGAGGGCTGTGCAAACGGGTTATGTCCGTTTTCTACCTGAGTTACCTTTGTTGCCATAGGAGTAGGGAATGGGCGGCAGTGCTGCATCTCAGCTCTGTGCAGGATATCTACTGCATATTATTCTTGTGACAGTAGTATATCGGTTGCATCATGAGTTACTTGGACTCCCAGGAAGAAGTGTAACTATCCCAGATCTTTCACTAGAAACTTTGAGGCAAGTTTTACAGCAAAGATATTAATAAAGGTTAGGTTGTTTCCTGTCAAAATTAGATCAGCTACATAGGCTAACAGCCATATGACAATCCCATGGTGATCTTAGACAAATAAAGAAGGGTCAAAGGGAGAGCATGCAAACCCATTTTCCAGCATAAACTCAGCTAGCTGATTAAACCAAGCCCTTGGGGCTTGTTTTAATCCGTAGATGGCCTTTTTCAAAGAGCACACAAAGTCCAAATGTCTTACATTAGTGAATCATGGAGGTTGTTCCATGTATACGGTTTCAAATAGCTTACCGTGGAGAAATGCATTATTTACGTCGTATTGTCTCAGCTCCCAGCCTTGAGTTACAGCCAAGGTAAGGATGATCCTTATTGTTGTAGGCCTTACAACGGGGTTGTATGTTTCTAGATAATCGATCTCAGGTTCCTGATGGAACCCTTTTTCCACCAGACATGCTTTCAAACGGTCTAGAGTGCCATCAAGACTCAACTTGGGTTTAAAAACCCATTTGCATCCCACCACGTTCATGGTAGGTCTGCATGGGACTAAGGTCCACATATTGTTCTTGAGTAAGGTTGTTATTTCTCTCTTCATGGCTTCTTTCCAACCATTATGTTCAAGAGCTCATTGAATGGAGGTTGGAATTGGAGGTATGATATTCGCTGATAGAGCATAACGTGGGTTAAGCCTTCTTATACCAGCCATGCTACGTGTAGTCATGGGATGTGTTCTGGTTGTTGATGGACTAGATTGAGTGGGGTTTTCATGGCTTGGTATTAAGGTTTCGGCTACTGGACTAGGTAAGTGAAAAGAAGGCCGATTGGGTGGAGAATGGAAAAGGGATGGTGATGAGTGGTTTAAGGGTTTGTGTGAGCTCTTCCTTATATTATGGTCTGGAGTGGAGGTTGACGTCACTGGACTATCATTGTTTCCCCATGAATTTCTCAAGTTTTGAAATTTTGGTTATGGTGAGCCTTGATTTTTGCTATTTTTAGGGAGAGGTTGTTGGCAGTTTTCAGTACGGTGTGGAGGACTTCTCGAGATATTTCTATTCTCTTCTTGTGTCCTTGAGTTATTCATTAAAGAATGGTTGGTTGTACCATGATTTTCTTCACGTGGGGTGAGACTTGAGAGTGTACCTCTTCTTTGTATTTCTAGATTTTTATTGTCACCAGATCTCATTTGTTACATATCTAGGTTCTTGCCTTCACCTCTTATTTCAAACTCTCTAGAGGAAGTGTCTGACCCGTGTAGCAGCTCTTCACTTACTTGTTGGACTATCGGACTGTGAAAGTCTTCTTCTTTGGTCCTTGGGCCTTGTGCAAAGGGAAATACCTATTCATCAAATATTACATATCTCGAGACAAAGACCTTGTTAATTGGAATATGGAGACATCTATATCCTTTGTGCTTGCTGCTGTAGCCAAGGAACACACATGCAAGTGCTTTAGTCTAGAGTTTGTTGGTGAGTGTAGTCCTTAGGCATGGGAAACTCTGTGATTCGAAAACTCTTAATGAGTGATATTCAGGCTCCTTATTATATAGTTTTTCAAAAGGAGATATATTTCCCAGTGAGATGGATGGTAACCTATTTATAATATATACTGCCGTGATAAAGGCTTCTACCCAATATTTCTTCGGTACATTTGCTTCTACCATCATAGATTTTCCAAGTTCAGTAATGTTTATATGTTTCCTTTCTACTACTCCATTTTGTTATGGTGTGTAAGGGCATGAAAATTGGTGAATTATACCCTTTTCTTTATGAAATCATTCATTTCCTTTCCGGTATATTCTCCTCCATTTTGCGATTGCAGGATTTTAACCTTTGTTTCAAACTGTCTCTTAGTCATTGTGATAAATTCAACAAAGATGCTGGACAAGTCAGACTTCTTTTTCAACGGATAAATCCAGGTAAAACGGGAGAAGTCGTCTACAAATATAACATAATATTGATAATTTTGACGAGATTGAGTTAGGGAAAAACCCCATACATCACTATGCACCTTCTCAAGTGGAGTTGTGGACCTTTGTGTGGACTGTCCAAACAGTAATCGATGACTTTTACATGAGAAACAGGTAAGGCATGTACTAGGGAGATTGCCCTTTATTTTTATTAAACCCTTACTTTGTAATTGTCTTAGTAGTTGGAGATTCGAGTGTCCAAGTCTTTTGTGTCACGTACTACCATCTGTACTTTGTTGGTAGGCCGAGTAATATCTATGATGCTCTTGAAGAGGTAGTATGTAAAGGTCACCTTTCCTATGTCTCTGGAGTAGGGTTTCCTGAGTTGTTTGGTCCTTTACAACAAAGGAATGCTTGTTAAATATAACAGAGCAAGGTAAGTCATCAATCAACTGTGATATAGACAATAAATTTCTTTTCATCGCTAGTACTACAAGAACTGTCTTGAGTGAAATTTTTCCATGGTTGAGTTCAGTAGTACCAGTATGTGTGATTTGTAGGTGATGTCCATTTCCTACCATAATTTGATCATGACCATTGAACTTTGTAAAAGTTTTAAGTTTACCTGTGGAGTCAGTCATATGAGCAGTGGCGCCTATATCTGCAACCCATTCTTCAAAGGTGGAGTCTACCAATTGTAATGCAGCTAGTGCTTTAGGTATCTCTTCAGTTTGATATGTATGATCAAACCTTTTCCAGCAGTCCAGAGCTGAGTGTCCATGTTTACCACAAATTTGGCATGATATAATATTTTATGATGTTGGGTGAAAAGGTGTTGTTCCTTGGGGTTGTGCCAGTTCGGTTTCCTGGAGCTAGCGAGCTAAAACCTCTATCTTGTGAGGAAAAGGATGGTGTTCCACGTCCTCTGGATCCACCTCTCCTACTTCTGCCAACTCTTTGGGATATGAAGGTAGCATTTTCATTCTGGGGTGTTGACTGAGCCAGAGAATATCTGCTCATTCTAGCTTCGAAAGCTTGAAGTTGTGAAACAACTTCATTAAACTGTGGTATTGGTGGCTTGAACATTGCTGTACGGAAAGATTTGTAGTTCTGACCAAGGCTTTCGAGAAGTCTGAAGGTCTTGGCAGAATCTGATAGTGGTTTTCCTATTGAACTGAGTTGGTTTAATAACCCTTTGAACTCAGTTAGAAAGATAGGCAAGGTCTTGCCTTCTTTGTGGAGGTGATGGATTTGTGATAATAGATCAAACTCACGAGCCTCAGTCTTCTAAGCAAAATGGTTGGCAAGTGCTTCCCAAACTTGAGCTGAAGTTTCTAGCTCAAAAATGTGGCCTAAAGCTTCTTCTGATAGTGTACTAATGATCCAAGACTTGACTAGGGCATCACTCTATATTCAAGCTTCATAAGCAAGGTTTGAAGCAACTAGATCTCCACTTCCGATGGTTGCAACTAGTTGTCGTGTCTCACCAGTGAGAAATCCCACAAGTTTCTAGGTTTGAACGAGGGATTTTATTTGGGTCATCCAAGCTAAATAGTTGCTTCTTGCAATTTTATCGTAACAAAATTGCTGACATTAACATTGTTGGGAAAAGGGTAAGTTATGGTAGTGGTTGTATTGGTAGTCATGGCAAGGAGTAGTAGAACAACGTGGCAATTGTCTTGCTCTGATACCAAAAAGAAATTTAACAAAGGGAAGGTGGTACGATGAAGTGGTGGGCAATTTCACGTAGATTTCTATATTCCACTTCCTCAGATGATAATATTACAAAAGGACAACCTTTTATTTATAGAGGCTGATGCTATTTCATCTTACTGTTGCTACATTCTTTAGTACAAAACATACAAATACATATTGACTACTGGATGGTGTCTAGACTTGTCTTCCACGGTAGTGTCCTTCCTAGCAATTGTCTTCAGACTCCTCTTCGTCAGCAGTGAGGTAGGTTTCTTCCTCTACAAGGCATAGCAATCCGTTTCCATCTTCTTTTATTTTGAGTTGACTTAGTTTGTTGTTCTGTCCTTTTGAGCTTGAGTCACTTGCACCTTCATTTATCGCATAGTTGGTAGGCTTTGTGCTAATGGGCTTGCTTGGTACTTCAGGCTCCATATATGTTGGTTCACAGTAAAGAACATTCATATCAAAGTCTTGCACGTACTGGGCTTTCTATACTTGACTATTGTCAAGTTTATCATGTGGGAACAACATATAGAATGCCTACTCAGTTTGTGTTGCACTAAGCAGGGGCTTGGCTTCCTCTTGGACCTTTCTTGTGTTGGGTCTGCTGTTTCCTTCTACTGTACTGCTTGAGGATGGTCCATGGACCCTATGACCCCTTATGACTGCATTGCTGACATAGCCCACAGCCGAGAACTTCAGATTTTATTCGTTGGGATCGGTTACCAAAGCACGCAAACTTTTCCAATACCACCAACATGTAGATGATACACATGTTCACGTCTCTTCTACGATTTGACTTCGATGGATTCATTCGGTTTTCCGGAGTCCAAATGATGGGGCAGAGTTCGGCTATTTTGCGCTGAAGTTTTGTCGACATCCATTTTCTGACTGATCAGTACACATCGGGAGGGAATTGCGGGTGCATAAATTTAAGGGGGCATACGCGTTACTAGCGCCTTGCCACCACAGACTTGGCGCTTTGCCCAAGAACGAGCTCGACCCAAGGTTTAGCTCGTTCTAACTTCATCAAAGTCCAACTTAAAGTACAAGTTTTTGGGCTCTGTTTATCGTATCATTTTGGTTGCTAAACCTTCATTGAACTTGTTAAATTTTATAGAATATAATTTATGTCCAACTTAAAACCTGAAAACATTAAGTAATGGAACTCATTATCTTATAAATAATATTCTTAATATAATTTTAATGATATAAAACTTATTGTCTACGTCTTAATAAAGTTTCAAACATATAACGAACTAAAAACTAAAACTAAGATATGTTTAGTTTAAGGGAAACAAACTTAATGTCTCCTCTCCATCTTACAAAATTAGGCTCTTATAAGAGCCACCTGTTACCTGGAAATAAAAAATAAAAATAAAAAGAAGAAGGAAAAAATAAAAAGAGCCACAAGTTCCTACTACATACCTTGAAAAACCTACAGCAGGAATAATGACTGTTACACGGTAATAGGCATTGAAGCCATCCTTAGCTTTTCACAACTTTTCCATGTCACACCAATCTCCGTTCAAATGACATAACAAAAAAGCTTTTAAGGTCAGATTCTTGAACAAAAAGCAAAATGTTTAAAAGTTGAACTGAAGCAAACACGATACCTTTGATAGTTGAACCAAGATATTGCGTACCTTCCCCATGCGTACGCTGATTATCAGCAAGAAAAACGATCCATCAGAATAAGACTTGGTAGCTTCAAGTTGCTAGATCATTAAGAAGCATTACTTTACATTCAATGATTATAGCCCATAGTTGACATTTTATCACAAAATATATTAGAAAAGCTATATATATTACCATAAATAATAATAATAATAATTAATTTAATAATTTAATTAATCTTTAACACTCACTTTACCATGTTATCTCAATCTTTCCTAAACAAACATCAACTCAACATATGAATCATTCAATTGACATGGTCGAATTTATGACTATAATTAACATGAGAGAAGAAAGCTAGCTTCGCCCATAGTCGAGAAAGAATAAATTTTCCAAACATTATTACCCCCCCCTCAAAAGCAGAGTCAAAAAGTAATGTGCGAAAATGGGTCGAACAAGAAAAGAGAATTAAAGCATGCCTTTTATGATGCTTCTAAGTTTGAAAATTGTACCCAGTTTGATTACATTGGTCCAAGTTAGAGCCATACGCAAGGGATCTATTGTTAACCCAAAAGCTAGTAACGGAAGACAACCATTCTCTAGTTCTTAAAAGAACAGAAAGCTTAACAGTTCCATTGTCACAGCAGTGCCACTATATTGGCAGCTTGGTATGTAAAATGGTATGACATCATCCATTACCTTACTTAAAAACCTTCCATGGATAGAAGAATGATCAGCTTCTCCTCATAAATTAACTTTTAAGTAGTAATAAAAATATTAAGATGGTATTGAAGTCTATGATTAAAAAGTCATACTTCTCATATATGAAACATGGTACAAAATCTGCTCCTTATGTTGGCTGTGACGAAGTGCACTAAAGATGGAATGATAAAATTTTCACGTTACTCAAATCTTGCCTGGAAATGTTATATATATTGACAATTAATCCTCATTATCAAATAAACTTTTAGGGCAAAATAAACTTCCCCATAGATGTATCCAAGCAATTATGTTTATATGGTGGGATTGTCTTTGTAAAACTAAAGGACATGAACTAAGATAAGATATTTAAATTCTTTAAGGAATTTCCAAGCAACTCTACAAGTTCGTGCTTCCAATATTATCAGTAGATTCTTTACTAACATTAAATTTCTCAAGTAACCACACTTTAATTTTCTGGACATGGAACATAAGCTATCAATGTGCTGGAAGATAGAGGCCATGAACATTGCGGTTGGAGTCTATAATGGCGAATTCATGCATAACCGCATATTCCATGAATACAGTAGTCCCCCTTCTTGCACTTTGTCTCGCAACCACCACAATGCTTTCTGTCGTAAAAAGGATTCACACACTTTCCCTTGCAACAAATGTAAGAGTACTTGCACTTGCGTTCGCACATACCACAGTTCAACCGATCAGTCTTCATATTGACACATTTCTTCCCGCAGCAGTGCCGCCCCGGGCTGCTCTTCAGGCGACAAACCTGAGGAAACAGATTGCAAGTCATGTTGGCAAGCAGGTTCTGCCGTCCAAGGATATGGCTCACCCCTCGTAAAGAAGTTGCGTCATGGTTTCCAGGCGATATGACTTGACTTTGCATGTCCGTGTCTTCTTCATAATCCTTTGAATCCGTTGCTGCAACAATGGCTACTGCAGCTAACAGAAGGAAGCAAAGGTTAAGGAGCTTCATGGCTGTCATCCTTAAGCAAGGAGTTTTGGGAGGAAGAAGAAGAGTGGGGGACTTAGACATGTGATATGGGTTTATAGAGAACAATAGGTGGTGACGTTGACAAAAGGAAAATGAATATGCACGTTTTACTTTTTTGTGTGTGGTCCTGATTGGTGAGACTGCTTACAAATTACTGAATATCTCTTAGCAGGAACTCATTTGCCTGGATGTAAAGAAAGCTACTCTGTATGGCCAATGCAAATACCAAAGACAACTAATTAACCCCGGATTCTTGGATACCGGTGTGGGTTCCGCCCCAGGGTTTGGGGAGGGTAGTAGTTCACTTTTTTCCCGTTTGAAGGAAAAGGCAAATGCAGAGAATGATGAAACTGGGAGCTCATCTTCCCATTAACTACTGAAATCCTGATAAGTCATCATTCCCTCGCTTACCTTTTCAGAAATAAATGAGATTTAAACTTTAGGTTGCATAGTAAATTCTGAGCACGTACTTCGAAAATACAGAAAGGATTGCTCTCAGAATGGTACAGATTCCACGTAATGCTTCAAAGCTCAGGATATATTCTGGGCACAGTCGGATTGGGAATTGGATTAAGCCTCGCAAATGATTCCAAAGAACGCACCTTTAAAACACAACGCATTCTAAGCATCATTGTATTTGTCTTCACAACTATTCAAGTGAGTCCAAATTTCTCTCCCGAGATTAGTCGATCAAACCCATGATTTTTCAAGAGTTAACATGTTAATGGTGTCAATCAGATGCTTGCCGTTTTCTGGCATCCAAAGGAAGAAGATAAATACCACAGGTGCTGGCAGATATACCATCGTTTTCTTGGGTTTTTACTTGCATTAATTGTGTCAAACATACTTCTGGGAATCCGTAATCCAAGTCCAGCTGAAGAATGGTTATGGATTTACGTTGTAATACTCGGGGCTTTAGCTTTAATAGCCGTAGCATTGGAAATTTACAGGCGGAAAAAGACCAAAATGCTTCAGCGGTGAATGGAATTGAACACTTACCCCCAAGTTTGTCGCAATTTTTTTTTTTCATGTTTGGTCGAATGTTTGTTTTTCGGTACTAAATAAAGATTTTTATAATAGTTCTATTTGGAACACATGATTCAAAACAAATCAGGATTATATCAAAAAAGGTATTTCCATTTTTCTTTTTCTTTTTTCTTTTTTTTTTCTTTTTTGTGTGCGCTTGTTTGTCACCAAATAGTAGGATTCTGACACACAGAAACTCAATTTTCTGAGATTTCCCTTTGGAGATCGGAAAGCTGTTCATAAACATAGACTAGCCACCGATCGTGTGAATTTAGGTTTCTAAAGACCCCATCTCACACCTCCACTTTTGGAAAGAACAAAAGTTATGCTTTTAGTGTTCTTTGTTCAAAGACAGTCTATCCATTAAATTGTGATGAAGTCAATCCACTTTTAAGTCTAAGTTATCAAGATAACAAAAAATAATAATAATAAAGAGACAAGTTTGGAGATCCTTAATCTTACTGTCTAATTGATCCAGAGCATCATAATAAAATGAGAGGAAAAATAAAAAAGGGAAGCAAAACAAAATCCTTTATATCATATAGTGGTATTTTATTGTTCACATGCTAGCTTAGTTGTAAGTTAATAAACTTGAAATTCTTTTACTCTCAATTTAACACCTGAGTATATAACTTGAGGGCATGAGTGAGAAAATATATATATACACTAGAACTTTGTCTATTTGTATTTTTATATCTTTTATTGTTAGTGAGGAAAAGAAGCGACAATAGAAGAACACTCAATAAAAGAATGGAAGGGAAAAGAAATGGAAGAGATTATATCAGCATCATAAGGCTGATAAAAACATTGTAAGACATGTTAGTGCCTTAGCAAGGAAGGAAAAAACAAACGATTCTTTTTTTTTTTTTTAGGTTCAAATTCTAAAGGGATTATGTTGCAGTCTCCAGGATTTGTGTTCAAAGAAAAAATGCTGCTTCTTTGTTGCAATCAGAAGAATCCCCCCCATCTCAACCATTGTCTGCAAGACACCAACAATGGAGATCGTTGAGTTCGACACAAGATTTCAAAAATCTAAACTGATTTGACGTTGTGGGAGCTCTTGCTTTCTATCGCCAACACGTAGCTCTTACTCAAAGTTCCATCTACAAGATTTACTTGCATGCAACCTCCACACAGCCTTAGAATAATTCAAATGAATGATAGCGTCTGATTCCGGCAATATATTTTATGCATTTTCAAGTAAAGTGGGTTTGCTCCCAGCATCATTTCCACCTCATTAGTGTCCTTTGATTGGAAGGTCCCAACTCCAATTTGCTAGGGTTTGTCCATGAACCCAATTCACAGTTTTTCTTCATGTCCTCTGGAATAAGCTTGGGCTTGCAAGCAGGCCCAATTCCCGAGCCCCAGGATATTTTCTCATCTTCTGAACATCGAAGGCATAGATAGATATAGTACAAGTTAAAACTGTTGGGTTTTATTGTAAGGTTGTGTAATTGATAAAGATATATGAACTGTTTTTGAGAATGTTATGTAATGACTCAGATAAAGTGGTCAAAAATTTGAATGAAATTTAGATTTTTTATTTTGGCCTGTAAATTCTCATATTCGTCATTCCAAAAATTAAAGTCTGGACCTTTATGTGCATCAAATGTTCAACCACAGGCGTTGAAGTTGCAGTTTTAACACTCTCCCTTTGATCTCTCCGAACAATCTGGACCAAGGAAAGGGTCGAGAGCACGTGGAGCAGAGCGGCTCTGACATGGCCACGTCTGCCGCCATGGATGGTGTCGCAGCGGCGGCGCTCCAGCCCGTCCTGCACCGAGTCCAGCAAGCTGCCGAGCGGTCCGGGCGCGAGGCACATCGGGTCCGAGCGGTGGCTGTAAGCAAGACCAAACCAGTCTCTCTCGTCCGCCAAGTCTACGACGCCGGGCATCGTTGTTTCGCCGAAAACCACGTTCAGGAACTCATCGAAAAAGCTCCTCGGGTTCTCTTTTAGTTTTCTTCCTCTAGGTTTATAAGTTTTCGTCCTGTTCTTTATTTCTGATGTACAATTTCTCAGAGGAGGAATAAGGTTCTATGTGATACAGGATTCTTTTCTGCTTATTTAGAGGTCCCAAATTTTTAAAACTTATTTTCTTTCTGTTTTTGGGTCATCTCGTTGGAAAAAAGTGTTGGGTTGGTCCAGCCCATATTCGGGGACTTATTATTGGGTCCAATTAGGGTAATGTGGCCCTAAGGTTTAAAAGAAAAAATATAGGGTTTTTTCTTTAAGAGAAGAGGTGAGTGGCCGTCAAAAGAGAAAAGAGAGAGAGAAAAGAAAAGAGCAGAATTTCGCAGGAATTAGAGGCCCTGCGCAGCAGTTGATCAAACGTTTGATCAAGGACGATCCGTGGTCCGATTGAGCTGATTTTTTGTCAGCAGGTTCGGGATTGGGTGTTCTTCATTGTGAACGGTTGGATCGTCGTTTGGAGCTCTTGAAGTCAGCAGATTGTGGTCGAAAATCTGGGTAATATTTCTCCAACTTTTCTTGGTTAAGTTGTTGTTTACAACTTGTTCTTCACTATTTATTGGTGATTCTATTGTTGTTAAATCAGTAAATCTTTGTCCTGTTGCTATTGTTAAGGACTTGATTGGGTTGTATCCTAACGATTGATATAGTGGAGATTTAGGTGGACTCCGTGATCGGTCCCGTGGTTTTTTATCCTTCACATTGGAGGAGTTTTTCCACGTAGAAATTTTTTTTGTGTTGACTGTGATTTGATTATTTTTACTTGTGATTCGAATACATCGTTGGTGTTTTAGTATTTCCTCATAGGTTCAATCAAAGTGGGAAACTTTATACGTCGTTTTTCCCATCAGAGTGGTATCAAAGCTTAGGTTGTGGTTGTTTTATCTTTGGATTTGATTGAACGATGGAACTAAGCACTAACAGGATGATTAGTTTGAATGGACGAAATTATCATGTTTGGAAGGGTAAGATGGAAGATTTGCTTTATGTGAAGCGTTGGTACTTACCGGTGTTTAGTGAAACTAGACCAGATAACATGAGTGAGGCCGATTGGACTCTTGAGCATAAAATTGTATGCGGGTTCATTCGACAATTTGTAGATGAGAATGTTTTGAATCACATTAGTAAAGAAACACATGCTCGAACTCTATGGAACAAACTTGAATCTTTGTATGCTCGAAAGACTGGAAATAATAAGATGTATTTGATGAAGCAACTTATTAGCTTGAAATACAAAGATGGGCAATCCATATCTGATCATTTGAATGAGTTTCAAGGAATGTTAGATCAACTTTCAGGCATGAATATGAAGTTTGAAGATGAAGTACAAGGACTTTGGTTACTTGGTACTTTACCAGAATCTTGGGAAACATTTCGTATGTCAGTGAGTAACTCTGCTCTCGATGGAATTGTCACTATGGATTTTGCCAAGACTAGTATTTTGAATGAAGAGATGAGAAGAAAGAGTCAGGGTTCTTTGTCTCATTCTGAAGCTTTGGTTGTTGAAAATAGGGGGAGAAGTCATAGTAGAGGTCCGAGAGGTTATAACAAAAGTCGAAGTAAGTCTAGATCATGGCATAAAAATGTAGAGTGCCATCATTGTGGCAAGATGGGTCATATCAAGAAAAATTGCTTCCAGCTGAAAAATGAAAAGAAAAATGGTAAAGGTAGAAATGAGAAGAAGAAAGTTAATGAAAGTGAGGAGAAGAAGGACAACAATGATAATGATCAAGTTGCAGCAGCTACTAATGAACTTGTTATTGTGTGTTATGATGATAATGTGAATTTTGCAAGCAATGAGACAAGTTGGGTAATTGATAGTGGTGCTTCTCTTCATATTACTTCCAAGAAGGAGTTCTTTACTTCTTATACTCCTGGAAACTTTGGCACATTGAAGATGGGTAATGATTGTTTGGCTAAAGTTGCAGGTATGGGAGATGTATGCTTGGAGACTCGTAATGGATCTAAGTTGGTTCTCAAGAATGTTAGACATGTACCAGAAATTCGCTTGAATTTGATTTCTACCGGACAACTTGATGATGAAGGTTTTTGCAATATCTTCAATAATGGACAATGGAAACTTACTAAGGGTTCATTAGTTATGGCTAGAGGCAAGAAAGAGTCTTCTTTGTATTTGTTTCAGGCCAAGATTTCCAAGAACACTTGTAATGTAGTGGAAGATGGAAATGCAAGTGCTTTATGGCATAAAAGATTAAGTCACATGAGTGAGAAGGGCATGAATGTGTTGGCAAAGAAGAACTTGTTATCTGGGATTAAGAATGCAAAACTTGAGAAGTGTGCACATTGTTTAGCTGGAAAACAGAAAAGAGTTTCATTCTATAGTCACCCTCCTTCAAGAAAAGCAGATTTCTTGGAGTTAGTACACTCAGATGTTTGTGGCCCAGTCAACCCGAGGACGCTTGGTGGAGCATCCTACTTTGTGACCTTTATTGATGACTACTCAAGAAAGGTTTGGGTTTATGTTTTGATGTCAAAAGATCAAGTGCTAGATGTATTTAAGCAGTTTCAAGTTTCAGTAGAGCGGCAAACTGGAAAGAAGTTGAAATGCATTCAATCAGACAATGGTGGTGAGTACATTGGACCATTTGATGAGTATTGTAGGCAACATGGTATTCAACATCAGAAGACACCTCTAAAAACACCTCAATTGAATGGTATAGCGGAAAGAATGAACAGGACATTGGTTGAGAGAGTTAGATGCATGATTTCAAATGCTAACCTACCAAAGACATTTTGGGGTGAGGCATTACTTACAGCAGCTTATGTTATCAATCTATCTCCAACTGTTGCTTTAGATGGTGATGTGCCAGATAGAGTTTGGTTTGGCAAGGATGTTTCCTATAACTATCTAAGAGTATTTGGTTGCAAAGCATTTGTTCATATTCCAAAAGATGAGAGGTCTAAGTTAGATGTCAAGACACGAGAATGTATATTTCTTGGTTATGGTTCTGATGAATTTGGCTACAGGTGTTATGATCCAGCTGTGAAGAAAATTGTGAGGAGTCGTGATGTTGTATTTTTTGAGAATCAAAATATGACAAATATTGGCCAGAGTGAGAAGAATATGTCACAAGGCTCTAAGATTGGTATTGATATTGATCTAATTCCTTCAAATGATTTACAGCGACAGTTGCCAGAACAAGTTGAAAGTGATATTCAGCATGATGTTCAGGATCAGGTTCAGAATGACCAACAGGGTGCAAATAATAGTGATACTCAGACAGATAATGTTGTTGATGTTCAGCAGAATCCATCTTCAGTTCCACCATTGAGGAGGTCTACTAGAGGTCGCCATCCATCCTCTAGATACTCTACTGAGGAGTATGTATTGTTGACTGATGCAGGTGAGCCTGAGAGCTTTGAAGAAGCAGCAGAGGATGTGGATAAGAAAAAATGAGTTGATGCAATGCAAGATGAGTTGAAATCTTTGCATGATAATCAAACATTTGAGTTGGTGACATTGCCTAAAGGCAAGAAAGCTTTGAAGAATCGTTGGATTTATGGATTGAAGCATGATGAAAATTCTTCACAACCCCGATACAAAGCCAGACTAGTTGTTAAAGGTTTCAGTTAGAAAAAGGGAATTGATTATGATGAGATTTTCTCACCTGTTGTGAAAATGTCCTCAATTCGAGTGGTTTTGGGATTGGCTGCCAGTCTTGATCTTGAAATTGAGCAAATGGATGTAAAGACTGCTTTTCTTCATGGTGACCTAAATGAAGAAATTTATATGGAGCAACCAGAGAGTTTTAAAGAAAAAGGTAAAGAGAACTATGTTTGCAAGCTAAAGAAAAGTTTATATGGCTTAAAACAGGCACCGAGACAATGGTATCGAAAATTTGAGTCTTTTATGGGGGAGCAAGCCTATAAGAAGACAAATTCTGATCATTGTGTATTTGTGCAGAAGTTCTCAGATGATGATTTTATCATTCTACTACTTTATGTAGATGACATGCTTATAGTTGGTAAGAATGCTGCAAGAATTGAAAAGTTGAAGCAGGAGTTAAGTAAGTCATTCTCAATGAAAGACTTAGGCTCAGTGAAGCAAATTCTTGGTATGAGAGTTAGTCGTGACAGAAAAGCCAAGAAGTTGTGGTTGTCTCAAGAAGAGTACATTAAGAAAGTGCTTCAGAGGTTTTGTATGGATAAAACTAAAGTGGTGAGCACGCCTCTTGCTACACACTTTAAGCTTAGTAAGAAACAATGTCCTACAGATGAGGAAGACAGAAAAGATATGGAAAGAGTTTCTTATGCTTCGGCTGTTGGTTGTTTAATGTATGCAATGATTTGTACAAGGCCAGATATAGCTCATGCAGTTGGAGTAGTTAGCAGATTTACTTCTAATCCTGGAAGAGAACATTGGAATGCAGTGAAGTGGATTCTAAGGTATCTTCGAGGCACTTCTAGTTTGAAACTTTCATTTGGGAGTGATAAGCCTATTCTTGTGGGATATACAGATTCTGACATGGCAGGAGATATTGATAATAGAAGATCTACTTCAGGCTACTTGATTAAATTTTCAGGGGGAGCTGTGGCATGGCAATCAAGATTACAAAAATGTATTGCTCTATCTATAACAGAAGCAGAATTTATTGCAGCAACGGAAGCATGTAAAGAGTTGCTTTGGATGAAGGAATTCATAAAAGAACTTGGTTTCGTGCAAGAAAAGTATGTGTTATTTTGTGATAGTCAAAGTGCTATATGTCTTGCTAAGAACTCTACTTTTCATCAAAGGTCAAAGCATATTGATGTAAGGTATCATTGGATACGAGATATAATGGAAACCAAAAAGGTTGCACTTGAAAAGGTACATACTGAGGATAATGGTTCTGATATGATGACAAAGGCTCTATGGTGAGAAAAGTTTGAGTTTTGTCGGCATGAGGCCGGTTTGGATTGTGCTTGAGAAATGGACATATGGAATCTCCCTCATTTGGGCTGAAGGGGGAGAATTGTTGGGTTGGTCCAGCCCATATTCGGGGACTTATTATTGGGTCCAATTAGGGTAATGTGGCCCTAAGGTTTAAAAGAAAAAATATAGGGTTTTTTCTTTAAGAGAAGAGGTGAGTGGCCGTCAAAAGAGAAAAGAGAGAGAGAAAAGAAAAGAGCATAATTTCGCAGGAATTAGAGGCCCGGCGCAGCAGTTGATCAAACGTTTGATCAAGGACGATCCGTGGTCTGATTGAGCTGATTTTTTGTCAGCAGGTTCGGGATTGGGTGTTCTTCATTGTGAACGGTTGGATCGTCGTTTGGAGCTCTTGAAGTCAGTAGATTGTGGTCGAAAATCTGGGTAATATTTCTCCAACTTTTCTTGGTTAAGTTGTTGTTTACAACTTGTTCTTCACTATTTATTGGTGATTCTATTGTTGTTGAATCAGTAAATCTTTGTCTTGTTGCTATTGTTAAGGACTTGATTGGGTTGTATCCTAACGATTGATATAGTGGAGATTTGGGTGGACTCCGTGATCAGTCCCGTGGTTTTTTATCCTTCACATTGGAGGAGTTTTTCCACGTAGAAATTTTTTTTGTGTTGACTGTGATTTGATTATTTTTACTTGTGATTCGAATACATCATTGGTGTTTTAGTATTTCCTCATAGGTTCAATCAAAGTGGGAAACTTTATACGTCGTTTTTCCCATCAAAAAGTAATTAACTTTTGTAGTTTTTTGGCTTCCGTTGCTTCCAGACGATATTGAGTGGCATTTCATTGGGAATTTGCAGGGCAATAAGGTTAAGCCTCTCTTGGTATGTTGCTCTAAAGAAACTGTCATTTTTTGGTGCGAAGGAAGCGAGTGAAGCTTCATTTCTAGCTATTTGATCAATGTCAGATCCACGTCTCTGTAAACTCTTATTCTGGCGATGCATTGGGCAACTGGGACTTTATTTTTCAAACTTGAAGTTTGTAGCTTAGAATTTTTTGTCCTTCAGAAGTCGTATTCATAGAACTTGGGGGAGAGAGAGAGAGAGAGAGAGAGCTAAGTCTTAATTATTTATCGATTGTCATCTCATACTGCCTGTGGCATCTGATGTTGTGCAGCTGGGGTACCAAAGCTGGGAATGGAGGAGAGTGTAGATGATGAAAAGGTAACAACTTTTTCCGATAAGTATTGCCCACAAAGTGGTTCTTGTCACTTTGGTGTTAGAAAGTTTATTTTTAATTAAGATTTCACTCCAAAACAAGGTATTTCAATTATGTAAAGATGATTCTTAAGTAAGATTACTTAATATAAGGTTCTTTTTATATAATTTTTAATATAGCCCTTTGTTTTGTGTGTAGGATAATATTTTCTACAGAAATCTTTGATTATATGTGAAGATGTGTCTGATTTGAGCAAAAAATTTGATATTATATTAGAAAAATCATTCTAACCTAAAAACTAACACATAAACATAAAATCTTTCTTCCATTTATAAAAGATTAAAATAAAATTTAGATAATATAAGTTTTTGTTAAACTGTTTTCAACACCATGGGATGGTTTTGTGATTCAACCTTCTTTCACTATTGCACCCATGTAGAATTTTACTGCAGAAGCAATTATAGTATGACAACAAATGGGGTTGAGGGGAGTAGTTTATAATCTGGATATGTTGCCTGCAAAAGCATTGACGAGTTTGAAGTCTAGACATGGGCCTCTTAAGACTCTTCCATGCCACATGGAAGGACGTTCTCATGGAAACCTACTGTAGGCTATATATGTTTCATTATTTGCAGAAGTGGAGGATAGGACCATGGCCAACCGTACATCACAAAAACATTATAACTTGCATGATTTATAATTTTATATCCGATTGACCATCCTTAAACTACAAAAGGAAAATGAGACTCTACTATCATGAATTAAGATGATAAACGTACATGCATATTTTTAGAAACCTTACAACTTGTATTGCAAAATCTCACTCACGATCAATAATTCTGATGAACAAATACTGAACAAGTCTTCACGTACATAAAGGAATTGAAAGAATAACAAACAACGGGAGAAGCCCATCAAACGTGATGGCTTAACTTTATTACATACTCACAGCAATAACAAATACATATACATACTCACAGCAATAACAAATACACATACATACTCATAGCAATAACAAATACATATACTGCCATTGAACCGCGTTCTACTATAGCTAGTTTGGCAGCTAATAGATCCTGATTGCTCTGGGTTTTGTTTCTTATTTAGGCGTAGCTGCACATCCCATACGCACATGAACTCCCTTTCTTGCACTTGTTACCGCAGCTTCCACAATGCTTTATGTTGGTCCTGGGGTTCACACACTTACCCTCGCAGCAAATCTTTGTGTAATTACATTTCTTCCCACACCTCCCACAGTTGAGTCTGTCTGTCTCAAAATTAACACATCTCTTGTTGCAGCAATTCCGTCGCTGGCTGCCCTTGACACGGCAGATCTTAGGGTACTTGTCACACGTCATGAAGGCCCTGTACTTCTGAGTAAGGAAGCGGCTTGTCCCTCGGAGAGAAGTTGCTTCTTGGGTTTCATTGAGTGGAAGATCAGAAGTTTCACCAGTAGTTTCATCGTCCTCGTGGTGGAATCCTTCTTCAGATGGTATGGCTGAAAGAGTAATGGCCAAAGTCACGAGAATAGCCAGCACAAGGAATGTCTTTGGGGATTTCATGTCTTCCGTAAGAAGGATAGATAGAATCTGAATGTGTTGGATGGAAAGACTCGAGGGACGTAGAGTTATTTATATAGCAAATTACAGGCGAACGTGTTCGGTTGAAAAAAGAATAAATCCTTGTATTCTAATACCGTTTATTCTGAAGTGGGATGGTCTAATTCAGCAGCCACGTACAAGTAAACGAAAGTTAGGCTTCGAAAGAAGTATTAGACTCAAATTCGGTGCAACGTAGAAGCAATCAGATGAGGAAATAGTTCGGTGGTTGAGTCTCTTCTCCTTGCCTAACAGTGTCGACAAGCTTAAGTAACCTTAATTGGTAAATGCCTCTTAAGATACAAGTGGGCTTAAGGAAGATTCAACACAGATTTAGAACTGGGATCTGAAGGATAGGAAAGATGTCTTATTTTAGAATCCATAATCATCGCCTAGTGTGGCTTCAGTCGAGCATCTGTATTCATCTCAAGGGAAAGACGCTCGTACTTAGTCAAATTTCATTCTCGTTATATGATAGGTACCTACAAACAACTCGGCATCTCAATTTTTTTCAAGGACAAGCCAAAAGGCCAACTGGAATTGGTCACTCGTACAGAATGTCAGGCTTGAACTGCAACACTGCTCTTGCACTGGCCAGTTCAATCTTTCATTTTCTCGTTCAAATGCCAGGAGAGAAGCCAGCTGGTTTCTCTTCTTCCAGGCGGACATATCAGTTACACAAGCACCTCCAGGCGAATGGTTCGGCGTCTTAGTTTTTTTTTTTACAAGGACAAACCAGAAGGCGTGAGTAGATTATGCTCCTGGAATTGGTCAGTCGTCGAGAATATCAGGCTTGAACTGCAACTCTGGTCTTGCCCTGGCCAGTTCAATCTTTCATTCTGTCGTTCAAATGCCACGAGAGAAGCCAGCTGGTTTCTCTTCTTCCGGAAATATCAGTTACACAAGCACTCCCGAAGAGTTCGTACGTATTAGATTTACTTCCAAAGTATTATTTTCTATTGTCTTAAAATATTTAAAGGCCTAATCCAAAAGTTTGCTTAAGAATTAAAAGATCTTTTTTAATTTGTACTCGATCTTAAGGATCTCAGCCCAAGTCCACTGCTACTCGGAAGCTTCATTGAGAAAAATAATTATCCAACCTTTTAAAACACATTACAAATACTCTCCTCCTTAACATGGAATTCTATTTTTTAATATTATACTATAATCTAAGCTCAATCTTCAATATTCCCCCATATGCCAAGCTCAATCTCATTGAACTTAGTCTAATATAAAAGGCACAAGTCCAACATTCCAAATAAGGCCTCATTAAGGAGAGCAAGTATCTAAGCTTATGTGGCACATTACAAGTGTTCTCCTCTTTGATGTGAGACTCAATTGTCCAATATTCCTCCAATTTAAGCTTGGTCTTTTACCATTAAAGGACTAATTTATTTGTGGTATTGGGTTAGAATATATGAAAGATAGATAAACTTTAATATTATGTTAAAAATTTTAAAAATCTAACCCAAAAACTTGCTCAAAAATTTAAAGTTCTCTTTTAATTTATATGTCACTATAAAAAAAAATCTTCTTATTGAAACTCTTGTACTATAGACACAACTAGACTTTTCAACCTAAAAGAAAAAAGAACTCAATTTTTATATTCATATACCTACAACATTGCTATGGTGATCGTCTCTTGAAGGGCAATTTGGACTTCTTGGAATATCTCTCATTTCTCTTTATTCCGTCTTCATTCTAAAGCAAGCATTGTTAATGTATTGATGAATTACACACAGAATACAATGAATAATACAACACTCAGCCATCTAAATTTGATGATTTCTTGGTGAGAAAATGTAAAGAGTGTAGGTATTAGAGCAAAAAAAAAATATTAGTCATCCCCAAAAAACTTTTAAAAACGTATCAAAAGGTTGCTTGTATGAAAGTTGTTAGCAAATAAATGTCTTTTGAGTACAAGTTAGGAGTCAACACCATTTGGTTTTGTTAATAGCATAGATTGTTCCACATTATCAAGACACACACTTAAAGAGTTGTTAAAATTAAAGAAGTCTTTTTTTATTCTTGAACTAGATTTTCAAATGGGTTTAAGGTCTTTTAATGGCTAATATTCATTCATCATGGTGAGAGAATGTATTGACGACATAGATTGTCTTGTATTGCCAAGATATATAACTTAAGAGTTATTTAAATTAAAGAAGTTCCCTCTTATTATTGAGTTAGCTTTCGAACTAAGTTAAAAACCTTCTAATCTTAATATCTTAATTTCTTAAGAGCTTTGATGTTATTTTCAATTAGGTACTCAAAATACTTTAAAGTCACTATTTGCAAGATGATTTCATCTTGTAATTTTTTTGTCAACACTTTTGTACTCAAAGTGTTATTATTAACATTTAGTAAGTTAAATAGAGGAATTACAAAATCCACATACTATTACCTTGGTAGAAAATTTAGTAATAAATTTGTTAAATATATTCTTTCAGTTTTTTTTGTTTGAATGATTAAGATCAACTACAATTTGTATTTGAGGTTTTAAATTATGGAAAATTTTAATTTTTCATAGTAAGCGTAATGTTATGCCTTCAAATCTCAAGGCTGGTTTTCTCAATTCATGAAAATATGACTTTGTAATTGGTTATCGATTTGAGGAGAAATCACATAGACTACCATCAATAGTTCACACGATTCTTATTATTCATTAAAGAGGATTTCAGAACCTATTACATCAGAATCATTACAAACAACTTACCGAAGTTTATAACTTACTACATCACAAACAGAATCAACAACTTCACACTTTGTATAGTAGTACATGTAGACAAGGGCCCCATAATAAAGAAGTGACAGCTTCCTTTATTTGCTAACAAAACCATAGTTCCTGCTTCCTGTGTATATTACCAGAACACTTTGCTAGTTGCTACAAGTAGAACACACCAGTCTAGGCATAGTTGCATAACCCGTGCTCACAAGAGCCTCCATTACTGCACCTCTTGTTGCACAGGCCGCAGTGTCTCTCATCGCTGGATGGGTTCACGTACGTCCCTTGGCAACACAATTCGGAATAGCTGCACTTCTTCCCGCACTTCCCACAGTTTAGTTTGTCTGTCATCAGATTAACGCATTGCTTGTTGCAGCAGTTAGGCCCCGGGCTGCCTTCGGCACGACAAAGTTTGGGGTTCACATTGCACGTCCTCACAACTTGGACTCGTTCAGCAAGGAATCGACCATTACCTTTCTTTATGTTGACACGTGATTCATTGAGGATTGGCATTGCTGAAAGAGAAATGGCTACACTCATCGAGATCAAAAAGATGAAGAGGATTTTTGCTGACTTCATTGCCATGGCCTGTAATAGTATCTACGGAGAAAGAGAGGGAGGGTTGGTCGGAATTTAAAAACAAATGCAGATGGGGAAGAAGAAAGGATGTCAAGGTACTGATAGAGGGGCTCTGCATAGGTTAGCTTGGAGTAGTCTCCATCACGGCTATCTGGGGTTCAAGCAAATGGAAGTTCGGTTCCAATTTGATCTAAAATTCCAAACAGAAGATAGAATTTATGTACCAACCAAACTTGTGGTACATAAATTGCCACAAATTGGTGATTCTTTGCTTATATGCATTATCTTTTAACATATCTATCCACGTTCACAGGATAAAATCTAAAGATTATGTTATATCATCAAAATAAGGTGATATTATGGTTATACCATATGTCTCTCTCTTTTTTTTTCTTTTTTTTTGTTTAAATATAAGTTTACATTAATATAAAGTAGTGTACAAAAGCAGAGGGGCATATCCGAACATTACAATTTTCAACAACTATGAAAAGATTGAGGTTGGATGTCTCTAATTCTCACTCAAAATGACATTTTCCTGTAAGGATTTTACATTTTGAAACAAAGAAGCTCTCCCTCGTACAGTTTTCCTTACTTTAACCAAGAGGATAGGAATGTCGACTATTCTATTTTGAAATCACCTTTTATTTCATTTTGTCCATATGCAATAAATACAAGCTAAACATGATATTTTAAGAAGCTTTGCAACCAAATCCTTTCCTTTAGTTGCTTTAATCATCCATTGCAGTTCTTCATTCCATCCTCCAATATGACATCAAATTTCATTCTGAGCAAGGATAGTCTTCCAAACCATTATTGTCCATGGACATTCAAAAAAGAGATGACTCCTATTTTCAACATGGGACTGACAAAAGTCACAGTATAAGTTAACTAAAAGAAGTCATCGTACCATTCTTTCTGTTGTAGAGAGTCAATCTTGACAAACTAGCCATCTAATAAAATTATGTTTGCAAATGCCTATTGTCCAAATTAAATCATACCAATCCACTTTTTTAGTGACTGGTTAAAGGTCCTAATAAATTTGTTTACAGCAATAGGTAGACATATAAAGAACCTGAGTAAGTGTAAGCCTTAGTTTGAGAAGGCCTCTCCAACTCCATGCCATGGTGCCTTTGATATTAAGCTGCATTACTAAATTTCTTTTACATTTTGTACTATGGATCCATTTATTCCATAATGAAGCGTATGGAAGATGGATGAGTTTCCAAAGCAAACGTCCCAAAAGGACTTTATTCCAAAGTTTCAAATTTGGTAACCCTAATCCCCCTTCCTTCTTTGATGAGTAAATTATTTGCCAAACAACTTTGTGAGAGTGTTGTGTATCTGTAGTACCTACCCATAGAAAGTTCCTAATCCTTTTCTCAATCTTATAAATTGTTTGCTTCGGCAGTAAGAAAACTTGCATCCAAAATGTACATGTGAAAATTATGACCAATTTTGCCAATTATAACCTTCCTGCAAAGTTAAAATGTTTCAGTCCCTAACCTTCTATTTTTCCAAATATTTTATCTATTAGACTTTTGCAATCAGCATGAGTGAATCTTTTTGTAATCCAAGAAACTCCAAGATATCAAATAGAGAGTGTACCCATAGGGAAAGGTGTGTGATCTAGGGTAAGAAGTTACTCTTGTTCTGATAACCCTGAAAAGTATGTTTGGCATTTACTTGGATTGTAATGTAAATCAGTGAGTTCAGCAAATTCCTCCAAAGCTTCTATAAGACAAAGCACTAATTATATATCTCCATGGCAAAAAGGAAATAAATTATCAATAAAGCACAAATGAGTGATTCTTTCATGCTTACATTGCCAACAAAACTTAAAAGCTGATGTAAAGGTCTTTATAATAATAATTTTATTAAGTATCTCCATAACCAGTACAAATAAATATAGGGATAATAGATCCCCATATGTCTCTCTCTTTTACCAGCTGGATTTGAAGAGGAAAATGAGCATAAGGAGGAAGCTAAAACAGTTTTATTTTATTATTTGGAAATCATAAGATTGTAAAAGAAAAACAGAAAAAAAAAAAAGAAAAAAAGTCCAAACGGACCGTTCGTTCACATGCATGACGAAGGCATAGCCCCCCGCATCCGAGAACTTCTGATTTTATTCGTTGGGATCGGTTACCAAAGCACTCAAACTTTTCCAATACCAACATGTAGATGACACACATGTTCACGTCTCTTCTACGATTTGACTTCGATGGATTCGTACGGTTCTCTGGAGTCCAAATGGTGGGGCGGAATTCCGCTATTTTGCGGTGAAGTATAGTCCACAGCCTTTTTCTGACTGTCAGTACACACTGGGAGGGAATTTCGGGTGCATGAATTTAAGGGGACATACGTTATTAGCGCTTCGTCACCACACACTAGGCTGATCTGAGTTAGGATTTGGTCCGAGCTTTTCATGAACCTCGAGCCCTCCCACTGCTCGACCCAGGCATTAGCTCGTTCTAACTCCATCAGAGTCCAACTTAAGTACAAGTTTTTCGGCTCTGGTGGGTGAGGGCACGCAAGTTTTTCTTTAGTTGGATTTGTAAAAAATGATATGTTTATTGTATTTTTTTGGTTGACAAATCTTCATTGAGCTTGTTAAATTTTATAGAATATAGTTTATGTCCAACTTAAAACTTAAAGATATTAAGTAATAGAACTCATTATCTTATAAATAAAATTTTTAATATATTTTTTAACAATGTAAAATTTATTGTCTATATTTTAACAAAATCTTAAATATATAATGTACTAAAAACTAAAAATAAGATATGTTTCATTTGAGAGAAACAAACCTCCATAGATAACTTTTGATAACAAAACGTCTCCCCTCCATCTTACAAAATTAGGCTCTTATAAGAGCCAACAGTGACTATTACAGGGTAATAGGCATCGAAGCCATCCTTAGCTTTTCCGGACTTTTCCACTGTTACACGCATTTCCCTCACCAATCTCCGTTCAAATGACATAACAAAAAAGCTTTTAAGGTCAAATTCTTGAAACAAAAGCAAAATGGTTAAAAGTTGAAATGAAGCAAGCACAATACCCTTGATAGTTGAACCAAGATACTGCGTACCTTTCCGATGCGTACGCAGATTATAAGCAAGAAAAACGATCCATTAGAATTAGACTTGGCAGCTTCAAGTTGCTAGATCATTAAGAAGCATTACTTTACATTCAATAATTCTAGTTGACATTTTATCACAAAATATATTAGAAAAGCCATATATATTACCATAAATAGTAATAAAAATAATCTATTTAACTGATCTTTAACGCTCACTTTACCATGTTATCTCAATCTTCCCTAAACAAACAACAGCTCAATATATGAAAGATTCAATTGACGTGGTCGAATTTATGACTACAATTAACATGAGAAAAGAGCTAGCTTCGGCCATAGTCAAGAAAGATAAATTTTCAAACATCATTACACCCCCTACAAAAGTAAAGTCTAAAAAAGTAATGTGTGAAAAGGGATGGAACCAGAAAAGAAAATTGAAACTTGCTTTTTATAATGTTTCTTAGTTTGGAAAAGCGCCCAATTTGATTAGATTGGTCCAAGTTAGAGCCATACACAGAGGATCTATTGTTAACCCAAAAGCTAGTAAGGGAAGGCAACCATTCTCTAGTTCCTAAAAGAATAGAAAGCTTAGCAGTTCCATTGTCACAGTGGTGCCGCTGCATTGGCAATTTGGTATCTAAAAAGGTATGACATTATCTATTACCTTGCTTAAAAATCTTTTGTGGATAGAAGAATGATCAGCTTCTCCTTTTGGATTGACTTTTAAGTAGTAATAAAAATATTAATATGGTATTGAAGTCCATGATTAAAAAGTGATATTTCCCATATTTGAAACATGGCATAAAATCTGCTCCTTGTGTTGGCTGTGACAAAGTGGACTAAAGATGGAATGACAAAAATTTCACATTGCCCAAGTCTTGCTTGGAAATGTTATATATATTGACAATTAATCCTCAATATTTAATCAACTTTTAGGTAAAAATGAACTTCCACATAGATATATCTAAGCAATTATTTGTATGATGTGATTGTCTTTGTAAGACTAAAGGACATGAACTAAGATAAGATAGTTAAATTCTTCAAGGAATTTCCAAGCACTTCTACAAGTTCATGCTTCCAACAATATCAGTAGATTCTTTAGTAACATTAAATTTCTTAACTAACCACATTATAATCTTCTGGACATGGAACATAAGCAATCAATGTGCTGGAAGATAGAGGCCATGAACATTGCAGTTGGAATCTATAATGGCGAATGTTGTCCTCTCCTACTAGATCTTCCTCTTACCACCAATCCAGAAGCATTGGAGTCATCAAACTCCTTAGACACCCTCTTCCTCAACTTGGTTAAGTTCAAAGAAGCCTTCATTTCCTCCATGAAAATAATGTCTTGGCCATACAACAATGTGGTAACCAAATGATCATAGGATTTAGTCAAAGTACATAACAAAATAAGTGCTTGATCTTCATCACCCACTTTAACATCTGTATTTTGTAAATCCAAAACAACTTTGTTAAACTCATCTAGATGCTTATCAAGTAGAGTTCCTTCTCTCATCCTTAAAGTGTACAACTATTTGCTTCAAATACAGCCTATTAGTGAGAGATTTTGTCATATATAAACTTTCAAGTTTAGTCCACAAACCTGTAAAGGTCTTCTCAGATGCTACCTCAATTAATATTGAATCTACCAGGTTAAGAATTATGGTGGCATGAGCCTTTTCCAGCATCTCATCTTTCTGTTCATCTGTCAAAGATTGAGATAGGCTATTCTTCCCTTTCAATGCTACTAACATTCCATGGTTAATGGGATATGAGGAGTTTGTTTCTCAATTACAAATACCTCTTCCTATTATCAAGGGAGAGTGGTTACATGGGAATAGTTTGAGTTTTGAAATCAAAAAAAGATGCTCCGATCGTGAAAGCATCGTGAGACACAAAATAGAAAAGAGAGAATAGAGAAAAAGAGGGAGCGTGAGAGAGAAACACCAAGAAAGAGCTGTGCAATTAGATTTGTGTAGATCTGAGTGCAGATTGCAATGCAGTTTTCAGTGCAATGCATTTGGTGTACAGTGTGTGCAGAATAATGAAGAAGAGAAGGAAATCTATAAGTCATTCTTGTTTAGCTCTTATGCACTTCCTTGTATCCCTAAAGGAGTGTTTGAAGAGTATGTTTGGTAAAGAATTCTTATGAAAACTTTTGTACTATTGATTGCAAGTAGTGAAAGAAATCTCTCTTAGCTTTACCCGTGGATGTGGACAATTATTGGCCGAACCACGTAAATTTGTGTGTTCTCTTGTGTGATTTTATATTTTCCATTTAATTCTATATTTAGCCAACATCCAAAACAATATCTTAAGCTTGGAAAATAGTCCATTTGATAATTAATTCGGACTTAATTAGAACACATTACTTACATTCTTGCCACGTTTTACACACCAATTTATTGTTTTACACAACAGCGAATTCATGCATAACCGCATATTCCATGAATACAGTAATCCCCCTTCTTGCACTTTGTCTCGCAATCACCACAATGCTTTCTCTCGTAAAAAGGATTCACACATTTTCCCTTGCAACAAATGTAAGAATACTTGCACTTGCGGTCGCAAATACCGCAGTTCAACCGATCAGTCTTCCTATTGACGCATTTCTTCCCGCAGCAGTGCCGGCCCGGACTGTTCTTCAGGCGACAAACCTGAGGAAACAGATTGCAAGTCATGTTGGCAAGCAGGTTCTGCCGTCCAAGGATACGGCTCACCCCTCGCAAAGAAGTTGCGTCATGGTTTCCAGGCCATATGACTTGACTTTGCATGTCCGTGTCTTCTTCATAATCCTTTAAATCCATTGCTGCAACAATGGGTACTGCAGCTAACAGAAAGAAGCAAAGGTTGAGGAGCTTCATGGCTGTCATCCTTAAGCAAGGAGTTTTGGGAGGAAGAAGAAGAGTGAGGGACTTAGACTGGGATATGGGTTTATAAAGAACAATACGTTGTGACGTTGACAAAAGGAAAATGAATATGCACGTTTTTGTGTGTGGTCCTGATTGGTGAGACTGCTTACAAATTACTGAATATGCACTTTTTTGTGTGTGGTCCTGATTGGCGAGACTGCTTACAAATTACTGAATCTCTCTTAGCCGGAACTCATTTGCTTGGATGTAAAGAGAGTTGCTACTCTGTATGACCAATGCAAATACCAAAGACAACTAATTAAGCCCGGATTCTTGGATACCGGTGTGGGTTCCACCCCAGGGTTGGGGGAGGGTAGTAGTTCACTTTTTTCCCGTTTGAAGCAAAAGGCAAATGCAGAGAATGTTGAAACTGGGAGCTCATCTTCCCATTAATTACTGAAATCTTGATAAGTCATCATTCCCTGGCTTACCTTTTCAGAAACAAATGAGATTTAAACTTTAGGTTGCATAATAAATTCTGAGCACGGACTTCGAGGATACAGAAAAGATTATTCTCAGAATAATATCGGATTGTTTTATTGCTACTGAAGCATTTCAGACGAGATTACCTACTTCGATAAGAAAAGCACATATTCCTGACATCAAAGTAGCACAAACTAATCATTATTCGCCACAACATGAATGTCCAGCATGTTTTTGTCGGATACTTAATAGCTTCATAATTTCATCCAACGTCGATATTTCTATCCAACTTAAAAGAAGTGGAAACGAATGGATCAAATTGCAGGTTGGTACTCCAACAGGCAGCAAATCTGTTGAGAACTTGTTAATCCATCCCACACATTCTTGAAGAAAGAGAATGACTACCCATTTTCTTACACTTCTTGGTATAGCTTTTCCCCTCCTTTCCGCCCCTGCTCAAGCCTCTTCATACAATGGGAGGCTTCCTCTCATACGCAAGGGAAGAGGAATTGGTGCCTGGCCAGTTGAGTTCAATTTGGAAGACCTGGTTCACCAGGTGCAGGCAACTTCTCCCCAAAGCTCAAATACTGGAGTAACAATGGACCAAAGAAAGGGCAAAGCTTCTGGAGTCGTCACCTCAAAAATGTTAGATCAGTCATTTCTTTTCTGAGATTCAATTATTCAGTGTCATTGCTTAGATCCATACCAGCACAAGTTTGCAGTTTGTTACCATTTTTACATGATTTTTCATCAGATGTTCAGTGCAACGAGTTATCACTGCTTCACCAATTGCTTTAACGCGGATGATATTTAATATGATGCTAATTATGCAATATAATGATTTTCTTCAGCTTTGACAGGCACATGAGACTTTGATCATCATAGGATGGGGAATTTTCTTGCCCACGGGAGTGATTGTTGCAAGGTACTTCAAAGATTTCCCCAGAACTTTCAACGAATGGTACAGATTCCACGTAATGCTTCAAAGCTCAGGATATATTCTGGGCACAGTCAGATTGGGAATTGGGTTAAGCCTCGCAAATAATCCCAAACAAGGCACCTTTAAAACACAACGCATTCTATGCATCATTGTATTTGTCTTCACAACTATTCAAGTGAGTCCAAATTTCTCATCCGAGATTAGTTGATCAAACCCATGATTTTTCAAGAGTTAACATGTCAATAGTGTCAATCAGATGCTTGCCGTTTTCTGGCATCCAAAGGAAGAAGATAAATACCACAGGTGCTGGCAGATATACCACCCTTTTCTTGGGTATTCGTTACTTGCATTAATTGTGTCAAACATACTTCTGGGAATCCGAAATCCAAGTCATGCTGAAGAATGGTTATGGATATACGTTGTAGTACTCGGGGCTTTAGCTTTAACAGCAGTAGCATTGGAAATTTACAGGTGGAAAAAGACCAAAATGCTTCAGCGGTGAATGTAATTGAACATTTTCCCCAGTTTGTCGCAATTTTTTTTTCTTTCATGTTTGATTGAATGTTTGTTTTTCGGTACTTAATAAATATTTTATAATAGTTTCATTTGTAACACAGATAATTCAAAACAAAACAGGATTATTTCCATTTTTCATCATTTTTGTCTGTCTGTATGTATTTGTTTGTTTGTCAGCAAATAATAGGATTCTGACATACAGAAACTCATTTTTCTTAGATTTCCCTTTAGAGATCGGAAAGCTGTTCATAAACGTAGGGTAGCTTCCGATCGTATGAATTTAGGTTTCTAAGGAACCCATTAGGATCGAACACCATCTCACATCTCCACTTTTGGAAAGAACCCAAGAGTTATGCTCTTAGTGTTCTTTGCTCAAAGACAATCTATCCATTAAATAGTGATGAAGTCAAGCCACTTTTAAGCCCAAGTTATCAAGGTAACAAAAAATAAAATAAAATAAAGAGATAGGTTTGAACACTTAATCTTATTGCCTAACTAGTGGAGAGCATCACAATAAAATGAGGGGAAAAAACAAAGAAGGAAAACAAAAATCTTTACATCATATAATGCTATTTTATCAATCACATATTAGCTTAGTGGTAAGTTAATAAAGTTAAAACTTTTCTAATTCTTAACTTAACATTCGGATATATAATTTGAGTGTGTGCATATATATATTGGAACTTTGTTGGTTTATTTTTTTTTATAATTTTTGTTGGCTGGTGGGGAAAAGAAGTGACAGAAAAACACTCAATAAAAGAATGGAAGGAAAAAGGAATGGAAAGAAATTATATCAGCATCTCATAGGCTGATAAAAACATTGTAGAACATGTTAGTGCCTCAGCAAGGAAGGAAAAAACAAAGGATTCTTTTTTTTTTCATTCAAATTCTGAAGAGATTACATTGGAGTTTCTAGGATTTGTGTTCTAAGAAAAAATTGCTACTTTTTTGTTGTAATTAAAAGAAAACCCCCCGTCCTAGCCATTGTCTGCAAGACACCAACAAGGAAGATCGTTGAGTTCGACACAAGATTTCAAAAATCTAAACTGATTTGAGGTTGTGGGAGCTCTTGCTTCCAACTCCAACTCGTACCTCTTACTTAAAGTTCCATCTAGAAGACTTAGTTGCAAGTAACTTCCACACAGCCTTAGAATAACTCAAATGAATGATAGCATCTGATTCCGGCAATAAATTTTATGCATTTTCACGCAAAGGGGTTGCTTCCAGTGTCATCTCCACCTCATCAGTGTCCTTTGATTGGAATCCAATTCTAAGTTGCTAGGGTTTTTCCATGAACCTCATTCACAGTTTTTCTTTATGGTTCTTATTGTGAACCTCAGCACTCGTCCTCTAGATTAAGCTGGGCTTACAAGAAGGCCCAAAATGATAAAGATAAAAGGCATATAGATATAGTATAAGAAAAACTTATATTTTTAACTGTTAGGTTTTATTGTAAGATTATGTAATTGATAAAGATATATGAACTGTTTTTGAGAATGTTATGTAATGACTCAAACAAAGTGGTTATAAATTGAATGAAATTTAGATTTTTTTTTTTTTTTTTGGCTGTAAATACTCATATTGTCCTTTCCAAAATTAAAGCCTGGACCTTTATAAGCATCAAATGGTCAGCGTTGAAGTTGCAGTTTTAACACTCTCCGTTTGATCTTTCCGAACAATCTGGACCAAGAAGAGGGTAGAGAGCACGTGGCGCGGGAGCAGAGCGGCTCTGACATGGCCACGTCTGCTGCCATGGACGGCGTCTCAGCGGCGGCGCTCCGGTCCGCCCTGCACCGAGTCCAACAAGCTGCCGAGCGGTCTGGGCGCGAGGCAAATCGTGTCCGAGTGGTGGCTGTAAGCAAGACCAAACCAGTGTCTCTCGTCCGCCAAGTATACGACGCCGGGCATCGCTGTTTCGGCGAAAACTACGTTCAGGAACTCATCGAGAAAGCTCCTCAGGTTATCTTTTAGTTTTCTTCTTCTGGGTTTATACGTTTTCGTTCTGTTCTTTCTTTCTGATATACAATTTCTCAGAGTGGGAGGATTGAGGTTTTATGTGATACAGGATTCTTTTTCGCTTATTTAGAGGTTCCAAATTTTTAAACTTTATTTTCTATCTGCTTTTCGATCATCTCATTGGGAGAAAGTAATTAACATCTGTAATTTTTTGGCTTCTGCAGCTTCCAGACGATATTGAGTGGCATTTCATTGGGAATTTGCAAAGCAATAAGGTTAAGCCTCTTTTGGGTATGTTGCTCTAAAGAAACTATGTCGTTTTTTGTTGAGAAAGAAGCGAGTGAAGCTTCATTTCTAGCAATTCAATCAATGTCAGATACTCGTTTCTATAAACTCTTATTCTGGCGATGCATTGGGCAATTGGGAATTTATTTATCTAACTTGAAGTTTGTAGCGTAGGCTTTTTTGTACTTCAGAAGTCGAATTCATAGAACTTTGGGGAGAGAGATAGAGAGAGCTAAGTCTTAATTATTTATCAATTGTCACCTCACATTGCCTGTGCCATCTGATGTTGTGCAGCAGGCGTACCAAACCTAGCAATGGTAGAGAGTGTTGATGATGAAAAGGTAACTACTTTTTCCGATTCCCACTTAGTAATTTTTTGCTAAAAGATTTGTACACTCGGTGTCCAAAAACCTCAGTTAGAAATCGGTTGCTGAGCTACACAGTTTAAGCATACACAATATTATTATTTTCAATAGGATGAAGAACCACCGAGTGAAATGAAAAGGAAAAGAAATTCGGCATGTTTGAAGTTGGATGGTTTCATTTTGTTTTCTACACTTTATGTGTGCTTTTCAGATTGCAAACCATCTTGATCGTGCAGTTGGGAACATTGGGAGAAAACCTCTGAAGGTCTTGGTCCAAGTGAATACCAGTGGAGAAACATGTAAGTTGATAATTTTTTCTTCCTTAGTTATGTACAACTTCATGTTTTTATTTAGAACTTTTGATATGTCTGACTCAAGGTCAAAAAATCAGGTAACCTTATCTTTTTTTTCTAAGTGATGTCTATGCTGCTTCATCAGTAGAATAACAAACTAGAACGATTGATCAGACTGTGTAGTACATTTTGCTTGAGAATCATAGTACCGATTAGCATATAGGTTATTTTACGTTTGTCATTTACTTAGTGTTGATCACCTCACAGCTGTGGTTGATAGCAGTATCATCCATCTGGTATTAGTTATGACTTTTTTTTTTTTTTTCATGTCAAGCTTTTAGTACCATTCTCTATATCTGTGTCTCAATATGTCTGAAGCATCCACCTTTCTTGGTGATAGTGGGTGAAAAATATAGTTTTGTTTCTGTGAGGCTTCTAGTTAATGTATTATGGCATTCAAATGTATTATCAAAGTAGTCCTGTGAATCTGTTTTGAATCAACTTGTAACACTTACCCATGTGGTATACTCCTTGTACTCCCGATCTTGGGGCTTGTTTTATTTTCCATTACCAAGTGTAGTTTCTTATGCAGAGAAACAGTAGTCCTCACCTAGAATTGTTGCATTTTTCTTTTATGAAACTTCAAAGTTGATTATTGCAATAGTTTCTCTTCTTGTACCATCAACTGACAACCACATTTTGTGGATATGCTATACCTTAGTAATTACACCAAGCGAATATCCTTGTAATCCTTGCCAAATATCCCTGGTTGATGCATTTGAGGGGCATGCTGGTTGACCATCTGCACCATATTCTGAGCCCCTTTGGAACGGTTTTGCTCTCAACAGTTGTTAGTTGTCGTCCTAAGCATTAACAAAAGAATCTGAGTTATTTGTTTGGTTTATTTATTTGTTATTATGTTGCAGCAAAATATGGTGTTGAGCCCTCTGGGTGTGTGGAACTTGCAAAACATGTTAGTTTGGGCTGCCCAAACCTTGAATTCTGCGGCCTAATGACGATTGGAATGCTGGATTATTCATCAACCCCAGAAAACTTCAAGGTGACGGTCCCTCTGGAGTACACATGTTTGTTTGATCATCTTTTTCATCTTTTTCTTGTGCTCTAATTTCTTGAACCTGTTTGTTGTCGTCAGACATTATCAAACTGCCGAGCTGAGATCTGCAAAGCACTTGGAATTCCAGAAGAGCAATGCGAGCTGTCAATGGGCATGTCTGCAGACTTCGAGCAAGCTGTAAAGATTATTCCGCTGCGCTTCTTAAGAATATAGTTTCAATTATAATGAGAGCTTTCTTTTCTCTTTTTTCAATTTTTTTTTTTTTTTTTTGGGTTTTCTTGTTCTTATATCTTCTTCTTTAGGGATAGGCGTTCAAAATATTATGGAAAATGTAGCTTCATCTACAGAGTAGAACTAAGAAAGTGAAAGCTTTAAACAGTGAAACAATTGCTACCCTGTTTCCCTGCTGCCGTAAGTTTCCATTTCTTTGATAGTTTAGGGGCTTTAAAACTCCATGAATAGTAAAAATGCTACTTTTTAGTTGAACTTGCACCATTATGTGCTTGTGTGTCCATCTTTGTATAATTACCCTGTGATATGAGGAGAAAAGATTCAGCTGAGAGATTTCACTTATAACTCGAAAAGTTGATGATTTTGCAGATTGAGATGGGCAGTACAATTGTGAGGATCGGTTCAACAATATTTGGAGCAAGAGAATATCCGAAAAAGCAAGTTCAAACCTGAAAGAGTTGCAGGAGTTCATGACTCTTACTCAAGCCATAGATTTACTGGTTTATACTTGTAATCTTGTTCAAATGGGAATAAAAATTTTCTATGTGGGCGTGGTTGATAAGAACTGTTGTGGTTGCAGTGATGTTTGATACCTTGAAATCTGATATGTTACTGTAGCACAAAAGAAGTGGGCTTCGTTCTGTCATCATTGTTTGCCTCTGGCGCAAATCCAAGCATGGAATTTTGCATCACTTTTAGGCAGTAAGAAAGAACCCTTTTTTTTTTTTTTTTTGATAACCTAGAACCCTTAATAAGAAAGAATTTATTATTATGGTATCAAAATTAATTCTTTTGGTGTGATCTTAGTCGGTTTCACTTATATTTATTATGGTATCTTCTCCAAAATGCTTTAAAAAAAAAAAATGGGGGTGGACTTAGATCTCTATCACTTTCATAGAAAAAAAAATGATTGTCATCTCATGGTGGCTAGTATTATTTTATAATATGTCAATTTCTTGTAATTTGATGCGAAAGTTTTGTATACGAAGGGAAAAGATGTATTGTAACATGGTTGAAATTTATAATTTGACTAACAAAACTTTATTGTAGTCCATAACAGCCTTTATCCCGACTATTTTATCTTAAAAGTTGTAAGGAGAATATTAAATATCTCACTTTGGTTGTAACCTTATATTAGAATTTCGAACATAACACCCATTTTCTTATAAATCATTTTTAAAAAATTGATTTTTTAACAATAATATTAGACATATATTTTATAACCGAAGGAAAGAAGGATAACTTATTGTTGGAATTCGACATTATATGTAGCAATCAGCAGCTGGGATGGTTCGTGCGGAACAGGAACCTGACCGCTCCGCAACGCTTGTTTTGGGTTAAGGTATTGGGCAACCGTGCCAATGCAATCGGTTCTCCAGTTTCTACCGATGTTCACCTGCTCCATGCCTTCGGTAATGTGAAAGCGAACTCTTTCCCGCCATGCCTTCTTACATGAGCCATGAACAAGCTAAAACCTTCTCTCTTCAACCCATTTAAACCATCAGAACAGTTCTACGCCACCAAGTCATTCAACGCTACCATCAACCGTCTCTCATTGCAAGGCGCCCACCATGAAGTGCTCCTCACATACTCTTCCATGCTTAGGAACGACACCCCTCCTGACGCATTTACTTTTCCCAGTCTCCTTAAAGCCTGCACCTCTCTGGACCTGTTCTCGCATGGCGTCTCGTTCCACCAACGTGTAATTGTTAATGGGTACTCTTCTGACGCCTATATAGCGTCTTCTTTGATTAACTTTTACGCGAAATTCGGGTGCACGAGCAATGCGCACAAAGTTTTCGATATGATGCCTGAGAAAAATGTTGTTCCTTGGACTGCCATCATTGGCTGTTATTCGCGCAGGGATGATGTTTATATGGCATTCTCTATGTATAATGAGATGCGGCGCCAAGGAGTTCAGCCAACTTCGGTTACGTTGTTAAGCATGCTCTCCGGAACTCCCGATCTTACTCATTTGCAGTGTTTGCATTGTTGTACAGTTTTGTATGGTTTCGAATCTGATTTGGCTTTAGCAAATTCTATTTTAAACGTGTATGGTAAATGCGGAAGAATCGACGACGCTAAGGAATTTTTCGAATTTATGGATTGCAAGGACATAGTTTCATGGAATTCTTTAATATCGGGCCTGTGCCCAGGTGGCCAATATTAGAGAAGTCTTGCAGATTATAGATAGAATGAGAATTGAAGGTGAGAAGCTTGACCACCTGACATTTGGGTCTCTGCTGTCTGCAACCGCATCACAGAGTAATCTTGAATTGGGAAAGTTAGTGCATGGGAAAATTTTGAGAACTGGACATTTCTTGGATGCATATGTTGAAACATCACTTATAGTCATGTATTTAAAATGTGGGAACAGTGACATTGCATATAGGATATTTGAACGAATCCTAGAGAAGGATGCTGTATTATGGACAGCAATGATCTCAGGGCTTGTGCAAAATGATTGTGCGGATGGGGCACTTCAAGTTTTCTGTCAAATGTTAAAATCAATAGTGGAGCCATCTACGGCTACAATAGCCAGTGCTCTTGCAGCCTGTGCACAATTAGGTTCTTTTAATCTGGGAACCTCTGTTCATGGTTACATATTAAGGCGAGGAATGAGATTAGACGCCCCTGCTGAAAACTCTCTTGTTACTATGTATGCCAAGTGCGGTCATTTGGATCAAGGTTATGCTGTTTTTGATAGGATGGCCCAAAGAGACTTGGTTTCTTGGAATGCAATTGTTTCTGGATATGCTCAAAATGGCCATCTATGTAAAGCCTTCTTCCTCTTCAATAAAATGAGGACAAACCTACAGAGACCTGATTCAATAACGGTTGTCTCCCTTCTTCAAGTATGTGCTTCCATTGGGGCACTCCATCAGGGAAAGTGGATCCATAACTTTGTAATTAGAAGTTGCCTTAGACCATGCATCTTGATTGACACAGCTTTGGTCGACATGTACTCTAAATGTGGTTGCTTAGATAGCGCACAGAAGTGTTTTGATGGGATGTCACATCAAGATCTGGTCTCATGGAGCACAATAATTGCAGGATATGGTAGTCATGGCAAGGGTGAGACTGCTTTGAGGATGTATTCAGAGTTTCTGAGCACTGGAATTGAACCAAACCATGTCATATTCCTCTCAATTCTGTCTGCTTGCAGTCACAACGGGCTTGTCCAAGAGGGCTTGAGCGTCTTCCAATCTATGACGGAGGATTTTGGTATTGCACCAAACCTTGAACACCGTGGTTGCGTTGTTGATCTCTTTAGTCGTGCTGGAAGGGTAGAGGAGGCATTCAACTTTTACAAAAGGATGTTTCCAGAACCCTCAGTGGATGTTTTAGGTATACTCCTCGATGCTTGCCGGGCCAACGACAATGATAAACTCGGCAACATAATTGCCAGAGATATTCTCATGTTGAAGCCTGCAAATGCTGGTAACTATGTGCAACTGGCAAACAGCTTTGCTTCAATGAATCGATGGGGTGGTAAAGGTGAAGTGTTGACCCAAATGAGGTCTCTTGGCTTGAAAAAGGTCCCTGGATGGAGTTCTATTGAGCTACATGGGACTTTTACGATGTTTTTTTCCGAACACAACTCACATCCTCAATCTGAAGATATAGTGTCAATATTGAAAACTGTCTACTTGGAAATGAGGAAAATGGACTTCAACGACAACACCTATGAGATACTTCATTTATCTTGAAATGTTGGTAGAAAGGCCTAAAGCTTCTAACCAATCTTCTGGGACGGCTGCTGTTTCAAACATGGTTAAGGAATTGAAGCGCTCTAGTAGAGCGAGGACTTGGCTATCGGAGCTTATCGGAGTTATGTCCAAAGGATGTTCATCATAGATGACAGCTCTGCTAAAAGAGTAAGTCAAGCCAAGATACAAGTACGCGATATGTGGGAAAACGCAGTCATGTTTAGAGCAGCATGGCACAATGTGCCTCTTTTCTTGTGTGGCTTAGCCAAAGACCTCAATTCTGTTGAACGGCTTGAATTACTCTATCCCCATTTGTGACCTCCGATCAAGGTACCTTTTTTAAGCGTTAGATTGAAAGAACTAGTGGTATTTAAGCCAGAGAACTAATGTAATTTTATCAAAGCCTTCACAAGCATATTGGAAATTACGGTGAGAAAAAGGGATTTTCCTTTTTCCTTTTTCCTTTTCTCGAAATCATCTCTCTAGTTGCTTTGAAATTGCTCCCTGAATTGGCACGTTTGGGCAATGGGTAGTAGTATTGTGTTCAGAACGCATGCATGTAAAAGAACCAATATGTGGTTTCCCCGCTTAGATGATAGAATCATGTCCGGACTCTGTTCTTCCTCCTTAGAGAAGATAGACTCAGGTTTACATCGTTTTCTCGAGGTGTAACTTCGTTTGAGGATTGGATGAGCTAGGCTCTCTTTTTTTCGTGCAGGCATTTTGTTAGTATGTGAAATATTAAATGATCAATGACATTATTTTGGAAAATAAAATAGTATATAATCATTTTACAGTTCATTGGATTCATTATGCAATATATAGTGATCAATACCATTACTTTAGAATAAAATTTTACAATGGTTTAATCTGTCTAATACAAGCACATAAATATTGTCATTGAAACATGATAAATATGGAGATGAAAAATCCAACTAGTTGGTTTAAATTCTTTATATAAATTTAATAAATAAATCAATGTATTAAAATGAAATTTTAAAGCAACCAAAAATTAAGCATCTCAATGTCTTAGTGGTGGGTAGATCTTACATGCAATCTTTTAGTTTTAAGTTCAATATCCGGAAAATGCGTTAGTATAAAAAGGGAGAAAAAAAAAAAGAAGAAGAAGAAGAAACGTGGCTGAGTAGACGTGTGAATATGAAAAATTTTAAAAAAAAGTTATTAAAAAATATAAAAACGAAAAAACAAAAAAAAAAACAAAACAGTTACAGGTTTCTCTGCCATATAAAAATACTGTAGAATACACGGCGTCCGGGAAACCAGGCCTTCTTCCATTGTGCTTTAGCGAATTCACCTCCATTGAGAGGAATCATACAGAGAAAGAGATGAGTAGGAGGGGATCGAGACAAAGAGCGTTGAAGCTGGTGATGTGGTCGATGGGGCTCAGCTTGGCCGGCTACATACTGGGCCGGCCCTTGTACTACCACCTCTTGGAGGTCCTCACCGTCGCTCGCCGCCACGTGACTTCCTCCTCTTGCCCTCCTTGCCACTGCGATTGTTCTTCTCAGCCCCTTTTCTCCCTCCCCGATGGTGACTTCTTTTATTTCCTTATTCCTTTTTTCTACTTGTTATTAACAAGCCTAAATTGTCACTACACCTGATCCGCATGTCTCCTGCCCTTATTAGGATAATATTTTATTTCGACAAATTGTCCATGTGATTATGTTGAATCTAAAATTTCTATATAATAATACCATCTCTGGAGGATTGGTTGATATTTAGAGCGCATGCGTGCCAACGTCAGGAGCTAGAAGAATCGCAATGGTAGAAATTTGCATGTGTGATGGTCAGATTCTTAGGTTGTGATCTCTCTGCATGGTTGGTAGACATTCATAGTCTTGATTGAAGTAGTGTTTGGAGTGGGACAGTTCAAAGTGTTTGAGATTTTCTTGACCTAGTATTTGGACGTGAGACAACTCAAAGTACTGAGGTTGATACAATCATTAACCCTGTATGATCTTGTAGTTAATTTTGCTTGCAGAATTTCTCCTTCACATTTAAAGGGATATTGTCTTGAGAATAAGAGGTTGATACTAGATTTATAATCTTGGAATTATGTGTGTTAACTGAGTGGTTGATATAACTAAGATTTTGAGTTAATGTGGTATTCCGGTTACATTGAGTCTCACTTGTTGAATTTCTTAGCATCAGGAAGGAAGTTGAGCATCTTTTTGCTTTTTGTATGCGCAAATGTTAGGTGTTGATCTGCGGCATCAATTGTGATTTTTCTTTTTCCTTTTTTTAAGCAGAACTTGCTACTTAAAGGGCATGGTTTATTAATGTTGGTGTTCTGTCTGGTGTTTTCTGCAGGATTGAACAACCATTCCATTACTGGTCAGTTTTTCTTCCACATGTTATAGAATGGTTAATTCTTTTGCTTTTAGAGTCAATGTACAATGTGACTTTGGGGCAAGCCCAGCTATAAAACATCTAACATAGATGATAATGAAGTCAGCCAACAATTAAATATTTGTGTTTAGTGGTATCAAGGAGTTTGCTGTTCCTTATCTTATCAAGAGTTAACGACATATAGTAAAAAGATAAGGATGATCTGATTAGTATTTACGGCATTAAAGCATGATAGTTACATGTGGATGACATTCACCTGGGTTCGTCAGCAAAATTTAGCCAGTGACTCCTCTTACCCCCTATATTAACTTAGGGATGGATACCCAAGTGACTGTAGATGGTTAGCATAATAGATTGAAGCTTCTGGATAATGTACTGGCATTTTATATCAAGTCTCATTCGAAGATTCCTTTAGGGGGGAGAATCGATGATGGCAGGTATGCTAATGTTGTGCTTGCCAGTAAACATGTCTACATTGTAAAGGCGGCTAAAAGTAGTGTTTTGTTTAGCATAAATCTCACATTGCTTTAGATTGGTCTGAAGCACTTGACATTTTATTTCATGGATGTACTGCAATTAAGCTAGTTCTGCAGAATAAAATCTATAATACAGTGTATTGTCCCTGAGCTGTGGTATCCTTGGTATTATTTCCTTAGATTGTGTGAAGCGTGACCCTAAGATGAGTGAAGAAATGGAGAAGAGTTTTACGGAGCTGTTGTCAGAGGAATTAAAGCTGAGGGAAGCTGTAGCTCTAGAAAACCAGCGGCGTGGTGACATGGCTCTCTTAGAGGCCAAGAAAACGGCTTCGCAGTACCAAAAGGAGGCAGACAAGTGCAGCTCAGGGATGGAAACCTGTGAAGAGGCAAGGGAGAAGGCAGAAGCAACACTGGAAGCACAAAAGAAACTGACAGCATGTGGGAGCATAGGGCTCGTCGAAGAGGATGGAAAGAGCAGTCTGTTGAGCTCCGTGCATAGATTTGAAACAAATTACTCACGATATGGGATGCTCTTATTCCCATTCTCCATTAGGAACTTTTAGCAACCTTCAGCTTGATTGATTAATTAATTCATTCTTTATTTGCTGTTTTCATTGACTTTGTTGTTAACCTCTAGATTTAGAATGGACAGTATCAATTACAGCTCTTATCCTTTACTCTCCTGCTGGATTATGTTTAGTTGATTTGATCTTTCTCTTTCGGTTATATCCAAAAATCACCAGCTATTTCGACGGTGACTGGAACTGCTTTCTTCGCGTCTCTCTTATGCACTGAGACGAGGAGGCAATGCAACCATACAAGTGAAAGGGGTAGAAAACCAAGTTACATTTGCTGAAAAGAACCAAAAAAAAGTATAAGAAGTTTACTTCACTTTTTATATTTTCACCAGAAGTTAGTGTCAAATGGATTGCCTCGTGGGAGGTCCTACAAAATTAGATCTACACCAGCCCACGGGCTAGACTCCGAATCACTGTTTTCAGCATCACAATCAGTAAACTTGTAATTAAAAGATAACTTTTAGCCTTGTAAAGAACGGAATGGATGAAACAGCCGTGACAAGAAGACTAAACTAATAAATAAGATCTCACTGCGAGCACCCGCGAACGATGCTAATCTGGCTAATTCGTGGTCTTTGTATATAAAACTTGACCTGGGCGGCATCCATCCCTTCAGTCTCTACCGTCTAAACAAGTCCTGTCTATGCCCGTCTGATATCTGTAAGCCTTTGGTGTGTATTCCTCCTGCTCCTCAAACTATATTTCTAATGGCGTCACCTGATTGTTATTGAGCGGAAAGAACGTAGGCATAAATCTAAAAACTAAGAGGCATCAGTGCCACGAACCACTCCATCACTCAAGAGGCGCATAGCAGCACCCTGAGAAAATTTCCTTGCGAACAGAAAGCAGGGAACAAGGGTAGCATTGCTACGACACCATTCAGTTCGGAACTCAGTCTCATAGTATACATGATTGATGTCCTGTCCAATGAAAACAGATGAGCTAAACACCAAATGAGGGTGCAAGGAAACGTACATGAAGAGAAACAAAAAGAACGCGGAATAGCTGATACGGATTGAAGCCCACATGTTCAATAAATGGGTGAGGAGCTGCTAGAAATGATGGCAAACAGTTATGTTGTAGAATCTCGAACTCTACAAACCAGGAAAAAGATTTCTGACGCATCATTATTATCAACAACATTTACTTGAGAACGTTGCAATATAAAATCATTTATCATTTTCACTTGCAGGACTTTCTCGCCTTTCCCAGAAACCAATTTTCATTTTCAACCCTCCACCTCAAGGGCAAAATAATTTTGTGCCATAAAGCAATCTCAGGTACCAACGGCTTAACAAAGGTGGACAGATTTAAATGAGAAAATCACATAACAGGCATATCCCACCATTCATCTGTAAGTATATCAAATAAGATATCACAGGAAGTGAGGTAATTTGACAACCTTTATTTCCTGGATTTGTTTAGGGCCAGCATTTACGAAGTTGAAGGTAAAAGGATGCCAGCCTTTGTTCTCCATTTTCGTAACAGTCTGGTCCCATAGGGTGTAGGTCAATGTTCTTCGTTCTAGTTCCCCTTCAAGCTCACTCATCTAAAAAAAGGAAGCATAAAGAGCAAAAGTAATCAACAACACTGATGGCAATCTGAAGTCATGAAACTAATAAAAATCAATCACCAAGAAGCACAATAACAAATGAAGCTACAAACATAAATCAATAGAAGGAAATTTATCACTGGATAAAATTGCTCTGTGACAGTGATAGCAGTGTCCGAAAGAACAAACACAATATGCTAAACCAATTAAAGAAGGCTACAACTGAAATTTAGACGTACCGCAAGCAATGTTGCCAAATAGTGTTCGTCAGGTATACAGTTATGCTGTTTCTGAAGTTTCTGCATTTGTTATTATTTAGGCCAAAATCAGAACAAAATTCCATTTAATTTAAAGAATACATATATTTTCCTAACATAGGAGAAAGGTAACTATGGCAAGAACTTCTTCAAGATAATATAACAACCATAAGTTTAATTCCTTCACTGTAAACCATGTAAAGCTAAATGAAGTTTCAAGTATTATTATGGGCATATTCAGTGTTCCCTCCTAAAAAAGCAAGGGGAAACGCAAAAGGAGCAGAAACATCCAAGTACAGAGGAGTGTGAATTTGCATCAAAATTTCCCACATTAACAAGGATGATGCTCCTTAACATATTGACCGTGTATTATCTAGTGTGCAGGCATCAACCTCAAATAATTGGGAAAAAAGATTCAAGATATGGTAACCAGATAATTTGATCAGATATAAAGGTAAGAAGAATTATCCTTCTTCATCTATTTTCTAAAGCTAGCAATTAAAAATCACTTACAAGATTCAGCTTTCCCTTTCTGGCATCTAAAGGGGGGCGTCTCTGCAATACAGGAAGCAGTTAAATAAATTGTTGCATGTTGAACTAACTGAATTTTCAGATTTTGACTACTTTCTGCTAACGTCAACTAGAATTTCTCTATTCAAGAATGAGCTTAGATTGCAAATATATGCAAATGTACTCCAGCTCATGATACTTCTACTTACTCATGAAAACAACGAGAGGGAAAGGTCATGGTTGCAAGACCAACTATGTGTGTGGTTTTAACTCAGCACTAAGGTAAACGAAAGCATGAAAAGACAAATAAAAGCACTTCCATGTTTTTAACAAAGGAATATACCATTTTTCTTTGGATTGGCAAGAGATCATTAGAAGAGCTTCTAATGGTGGAAAAAAAGCTTAATATAGAAGCTTTCGAAACCTGTGTAATGCTTCCAATTACACTTAATATTATATATGACCACAAATAGTCATATTTGAAGTTTGGAGCAGCACATCAAAATAAGGGTACACATATTTGAAAACCCAATAAAAATACTGTATTACATACCTTACAGAATTTCTTAAATACTGGAAGAACAGCTTCATCGCTGACAATGACTTCTGCATGGCTTCGAACTAAAGTGATCCACTGCAATCGCAAAGGAAAAGGCATTTAAGGCCATAGAGTATCAATAAGCAGTAATAATTGACCTTATAAACAAGTAACACTACAAAACCAACGAAGCGGAATTGATGCTCTGTAATAGAAAGTAGTTCCCAGAGTAAAAGCCAGGTTCAAAAGCAACAACCCTATGGGTATTTGGAACCTCTTATATCCAAATTTTACAGAGTGTGAACTCCTGAATCTAAGCCAACTAGTCTAACAATTCCTAACATGTAAGAGTGCCAAAATAATAAAAGTACATAGTAAATCAAAATCAACTTCTTTGTCAACTCAGCATTACACACTGAATGGTAACATTAGAAGACAAATTCTTATCCCAATCCAGAACCAAACTGGAAGGAGGATAATCATGAAAGATAAGTAACCTGGGACCCTTTTCGCCATTTACGCTTCGGTATTATACGTGACATCTTTGGGTTGTAGCGTTCCTCCTTCTTATCAAGAAAGCTACAATAAAATTAACACCATTAATCATGACTTAAGGTTTATTCATTTAAACAAGTCCAAAGTTTAATTTAATTACAAAGGAGAACTTCCAATTTATATTGAACAATTAAGAAATAACTAATGCTGAGCACCTCAGAAATCAAAGCCCTCCATCTACCTGTCCACAAAACTCCTCCGAGAAGACATCACATAGTTGTATATGTAGCTAAAGTTGTATATAGGAACACAACTGCAATATAAAGAAAAAGAAACTTAGATGTGTTAACACTACCCGAGTGAATAGAACTACAACATGGAAAAAGAGAAATTTGGATGTACATTTCATTTGCAAACAAATTTTCTGTAAGAAAAACACCACGCAGCATGCAAGATGTGAAGCAAGAACCCATTTTCCTCTCAAGAAGAGACCAATAATACTTTGAACAAAGTAAGAAATTAACCAAATTATTTTAGCACGAATTAAATGAGACCAATGCAATGATTATTCTAATTGATATGCAGGTTTCTTAAAAATTTGGAAGTCCCCAAGTAATGGAAGAATATGCAACGCATTTGTAAATTGATAAGACACTGACCTGTCAGAGAGAAGAACAAATCTTTGATTTGCAGGATCCTCAAGAGCTGCTTCAAATAACAACTTCTCTGCCTCAATCATACTCGATTCTCCCCATTCCACCTGCAACGCATTAACACCAAATTCACATTCCACTCAACGTCATTCAACAACCAAAAGGTGGTCAAACAACGTCATTAGCACTACACCACGTGTATTGCAGTTTGTCAAAGTATCTTAGTCTCTAAGGAAATACGGAAACAAGGGAAATAAAAACGGGAATTCAAAGGATCTTAGTTCACGTGTCCATATCATCCCAATTTAGCTTACAAGTCTCAGGTTTCAAAATATTCTCTGTTCAGGAAACAGCAAAATAAAACCAAAGTTTCTGTTTTTAATATCCTGCGGTTCATCAGCGTGAGACAGAAAAATTTGGAAAAATAGACATGAACCACGTTCTCTGTTTAGAACAAGATTGTATCATAACTTATAAACGTGCAAACAACCTCGATCCAAATAAGCCTGATAAGAACCAAATTCAATATTTTTCTTCGATCTTCATTTCCTCCCTCCTTTTTCTCAGCAAACCAAACTGAATCCAAAACATAAAATGAACGAACTCTGAACAACGTTGTCACTCACCTGAATGCTGTTCTTCAGTTCCCGACCGCGAAAAAACGGCGACTTGGTCGTAGACTCGTCGAACACGAACCCCGGCGCCGAGTGCACGTAGATTGAAAAACGAGCCACGTCAACACCCTGCCAATCCCATAGAAGCCCCAAACACAACTCTTTTAATCCCAGGCAATATTCGAGTAACCGCACGAAAATTCCAACACAAATTCAAAATTATTTTTTAAAAAAAAAAAAAGAGAGAGAGATCACCAAAACCTCGAAGAAAGTGTCCCAGAGAAAATCTAGAGGGAGGTTACGACGGACGAGAAACAGGAAAGCGATCTTGGGGGTGCCCACGAATTCAGCGGAAAAAATTTGACGTCTGGGAAGAGATGAAGAGGTCGAAGGAGCGTGGAGTCTGAGGAGAGTAAGAACACAAAGCGCGACGGAGAGGAGGACCACGAGCTTCCAGCTCTGCCAGATTACGCTACGCTTTCCTACTGATTGGGCGGCTCTCTTCTTCATCGCTCCTCCTACAAAAACACCAATTAAACAACAAAAAAGAAGAATGAAAACAGAAGCTCCCAGTCTCAGGAAGAGATGCAACATACATCGGAGGACTGCCGCTTCCGCTAGGCAAAAAGAGAAGACCAGAGGAAAGAAGAACAAAGTGGCTCGTTCTCCATTTCCAAGTCTTGGAGTGCGTCGGAGTCTGACCAACACGTACCCGTCGGAATCACGGAGTCATGTGCGGGGCCATCTTCTGTGGGCCATACGAGGTCGGGACACCTGTGTAGCGAGTCTTCCAATTCCGTAAATACGAGCGTCCAGTGGGGTCCCATGTTCAGACGCATATCTTCCAGAACAAGATCTCTACAATCTACCATGGTCATCAGTAAGTGCTTCCAATCATTAACAATTAATATCTTAATAATATTATTTTTTTGTATGTGATATAATATAACCTGTTCCCGTCCATTTGTATGTGATATAATATTTGGTTTGAGAAAATTTAATTTATTAATGTTGGTTATATAAATATGTTGCCACATGGTTGTCATCGGCGCTAGTTTGGTTGCCGACCATCGTAGATTCCCAGAAAATGGCAGCAACAGACACAGATGTCATTTCATGATTACATGTACAACCTGACACCGAGCTTGATATTTTTAGAGTCCAAGATAACATTCAAGATCTTGCCGGGGACGCAAATTAAGCTTGTCGTCCTCTCATGCCAACTTGAAACCATCCTCCTCCTCTGTACAGGCTTCTTCTACCATTGATCTGTACGGGTAAGACAAATTATGGTGAGATGGAATCCTTCAAGAAGTCTCGGCTAGCCTGCAATTTACAACCTCTTCAATATCAGTGCCTCCATTTCACGGGAAGTTATGAAATGCATTCATTTCTCTTTATCGTTTACCTTCCTCTGCATTCTAGAGGATCAGATTTTCATATGTATATGCATCATCGAAGGTTACTGTTTCTCCAAAGGTACTGAAAGTTCGAAATGTCGGAAATAGTACCTTGGGGAAAGGCTCGTATGCAACTGATGTTGAGAGTCCTAGGTGCAACCAGAGCTCCTCTGCTATGTGAGCTGCATATGGTGAAAGCGACAATACAAATGCTTCAACAATTAATTTTGGCTGTTTATCCCACTGAAAACATGGATTAGAGGACAGGTTAGAGCAACGAGAAAAGAAAATGTTGTAATTCAAACAAATAACTGGAAGAGAAAAATAAAAAAGAAAAAGACAAAGGCAAAGAGGGAATCATTCTTCAATCTATCAATAAAACTACATTCTACGCTACCACAAAATTAATCACAAGAAGTGGTATCACAAAACCTTCGCCTCTACAATGACAATAAATGGAATCTGAAAAGATAAATTGCAGAATCGTAGTTTCCCAAAGGCCAGAGGTAAACCAATAATTATAATATGTTATATGATAATGGAAGCCACATTCCCAAACTCAAATCAGGCTACAAGTTTTTTCACCCGATGCTCATTGACATTCCTAGACCGCCAAAAGATTTGTCTTTTTTGTTTAAAAAAAGAAAAGAAAATCTTTTAAAACTGAAACAGAAAGCTCAACTTTCCATAGGCACCAAATGGTCAGCTACCAAAAGTGAACATACTGCCTGCAATTTTCAGTCGACCCAAAATGGAATAGCCCGAAGACAACTTCTAAAGTTTTTATGGAGAAAACCTTATATGCTGCATCAAGGAACCTGCAAATTATATCATTTGTATGATAGGTGGTAAATACTGACAGCAACCAACCCCCTTTTCTTTCTTCGGCAGACCAAAAGAAGGATAAGAAAGAGAGAGAAAAACCAGGGGCATAAAGCTTCAGATGAATGGAGAAACGCACCTTCTTCTTCCCATTTCCACTTTTCTCAGCCCACTCAATCACTTTAGAAGCACCTTCTTTGCTGTGCATGCCATTAATGTCGAGCCCCAAAGTTGAATTTGATGAATTTATAATTGTGCCATGACCAGGAAAAGCCTTTCCAGAATCACCAATACTTTTGTCATCTGGTGTCACAACCCAACGGATAGGGATATCATACTTCAAGGCAAACTCACGGCCACGAGTATCATGTGCTGGAACAGCCACTAATTGCTTCTGTTCCATAACTGCACAAACAATCAACTTTAACAATTGTAGTAACATACACTCTCCAAACATCAATGACAACTTCCATTAAACATATTTGCATAACATGTCAAATAATCAAACTGCTTACTTCACCATCCAGAACACATATACAGTTAAGTTTGCAACTCCAGCATACTTGCATCTGTCAATAGATAAGTGCTGTAGAGAAGGAAAGAGTTGGAGTATGAGGCAAACACAACTTCCAAGGACATAAGCAGCAACCCATATAGGAATAGCTTCTCCATTAGCAGGATTTCTGGCATAGCAACCACTAAAGACTCCAGTTTTTTCCTTCTCAAGTTCAGTTCTCTCAAGGTCACTCTTCCTTGGGGCAAGATCTTTATATTCCTCTACCTGCGCTCAAGTGTTGTTTTCTAAGTACCCAGGGTAAAGAAACCCTTGCGACAAATAGATCAGAGAAACACAATAACATACGTATGTGCTCTGGGCTGTGGATACCAATGATCACAACAAAAAATGCTCTGGTGCCACAACTAAGTAGCTGCAAACAAACAACTGAAAATAAATCGCAATCCAGGGAGAGTCATTACCAAAATCTGTTCATATATGTTTGGCCAATGCATGAAATTTATAAAACGCAGGCAACAAGAACAAAGTAAGAGGAACACATTGCTCCAAAGATGGTATAGGATCAGCTTCTCGATAGTAACTTACCATGACAAAGTGAATGATCAAGCCCACATCCTCAAAAAGTCTAGGTTGACTCGATCAATGATCCACAGAGCAAGGTCAGTGAAATTCCTGGTGCTGCATTTCGCAAAAAAAATGGGAGCAGAATGCAACAGCCGAAACCAGAGCTCCATAATTGTTGACAGCATCACAATGAGGCCAGGATGCCAATGATTAAAGCCTACAAGTTGTGACTGGCAAAATAGTGCCCAAGTAGGTTAACAATTCGAGACCAATAAATATCTTGCAGCTGCTACTTACAGCTGATTGTAATTTCATGGGGAATTCTACCTCACAGTTGTGTTAGTGACCTTGAATGGACAGTTAACCCAGCCATAGTTAGTGTATTTTTCAGTGTTTTGCCTCCCTTGCTAGCTAAAAGGAATTTACTAAAATTGAAAGATATCATACATACCTTTGAATACATTTCATATACCAACCTGATCAGATGACAAGTAACAAAATGTTGATGAGTTTTGGAAATATAGAAATTCTCCATGTAGTTAATTGGGGAATAATCAAATTGAATTCTTCTACTTCATATTTAATATTTCCATTAGAAGGAATCATTTTTTTCCAGTTCTGGTGAGACTAGTATGTGTTCATACAGCCTCATTAGCCCCATGTATATTTCCTTACTCTTAGGGTGTGACGTATCACCAGCAAAAAGGTAATGCATGGATCCTCCTATTTGAATCTGACTATGACCAGGCTCTTTCCGAACTACTCTTTCTTTCATTTCCTTCCTCAATTTCCCAACAGTATTCCACATACCAGAAGAAGCATAGAGGTTGGATAGAAGAAGATAGGCAGATTCATTTCCAGGCTGCAGCTCAAGAAGTTTTCTTGCTGCTAAACTCCCAAGAGCAACATTTCCATGGATGTTGCAGGCTGATAGAAGAATCTGCCATATATGGGCATCAGGGGGAATAGGCATTTCATCAACTGTCCTCTTTGCATCTTCTAGGAGTCCAATTCGACCAAGCAGGTCAACCATGCAGGCATAGTGTTCTAAATGTGGGATTATTCCATGGAGCTGAGACATAACGTTCAAGTAAGCATGTGCTTCTCTCACCCGGCCTGCATGACAGCATGAAGTAAGAACTCCAAGAAAAGTTATCTCATCAGGTTCCATTCCATATTTGCACATTTTATCAAAAAGCTTGGAAACTTCATTAAAACAACCATGTTGTGCATATCCCATGATCATGGCATTCCAAGCAGCCAAATTGTGTGTAGATGTAATCCTGAAAGCCTTCTCTGCATCACTTATACTTCCACACTTACAGTACATGTCAACAATGGCGCTTTCAACGAAGGTATCCTCGTCAACTCCAAATTTAAGACACAGGGAGTGCACTACTCTTCCTTGTATCAGATCTGTCATAGAACCACAAGCTTTAAGGACAATACTAAACATCGTGCTGTCCATCTCAAGATACGAGCTTCTTGAGGTGTAGAACAATGATAGAGAATCAGCATGACACCCTGCTTGAGTAAAGGTGGAGGCCATTGCATTAAGTTGTGTTGCATTGATTTTATCAATCTCGGAAAATACCTTTTTTGCTTCATCAACCCCACTGCATTTCCCATATGTCGTTATCAAGCAAGAAGCCATAGAGTCATCCAATGTGAAGCCAGATTTTATCATATGTGAATGGACTTGCACTGCTTGCTTCATAGACTCCGAGGTGGCAGCCACTTCAAGAATACTAGCCAGAGTGTATTCATTTGGTAGTACTGAAAGTTCACGCATCTGAGAAAGTGCCTCGAGAGCCTGACCACCAAATCCACTCTCAGAGTACCCAGCAATCAGAGAATTCCAAGAAACAGAATCTCGGTGAACCATATCATCAAAAATCTGTCTAGCATCATCCATTCTATCGCACTTCCCATACAGGGATATCAGGACATTGCTAACACAAGTCACCTGCAAAAACCCCGCCTTTTGGCAAAGTGCTTGTACTTGCCTGCCGGAATTTAACAAACTAGGGACAGCAATGGCAGTGAGAACATTGATCATGGTGTACTCATTCATCTCCAAATCCTCAGAATGCAAAAATTTGAACAATTCGAAAGCTTCCACACCATCTCGAGCAGCCCCTATCCTCTCAGTCCAAGAAACAACATCCGGGTCAGCAATTTCTTCGAACACCCTAACAGCAGCCTCCTGATCCCCACGCTTACAATACATGCTCATAATTGCATTATTCAAATGTATCGATCCACCACACAACAAACCCATCTTAACACCAATTCCATGAACCTGTTCCCCCTTTCTGACATCAAGCAATGCACCAAGCACCCCAGTCAAGCAAAACTCATTCAGCTCCACACCCAAACCCCTCATCTTCACAAAAAACTCCGTCCCCCTCTTAAATTCTCCATTCCAGACAAAACCACAAACCATTGCCGTCCAGACCACATTGTCCACTTCCAAGCACTCCGCAAAACACTTCTCAGCCTTTTCAACATCCCCAGCTCTCGCATAATTCTCAACAAACCCACTCACCAAATACGCAGCTGAACTAAACCCCATTCTCAAACAAAAACCATGGGCAGCCTCGTTTTCTTCCAAACTCCCGCACGACTTCACCAAAGAGCTCAAGGTAAACACGTCAGGTCTCAGACCCAGATGTCTCAACGTGCCAAAGAGCTCGAAAACGTAACTGGGTTGGCGAGACCGGGCGAAGCCAGAAATAAGGGCGTTGAAGGAGACTGTGTCAGGGTGCCGGGTATCGAAAAGGAAGCTGGTAGCGCGAGAGTAATCTCCGAGCCTGGAGAAGTGGGAGATGAGAGAGGTGGAAAGAAAAGGGTCGAGGGAGTGACCGGACTTGACAAAGAGGGCGTAGGTTTGGTCTGTGAGGTGAGGCCATGGAAGAGAGGCTGTGGAGGCTTTGAGGGCTTCCGAGTAGAGTCCGTTGGCGAGTAGTGTTTTGATGGACTCTCTGAGTCTCTTCATGCATGGTGGTCTTGGCCTTCGCTTCTGCGAGAGTGAAAGAAAGCAACTCGAAAGAGAAGATGCTTTCAGGCGCCAAATTATACCTTCCTTTCCTACTTTCAAATTGTTTATTTTCTCTGTTCCAATATTTCTTTCTTCTAATCTCTATGCACTTTTGAGAAACATTCAAAAACTCTGGATTCTCTTTAAAAATTTAATATGCCTTATAATCTAAGATTTGGGGGGATTATTTCTTATGACATAGCCGGCCATTTTAATGACAAAGTTTATTATACAAATATTAAAATATAAAACATTCTATCAATACAAATTAATTTTTCACCTTTTTAGAAAATAAAGCTAATTTTAAATGCAAATACATCATTTAGTAAACACAAGACGCATTAGGTCTTGATTAAGTTTTTTATTTAAGGTCATATAAAAGTTAAGGAAGTGCGAAAAAAACTTCATCCCAACAATAAAATAAGTGTATATTAAAATTCTAATGAGCCCAATTGGGATTTAACAATATAACCTTGTTACATGAAAAATAGTAAAATTAATAATTCTTTTCTTGTGGGAAAGCACATGGTCAAAGCATGTAAATATTCGTGTATTTTTTTAATTTTCTTTTTATTATTTAATTCCACTACATAATTTCAGCAACCTTGTACATCTCAAGGGCTCTTGTTGGAATCTTTAAAGATGACAAGAAGGATTCACATCTTTGTTGACTTGAAACCTTGCTCTATTTTGGGAGGTTTATATTTAATTTGAACAAAACTAACAACCTAGGTTATTCTCTAATCCCATCTTTAGATAATCCTCTTTAAGATTCACAACATCATTATGTATGGATATTAACATATTACATAAGTTTTCAACAAATTGTTACAATTTTTGGTTATTATGTCGGAGGCGCTAAAGTTGAAGGTTAATTAAGGATCATTACAAGTTATCATGGTTTTGAATTAATCTTTTTGGCAGCCCTGCACTATTGGTAGCTCACTTCTCACCTCCCTCTCCACCTTTTGGACCTCACATGGTTTGGCCCTCACCTAATAGAACTCATGTCACATGTTTGCTCACATTTACGTTCAAACTCAAAGACATTAGGCTACCTTTGATACTAAATGTTACATCCTAGACCATTATGCCAAAAACTAATCAGGGATTATTATTATTATTTGGATCATTACACAAACCGCAAGTAGCATTACATTAAGGTTTCTCTCCAAAGATATGTGAATGCTGTATCCTCCACATGGCCCTTCTTTTGAGCAAATATTCTATTAGATAAACTTCTCCCGCGCGCTTTCCCTTAAACACGTGAGGCATCCCCCTATTTAGGTGTTCATACAGGTCATGTGACGCAGGATCATGACATGAAATGCCCAATTAACTGCCCTTTTCTTCTCAACTTGGAAAATAAGTGACCTTATACAAGTAAGAAGCTGGTGTTGAAAGGTAGTCGATGGCCCTTTTTGGTCCCAAGCCTACCTCTTTATTTTGGTCTCCCTAGGGATTGAGAATGCCAACAAGATAAGATTACAAAAGAACATAATCAAAAGATTATTTTGGTACATATGAGTAGGATATAAAACTAATAACCTTAAGGCAAAATAACAAGAAAAGGGTAGCAGAACATGTCAAAACCTTTAAGGTCCATATAAATGCCTCAATAATTTAATCAACTCACATTTTACACTAGTATGTAACTTACATACATACAAGCCGCCAAAGAGTGGACTCATCTTCAAATTAGTGACATTAATTTTGAAATTTCTTATTCGTTGGAAATTTGTGGTTGAGCTTTTATAGAAGTAAGTAGTACTACCTACGAACAATCGTGCCTCAGTATTTTTATTTTTTTATTTTTTTTCCCTTTTCTTTTCTCTTTTGCAACCCTTTTCGAGTTCAACCTAAACACAATCATTGCCGGAAAATGAGGAAAACCACAACATGGCTGAAATCATGAGAGGCAGCACTAGTCCAAGCATGAACCAAAACCATAGAATAAAAAGGAAAGGGCAAATCAGCCATGAACTTCTCCCCCGTTTCTAAGCCTCCCGTTAATCTCACCTATCTTTTCTGGTGATATTAACATGTCGCCACATTGTTGTCATCTGAGACTCGACGCTTGTTTGGTTGCCGACCATCGGAGATTCCGAAAAAATGGAAGCAACAAAATACTCATTTCCTGATTACATGTACTACCTGACACCGACCTTGACATTTTTAGAGTCCAAGATAACATTCAAGATCTTGCCGGGGACGAATATTTTCTTTCTGATGGACTGCCCAGCGAGGTATTTGGAAAGCTTCTCGTCCTCTGATGCCAACTTGAAAGCATCCTCCTCTGTACAGGCTTCTTCTACCTGGATTGTACCCCTTGTCTTGCCATTGATCTGTACGGGTAAGACAATGGTGGAATCCTTCAAGAAGTCTGGGTTGGCCTGCAATTACAACGTATAGAATATCAGTGCCTCGATTTCACAGGAAGTTATGAAATGCATTCATTTCTCTTCATCGTTGGGGCTGCAAATCCAAAACTTTCTAGCATTCTAGAGGATCTGGTTTTCATATGTGTCATCAAAGGTCACTGCTTTCCTAAGGTACTGAAATTCCAAACAATTGGAAATGTCGGAAATAGTACCTTGGGGAAAGGCTCATATGCAACCGATGTTGAGTGTCCCAGGCGTAACCAGAGCTCCTCTGCCATGTGAGGTGCATACGGGGAAAGCAACAATACAAATGCTTCAACAATTAATTTTGGCTGTTTATCCCACTGAAAACATGAAGTAGAGGACATATTAAAACGAGAGAAGAAAATGTTGCAATTGAAAAAAATAACTGGAAAAGAAAAATATTGATAACATTTTTCAATCTATCAACAAATATTGAATACAAAAGAACTATATTCTACACTACCACAATTTAATCCCAAGTTATATCAGAAGACCTTGCCTCAACTAAGGCAGTAAATGGACTCTGAAGAGATAAATTGCAGAATCGTAGTTTCCAAAAGCCAGAGGTAAAATTATAATTTTAGTAGATTATATGATAATGCCAGCCACATTCCTAAACTGAAATAAGGCTACAGAATGTTGAGAAGTTCCCCCCTCCCCCCCCCCGTGCTCGTTGACATTTCTAGTCCGTGAAAAGATGCATTAGAACCTTTCCGTCGGTACCAAATGGCCGGCCACCAAAAGTCAACATACTGCCAGCCACCTTGGTCAGCAAATTTTCAGTTGAGGAAAAATGGAATAGTTAGAAGATAACTTCTAAAGTGTTTATGGAGAAAACCTTATATGCTGCATTAAGGAACTCCATCATTGCAGAAATTCCAGTGTTGAACCGTGTCCCTTCAATTTCCTCTGTCACCTGCAAATTTTAGTCAACCTCAAAGGGTTTCTATCAAATTATAAATGCCAGAGATTAATTAACATCTGATGCACTATGAGCCCAACAACACCAATTCGTTCTGTTCTGTCATCTGATTAAAAGCCTTAAGATAACTTTGCACCTAAAGCCTTATAGAACAATGCATCCATTTGCACACTAGCCTTGTCTGGGATTTCTCTTCATGCAGTCTGGCATTCACAACATGCGGTTTTATTAACAATCAGGATGATAAATTTGTAGTGATACCAAAGCTGCTAACCATAGCCATTTCACATGGATCTAAGTCTTTGACACATGCCATAACACTTAAAATATCAGCATCAAGCTTAAAAGATCAATATCCGCTTCTAGTAGAATTTTTCCCACAAGCAAACATCCAAAAAGCTTTTGTGGAAATTTCTGCATATAAAGTTACGTAACCCATAACATAGCACATAATGATTGCCTACACAAAAGACCTATATCCAAGTCCATGCAACACGTGTGAATACTTGTCTTTTTTATTTACCTGAAAATGAGTCATAGGTTGGTTGGATATTGAATACATAGACAAAAAGACTCATAAAGGACAGAAATGATGGAGACGTTTATCACATAGAGAAGCTACATTCTCAGAAACTAATATGTGACCTTAGCAATGCATCTATGGAGGCATTGGAGTTGTTCCAAAGTAGGTTCCTCATCAACTGCCAGTGTACCATCCTTGAAAGTACCATCAGAAGCAGAACCAACAAGCAGTCTCCATGTTCTTCCTAAAAATCGATGAACACCTTCAATACCGCTAGTATTCCAAGTTTTTGAGTCCCTAGAAGCATAATCGAAAGAAACAATGTTTGAGAAACCAGCATATCTTTTTAGGTGCTCTTTATTTAGAAGTTTGCCTTAATTAACAGATTGATCAGGACAGTCTACTCCAAATAACATAAAACAAGACAATTTAACTAAAACTTACCTAAGGGGTCCCATGAACATTTCATACAAGCGAAGAGAATCCGCACCATACTCAGAAACTACGTCATCAGGATTTACAACGTTTCCCCTACTTTTACTCATTTTTTGGGCACGAGCCAACAAACGGACTTTTGGATTATCTTTCAGTACAAAGGAATCCCCAGATTTCATAACCTACATCAGTATAATTAAGTTGCATGGGGGAAGAATACAGAATACAGCTTTATCTCTCTGTACCAAGAGGATGAAAGCATTCAAAAGAAAAAGAATAAAATTTATTGAAGCATCCAGGACATACTTTCTCCTCGGGAATTCTTTCTTGATTACTTTCGCCCAACATAACAGCAGAGTCTGCAGATACAAGGTTCCCTTCTGAATCACGGAAAGCCATATATTGAACCTGCAACTGGAACCATTAAAAATATTCCAACAGAGTATTAATTTATTACACAAGGAAACTACACTTACTTCTCCAAGTATGATACCCTGGTTTATGACACATTGGAAGGGTTCCTTGCTAGACACAACACCAATGTCGTAGAGAACCTGAAAGAGAAAAACGCTCCTGGCATTAAGGATCATAACGACATGAAAACAAAATACAAACAGCCCAATTCATTGCCAGAAGACAGTAACTGGAAGCCTTGTTTTATATCAACAACCCACAATTGATTCAGTTCCAGGCAGCCCACTGTCAATTTTCAAGTGCTGTCTGCCCCTGCCGGATTTCCATGAAAGGCCAGCAGAGCCAATCAGACCAACAACCCTAGCTCAATTTCTGAGTTATAAAGCTAATGAAACATATCAATGAGACCTAGACTTGCACACAAGCATGCAACCAAACCTTTTAGAGAAAGCTTAATTCACAAGAGATACTTGCTACTGCAAACACCACCACCGGCAGTTGGTATATTAGTCGAAGATAATGCAACAATCACACTGATAGCAGACATCAAAATCCTAGAAACAGGTGGAACTTCCTGGGAGTCATGATCCTCACAACCTAGCGAACTTGAAAAAATAGCATGTTCACAAACCTTGTGCCAGAACCTGGAATAAAGTAAATGAAGTACTGCATGTTCAGCACCACCAACATAAACATCAACAGGACTCCAGTACCTACAGAAGATAATATGTTTCAAAAGCTAAGAAACTAAACATTCGAAATTGGAAAGTAAAAAATGCTAACGACTGCCCGTATACAGAAAATGTAAAAAGGAAAATAAGCTGTCATTAAGATCTTCTCACCTTTCTTTTGCCTTATCAACTAATTCTATTGAATTATTTGGATCCATAAATCTCAAATAGTACCTGGACATGGGAAACAAAAGCATAGGGTTTCAATTCTCATAAGCATTTTATAGTAGGAGGCAAAAAACAAACATCTCGCATGGCTCACTAGAAAATCAAAAGCCAGAATAATGGTAGTTTTTTCAACCTGAATCCACAACACTCTAACAAGTCTAAACAAAATACAATTGAACATTTTGAACACTAAAAAAACCAAAAGCCTGAAAAGGAAACCAACTGCAATTCAAACTATTGTCACAACCAACACATTACCAGCAAGAACCAGCCCATTGTGGCATGGTGCTTGTCTCTCGTCTAGCTGCTTTTCCAGATGAAGGATCTGTAGTTTTAACCTGAGATGAATTTGCAAAAGTGGTGTAAAAACCTAATGAAAGCTAAAGGACTAGTCACAGTAATGCTGACAAATAAAGTAGAGAAACACGAAGAGACCCATCAGAACTATCTCAGAATACAGCTAGCTTAGTGGTTTATTCCTTAACCTCTATTTTTCACCAAAGTTTAAGGCATGATTATCTTCTAATCTTAAACCCTTCCGATATCTTGATTGCAGGGTACACAAAAAAAAAAGAAAAAAAAGAAAGAAAGAACCTATTTGTTGTTCAGGGAAATGAGATTGTAAACCAGTAAAAAGTGCATTGGAGAACTTGAGATTTATACAGATTCCAATATGATTTATGATTAACTTTTAATTTCTAATGAACCTCAGAGAACTTCAAAAGTCAGAATATAAAGCACAGAAAATCATATTTTACTGAGTAAATGAAAAAAAAAAAAGATTGATCTAAAAAATACCCAGGATACTGCTTTCGATAGTGGTGGTTCCCCTGTCCCACTGGGAGTAAAATCATCCAATTCTGGTAGGGTAAGAGGCAGCTCAGTTTCAAGAAGCGGAGCAGTCTCACCAGTCTCATCCAAAAAAATAACTGGAATAGGCTCCCCCCAATAACGTTGCCGAGCAAAAAGCCAGTCCCTCAGCTTGTAGTTCACCTAAAGAGAGACAGGTTACGGCAGTGCAAATTATATCATTTGTATGACAGGTGGTAAATAGCGACAGCAACCAACCCCCCATTCTTTCTTCTCCAGACCAAAAGAAGAATAAGAAAGAGAAAGAAAAACCAGGGGCATAAAGCTTTAGATGAATGGAAAAATGCACCTTCTTCTTCCCATTTCCACTTTTCTCAGCCCACTCAATCACTTTAGAAGCACCTTCTTTGCTGTGCATGCCATTAATGTCGAGCCCCAAAGTTGAATTTGATGAATTTATAATTGTGCCATGACCAGGAAAAGCCTTTCCAGAATCACCAACACTTTTGTCATCTGGTGTCACAACCCAACGGATAGGGATATCATACTTCAAGGCAAACTCATGGTCACGAGTATCATGTGCTGGAACAGCCATAACTGCTCCTGTTCCATAACTGCATAAAAAAAATCAACTTTAACAATTGTAGTAACATACACTCTCCAAAAATCAATGACAACTTCCATTAAACATATTTGCATAACATGTCAAATAATCAAACTGCTTACTTCACCATCCAGAAAACATATACAGTTAAGTTTGCAACTCCAGTATGCTTGCATATGCCAACACGTAAATGCTGTAGAGAAGGAAAGAGTTGAAGTATGAGACAAACACACCTTCCAAGGACATAATCAGCAACCCATATCGGAATAGCTTCTCCATTAGCAGGATTTCTGGCATAGCAACCACTAAAGACCCCAGTTTTTTCCTTCTGAAGTTCAGTCCTCTCAAGGTCACTCTTCTTTGAGGCAAGATCTTTATATTCCTCTACCTGCGCTCAAAAGTGTTGTTTTCTAAGTACCCAGGGGTAAGAAACCTTTGAATCAAATTGATCAGAGAAACACAATAACATACATATTTGCTCTGGTCTGCTGATATCAATAATGACAACAAAGAATGCTCTGGTGCCACAACTAAGTAGCTGCAAACAAACAACTGATAAGAATAAATCGCAATCCAGGGACAGCCATTACCAAAAACTTTTCATAATGTCTGGCCAATGCATGAAATCTATAAAATGCAGGCAACAAGAACAAAGTAAGAGGAATACGTTGCTCCAAAGATGGTATCAGGCCTCGTAGTAAAAACTGTAATTTTTATCTCTCTTTCTCCTCCATCACTGTCAAGAACACAGAATTCCATCTCAGCCCCTTCAGACCTTCCAATCCAGTTTCTTTGCATTTCCTTGACACTCTCAGGCCAGTCTAGGTCCTCCAAATCTTCAAGAAGACGTTCAGCATATGCAGTAATCTTGAGCATCCATTGCCTCATAGGCTGCTTGGTAATAAACAATGACACTGTAAAATTATAGAACCATTCAAAAACTGGAAATACAAGAACTTTCATAATTTGGACTCATGGCTCACAAAAAGATAGATGTATCAACCAGAATACCTTCCTGATAACTGGGTGACCCCCCCGCTCACTCACACCATCCACCACCTCCTCGTTGGCTAAGACAGTGCCAAGAGCAGGACACCAATTGACTGGCACTTCAGCCTAAACACACACTGTATACTGTTATAGCCGTTTTATAGTAGGAAACAACAGAAGATGATGAAGGCATGATTGTACTTGCCTGATATGCCAACCCTCTCTTTAACAGCTGAAGAAAGATCCACTGCGTCCATTTATAATAATTTGGTTCTATGGTAGAAATTTCACGATCCCAGTCATATGAAAAGCCTAAAGATTTAAGCTGTAAAAAAAGTCACATTGAGAATAAAATCACACCACCTGCTGAAAACTAACAGAGGCCGCTATTTGTGAGAGTTAATCATTAAAATCTAAGTCAAAATGGTGATGGATATTTCAACGTGTTGGGATTGATTAGCCATATCTAATTCCATCGGGAATGTACCCAACCAAGTCCTCTACACAGGTTATACTAAAGCTCCACCAAACAAGAATCTATCCCACGTTGAACTGGTACGAATCTAAAGATGATGATGGTTATAATAACATAAAACATAATAAATTATTATCTTGCCCAAAAGCTATGAATCGCTGCTATTAATTCAAGATCAAATCTACAACTTCCACTTAAATATAGGTAAAACAACATTTAGAAATTGATCCTTGAGTCACTCCTTGGTGATCCAGGACATCATAATTGTTAGTACTTGAAATAATTCCCATAAGTTCAGAGCCGCAATCATTGTTCAGCTGTTAATTGAGATCTATAACTCTAAATTTATTACCACCTATATGCTTCTGACATACTTCAATTACAAATAAACAAAATAAAAGAAATACCTGGGCGCGGAAGCGATTGATGTTCCTCAATGTTGTTAGTTTCGGGTGAGTTCCAGTCTGGTAGACACATGTAATAGCCTATAAACAAATGTGCATACAAACCACACAAATTCAAACGAATAACGTAGGCGATACAACAAAGAATAGCAAAGCAAACCTCAATTGCGTACTGCTCTGCAGGCAATCCAAATGCATCCCATCCCATTGGGTGCAAAACATTGTAACCCTGCATGCGTTTGAATCTAGCAAGAATGTCGGTGGCCGTGTAACCCAGCGGATGTCCAACATGTAACCCAGCTCCACTGCATCAGTGGACAATAATGAGCACAGCAATCTCAGTCACAACCACTCAACTAATGAGAAGAAAATAACTCGAAATGAGAACTATACAGGGCCCATAAATATCATATTTGTCTGAAGTGGCCAGCAATTTGCTTATACACAGCATCGTTGCCAAAGAATCCTCAAGCGTTGAACATCTTCAAACAAACTCAGGCAGATATAAAAACAAAGACAAAAGAAACAGGCCAATAAGTCGAGATACTAAATCTTTGCGTTCTTAGCATTAGTAACTGTGAGCGGGCAACTTTTACAACTCAAAGCTGCAAAGTCAACAGTGACTATAACGGTGTTTGCTTTTTGAAAAAAATAGAGACCTGGGATAGGGGAACATGTCAAGGACATAGAATTTCGGCTTGGAGGTATCAATTTCATCGGGTGTTCGAAAAGTACGATTGTCCTCCCAATAGCGCTGCCACTTGGGCTCGATTTCATGAAAAGGGTAGGCCCTTTTCGCCACTGGTTGCTTCCCCTTCTGCCCATCTACTTCTTCATCTTCGCCTACTCCCCTATTCACTGAGCATCTAACCTCAACGGAGCTCTTGTTACACAGTGTGAGCCCGAAAGCTCTTCTTTCGGAGGCGAAATTCCGAGACCGAAGACGTTGCGCCGAAAAGCGGAATGCATGAAAGCGCGGTGGCAGCGGTTGGATTTGTATGTGCGTCTGCAAATGCGTGTTCATCTCGCATAGAAATTGCAAAGAAGGATTTGGAGTTTGGCAGTGGCCAAGGATTGCAGAACGGATAATGTACTGAAGTGGCTGTTAAACTGGTCGGCCAATTTTGTTGATTCCCCTTTGGGCCAAACGCCGAACCTTGGAGGGCCCACGAACTTTTACAAATTGTCGTCGTATTTTCTCAAACACATTCAGGTTTATATTCAAACATTTACGGTCGAAAACCCTTTTTCGCTGCAACAACTTTCTCTGAAGGTCGTATGGATTAATTTGTGTAATTGTTTGTGTTAAAGCACGAGAAACTCCATTTGAAGTTCAGATTGATTTGTTAACTCCCCGGCAGTTTTTCAATGGCTGCAGCGATACTAGAAAAAGAGGCACTTATTTTGAATAAGCATGATTATTACAGAAACAATGGAATAGTTATTTTGGACAAACTTGATTATTACATAAGCCTCGATTTGGTAGAAAATTCCTTCCGTTGACTATCTTGATGCTGCTTCCGAGATGATCTTTGGTGTTGAAAATAAGGCTTCTAAATCTTTAATAGCTTGATCAACTGCATAGACTATCATTTTCTTTATCTGTTTCATCAAAAAATTACAACAGAAGGATGTTTAGAGTAGGAATAAAACGGAACAGCAGAGCCATAAAAGTCAAGGAGAACTATTACCTCAAGTTTATCTTCTCTCGCCTTGTGATTTCTAGGAAGTTGTCTGAACTCTCCAGTTAAACGGAGACATTCACCGACGTTTTCAAGTGAGACAAAGTCCACAGCAACTTTTGTACATGACTGTGGAGGTGGGAACATAATAATCAGCAACTTATGTGTAGACAAAAATAATTAAGATTGATGATGTTGGGAGTTAATTACCTTGAGGTTCCTGACTTGGTGTGGACATCCAGCAGGAATAAACACTGCTTCGCCAAGTCTTTGCTTAAATGTCCACGGTTCAACTCCTATAAGCGTGAAACAATGAGTAGATAATATGCATGTTTATAAAAACAAGCATTTTTCCATTACTCACCAAATTCTTCCTTGAGCTTCCTTTTATGCTCTGAAGTTAAATAAAAGGATTGGTCATGAATTGGGTGGGCAACCTGAAAAGACAGTATTAGAACTGGCACACGAGATATAGCATATCAAAAACTTAAGGTGATATATATTACCTGTTCAACTGGAGAGCAGAAAGTGTGCCTGAATTCTTTTGAGTGATTTCTAAGATATGCCTCCAATTTAGGAATATCTTCCCTCCTAAAAATATCCCACAAAGCACCGCCTGTTTCCCCCGTTGCTTGTTCTGAGGAGAAGCCTGGAGAAGTAGCCCCTTCTGTCTCAATTTTTGAAGTCTTAAATTTTCCTACATCTTTTATTTCTGAGACCTCTGGCTCCTCATTGTTGCCTTGATCAAATTGATCGATAGAACAACTTAACTTCTCTCTACCCAGAAGCTCCTTTTCATCCTGAGCCTCTTGTTTTTCTTTTAGCCTGGAAATTGCACAATGCTGCTCATGACTCAACAGCACTTCTGCCGTATGAGTCAAAATATTCACCTGCACCAATTAGTACTCTGGGAAAACATCACAATGGTGCTTGCATATGCAGAAGCCAAAATGTAAGAGGAAAGTTTTTAAGCATCCACATCAATAAGGAAACTATGTATTATAATATGCAACAATAATAACAGAACACCTGGTCATTCAATAATGAAATGTGGACCATTAACTCTAAAAATAAAATACAAAACGGCAAAAAGGGTATTTTCCAATTGGTTATGCACATTTGTATAATTTTTTACAAGCCCAATGTCACATGATGTGACACCTTACCATCTAATCAAAGTAAGCCCACAAACTTAACCAATAGATAACATTATCTAAACTGCTCAGTTTAAGACATATTTACAGCAAAGCAACCAATATAACAGGACTTTTTTCTGTGAGTGATCATAAAAGGCACTATAAGGAAAACATAGGGAAGAGAAGTTTGTGAATATTGTTACTACTAGTATATGATACAGTAAACCAATAAAAAAACTATTGCTTGACCATCGATAAACCAAAATGCAGCTAATATATCTCAAAATCTAACAGTTTAAACATCTGCAAACATTCACAGTATTATGTGAGAGTTCAGTTTGTTAAAACATACCGCATCTGACATATCACAGTGAATCTTAGTTACAGAGTCCCCTCTTCCAAGCTCTTCTGCTATCCCATAAGCGATATATGTTTTTGGACCCAGGTCTGGCTTCAAGACACCAGAAGGCAACTTGACAGCCATGTTAAGGATACCAGCCCGAGGATCTGTGTACTCTTGAAATGGCAATGCACTGATAAATTCATCACAATGACGGGGTAAAAGATTCTCAAACTTGTCAAATGGGGGCCAATCCTTTAGCTTCAGCATTTCAGGCCAAAAGTTGGTGTATCTTCTCCCTTCAGTATAACCTCTAAAAAATTCATGAGTATCTATCTCAACCTGCATTTTTTAACAAAATCAGCCTTGGAGGTATGGTTTCAGGCAGAAATAAGCAAATAAGATGAACTTATGACTGAAAAAAGAAGAAAGCATATTCCAGACAAGTTCTCTTGATCCGTAGTCTGTGGCTGAAAAGTATAGAAATACGGAGAGATGGAATAGGCAGCTCAACCTCACAATTGGCCAGGCAATCGATGGCCTTCACTTGTGACATTTTTGAGCTGATCTTTGAGTCCAAGTGTTCACATAATGCACGCTGGATGACCATTGGCTCCCAGCTTAAACCAGTTGCCTGATCAAGGACATCACGAACTATGACTGGTTCCCCATTAGACCAGCATTGTTGGAAGTGCAAAAGCTTTTCTTCATGAAGAATCTCCGTTGAAGCCGGACAATACAAGTAGTTGTCATCAGAATCGACTCTAGAAGCTGCTTCTAGTGACATCTCCAAGCTCCTTTCCTTACATTTGTGCCTCAAATTTTTTCCTTCAACTCTAAATATCTCCAGTATAACTCCTGCTCTGACTTCTAAACTTGAAATCCAACCCTGTGGAAGTATATGTCGGAGCTCCAATACACAGTTACCACACCCACCAATTTCCTCTGGAGCACAAATAACACTTCCATCATCATTAGCACGCCACTTGGCAAGGGACTCTACATGTCTATTTGAAATTTGTGAGAGTGAAGAATCTGGCAGAGGATCTCCACCGTGAATGTACTCATAGCCCCTGTTGATATATTGAAAGTTCACTTCACAACGGCTTGTAAGAGTTCCTTGACGAATTTCTTGGCAACATAGGAGACAGAGTTCGTAGGAACATTTAGGGCAGCTTCGATGAAGGTCTATAATTGAAGTCGCACAATGATTGCTGCTCCAAGAACCAAAAGCAAATGAGAATTACACATAAGACCTCTAGAACAATAGAAATAGTGGAGAGAAGATGCCTACCAAAAGACACGCTCATCACTATGACAAAGGGCTTGCGGTACTTCCAGTTCAGAAAATGACTTTCCTACCATCATATATTTCACATAAGCAATATCCAAATTCATACTGAAAACTCAAATTCAAAGCTGAGAACCATATATACCTTGAATAGTAGCCTCAATCTCCATCTCCCTAGTTTGCTCTATGCAAATTTGTTTCAAATGTGGGAGCAAACAATCCAGTAAATACTGGCTATGCTGGATCTTTTCAGCATCAGAGATGTCCCTCTTTGAAGTCTGAAGGTTAAAATCAGATTGTCTTGTTAGAGTTGTTAATGTGAAGGCATTTACAACCCAGTAAGATAAAAACCAAACCTTGATCATCCCACTTGAGTGCAAACACACATTGCAGTTGCAATTTCCACGGCAAAATGGGCAAAGCTCTGAAATTTCTTCTTCTTTTAAGAGAGGGTACCTATAGACAACATTTGTCAAAATTTAAATAGGTAATTGGATTTAAAGAGTTACATGTTTACTGAAAAGTTGTATGGACATAGAACACCCCACCATTGCTTGATACACTGGATGCAATACATTTTCTGCTTACAGTTGGTGCATTGGACAACATTTCTTTTCTTCATACACTGATGACATCTTAAACGATCTTCTCCATTTCCCTGTTTCAGGCAACAATAACATATAACTTGCAGAAAACAAGGATAACTATTAAGACAAAAGCAAATAAACTGATTTCCTTGATCCAACAGGCATACAAAGAAATGTATGGGTTAAGATTGAAAGAAGTAAAAATAGTCAAAGCTACCTTCACATTTTTCAGAGTGCCTATGTCGTTCCTTGCACCACAGATATCAGTATTCCTAATGCCATAATTCTTCTCTCTTGCATCCTTTAAATTTCCTTCTGTCACACTACATCTTTTCCGTTTTCTTGCCTTAAGGAAAAACATTGATTCTTCTTCTTGTCCAAAGTCATAATCAGAATAATCATAACTTCTCTTGTTTGAAGCACTGTCACGCTTCTTTGATATTTTTTGACCAGACGAGGATTCACTTTCCTGATTATTCTGTCTTTTCTTGGTTGAATGTTTTGTTCTCAGCTCTGATGACCTAGCATTGCTACTCTGTTCCTCGTCTGATATTGACTCTCCAGTTACATGATTCTCTACTTCCCCATTTTTCGGAACCTTTGAGAATCCAGATATCTGCACATCCTTTTGATACCTACTTAATCTTTGACGCTTTGGAATCAAAACCTCCATTACCACTGCAACATAATAAGAAGAATGGATGATGCTTGATTTATGGCATCCAAACTCAGTTCTATCACAGTTTTTAGGGCAAATAACAATAACAGACTGCAATCAACCAGAAACCATAAGGAACCCAACATATCATATCAGTCAGAATAGAAATCCACTAATTGATAAGCCCAAACCCCACGTATCACATTGAAACTTATATTTAAAAAGGATTTCGAGAAAACCAAGCAGACGTAGTACCGTGGTCTAAAAACGAATTTCCAAGAAATTGACGAGCCAGAAAGCACTCATTCCAGGAAAGCCTGAAAATTCAGTCCTACAAATATATAACTAATTAACATTTTATTAGGTCCAAAGGAAAAAAAAAAAAAATCTCTTGAACAAGCTTAGCTACAAAAAGAACCAGTATTCAGAGAAAAGAAGGAAAAAATGAGGGCCAGAAATGAACAAAGAACAACATTCTGATAGGAAAAACAGACTGGAGATTGTACTCAATTAAAGAAAGCCATATGAATACAAAGAAGTTAATTTATTGGCATCCAAATTCAGTTCTCTTATAGTTTAGCAGTTTTAAGACAATACACGATGAGATGATTAGGCCGCTGTTTTTCAAGATTCAAAACTCTTAACCAATGAGAACTCTAGAAAAACCAGATACAGTAGGATTTAGCCAAGAGATGACATTAAAAAAAAAAATTGATGTTCTGTTTTTGATGGGCTGTAACTTAGAATTCTTTTGTACCATATTGTTCATAAATACAGAAATATCATCCTAACGAAAGGTGAGAGAACAAAAGGTTATTTTGGAAAAATATTATTTGGTTTTACCCTGTTGAAGTCCATCTAATTTTTCATCGTTCTTTTCTTTTTGCCCATTGTGACTAATCATGTTTCTTTTCTTCTTGCCCGTCATCATTTATCTCATGACTTCTGATTCTTGTCTTCTACTTCTATGACTCAAAACACTAAGCTCCACTCACGTTATGCAAGAACATTATCAACTTGCAACACTGAAGAAAGGTTCTTCGTTCATTGCAGATTATTTCATCAACTTCACGGTCTTTCAACACCCTTGTTGCAGATGGTCAGCCACTCAATATTTTGCGATGGTATCCTAGCTTCTTGTGGAGCTTGGACCTGAATCTGATGCCCTGGTAACTTCTATTACTACCATTGAATTTACTTCTGTTGATAACGTTTATGGTCAGTAACTGTCTCATAAGCAACATATAGAAGATAGCATACTTCTTTAGATTGTGGTATCTGCCAATGTTGCATCTCACGGCAACATATCCGGTTATGGCCAAGGGAAATAAAATGGTCAGGCCGGCTCATTAAGGGGACAAAATCAGTCTTGCTCCTACAAAAATTCCGATAGCCATGCCAGAGGTAAGTGGCATGGACATGGTCCCTGAGAAATCCTCAGCGAGCTTGTTGATTATTCAACAAATAGGCTATACAGCCTTCAGGTGCTTCCACTGTTAAAAGGATCTAGTACTGAAATTGAGTATGAAGTTCTGGCAAATTTCACGGCAGGACTGATATCATTACAGATTTTGGAAACTTGGATTTTTTCTTAAGAATCCTCCAATGCTTTATGTGATGACATTAGAATATCATTATATAATTTCTGTTGCACAAGGTAATAGAACAAAAATAATTTTCAGATAAAAACTATTCACTTAAAACAATCACATATCCTAATCAAACAGAAATAACAAGAAATATTTACATATTTTTCTCTGTTGGTCTCTTCCGCACCCGCCAACCAAATTACTTCAAGTAAAATGAAAGAACAAATCCAAGATTATTCAACATTTTCTCATCCCGAAATAATTAAAACACAAAATTCTCCAAGGAAAAAAAAAAAAGAAAAGAAAAGTACACTAGAACGAAATTAAAATAAAAAATAAAAAAATCTCGCTGAAATACTACAATGGTCTAAAAGAATTCATTCCTAGAATATAAGAACCCACGAAGCATCTACAATAAACAAAAAAAAAAAAGTCAAAATCCAATGCGAAAACCACCAAAAAAATCCAAATCCCATTAAGGTCCGCAGGTAGGAGGGGGAAATCGACAATCCTGGCTGCTAATTGAATTAGAATTCAAATTCCTGAACATTTTCATGCAAGAAAAAAAAAAAGAGACAAAAATTACCAAAGAAGTAGAATCTTGGGGGACAAATTGGAGTAGGGAGTTACCTACTTATGCAAGGCGAAACAATGTCTGATCTCAAAATTGAGCCTTATCGAAATCGGACATTAGGAGGTAAAGGGAAATCACTCATCGAACATGAAGATGAAGTGGCCACAGAGAGAGAGAGAGAGAGAGAGAGAGAGAGAGAGAGAGAGAGCATAAACCAGGTGCGGCTTTGACGTGTAATATATAGTTATGGTTGGTTGTACGAGTCAATCTTTTTGTTGCAAAACGAAATTACTTGCTTACCCCTAGTCATCCCCCTGGAAACCGATCCAGCGGCTCTAGGTGCTGTTACGTCACGCTTTCACGCTACTCCATAACATCCTTACCGGAATATTTTACTGTCCTTTTATGTCAAATCAAGCATGACTTTCTTGTTTTATCTGAGACCCACGGGAAGCCGCCCACAGGAAACACAACTGCCATAGAAGGCACGAAAACGGCATGTTTGGAAAACGATAAAACATTGCCTTTTCAACGAGGAGAAGGAGTTCTATGTCAATCTTCAGAGGCCCCTGTTACTCCCAAAGGCGACAAAAGCTAATTGGTTTTTATTTTTTTTTTACCGTGGTTAGATCTTCTAATCAAATTGGGTTTTTTTTTACTGTTTCTTGATCTTCCAAAAACGGAAGGGATTTCGTAGTGGCATGTATTTGCCTAGATTTGGTAAGCAATTGACAGAATGAAAGATTTGACCCACACCTTTTGTTATTTCCTTTCTGTTGTTTTTTCCAAACCTTAGGACTAGCAGGTAATCCACTTCCTTTTCTGTTTATTGAGGACAGTTTCTTTTTATTACGGCGACTTTTGCGTTGTTACTATAAAAAAGCAGCGAACTTCAAGTTGGGGACGATTTTAGATTACCTGTATCTGTAGCCACTGCAATAGGGTTGGTATTATTCGAGTACTATAAAGACTCATTTGCATGGAAATGCGGGTGACTGAAACTATATCATCTCACTTAAACTATCCACACTGATTTACATAACGAATTGCTTGTCACAACATGGATAAGAATTGCAAATCTAGCTAACAACACAAGGATACGCAACCAGAACTATCAATTTACGCACAAGTCTGCACTCAAGTCTTTTTTACATGCACGTTTTGCAACCGCCTGCCGGGAAAACAAAATCTTGCCATGAAGCTGAAGGATTGTCGTCACCTCCTTTCTGTCTCTGTGATGTCCAATTTACGGTGCCATTCTGTGACGTGAAGTATGTAGAAAGAAGCAAAGTTTCGGGTCTGTCATTAGGGCTCTGGATGTTCTTGAACTGCCTCAGGCAGAGATGGTGGGGAGGCTGTACCACTAACTTTACTGGGAACTGGAGTATTCTTTCGGGACTGGCGCTTTGTGGGTACGATCACACTCTCGTTCTCCCACTTATCATTGACCTCCTCCTCCTCTTCATCCTCTTTGCAGGCTTTGAAAACCGGATGGACGTATGCGTTTTGAAGATAGCCTTTTAGGTTCAAGTGGGGTTCCCTTGCACGTTCCAAAGTATCTTTCATCATTGCTTCCTAAATCCACATGAAATAAGAGTAATAATCAAAAGTCCATGTCAGAGAGAGAGAGAAAGATTAATTAGAGAGCTGCAATTGAGAGAACAAAAAAGAGAACTAGAATATCCATCCAGTATTTGCAACACATTCCTGTCAATATGTTACAATTCTAACCAATGTAGACGGCAACAAAGTTAATTTTGAAAGCACTAACTGGACTTGATGGTTTCAGACTCAAAGCTTCCAGAAAGCAGGTTTTGGTAGGGTTATGCATTTAAAGATTTGTTGTCAAACACAAAGACTAATGCCTGCTTCATACTAGGGCAGAGCCACGCTTATAATAACTTTCCTAAGTATTGTCATGGTCCTCACTAAACAAAATCCAAGATCTATAGCATCAAATATATGCCCTGGAGAATTTGAGTATTGCATCCTCCACTTGAAGATCTAAAACCATCCAATGGCAATGTTCAAGCTTTAAGACATAGTTGAATCAGATTCAAACTGGTGAAGCTGCAACTATGTAATTGAGCAACTTATCCAAGGTTCCCTAAGCTCAAAAGTTTAACATGTCTCCTTGCAAACAAGCCGAAAACATCTAGTGCTTCAGCCAAAGTATGTCTTAATTGTTGATGTCACTCATATATTTGACTAAAACAAGATGAAGAGAATTTACAACATTAAAATACACCGAAAATCACTAACAAGAACCTAACTCAAACATGCATGACTGCAGACACATGCATCTTTGAGATCAAAAGAAAAGGCATAACATTAACCATAGGAGACTGAACAATCATAGGTATTGAGTAGAGACACTAATCAAATAATGAGTAATTTGAGGATAAAATCAAAAGTCAATTGCTAGGATAAACATCTAGTGTCTCTGTCCATGTGGATGCAGTTATTTGAAATAATTAAGAGAACATCAAATATCCATTTGTAATCCCCAATATACCTGTAATGGGTATCTAACAAATGCCGGTCTATAACGGCCTTTGCAGTAGAGATGGAACCATATGGTAAGAACTGGAAGTGCAATGAGAAATGGTGTTGACTGGGCAGCTTCTTTTGTGCTTAGCAACCCCAAAAGAACCACTTGTGAAAACACCAGTGCAGTTATAATACGCCCATGGACATCAGGCCAAAATGCTGCAGCACTCTCATACTCTTGTTTATAAACATTTATGATCTGCATTTGGAAACGAATAGAGTTTTAAAGAAATAAAAAGAGAGATCGTATGACATAGTATGTACGAAAGATAGACATAGAGAATACTACACAGGTAGAGACCTGGTCAAAGAAAATGAAGTCCTCATGAAGAAATCAATTGTAAAATCCATCTCCAACAAAGACGACTTCTTTCTAAGAGAAAGCTTATTTCTTATAAACTGTTATGAATGTCTTAGATATTAACTTCTATAACTACTTACAATCAATGCAAACACACAGTTAGTCATATCTATTATATTTAGAAGTTGAGGCCGTTTTGCAGACGTTGGACCAGAGGGAAATGTATTGGTCCAGTTCAGTACTATCTTCTGGAAGATATTCTATGGGAATTAAAATTAAGGGAAGTCAGTGCAATGTTCAGAAGAAAAAACAAAAAGATTGAAAATTGACAGCATAATATTGTATTTTTTATTTATTTTACAGAAAGGTGGAAGCGTGGTTCAAGGGAGAGAAGAACAAAGGGTACGATGGCAGCTTAAAAAGCAAACTTCAAAAGATTTATAATTTTTTTTCTTAAATATACTAAACATATGTTAGAAAAAGGTTCCCCCTAGGGACACTGAGGTAGGCTGCTCCCCAAAGGATTTTAAGTTTTCCTAAATAATGGAGTAACCACAAGAAACCAAGTTTTATTTATATATTTTCACCCTAACTCGGCATAAGTAGGGTGTTTTTCTTTTTCTCTACTAGGAAGAGATGAAGATTCTAACTGCACCTTACAAGTGCCCAGCATTCTAGGGCAACTTTTTATCATTATTCTATTTCATTTTCCTTTTGTTCCTCTTTCTCTTAGTCCTTTCCTTCGTCTCTAGTTCTCTTATGGACAATCTTTTATAACCTTTATTACGCTACTCAATTGAACTTGCCCTAGGACTCGTGCCCAAATAACAGTTCAGCAAACATGAAGTCTCACATATGAATTCCATAGTTAACTGGATGCAGTAACCTATCTTAGGATCTCACATTTGTAGTTTTCACTAGGAAAAAATATTTGGAGACCAAGCACTGACAGAATGGACTCATAAATGTTTTGAAAAATTCCAACAATTTGGAACAAGAAAGTAAGATGAAATGCAGTTATGCATATATGACAAAGTTTATGTTGGTCCTACAAATTTATTTTCTCTGATCTATAAAATTTGCAACTGAATCATTAGATTTATACTGCCATGACCATAAGAAAGTATATTTAAACCCTACAGTGGCATTTCTGCAACAAATTGTACGACAAAAAGTGCAACAAGGTACCTGATGACGGAACACTACATAAGCAAGGCCAAAGAAAATGATTATGAAAGGAAGGATAATAGGTGTCACTGTCGCATAAACGAGACCCAACAAGAAATATAGCTGTATACGAGGTTCTCCTGTGTTGAAACCAAGACTTCCAGGATCCATTGCCTCCTCTCTGTCCTTTTCTGTCTTTACCAAGAAGAAATTCTTCAAGTGATAAATAATAAGAGGTTTCAACATCAAGATTTCCCCAGCTATACCAGCCCATCCGTCAACCATAATGTAAGTAATGAAGAAAGATGCTTTGATTGGAATAGCCACACCAATTGTCTTAGGAATCCTGCCAAAAAGAGGAATAGATATACTAAGTCAAAAGGTTGCAGGTGAATGAACCATTATATCTCAAGTCACGTAAGCTTGATGGATGAATCACATCATTCGAATGGGAAATGCCTGATACAATCTAATCATTTATCATACTGGAAGATGCAAAAAAATATCAAAGATGTCAATGCTCAGAGAAATAAATAAATAAATAAAGCACAATACTGTATGGACTCTAAGAGGCAATCCAGGACATGGTCCCTGGAAACAAATGCACTGAAAGAATAAGTAAATAATGCAACCAAAATACTCACTCCTTTGGTTAAAAGATGTCCTACTTCATGCCTATGGGCATCATTCGATTCCATTTAATACACTTGCAACCTTAAATGCTACTCAATTTCTTGCTGAAACTCAATCATATGGTTTCTCCGACTCAATTTTTATCACATATCATCATCAACCTCGATCCTACAGTCATACATGAAACTCAATTTGGAAGTTTAAAGTCATACATGAAAGTTGCGAATTGAGGGATAAAAACTATCCATTTTGATAAAAATGGATACCTACAAACTTCATATTTTGCCATAAAATTTGCACGTAAAATTGAAGAACATGATAACCATTTAATTAATGCAGGGGAACCCAAATAATATCCACATACTCGAGCAAGCATATATGATACGCAGAACACAAGCAACCAACATACAACTACATTTGCATTGCCAAAAGCCATACACACTGAACGACAAAGGGATGAGCACATCGTTGAGAATAACTTACTCGTTTGCTGATTGGTGAAGCCATGAACTCAGCTGCTCAAATGCAGCTCCAGCAATTACGCTCCCCAGAAATACATTTACAAAATTGAAAAGATAATATCTAGAGGCTGATCTCCTTTCTAGTGATGATAGAGAATTAAATCCTTCAAATTTAGACATGAGCATCAATATTGCAGGCAGAAAGATAAGGAACAACTTCAACACAATACCCGGTAGAAAACCTTGGATGAATGATTTAATGAAGCCCCTGCATTATGAAATAAAGATGATGAGTGATTGATGGCATAGCAGAAGAAAAACTGATAAGGATGAGAGCAAGCTCACTTTTCAACAAGAGGCTTCAAGAATGGTGCTGCTTTCTCAATGCCTTCGAGACTTGCAAGACTTTGTACAATTGTGATGGGGATCATGAAAAAGAAGGTCAAGAAGAAGAATGCAACAGCGATAATGAGCCTTCTAACTGTAAGGGAAACATATGGAATAGCCAGGTTCGGCCAATATACATCACATGGCTCTGGAGCCCACTCTGTCAACCAAATAGTTGGGTCTCTAGATTGTTGAGTCTGGGCACAAACGGCAGCACCCCAACGAGTCTTGAAAGAAACAAATGCTGCGGGCATGATAGAATTTGTATCGTCTCCAATCTTTTCCCTTTCTTCAGCTATCTGAAGGAAGAGTTGCACGTTTCACAATATTAGATCATGAAATGTATTCAAACTGTGGGCAAAGAAAAGCATGATTTGAAATGCAACAAATTTGAATTTGTATGTAATTGGACCTATGAATACAACAAATAGCTATCGGATGTATGTTGGCAATCACTATAAGTACCAGTAAAAAACCTCAACCATAATGAGCATTTTGAATATACTCAGGGATGCAAAAACAAGAAAGGGCCCCGACTCAATGAAAATTGTAATAAGAATTAGTCGCTCTAAGATGAAAAATCATATGAAAAAGTTATTGAAAACCTCAACAATATAACTTTTTTGTCAATGTTTTCCAAGAAGAAGATTAATAGGTACTGTGTTAGGGCAAAAATTTGTCCTTTAGGACAGTCATGACTGAGCTTCTAACTTCTAGCTTTTGGCACCCTTTGAAGAAAGCAGAATTTATATTTTCACGTCTTTCATTAATACAAAGATTAGGTTAACGAAGTAAGGCCAACGAGCAGATCATATAGAACACTGAACAGCTTGGCTTAGTTGTTTGACAGTAAAAAATGTCACTGACAGAATCAATGCGACGACAAGTTTTCAGATTGGGCCCCTACCCATTACGGATGAGGCCAAAAATTTTAATGCAATACGTACTAATTTTTACAATTCAAATTAGTATCAGGGCAATGGTATTCTGCCTTACTTCAACATGATTGTACAAAGTATATGCTCTTAATGGAACTCTCTCGCTTTGTTTTCATTTCTTTTGTCTTTTTTTAATCTTTTGTTTGAGACTGAAAGAGGAGGTGCTGGGGAAATTTCCAAAAAAAAATCCAAATAACCAAAAAACAAGGAGTGGTACTTACTTCTTTTGACAGCTTGTCAATCTCTGACTCATGATGGTTAATTGCATCCACTCGTTTTCCCCAAAGGCCAAGGAAACCAGTCTGGAAGACACAATGCATGCAAAGTCGGGATTCAAAAAAGGAAAGGGTAAGTTTGACTGGTGATAACACGCCAAGAAAGACCTATCAGATTGTAGCAAAGTACCTTCATTAAGGGCCTCTTAGAAGTATCTCTAGAATATTTATTACTGTAGTAAACAAGCCAGTTCTGCATTTTTTTCTTCTTGTCAACCAATTTAGAAAGCTTGTTTGCATTATACACAACCTGCAAATGGCAGAGAAGACATCTTATGTCAGTAAAGACACAATCACGTTAAGATAAAAGAAGGGCACAGTCATTAGCAACGACTGGATAACTAAATTTTTGCTGTGTAACGTAGACCCCAACAATAGAAAACCCATTAGCAACCCATAAGGCTTCATCTCTGGCTACCAAATAAATGGCTTTTTCAAATAGCAGGAATTATGGCACTTAACCCAAGTAAGAGTCGTGTCATCATCAGCTATCAGCCAAAATTTCTCAGAAGATATACTCTGTTTAGCAAGAACCAACCTGATGAGTAAGATAGTGATCCGGATGATTGACTAGAAAAAAGTGCTCCACAAGCTCACTAACAGATTCATCAGCGTCGGGTGGAACATTTCTGACAAGGACCTAAGAACAAGCAAAACTCATAAGTTCATATCAGGACAAGGAAACAAAATACTGACTACCCTACAATTTAACATTAGAAACAACCATAAAAAGTTAGATTTGAATGATATCTCAAACATTAATCTTCTTAGGCCCTCCCCCAAAAACCCAAAAAAAAAAAGGAGCAGAAAAAATCAAAAGCTTAACCAAATTGTCTTAATTTGCTGTAACCAGTAACGCAGTGGCAAAAAACCAAGCACCTGAGTGAGTTTCTAATTTATGGTTAGTGTACAGCAAAATGCAAACAAGATTGCTGATATTCCATAAAGATACTCAAGAGTGATTTTATCACAAACACCATATGACATCATATCACAATTTAAATGTTTCACTTGTTCATAGAATTTATAAATAAAAAATAAATAAAAAATTAAATAATAATAAATTAAAAAAAGAAGTATCCACAGCATCCATAAGCCATGTGTCTGAAAAGAAGCCCTTAAGACTCTTTACATATCTGGATGTCAAACTTGGGCACTTATGGCCAACACCTTTATTATTCAGAACAACAAGAAAGAAAAGGGTCACTAGGGAGTTGTATAAATATGTCAAGCATCTTTGCCTTATTAGATTAAAGTCAAAGCTGCAAAAACTAGTTCATCCTATTTCTCATAATTAAGAAATGGAAAATAGTCGAAGCCAATCTATGAGAAGAGAGTTTATGTCACCGTAAATTGATCTGGACGGCGTCTTGCTGATGCAAGAAACTGTAACCGCATTGATGCAACATTTGCATATTCCTTCATCAACACATAGCATGTCCAAAAGGTAAAGGCATAAGCCATCACTATGTGACTCCAAAACCTGCGATCCAGGACTTAGTATGATTATTACATTTGGAGTATAAAGACAAAGTAAAACCTAAACAATCCTTCGGGGATCACATTGCTAAATGTCAGACTGTTTTGGAACAGTCAATAGCCAATAACACTAAGACAACTGAAAGCAATACAAGTTGATACAGATAGACCTCAAAATTAATAAAAAAAATTTAAGTTCATAAATAAGCTTTGTCACACGCACACCCGAAACTTAGGATTTTATAGACAAATGCAGAAGATTTACCAAATAAAGAAAAAGTTAGGAATGGCTCGTTCACATCTAGAAAAGAAAAAAAATTAAGTAACTTAGCAAGGAGAGAAGGTTCTAAACCTTTGTGATCCAAGTTCGATGTTTGAAATAGAGAGCTTATCGATATCACTAGAAGTTACATTACTTAGTTGGCGTTGCTCTAAACTTCCGCCTGTCCAGTTAACTGGCACCAGGATAGCCCATGCAAGGAAGGCTATAGGAACAAAGATCTTAAGTCTGCACAAATGATTAAAGAGAATTGGCACAATAGTCATGTATTACATAAGCATACACAATCACGTTCACATTCTTCATAGACAAATTTCACAACGTTTGCTCCATACCCTATCCAGTAAATCCGCAAGTAAACAGCAGAATCCAAACCCGCATGGTCAATGAGTTCAGGTTCCGGCATTTTCAGTGCATCGGGCATCCAATTCAAAAACCTTATATAGGACCTGAAGTCCAGATTGACAAACTTCTTTACAAATACTCCTGAGTGTGCTGGATCTGTTCTTAAACCCTTGAAATACCACTTTGGGAAGTACACTCTATCATTGAAAGGTTGAAGCCTCAGAATGGCAAACGCCACAAGGAAAATGAATGCACTGACAATGTTAAAAGCTGCCGAAACTCCAATATCCTTAACTGTCGCCATTTATATATTTTCCAGATAAAGAGAAGTCTTTCCCTGTAAAAACACTACGAACGTTTAGGTGGGGAAGGAATATCAACCAAAATGGAACTTTTCCTGAACAAGCTAGAAGCAACTTGTAAGCAGATTGTAACAACCATATTATCCTTAAAACATATTAGAAATGAAGCCTCAACTCCGATGCCATGTCCAATTAGAAATAATATAGCCTCATTAAGATGTCATTATAGTCCAAAAAAAAAAATAAATCAAAATCAATTTAACTTAAAAAATATATGACGCACCTACCACAGGAGAAAATAGAGAAATTTAAGTTATAATAATGGGAGAGAGACACTTTCCACACAATAATTTCCCCCAGAAACCGGCACAACAGGATGACTTACTGAAAGCCACAGATCAAAACATCATTTCAATGCTCATTATTAGACACAAAAAAGCTTCTATATCTAATGCTGAAAGAACTATTAAAGAACAAGAGATCTTAAGAAATATTCTTCCAAAGAGCATAAGGATTTGAACCTTATCCTTTACTCGTAAATTCTGCTTTTAGTCCGAGAAATACAATTCCGGTAAACAGTTCACACAGAAACTAACGTAGCCGGGGGAGAACAAAAACCTTTCAATCGAAGAGACTAATCCACCATTTCAGATCAAACATGTCCAACCCAACCTCGAAAGATTCACGCAGACACTCCTTACCCTTAAGAATCAAAAGCAGAACAAAAAAGATAAAATAAAATAAAAAATAAAAAAGCATCGTTGAAGCAGTTCATACCCCCGAATCGAGTTGGAGACTACTCTTCCACACAGAGAGAGAGAGAGAGAGAGAGAATAAAGGCTCGATCTGTAACCGAATTCGGGAGTGTTTGGATCGCTTGCGAAAGCCAACCGAAGCAAGAACTAGATATTCCTCCACTCCTTTCCAGGGAAACCACGTCACCACGCTATGAAGGAAGATCTTCTCTCTATTTCTTTCCTTCAATAACAAGAAGGTATCAAGAAGCGGAATCCGGTGCGCGGTTGGGGAACGTGAAAGGATTCAACAAAGAGATGCTTCCGTTTGGCACCAGAGAAACGGAAAAGGCAGTATTCGTTGTCCACTCAGTGCCAGAGAGGTTTGGGTTTTGTTGATGTTTACAGGTTTTTCTTTTGTCTCTAACTTACCCGAATTAGTCAAGTTGGTAGACAGAGTAGTAATAATAATAATAATACCCTTTCGATGTCGGCAAGGTGCCGTGCCGATGCCAATGCCAACGGCTACTTTTTGCGGCCGTTTTGCGCCTGCGGATTCTCAGATCACGCGCTCCTACCGAGGCGCTGCACCTGTCCCGATGAGATTTGCTCTAAAGTTCTCTTCCCTTCAACTTATTTCACACAGTAGATTTTTCAAATTTAAATATCCATAACAAGGTTAAAATTTTTTTTATAAATTTTCTTTCAAAAATTATATTTCAAGGATACATCAAAATCTTAATATGCAACCCTATTTACTAATAAAAAAATGTTTAAGTCGTTAACAGTATGATGTCATGATATTTATGGTACGACATGCGTACAATGTCTTAAGATTAATTTTTTATTTTATGGGTTGCGCTTTACAATGTAATCCACGCGTGGCAGCCGCGTGTTGAGCGAGCGGGGAATGGGCGGATGAGGTGCGGTTGATTGTGGGGACGAAGTGGAATGCTCGTGACGAGCTAAGGTGTCTGGGGAAAGCAATCAGGTGATGCCGCGTTGAAATCGCGTTGGCTGCGCGGGCGGTCGGGGGTTTAAAGTGGGACACCCAGCAGTTTCTGATGCGACCGGCGCGGCTTTAGCGAGGAATATCCGTGGCGCTGTGACATCGGACCATTACCGACGCTTCGGAAGTTGACATCGTGTACTGAGAAAATTGACAACCAATTTTCGTTTTTGTTGAAGACAACGAAATGTTCGACTCTTTCGATCCCATAATTTCGACGGGAAATTTTAGTGTATTATTATTAAATTATTGATAACTTTGTATTTCGCGGATTCAACAATAGCCTTGTACTGAACGAAAATAGTACTTTTTTCCATTATCGATCAAAAATTTTGGTTAAAACATTGGTCTAAGATAATGGAAGTATCTTATATCATTAATATATTAGCTCATTATACATGGAAGCATTCCTTTTTTACAAATTGGTCTTAAGAAAATAGTTAACTTCATAATACTATATCATAGCACAATTTTCAAGTAAGAAACTCCTTCACTTATAAATTAGCTCTTCCAATGGAAAGTATTTTTCAACACATGGTGGGAGTCCAAATTGTCCATAACAAAGTTCTTAGCTTAGATATGTTACCTAAATTCTATCTAAAAATATCATTAAAATGAACATAGACGCCTTTCCTTTAAGTTGGATTGTAGAACAATCATGTATTGTTTTAAGAAAAAAAGAAAAATCTATTTTTCTTTTTTTTTTTTTTCTTTTTTTCTCGAAGGAATGAACTGTTTGGGTTTGTATCTCCACAGTGTATGAAGTTTCAAGACACGTGGGTGTCCCACACAGATTCAATGACAAAGTACAAGGATTTGGTGCTTATTATCTACTCGTTTTCTAATTTTTTAGAGATGGGAGTTGGAAAGGTGAAGTTAAGTCAGAGAATCAGATTTTTCCAGATTGTGTGATGGCAAATCGCTGGACCCAAAGGCACAGCGGCGCCGCCTAAGTTGTTCGTCATCATTGTTTGTCTTTTATTTTCCGTCGCAGCGTTGTCATCGTTGAATTGGTCATAGAGATATGCAGGACCGACTATCCAGTCGCTTTGAATTGAAGTCGTTATTATAAGGGGGAAGAGATCTTTCTGGAGCACTATTTGATCTCCCATTAAGTATGCGCATCAGGCAATTTGAAGAGAAAGCTACACAAATAATGTGGATAAGGGCCCAAGCTGCCATCGGAATAGACACGGAAAATTGGGATGGCTTCCTTTAAACTTAACATCAAAGGTTACATCCTCTACGGTTCACGTCTTTTTCTTTTTCCTTTCTGGCAAAAAAGAGTGCTTGTCTTTGAGAAAATGATGTTCATTAGGAAATGTCGTCCACCCATCTTCTGGACACATCCAAACCGATAAAGCTTGTATGATCTAAATTTTAAAGTTCGTCTATGCAGGACATCAAGACAATAATATTATAATCATTACAAGATTATTTGTAAGTGCTTAGTTCAATAATGAACTAGTGTTACTTAAAGTCTTTGAATTCCAAATTCAACACCCTGAGGTGCGTGAGTTATTCAAAAATGAGAGTAATAATCATTATAAGATTGGCTCTTGGAGTTAAGATGCAAGAAATGGGAAGGATGATGGTATAGTATTAACTAAATAAGTAAAATTCAAGTAGAAGTTTGATCTTGAAAACATCTTGTTTAAGATTTCTTTCTAAAACTAGCAACTCCACATAGATTTACTTCTCCAATTGGTTGACGAACCATTAATTCAAAGAATTTGATTTAATTTTCTTTTTGCACAGATTACATTTCCTTGTAAATCTCTTAGTTTAGGCTTATAAATATGAATAGGACTGTATTTTTAAACCATCGAGAAATAGAAGAATCCTTTTTCTATTTTGCAAAAACTTTTTTTGAGTTGTGTTTGGCTTTTGAGAAAATTTCTTTCAATTTTCTCAGTACTTCGATTTCTATCTTGACCTAATATCTTCATCAAGTGTTCATATGTACTCATTTAATAATAATGGATCTTAAAATGAGGAAGTTGGTGAACCATTTATAACAACTATTTTAAAGTGGGAAATTTGTTGAACCATATCTAACAACTACTATCATTCGGAAGCATGGATACAAATAATGGTTGCGAAGAATTCTAACATCTCCATGTCTCGACATGGAATAACATATTTCTCGTGACATCGTGAAATTGATATATACATAGGTAAGTAACTCGTACTAAATGTTAGAACAGCAAAATATCTACTTCACCAAAATCTCCCGTACATATTGCATACATATCCCAAACAAAAGCTAGGACTTTGTGTTGGTGAGGACACTTCTCAAGGCATCATCGCCAGTGGTCATGAGCTACCTTCCCGAGAGATGGACAAAGCCTTGATTTTCATAGAAAGAACCAGCATCCCACTCCTCAGATGATGATGAAAGTGTCATTAATGCAACCACAATAGACCTCATGCTTGGCCTTAGTTGAGGATTTTCATGGGTGCAAGCTTTGGCAAGGTGAGCCACCTACCACCAAAATCACAACACAGCTTTTTAAGACATAAGATTGGCAATCCAAACTTGAGCATTCACTGGTTTTTGAGAAATCACCTTACTAACTGAGTCGATTGGGTAATCATCTCCAAGCCTGGGGTCTACAAGTTTGCGAAGATCTTCTTTTGGATCAGTCTGGCAAAGAACATCATCGAACTGCATCACACAAATGGACAGGATTTGGTTAAATTCTCGTAAGGTGAGTTAAGAAGAATACTCAAGTAGCATGTAGAAGGGAGTGTAGAGGAAAGAACCAATTCAACAAGTCCCATCGATTCGGAGACGGATTCATTTGTCTTGAGAATGGCGTCTTTGGCAGATATTAGTTCGTAAAGGACAACCCCAAAAGCATACACATCTACCTTTGCAGAAACATCGCCATATTGAGCGTATCTGCGCACAACTCAATTCATTCAGCTTAATCGTGTTATGGTTACAAAAATCTAGCATGTATTAGATTAGAAATGATATGAATTGTCCTACAATAACTAAATCCTAATTGAAAATTGTTACATAGTATCAAAGCACAAATTTAGAATGGGACAATAATTATGCACAAACTTTGTAATCCATAATAATTTAGAAAAATAGTGAGTTATATCATATATATATCTAAATCTTATTTGTGAAAATTTTTAAAGTAAAAAATATACTCTTCTTTACAAGCTGATTTTAAGTAATGATTTTTGCAATATATTTATTAGTAAGAAGGCTTACAAACATCTTGTTGGAAGCATGCTCCCACATTCGGCAAAGAAGAGAAAAAAAGAATTTTCATATCCTTATGACCGATTTTAAAAAATTGTAAGACCCTTTAAAATTAAAATCCAACAGTAGTATTAAAGTCCACTTGAGATTGGGTCAAATACTAATGATAAAGCCCAAATGAGTCAAGATCAACTAACTTAGTAACTAGCTTGACTCACCCTTATGTGTGACATGAATCTTTATTTTTAGTTTTCATGTCTGGACCATCTTAAGATATACCCAAATACTCTCTTCATAATCAAAACGTTAGGATAGCAAGCAAATATCAAGAGGCCAAAGAATTTGATACAAATTTGTAACATGAAAATGCGCAAGTGTTGTTTAGAAGAGTGGGCAGTAAACCAAATGTAAGGAGGAAAACAATGTTCTTACTCTGGAGGCATGTATCCAAAGGTGCCGACAAGACGCGTGTGCAGTGAAGAACTTCCATATTCAGTCAGTTTTGTTAGCCCAAAATCTGCGACCTGTACACAAAAGTTAGATCAACAGGAGTGGTTTCAGAGTCTAACATCTCAATAGAGGCATCTTTCTACCTTCGCACGGTGGTTCTTGTCTATTAATATGTTTGCTGACTTGATATCACGGTGGATATAGACTGGAACAGTGTGTTCATGGATATACTGAAGTCCTCTAGCCGAATCCAGTGCAATTTGAACTCTAGTTGACCATGTCAATGGTTCTTTCCCTGAGATCAAAGCATAATAAACAACCCTGAAGAAGAAGAGTTTGAAAGAGGAGCTTCAGTAAACCGTATGATTTACCTTTGTCTCCTGATCCACGCAGATGTTGACTTAAGTTGCCATTCTCGATGTACTCGTACACTAGAAATAAGGAGCCTTCCACACAATATCCAATCAACCGGACCTGCACGAAGATTTGACATAAAATAATAAGAAAATGCAAGTGTTTTCTGAGAAGTGTCATGTCGATGAGCAAGATGGGAAAGAGTCAAGAAGCTTATAAGCATCTAACACCCATTGAAGTTCAAATAATATAGCCACCTATAATTGTCATAAATTAATATCAAAACCTAAGTTCAAGGATAGCATCTTACCACAGATTAAGTCTCCATAATCTCTACTCCATTGACTTGTTATTTTCTTATATGTTCAAGTGTTTTAATTCTCTTAACAACCGACACTAAGGAGAAAGTCAAACCTTTTCGAACAATTTCAAATGTAGGGTATTAATAAATAATTTTATAATGATTAGTCGTGGCACCTAATCCTTCAGCCACTAAGCCAATGAGCTTCACTGAGTCCACTAAAATACAATTTGCTCTGCAAGTTGAAACGATTCCACGGCCAACGGTCTTTATTTTAAATTTTATCATGCTAAATCTACCATAAAAAGTGCTATAGTGATGAATAGAATGAGAGAGAAAACACATTACCAGGTTCAAGTGATGAACATGCGTCAAAACCTTCAACTCAGCCAGAAATTCTTTTGATGCCTGCATATCCATCTTCTTAATCGCAGCTTTCTGCAGATAGTCAGAGCAGAAAGTCAGCCACTCAACGTTGCACAGAAGCGGTGAGGATCGATTATGATTTATAAATTGGACTTGGTTTCTGAGACAAAACAGCAGGAAAGCATACCTCTCCTCTAAGTTCCGCGTAGTATACAGATCCAAAGCCACCTTGCCCAATCTTATTATCCAAGCTGAAGTTGTCAGTAGCCTTTGCAAGCTCTTCATACGAGAACTCAACCGATTTGTCCACAGTAATACCTGTGAGCCCCGTCGAACCACTACCAAGAGATATTGATTTTGAAGTTTTCTCTGGGATGCTTCCGGAAGCTGTTTCAAACGACAGAGTCATATCTGAAACTTCCACAATTCAAATTTGGCATTTGTTCTGCGTAGTCTAAAACATCACAAGAAAGAACTCGCCGTATACGGAAAATTACTTCCAGACTAGCTAAACTATATCTATTTCCACCATTAGGACGAGCTCTGTTGTCTGGCTTCTGGTTTTTAAGGCATTTGAGGGCAACATCTTGAGGAAGACTGGCGTTAGTTTGGATGTACAAGATAAAGGATTGCGTGTTTCATGCATGGACTACAAAAGGCCATAACAAAGACTAACCAAACATCGAACATGTGTTCTAAAATGATATTGTAAACCCTTTTACCTCACAAAGAGTCCATGTGATAGATAAATATCAGATTAAGGAAAGGCAGACAAAGACCATAAACCATAAATATGTACTTAGAGCTTTGACGTAGAGTTATTGGAGTGCTAAGCTCTAGTGTGTATCAATTATTGCCAATATAATGACATGTTGTACTCATGTATTTTTTTTTTTTTTCTCTTACAAGCTAGTTTAAAAAATAAAATGAATTCTCTAATAACATCTCAAAATTTAGATTTGGAGTAAAGGTATCCTGTCACATTGGGATGAGTTTCCTCTTGTATGGAGCGAAGAAGCATGTTGAAATCTAGTTAATGTCTCACATTCGTCAATATGTTAGCATTTATGCTTCTTATACGTTGAAATCTTCCACTCTTTTTTATAAGTCAATTTTATAGGAGAAAAGTAGATCTTCTAACATAGAGCTAACTCATATTAATATTTACCGGAATGAGTGACACTTTGCAATTAACCATCTTGATTTCAGATATGTGTTTCTCAAAATGTATACAACTGACGAGGTTTTGTCATACCAGAAGGATTACCAAGTCTGTGTTGAACATTCTGGTCCACGGATGCAGGAAGAGATGATTCCTCCGCAACCTTCTTCCTTTTATAAATCCTAAAGTATACACAAAATGCCAGAATGGAAACTCCAACAATTGCTCCAACTGCTATGCCAGCGGTGGCTCCACCTGAAATACCTGCTAAAAATTCCACCACAAAGTTAGCTTGAAATAAGACAAAACCAGTCATGGGATATTAAGTCTGATCAGACCAAAAGCGAGGAAGAAGAAGATGAAGCAAGCTTAGGGCAAAGCCTGGAGAAGACCCAACCACCTGATCTGCAAAAAGGAACACAAAGGGGTGAAATTGTCAGCCACTTTGAAGAAGTGTTTCAAGCATAAAGGAAAGACATAACGATTGTCTTAATTTGACAGCATGTCAAGTTGGTATGACTTACTTTAGCGACAGAAATTTTCCGTCTTGATCTGCAAATAAGAAAGGCAAAAATCAGAACTTTTATAATCTAATAAGCTTCAATTTGAACTAAATTGTTGGAAGTATTCCCTTCATCAAAAGGATAATCTTTAAACGTCTTAGTAACATATGATTATTTCATTCACTATTGATATAAAATTTACTTTTCCTTGAGACAAGTGATGATTTTCGTGATACCAAATGATGATTTGTGTTGGGTTTCACTCTTTTTTCTTCATAATTCTTTTTTTCTTTTTGTCTCTATTCATTTTTCATTAGGTCATTACACCATCTTCTATTTACCTCTTTATCAATTGAACATCGATGTTTGAGGGAGATACTAAAAGAATAATTCCAAAGTACTGGGGTCTAGGTTTGCCATTAACGCTAGCTTTTGGTCGAACATGCTCTAAAGAAAATACAGATCTGCCGTATTGGTTTTGTTTTAAAGCAAAGTATCTATGTAATCATCTGCCAGAGACGGAAAGGTCAACATCTCATGATGCAACGGAGAGTGATGCAATCGAATTGATAATATGAAATGAAAATCAGTACCAACGGAAACTCAAACGATAGCAGCAAGATGCCATTGTTTTCATGGAATTCATAATACTTCGTCGACCATAGAAAGGCCACCAGCTTGAAGGTAGATTGGAGGCTACCTACCATGGAAGTTTGTGCATAAACTTCTTCACAAAAACCATACTTTTCAGCATCTCTTTGATGCGTGACTGTCATCTATTTTTTTATTTCCCAATTAGGGTTAAAGGAGGAGGAAAATTGATCCAATTGTCAAATTGGGTTTAGCTGGAGGCCTTGTCCAAATCACAGAAAAGCAAATGATGTAGACTTTTTTTCTTGATAGTAAAGAAAAGGTTGACGAGGCCCTCACAAACTCCCACACAGAGAAAAACAAAGTTACTAATATTTTATGCGTTTTCTCAGGCGGGATTTCACTAATCACATTATTAACAGCTACGTTCTAAGCGTGCTTAGTTATTTGACCAACGACCATAGAAAATGTACTGAGGAAGTTGCTAACCTCTTGCCGGCACAAAAACCAGCCCAGTTCCGGCACTAAAGTCGGTCCCCGGATTGTACTTCTCAAGCAGATATGCCGGCACGCCGGTCTCCTTCGCCACGTAGGACATATTCTCGCCGGGCCGGAGCGGATACGTCACGAACAACCCATAATCCTTCGAGACATGTGGATCACCACAAGAGCAATTTACCTCGACGTTGATCGGAACGTAGTCCGGTACATTGAATACCGGATAAGGGTTCACCTTCTGCAGCCAGTCTGCGGTGGTGAGATTGGCAAAAGTGAACCAAGCAACTGTCTCGTAAGTATCATAGGGTTGGAATGTGTGATGAAACTTGTGGCCGAGGAAGCCACCACTCAAGCAATCACATGAGAAGGGCACGTTAATACGAGTATCGTACTTGATGATATCTGGGTTTGGGATGTCAGGATTGTATTTGAGGATTTCTGATATATCTAGGCCGAAGACGTCGCTGATGTAAGTGAGGTTTGAGCCTAACCAGATATAGTACGAGCCTAAGGCAAGGCGGCAACCTTGTTTACACACAGCATGGGCTTCGAGAGACAAGAAAAGGAGAGAACAGGAGATTAAGATTATGGTCGGGAGTTTCCTCTTTGGGTGTTGGATCATCTTGGGGAAGAGGAAGAGGAGGAGGAGGAGGAAGAGGAAGAAGAACCAGGAAGCTATAAGATATGAGAGAAGGACTTAATGGTTGACGCTAGGTATATGCTGAGAAAATTCCCGACAAATCACGGTTGTCATTGTCGTCATGCATCGACTCAGCCTTATTAAATTGATACTGATTAAATTGATGCCGATGATTGGGACAAGAATACTTAACCTAACCATGAACTGGGACAAGAGGGAGCGTTAATGAATGGGTCTTTGTTATATAAGCAGCAGGCCTACATGATAACCGAAGCAGTAATTATATTAATAGGGGGAAGAAAAAGGCAGAAGAACAAGGAAAAAGCTTAGTGCTAGAAAGCTTACCTATTCCCCTAAGTTCGTATTTAGAACGTTAGCAAGACTCTTTATAGTAATGATACGTGACTCAGTTAATAACTTATGCCGTCCAAGACTAAGGAAAAACAAGACAAATTCAAAGCAGTGTATAGAACGTTTGTCTTGAGTTCTAACCATAGAGAAAACGTTTTCTCTTCTTTGCACTCCGGTCCCCTTTCCCACTCTTTCTTTGGTTGTTTTTCTATTTGTTTTTGTTCATCGTATGTGCACATGAAGTACATTACAAGAGCATTTTCGGGGGGACCTTGGGCTTCAATTTGTGTTTTCTTTATCACTACTACTAGGCATTATTAAATATAATGTGTGATGAGTCTTGTATTATTTTCTTAGTTAAGAATCCTTTTATAAGAATTAAAAGATTTTCATACTCTTGAGTTAAGTGATCAAAAATCAAATTCAAGTACGACATTGTTTTATTTGTGAATATATTATTTTTATAAGAAGTGTTTTCTCATACTTGAAATGTTATATAAATCTAGCATTACTTAAAATTTGTGCAAAAATCTTTTTTTTTGAAAAGAAAAAACTCATCTACTTAGATTGTTCTTCGCAATAATTATCAAATAGGCATATGTAATACATTATGGCAATAGGTGAATAAATAGTTGTGCCCATTTGGAACTATGTTCATCGAAAGTGCAATTATAATTGCTGTAGAAGATATGGACCGACAGGCTCCACACTGGATCTGGGATAAGCGAGGGTTTGTACCTTTTCCACGTCCAGAGATATTTTGTCCATTAGAATTAGAGGAAGAGATATTTGAGTCTTTCAGAGTGGCCTTACCAATCCCAAAGTCCTGGCCACTCAGCTCTTCTATTATCAATGGAGTCCGCTGCAGTTCTCACACTTTCTCAGCTTCCTTTTCTTCCGCCGCCAAGAACCATCTGGAGGAAAGCCTATCCTTCCTGGCCATGCAAGCCCAGGAGATCTCAACCCACTCGCTTAAACTGCCAAAAGATGTACGTCGGTGGTGGGTATCACATAATACAGATACGAGCTCATGTCTTTCCCTGTTCATGGCGGCAAAGGTGTATAAGTCTTGCGGCTTGTAATTAAATGCAGGATTCGGAGAAGCATCACCAGAAGCGAAGGCAGCCAAAAATCTTCACAATTTCTTCACTTATATTGCAGTAAGGATTGTCAGAGCACAACTTGAGGTTACTCCACTCCCTCCCTTTGTTTTTATTTTATATTCATCGCTTAGCCTTTACTGCTCTATATTCTGTTACCTATTCATGCTTCGTAGCTTGGTTGATTTGAATTTGTGCCATCTTCTTTATGCTGGCTTATCACAAAAGAAATATCAGCATCAAAATCTTTGGAGATAATCAGTACTTTCCAAGAACTTGTGGACTTTTCTCTTGGAAAGCGACTGAGGGAATGATTTTTTTCTCAAAAAATCAAAAGTTGTCTGCAGAATGTTATATATTAGTAAACCTAAAATTTAATTCAAAAGTTAGTTTACAATTGGGAGACAATTTTTTTATTTAAATATTATCTAAATATCTTTTTTTTTTCAGTAAGATTTTCATCCTCAACACAGCTGATAATGACAAAGAGAAAGTAAAATTAAGGTTGTGATTACAAATAACATAGCATGTAGGGTTGGTTAAATCATATGTACATTGGATTACCTCATCGGTTACCGGTTGTTTGTTGGAGCAGAGCTATAACCCTGAGGCATACGAGGAACTGATGGAATTCCTGAGCAGACACTCGTTGAATGATGGGGATAAGTTCTGTGCCAGTTTGATGAGAGAATCTTCAAGGCATAAGGGCTTAGGTATGTTAATGATAAATCAATATGGGGCCAAATTTTGTGCAATGAAAGACCATACATTTGTGCTGTTAGCATGAAAGATCTGACTTTTGATTCTCTGTGTAATGGCAGCTCTTCGGATCCTGGAGGTAAGTTCATTGCCTGTGATGGTTTCTATGTCTAATTGTTAACTAAATTACTGACATCATAAGGGATGCTGGCGTCTTGATTTAGGTTCGAGCTGCTTATTGCCAAAATGATTTTGAATGGGACAACTTGAAGCGACTAGCTATTGAGGTCAGGAATCATTTTTATAATTTTTTCTTTTCTAAGCATTTGTTACAAGAAAAGGGGCGTTTGTTTTAAGTCTTGGTTTCTTGCAGATGGTCCATGAATATAACACGAATCTCATGAGAGAATATGTCTTGGAAACCAGCCATGAGAAATAACTTGTCACTGCATCTACTTATCCATGTGTGAGCTTCAAGTTCTAGTCAAGCAGCGAAACATATCTATGTAATATATGTAAATTTGAAAAGGACTTGATTAGCAATCTTCAGTATTCTACGATGATCAAGGTTCCTGAACGCAACCAAATGAATGTATTCTGAAGACCAAGAGCTCCATGAAGACAGTCTCATTGAATGGGATACAATGGCTGAGACACGGCAAACCTCAAAGCTTTGCATCCTATGTTAATGCTTCCTTTTGGTACTTGCAAATTACAAATATGTATTAAACTACGTTGTACTATCTCTACCATCCAGGAAGAAAACAATAATGGACATATAATGTCCTCCAGAAAGTTGAAAGGAACCATCCAATTGCATGCTAATAATATGGTCTTGGCAACCTCAGATATAAAAAGCAATCTACCTGTGCAATCTGTTGTCATCAAGGAACAAGAAAAGAATGGGAAAAAAAAAAAAAAAACCATGCTATGTATATTCCACAGTTCCACCTCCAAGACACTGTTATGCAGATTAAAAAGGTGAAAAGAACTAATCTTCTTAGACATCTCACTTTGCTTCAGATAAATAAGTTGAAGAAAATCTATAAAAGGAAGAAACCATACACGGCTTAAGGCAATAAACATATTAACATAGACATAAACACTTACAAACAAGATTTACATTAAACTAAAATAAGAATAACAATGAAACCATAATAGTAGGGCCATAGGCCTTACTGCAACACTACAAAGACTGGAACATAACTGAGAGGTAAACTATTCTCTGGTTTCTCAGTACATTTATTCTAAAGCTTGAACGAGCATTTATAGAAGTTTGCTGGAGTTCTCCAGATCTAATTAGACAAGACAGTAGCTAGCTGAGTTTGCTTGTGGGAAGAACTAATCTGGCAGCGTTTGCTTGTGGGAAAGGAAAAGGCCTCTTGACGTTCTTTGATATGGCACTATTTGCTTGTAGGAAAAGCCTCTTGCTGATATCAACTCTCTCTACGTTAGCCTGTTTTTTCATTTACTTTAACATAAGCCAGATCTTTAGTAAAACATGCTTGCTTGGAATGGAATAAGCTACATCTCACAGTTCTGAATGTTACATTGCTTCTCTAGAATTGCACATACAGACACCTTACGTAGCAAAGAAGAAATGATACATTGCTTCTAATTCAATAACATTTTGGGATCCCAAGAATCACTGCGCCACTGTCTAGAAGCAAACTCAGTCAATGGGAAACGAAAGAGGCCTCAGATTAGATTTATTTCCTACTTCACGGCCACAATTCGCTTCTTTTCTCTTACAAGATTTCTCTTCAGAAGTGAATTGTTCAGGAGAGAAATCTTCAAATCCAATACAAAATCAGCAGATATGCTTGAAATTAATTGAGAAATAGGGTCTAAATCCTCTGATATACAGTGTATCACAGTCATTTTTCTTTACAGTTTTGGTTACAGGATGATAACGAGAAAATTCGCCATTCCAGATGGATACAAAATGGGCATTATTTGGCTGGTTTATCCCCTACGTAGATGTGTCTGATATTCAGAAACAAAATTACGCTTAACTCTTACTGACCGAAGTTAGTTAACCTATATATTGAGGTAAATCATATACTTGTGTCCTTTAAGGGTACCGTCCTAATCTGTTATCTCTCCATGTTCGTCTGATGGCTGCAAAACAGAATAAAGTTAGGAATAGCAAATATGATAAATATATGGCAGATGTGCATGTCTGATACCAACTCAAACTCCCACTGACTTTCATGCAAAACATATTACCTCAACATACTGACGGATATCAGCTGAAGCATGGATTAGCCCTTTACTGAAATATGATTGAGCATATTCTTCTATATTCTCCAGCCTGCAATCCATTGTTCAATGTACTGCATTCCATTAAGATCAGAAATTCTACTCACAACCAAAACTTCATGTACTAAAATATATCATAAAAAGAAACTCCGCCCCCCAAATCAGTCCAAATAGCCACAGACATCTAGGCCGCCTTCTTTATATAATTAAGCTCATTGGACAATTTATGATTACTGGTGTAGGTATGCAATCTTGTCTACAAGATCAAAGTAATCATCTGATGCATTGACTCCAAGCCACAACATTTTTGGGGATCTCAGGTTTCCTTTTCAGAAAACTGATGAAATGATGGAAGAAAAACCAGTGGATCTTGATAAGGAGATTACCTATATACATAATTAACCATGATCCCTCCACTTTGATGCAGACCTTTTTCTGATCGATCTGCCATCCAGTTTATTCTTTCAACCATCTGTCCACATTGAAAAGCTTTGCAATAAGTAAAAACAATTTCCAATTTGAGAAAGATCCTTTTTGGTGATACTGATCCCTCAAGTACCACTAAATTTTGCGGTTAAATTTTTTTTTATCTTCATATGTTAAAGAACCACAGTTACTACATATCACCTGAAACATATCCCAATCTACATCAGTGAAGACTAACCCATGTCACAGTTAGTTTTGGCCAGAAAACATGCCCTTGCCTAAAGTAATGGCTACTACCTTTTACCAAGTAGGGTTGCATAACATACCGCTCCATTTTGGAAGTGAAAATTTGCAACAGAATCTAAAGCTTTTCCTCTTTTTTTCTCTTGCAGAAGGTACCTGTAAATGCAAAACAAGTATCTATTAGTTGTAACTTCAACAAAAACACATTATTTATGCAATACTTCAGAAATCTACCACGTGACATCATTTTCCAATTCATTTACATCCCAATTGCAGCTGAATTTTAAGATGTACCTGGCACACAGTCGCATCAATAGAGGTTTTAAGACTGCTAGTAATTCAACCGAGTTGGTCCACTCATAGTTTTTTGAAGTCAGCAAATTCAACATCACTTCCACGCCATTTTTGCCAGCAGCAAAACCGCTGAAACTCAAAATAGTGATGTCCCTTTAAAAATCAAACTTCAGAACATGCAATGAAAAGTGGGTGCACCACACTCAGTATTTCTCATGCTAATTGATTCAAGGACATTAGGATATGTATGGACAGCCACTTGATTTTGGAAGAAGAAAAGTTCACAACAAAGTAGGCAAAGTACAAATAATGTATTGGAAGATGACCCAATCCCTTCATAAACAATTGCAATAGATTTTTTTTCCTCTATTATCTGGATTTAACATAGTTGATTTAAATTTTAGTAGGGTGAGAAAAAAAAAAAAAAACCAGGTTCAGAGGTGTGTACAAAAAGGGGTCCTAAACATTTCTAAATACAAATGCAGTTCATTCAAAAGTTCTGTTTGGATTTTCAGCAATCAATTATCACAGGGATCAAGATTGCTTATTTCACGTCAGAACACCAATACATATCCATGATTCCTTTTTTAACAGAAAGAGGACAAATTTGTGACAGAAAAAATTGTGAGAAGGAAATAAGAAAAAGGGGAAAAAATAAATCAATCACTAGAGAATGAATCTGTACCTCACCAAAAATAAAAAGGAAAAAAGGAAAGGATGGATTTGAAAAGCATTTAAATTCCATGAGAGGCATTTTTTTCAACTTAATCCAACGGAGCCATTTCTACCAAACACTACAATGTAATGGAATTGAAGCTTACACAGAAGAATTCATAAGCGCTTTTTCCTCTTCCAGTTCAAGAATATTCTCCCGAAAAGTGGAACCAGAGCCACCTGCAGATGATTGTTGCTTGTCTTCCCCCTCTGCAAGCTTTGATTGAGATGCCAACTTAGATAGGAGCCATTGCATGAACCCTGGAATGGGGCTCAGAGTTGCAAATGTCTGCAGACAAGTATGAAGGGGTAGTAAGTAATAGGGCAGGGCAGCGGAATTACAATTGAATCTATGAGACTGATAACAGCCTTCAAGATATACACATAATATTCAGTATCTCATTCAGTTCAATTTAATTTTATTGCCATATGTAACGTGTAATACTTGTTCACATGCAATAACTAGGACAAACGTATGACAGTATGTAAAGTTGGATCCGCAAAAGAGTAATACTGTATGATAAACATCAGAACAAAATACCAGTCTAAATGAACAAGGAACCTAGATATAACTTCAAAACTTCTTTCATTTTCAGCAGCAAAGGAGAAAGAAAGAAGAGAAAAACCACTCATTCTTTATATCTAACTAGAAAAAAGAGCTACTGACAGCTACAGAATAAAAAAATGAACCAAAAAGCTAAATAGCAATGTAAGTACTAAAATATACAACAATATATCTTGACAACATCCGGGTAGCAGGAAGATCTTTTGGAACATGTCCTACCTCTTTGGAATTCATATGGCTCTTCAAATTTACAGAAAAACTTACAGATATATGTGGCATGTCTCTTTTCACCAATGTCACAACTCGTTTGATCAGGAACTTTCCTAGGTTGATCCCTGATAAGCCAGGCTGCAAAATTTCGGAACAATTCAGATCAGGAACGTGAAGTGGACTACTAAAAATAAAGTAATTATAGACTCTAAATAAAATAAAAAAAGTTAAGTGTAGATAAGAGAAGAACGATAAACACTTTAGAGGTCTAGATATAATTTATGACCGTCCATTTCTCTTTATCCATCAAATACATCTGTCATATTAATAAAGGAAGATAAATCATACCAACCATGTCTTTAGATTTATTTATGGCCCTAGTGGAAGCTAAATGAGGTGAAAATCTCACGTATGGTTATGGCCTCATGAATCTTCTATTTACCTATTTTTATCTCTTTAATTCAGCTTAATGCAAAAGATGTCTTCCTTACAGTTAGTGTACATGAATTATGAATCAAATCCCATACCTAACAAATTGAAATACACAATGCTAAATTATCATTTGATATACCAACAAAGTAAGACAGGGAAGGAAAAAATCAAAACAAACAGGAGTGGAGCGGACCAGAACAAATTACTTTTGAGGGCAGTGATAATATAAAAGAGAGAACGTTTTCTTCCCTAGTGATTTCAATGAACAGAGACCAACATGAAGTTGACAACTCAAGATGCAGGCAATAAATAAACGGTAAGACATGACATGGTTAACATGTATCTGAATTCGTCTCCCTCACTAAACTAGCTCATCATGAGATAAAAGTACAAGAAAAACATTAATAGAATATCTTAAGCATGCTTCCGTAGTGTTTTATCCTTCCTATTCTTTGTCTAGAAATGTGCATACCTGAGTTGATGATATTGAGTAAAACAATGCACATGTCGCCTCATCTTCAGGTATAGGAGGGTCATCCCACAATACTTCCTATCAAAGAAGAAATATTTATAATTATACTTGACCTTGTGGAACAGAGTAAGATAAGCTAAAGAAATTTACCTGTATTGTTTGAGCCACGTTCTTCATGAGTGCAACTTCAATGAAAATAAGGGGTTCACCTGAAGCAAATTTTACAATCAGATCGCATCAAATAGTTTAGACACAGAACACCAGAAGTTGAGCAAATCTTTAATAACACTTTTCCAACCCTCGAAATCAATATGGCTAGCCAACGAGAAATACTGCACTGTCAAGTATAGGCAATGACTTTAAAGTTCTAGTTGTTATGTCAAATGTGCAGCCTGGAAACAAAAGTGTTCCTTGATAAGTTATGACTCCATTATATTAGACATCATTCTAGCCATCAATATCGTGATAGTAATATAATAGATTCAAGCTATCTCCTCCCAATTGAAGATTCAATCTACACATGTAAACTGACTCGATCAACAAGTAAAAATTATAAGACACTTCCGGAGTATTAGTTAATTAGCAAAACTCATGAGTTGCAGTAACAAGGATAACCCGTATGATTCATCTCGAAAGCAACTCAAAGAAGATCTTAAATTGTTGCCATGAGGCGACTCCAAACTAAAAAACAGATAATCTTAAATTGTTGCCCTATGATGCAGCTCCACACTAACTAATAGATAACACCAAATTACTGGCATACGTTTTACAAAGCAAAAAAATGAATTCCCCGCGAATAAGACAAAGCCAGCTAACAACAACAGATAAAACAAAATACCAGTATTAATAGCAATGCTAAAATAGATTGCTAACCAGGTATTGCAGGGTGTAGATAACCGAAACAACGACGGCCAAGGCCCAGCCTTCTCTTAAGGTCTAAAAGATTGCTGATTGGGTGCACAGCCTGTGAAAATTATCATAGATAATAAAAATCATGCATTGCAACATTGAAATCAAAAGGAAGTACAAGAAAGGGAAGAGAAACGTACCTCATAAGCTACAATCTTTTCCAGCAAAGAAGCAGGATCATCCCATGTAATTTGATGAAGCTCTAAGGCAGCAGGACTAAGCCAAGTAACAAGTTTCTCCTTTAAATACGAATCCAGTGCCCGCAAAGATGCAATACTTTCCTCTCTGCGTATTCGAAAGAATCATTCATTATGCTCTTCGTGAGCGGTTTCCATCTTCTTGACACTAATCGAAACACCCAACAAACCGATTGCTCTAAACCCCACTCATGAAATGTCATTCATTCTCAGGAACTCTTTTTTTTTTTTTTTTTCCTTTTTGGCGGTAACAAAATGATAAGACAAGTGAACCATAATCTTACGCGAGAATGGATAAAATATTGGCTCGAAGAATGGACAGGAACCTCAACCCTCCAGGATGCGTGTTGAGTCGCTCAAAGAGAACCTCGTACTCCGGCTTGAGCACATGTCTCAAATTACGCTCTATACGGTAGAAAGCCGAAAGCAAGCCTCCCTCCTCAAGTCCACTAGATTGAGCATCGTCATCTGATAATAAGAAGCCCCGCTCCAAATCAATCTCACAAAAGCCGGAAACCGAAGTTAACTCACTGACACAAGGACTCACCACCAAGCAGCTTAAGTCCAAGATATTGCTTTAGCAATTCGCGGACTTCAGTCCTGTTAAGATCGTACTCTTTCGCGAGAACTAGAAGTAATCTTCGGCGTTCTTCATGATCAAGGCTAAGATAACCCTACATTATCAATTTCGTCTCAAGAACTGAAGCACCGAAATTCCACCAAACACTAAACGCAATTAGTCTCACAAGTTATGTAGAACTGACCGTCGAAAAATCACTAAGCACCACATCAAGAACCTCCGTTTTGTTCATTGATATGGCCGAGTTCATGGAATTCCGTACACGCTCAAATTCCCTGGATAAACACAAAAGAAATTATCAACAGCATAAACAAGAAAACGCTTAAGCAGAGACTTGAATTGCATGTCCAAGAATAGACCTTTCTTTCTTGCTCGCGGCATTGACCTTTCCGTCGTCTTCCATGAACCGTCTGCTGGATCGGTTTTCTTGAGAATTCATTTGCGATCGGTTCAGATCGTTCTGTTATATAATAGTCCACCAAAAAAATTGCGCAATTAACAAATCTAGCCAAACACGATAAAAGAATCGAGTATGGAGAACAAGGTTACGATACCGACGGAGAGAGGAGAAAGAGAGAGCTTGGAAGGGCCGTTCGGTCTCATTCTAGTTCGCATCAAAATAGCTAACGCTTTCTTGTTCATGCTTCTTACTTGATAATTTAGCCAAATAAGGTTTGATTCTCCAAGAAGCGAACTGCAAGTTGAGGCGTCCCAATCCGACTGTTCCGACGTCTACTTCAGCAATTGAATCGTTTCGAACGTTTGACCGGGGTTTCGAACCATGTGAAAAGTGGATTCTTTGCCGCTATATGTTGGCTCATTGTATGAGTCCATGTAATGTGGGCTTATATCAATGATGCATAAATAATTATTTCCTACCGTGGTGATGTAATGTGATTTTATTGGTTTATTTAATTGTATAAATATTGTACATATATTTCCCTTTTGCATATATGATATTGGCTGGTGTGGGCCGTTGTTTATCTAATAGACTTTGATGAGTAAGGCTATTTGTATAGACATTTTATTAATTGGCTAAGTCCCCCCTCTAGCTCTCCGTTTATATGTATATTTAATATATTTAATGTTGCTAAAGGGAGATATTTTGGAGATAACAATGAAACATGTTTTATTGCGTTTAGTAGTGGGAAACTGCCCCTCAGGGCAGTTTCGCCACCTCATTCATTATGCCCTTCTCTCCCGTAAAACACTAAGCACACAACTCACTAATAACCCACGACTCACACACACCAAGTAATCGCTTATTCACACGGGTAAATAAAAGGGACTTTTACACAGTCATTGTGATTGCCATCTCCCTAACCTTTTCACGCAGCAACTTTTGGCTATCTCATCGAGCCAGTATTTGGAGAGAATAGAGTGAAAGACTTAGTCCAAAAATGACGGCGTAAATGAAAAAATACGGTATGTCTTCTAATCTATTTATGTTATGCATATTAAACCCATTATTTATCCATGATCAATGCTTAGATCCTGTAAAAGAGTCTCATTTGAGACGAAATTTTTTATCAATGGGTATCGGAGCAATTATAGCATTGATCTGGTAAGCCAAATTGAGCCAAATCAAGCCAAATCGAAACAAAATCACGTTTTGGTACTGATCTAAAAATGGGTTTTCATATTTTTCATAGTCTAAAATTTCGAACTCCGATCTAAGCTAAACCAGTGGTCCTTTGGACCGGATGAGGTCAAATTCAGAACCAACACGGCGTGCTGATTCCGCCGAAGCCAAGAACCACCGGAAACAGTGGCTTTTCGACCGGGTCGTACATGACCCAACCCGACCCAAAACTGATTTAAGCCGCCAGCAGTCGCCGTTCGCCTTCGAACAAGTGACCGGAGATAGATCGTCCGCCGACGATCTCAACCGCGTCTCGACCGACCGGAGAACCGGCCGACTTGACAGCGAACCAGCCATATCAGCCAGAATCGGCCGAGTCGGCCTGAACCGGCTGAACTGGCTGAACCGGCTGTACCGGCCGACAACCGCTTCAGGCGGCGCGTGGAGGCGCGTGAAGACGCGTGAAGACGCGTCGGAGACCCCTTTTTACGCCAAAATTTTTAAAATTTTAATTTTAATTTTAATATTTTGATGTAATTTATTTTAAATAATTGTCTCTGTTTGATGATTATTTGAATCAAAATTGTTTAATTTATTGTTTAATTAATTTTATATGCCATACTTGTATGCTAGCATGTGATGATTAACTGTTTGAAAAATTAATTATAGCCTTCTGAATGTTATTTGTTTATTTAAATGTTATATTAGGCCGTTTTAGTCTAGCATACAATTATATGACACTTAAGGTATTAATTAAGTACAAATTTAGAGACAAGTGTCCGTCTTTTAAAAATTAAGTTGCACATTTGGATTGTGAGTAGTGTATGTTGTATCCCACAGCACAAACCGAACTCATAGCTTGATTGAGTTGTGACCACCACAGTGGCACACCCTGGTTAGGTGGTGGGTTTATGTTTTGTGCATTTGAGAGATTTCTCCAAGTACGCGGGAGTTATGTGATTCAATTGGATTGTGACCACCATAGTGGCGTAATTTAATTGAATTATGAGACTTCGTTCCTGTACTGTGGATGAGTCCAATCCTAGTACATTTCATTCTCCCACAGGAGGTGATTATGTGTTAGGAATTAGATGTTGCACAACTAGCATGCTTGGATTTGGGTCAGTCTTTACAGTCCATACACCCACAGGTGGTGGATCGTGATGATTGGTTCTTCCTTATGACAGCTATTGTGTAGAGAGTTTTTGGATGACATGTCATGTCGATTGCCCGCAGGTGTTTATATGATAATGCTTGTGCAACTCTCTTATTATCTACTCACTGTATGCTTCTGTTATGTATTATGAATTACAAGCAACTTTCACAGTCAACAACTGCACAGTAACCATAGAAATTTTGACTGGATCAAACTTCAAGAAATGGTTGGCTGATCTCCTTTTCGCTTTGCGGATTTCTGCTCTACATTCAATCCTCACTACTGAAAAACCAAAGGACCCTACTGAGGCTAGCACAAAAGAGTATAGGAATAAGTGTGCTACCTGAGCTAGAAAGAATGAGTTTTGTATATTGACAATGCAAAGAACAATTGAGGATCACCTTTAAGCGGATTTACCCACCGATGGAACTGTTAAGGAATTTTTTGAGGCAGTGGAGAAACAGTATACACCGCCTATTAATGCTCTAGCTGGAGAGCTTCTGCAGGAGTTGTTTGATCTTAAGTATGATGGGTCCATGCCTGTAAGGAATTATATCATGAAGGTGATTGACTATAAGACCAAACTCAAGAAGGCAGATGTTCCCCTTTCTGATGCAATCATCATTCATAAGGTTTTGAATAGTCTCCTTGCTGACTTTGTTGTTTTTAAGACAACTTATCATATGCGGCATGAGCAGTAGACAACCAATGAGTTGTTAGCTCAAGTGATGGTTGAAGAGAAGTAGTTAAGAGCTAATAAAAGTCGAGTTGCCTTGTATACTCAAGGAGTTAATTCTAATAGAAACAGGAAATTCAAGCCTCAACATAATAGGGACCCTAGAAGGGCTCGGTCAGCTTTCCGTGAAGTAGCCCCTCAGGGCAATGTTGTTAGGACAAGAAGGTCTCTAGGGTCAAGCCAGATGAGATCGTATGTTTTTATTGCAGGGTAAAGGGGTATAAGAAACCTGATTGTCCTAGACTCAGGAAGAGCAAGGGAAAGCATCCAGATGGAGGGATTCGTAAACCAGAGGAGCCCAAGTCAGGATGAGAAGTATCTCTTTGTGGGGAATAACATGAAGGTTGATATGGAGTTCGTTGGAGATGTCACCTTGCTTTTAGAGACTGGTTTTAGGATGACTTTATATAACACCTTTTATGTACCGTCCTTTAGACGAAATCTAGTTTCAGTTTCTTTGTTGGACAAATTAGGGTATTCTTTTGAAGTTAAGAACTCCGTTGTTAATGTATGTTTTGATTCGAACCTTGTTGGTTGTTGCACTTTGAATCATGGTTTATATAAGCTTTGTTTATCCTCATATGAGATCTATGTTACAATGAATGATGAACGTAATGTCCTTAAGAGGGTGATGTCTAAAGAGCAATCATATACATTATGGCATAAGAGACTTTGCCACATTTCAAAATAGAGAATACAAAGGTTGATAAAAGTAAGAATTTTGCCCACTCTTAATGAGGATTTGGAAACTTGTGTGGATTGTTGTAGAGGTAAGCTAACTAAGACAAAGAAAAAGACTGCAGTTCACTGTTCTGATTTGTTGGGTGTGATACACACTGATATAAGTGGTCCATATAGACCAACACTACAAGGTGATGTTTATTTCATTACCTTTATAGATGATTTCTTACGTTATGGATATGTGTATTTGATCAAAGAGAAGTCAGAATCCCTTGAGAAGTTTAAGGAATTTAAGGTTAAAGTTGAGAAACAGTTGGGAAAGAGTATAAAGATTGTGAGATCTGATCGAGGTGGAGAATACTATAGGAGACATGGTGACACAGGACAACATAAAGGACCATTTGCTCAGTATTTATAAGATTCTAGCATAATAGCTCAATTCACTATGCCAGGAAGCCCAGAACAGAATGGTGTCGCTAAGAGGCGAAATAGAACTTTGATGGATATGGTTAGAAGCATGATGAGTGAGAGTAATCTACCCCAGTTTCTATAGGGAGAAGCCTTAAAGACTTCTATGTATATTCTTAATTGCGTTCCTACTAAAGCAGTTCAACTAACTCTGTTTGAGTTGTTTAAGGGACGCAAGTCTAATTTGAACCATATTAAAGTTTGGGGGTGCCTAGCGGAGGTGAAATTGTATAATCCGACTCTGGGAAAGTTAGATCCACGAACCACTAGATGTTATTTTGTGTCCTACCTAGAGCACTCCAAGGGCTATCGATTCTATAACCCTGGTGGAGGTCCTAGAATTGTGGATTCGCAAACAGCTAAGTTCTTAGAGCTTGATGTTGCAAAAAAAGCTGAATGTTCACATATCTCAGAGAGCGGAGGTATTACCTATGGTGTTGAAGCTGATCCTTTTACTTCATTGAGCATGCAACCTATTGAACCAATTCTAGTACATTTAGATGTGCAAGAACATGATACTAATGAAGTTCCAGTTATGGAAATGCAAGCTCAAGATCAAAATACTAATACTCCGCCAGTTCGGAAATCTACTAGAGAGAGGAGATCAGCTATCCACCCTAACTATGAGGTATATCTTGGTGAACATGATTATGACATTGGGATTGTACAGGATCCAGTGACTTACTCCGATGCTATTTCAAGTCCACAATCAGAATTTTGGTTGAATGCTATGAAAGATGAAATGCAGTCCATGAAACATAATGAAGTTTAGGATTTAGTTGAGCGACCTGAAGGATGCAAGCCTGTTGGTTGCAAATGGGTGTTTAAAACAAAGAAAGATTCTACTGGAAAGATAGACAGATTCAAGGCTAGATTGGTTGCTAAGGGTTTCACACAGAAAGATGAAGTTGATTATGATGAGACTTTTTTGCCAGTATCCTCTAAAGACTCATTTAGGATTGTTATGGCACTAGTGACTCATTTTGATATGGAACTACACCATATGGATGTTAAGACTGCCTTTTTAAATGGAGTCTTGGATAAAGAAGTATATATAGAACAACCTGAGGGTTTTGTGAAAGATAATGCCAGTAAATTTGTTTGTAAGCCAAAGAAATCTATTTATGGCCTTAAACAAGCCTAAAGGCAATGGTACTTGAAATTTGATAGCTTTATCACTTCGTGTGGCTTTGTTGAGAACTTAATGGATCGTAGCATATATACCAAGTTCAGTGGGAGTATCCCAATTTTGTTAATTCTTTATGTTTATGACATATTGTTGGCATGTAAGGATATGAGGTTACTTTGAGAAACTAAGACATTATTGTCTTCTCAATTTGATATGAAAGACCTTGGTGAAGCTTCCTTTGTTCTCGGGATTGAGATCCACAGAGATCGTTCACTTCGACTGTTAGGTATTTCTCAGAGGGCATATATTGATCAGGTATTAGCAAGGTTTAACATGCAAGATTGTAAACTTGGAAGTGCACCAATACTTAGAAGTGACAAGCTGAATAAATTACAATGCCCTCAAATTGAAGCTGATAAAGAAATTATGAAGAAAATACCATATGCCAGTGCAGTAGGTAGCTTCATGTATGCACAGGTTTGCACCAGACCTGATATTGCTTTTGCCACTAGAGTTCTTGGTAGATTTCAATCTAACCCTGGTTATGATCATTGAGTTGCTGCCAAGAAGGTTATGAGATACCTGAAAGGAATAAGGAATTATATGTTGACTTATAGACATGTGGATGATTTGGAGCTTGTTGGGTATTCAGATGCAGATTTTGCAAGCGATAAGGATGATTTGAAATCCACATCAGGTTATGTTTTCATTATGGCAGGTGGAGCAGTGTCATGGAAAAGTGTTAAACAGACATTGATTACATCCTCCACCATGCATGCAGAGTTTGTGGCTTGTTATGGTGGGGCTGTTCAAGCCATTTGGTTGAAAAATCTTATAAAGTTATTGACTGCTATTGATTTTATTGAAAGACTCGTTCAATTATATTGTGATAATTCTGTTGTTGTGTCATTCATCAATGACAACAGAAATATCAAAGGGGCCAAGCACATAGAGATCAAATTTTTGACAATTAAAGAGAGGGTAAAGAACGGTGAAGTTGCAGTGGAGCACATTGGAACAAATGCCATGGTAGCTGACCCACTTACTAAAGGGTTAAGTCCTTCTGTATTGCAAAAGCATGCTGATCGCATGGGTTTTTGTTCTTCATTTGATGCCTTTGTTTAGTGGGAGCTTATGCTCTCCATTTTGATGCTTTTGCTCAGTGGGAGCTATTGATGTTTGTTGAACACTTTTGTTTAGTGGAAGTTGATGCCCACTTCATTGTTATGTATTATTGTAGCATTTGTTTGTTTATTGTTATAAAACTTTGATTGATGCATGTATATCTTAGTTACCTGTCTATTGGTTAATTTTCATAAACTTATGAAACACATATGTGCTTGTTTAAGACAGGTTATAAAGTCTTAAGGGAGGTGCGACCTTAAGCATTTGGCCAGGGCACATTATTATGGCCATATTATAATGTCTTGTAGCACACAAATTTTATGTACTCGAGTATCCTACACAAGAAATTTTATATTCTCCTGGGACAGTTTGTCGATGACGTCTTGTCACCTTGGGGATGTCCTTCTAGGACGGTTTGTCGATGACATTTGTCATTTGAAGTGATATTCCCCTATGATGGTTTTGTCAGTGACGCTGGTCATTAGGAGAATGAGACTGATAGGAAGGTAACACTACATTTCTTTTGTAGTGTTACTCGTCCACCACACTACCATATAAGATCTATGTTCGTAAAATGGAGAACTCTTGTGACTATCTTAGGAGTTGTCTCTAAATGGCATAATAACCACTATTATCTTTGAGTTTGAAACTTTATGTGACAAGATCGGCAATAAGTGATGTTTCTGAATTTTCTGGACCATCATAAAATGTTTTTAAAAATTATTTTCATATATATAAAATCTACTAGTAGTATTATTTGTTTTTATGATCATTGCTATAGCCCAAGTGGGAGATTGTTGGCTCATTGTATGAGTCCATATAATGTGGGCTTATATCAATGATGCATAAATAATCATTCCCTATTGTGGCGATGCAATGTGATTTTATTGGTCCATTTAATTGTATAAATATTGTACATATATTCCCCTTTTGCATATATGGTATTGGCTGGTGTGGGCCGTTGTCTATCTAATAGACTTTGAAGAGTAAGGCTATTTGTATGGACATTTTATTAATTGGCTAAGTCCCCCCTTTAGCTCTCCGTTTATATGTATATTTAATATATTTAATGTTGCTAAAGGGAGATATTTTGGAGATAACAATGAAACATGTTTTATTGTGTTTAGTCGTGGGAAACTGCCCCTCAGGGCAATTTCGCCACCTCATCCATCATGCCCCTCTTTCCCGTAAAACACTAAGCACACAACTCACTAATAACCCATGACTCACACACACCAAGTAACCGCTTATTCACACGGGTAAATAAAAGGGGCTTTTATGCAATCATTGTGATCGCCATCTCCCTAACCTTTTCACGCAACAACTTTTGGCTATCTCATCGAGCCAGTATTTGAAGAGAATAGAGTGGAAGACTTAGTCCAAAAATGATGGCACAAATGGAAAAATACGATATGTCTTCTAATCTATTTATGTTATGCATATTAAACATATTATTTATCCATGATTAATGCTTAGATCTTGTAAAAGAATCTCATTTGAGACGAAATTTTTTATCACTATAAGTCCATTTGTATTTCTCTTAATTTCATATCTCCTGCATCTGTTGTTATTGCCCCAAATCTTACTTGCTTAACTGCCCCCAATTATGCCTCCTCAAGCTATCACCTACATGTTAGTGTTTGACGACTGAGATTGTGTGTACATGTAAGCACTTGTTTTGTTTTTCATGTGAGCATTATTTCTTCCGATTAAGTTTCTTTGTAATGATTTTGTAAAGTTTTTCTATCAATTAATACAAATAATTGAAATGTGTGAAATGAAAATATTCATAGTATCATACCCTTAAATGAGTTAAAAATAAGATACTAATAGAATAGAAATAAAAAATGCAATGCATTGTAAGAATTTCTGATGATTTTGGTTTGTACAATAAGCCTCAATTTATAGTATTATTAAGTAGTAAGAGATGGAAATAGGTTTTGTACACTTTATGACTTGATTTCATGGGGGACTGGATTGAAGTAAATTTTTGAATTTTTTTCATATCTTGTCTTGAGAGATACTCCATTTTGGTTAATGGGAAGAGACTATTGATTTGAATTTTGAATTTCCTTTTTCTTTGTGTGCTTGATTACTGAGACTTAATGAATAGGAGTGAGTGGTTGATTTTATGATTTAGTAAGACAATCTTTTGGGTTGATGAGTCTAACTTGGCATTTGTTCTTGACGTGGGTATGTGAGGCTGTAGTGGCACTGGTAGTCATGGCATAATTGATTGAGTTGGATTACCTTAATAAAGTAGATGATTTGTTGGTTTTATTTCTCAGTTCCTGCTAGAAATTAGGAAAAATGTGACTACGATGACTGTGTAAAAGCTTCTTTTGAGGTGATATTTTCTAACAAAAATAACTGAGAAATTTTGTTTCTTTTTTCTTCTAAGCTGCTGCAGTATGTGATTTTGGGAAATCTCTGTTCTTACTCAGAAATAGGAGAGTTTGTTCATTCTCTCACTGATTCTGCCTTCTGTTCTCACCCATAAGTAGAGAAGCTCATTTTCATAGCCTGTTTTGGGTTTAACCCTACACTAGTCTCTCGCTTTCTCAAGGCAAAATCAACCCCACTGCAAAGATGTCACCGCAGATCAGTGTTAGCCCACCGAGAAGTGACCCTGGTCGAACCTCGTACGTTCCTCCATATTGTAGGAACAGTGGACCCAAAATGTCATGACCTAGGCCCAATGGTCCAGAAACAGGGCCAGAGGCCCAAATAAGTAGGGAACTCTATTTAATGGTTTTGTAAATTTTTTCCACCATTTCATTCAAATAAGTAAAATTTTGAACAATTCCCTTTTTGACCGTGTTATAAAAAAGGTTTGTTGACACGATGATCAGAGTTTTACAGCAAAAATCTCAAGAGACATTGTTTTCTAGTGTAAGTAATGGTGAAAAGCCGAAAAGAAAGTATTCTAAGGGGATACCGATTTTGTGAAAATAATTAGACTCAAATTTTAGTTGACTTTAATGATTTCCTTTAAAATCTCATCTTTTTCATATAGACAAAATATGCTATTGATAATTATCAATTTGATCTCATTAGATTGGGTCCTTGAGTGGGAAAAGGTCCTTTATGGTTTTAAGATATCTAATGATGAAAATCATGTTTAAACGTTCATGATTGCAAAAATCTTGAGACTCAAAAGCATATACTTAAATTTAAGCATTAACAATTAGATGTTTCTCAGCTAACTTAGAGATTTTTTATCTCACCATCTATCTTAAAGCGCAGCATTTCATTGGAAAATGCTTTATTTTTCTTTATAATTCCAAAAGATAATTTTTACATTTAAAAATTATTCAATGATCATTTTATTTTCTACGTGAGATTTTTATCTTTAATACTAGTTTATATGTCATGCATACTTTAAGCTCAAAATTAAATGGTGTAGAATGAAAGCTTCTACATTCTGAGAAAGAAATTAATTTAAACTATGATACTTTATTAAAAATATATTCATAATTTAATTCAAAAATTAAGTCATTAATTAATATGATAATTTATATATTTAACTATTATCAAATAATCATTTTTATAGTTATAGGAGACATTTGTCTTCAACAAATACAACTTTATTTTAATTGTGAGGAAATAAGATATTTTTAACATAGCTTTACACCCATCTTTTAGCCTTTCTCTTTGCATTCCATCGTTCCCTTTTTTCCCTTTGTAAATTACTCCAACTTTTGTCACGTCGATGAACAGTATTGGGCCCTCCTGCCTCTCGTGTAGACCTTTTGTTTCTTTCTGAATTGTCGTTTTGGATGGACTGTCGAAGGAACGAGCCACTCACTGCTAAATTCCTTACGATCCAATAGAAAATGAAGATCTCATCTGAATCGAGACTAGGAGTTGTTAAAAGCCACGATGGAAGGATGAACTTCTTTCCCGTATGAGCCTGGTTGCTTCTTAAACCTTCACTCATATGTCTCTCTCTTTCTTCCTTGCTAATAACAAAGAACAAGACAACTGTGCTAAAACTGCAACACCCATTTGATAAATCTTCACAAATTCTATTTTACGAGGAACGAAGCAGCAACTCTGTCAGCAGCTGCGGCGCTCATGTGCGCCTCAGTGAATGCATATCTTACTTGGAACGGAAGGAAATGACAAACAAAGTGGTTCCATGACAGCCAATGGATTCCTTGCTTGCTTCGATGTCTCCGAAAACGTCAAACTCGGTGTTCTTTGCTAATTTTCCTTGGATTTAACCCTTCCTGTTTTTCGTAACATTTTAAGCTCCAAGCTCTTCTCTTGTACCTTTTCCTCCTGTCTGAAACAAGAACTTTACGTATGTTCTTTTCTGGAATGATAACTTTACGCTTGTTTGGTTGTCCCTTTCCATATTCTTTGACAGGTAACAGCGTGGATTGAGAACAATGTATTTCTAGATTAGGGATAAAAGAAAGTAGTTAGTTTTGTCGTTTAGATGTAGTACGGTTTGGAATTATCTCTAGCTCCATAAAAGCAAAACTTTCATGACGTCTGTATTGTTGTTCTTCGGAATGATATATTTGTCCCCTAGTGAAAATTAAGGACGAAAGAGAATAGGATTGTGAGATAATGGTTATATATATAAAAATACTAATATTTCCTCTTAAAAATCAACTCCATAAATGGTGGGAAAAATTCACATATTATTAGAAACTCCGATTCATATATCAAGAACGTAAGATTAGATATTTATACGGATAATACGTGTCCTTATCCCAATAGTCGAATCTTAGACCATTATGTGGGTGCCCCTTTTTACATTGTTTATGGGCTTCATATTTATGAAGATGATAACAATAAATACAATTTCATTTGGATGGCCAATTTATTGAGATAAACTTTTTTTTATAACATATGAAATTATATGATGATTTATTTCGGTTAACATATATTATGATTTCTGTCAATCTTATATAAAAAATGAGTTATCTCTTTTTTTTAATGTTCTTAAACAATTATAATTTGAAAGATTATTCTTACTCATAATATAATTGAATATCATGTTGAAAAACGAAATAAATAATTATAAAAATTAAAAGAAATTATTTAACCATTAAACTTCTTAGGATGTCCTTTCTAACTAGTATTTAGTACATAACATTGTAAAAATAATTAAAATTTTAACCTTGTTAGTAAAAATAAGAAAAATTATATGAGTAAGAGTTTTTTAATTTTAAAATATAATTTTTTTTAAATAAAATATTATTTTAAGTGAGATTTTGAAATTTTAAACCTTCATCTTTTTATAATTTTCATAATTTTTACAATACTAAAGTAATATTTTAATGTTGTACACCAAATTTTATTATTACAATTTTTTTTCTATTAAGCAAAAATTCATATTTCTACCTCAAAATTTAGGGGAAGAAACTCCCGTACTTAGAAACACGTGCACCTTTATGGATACAAATTCGTCCCAGAGGCTTTCACGTCTTGAGGGCTGTCACTGTATGAAACTGTTTGCGGAGAAGCAAGCAACCAAGTACCGACGTTGTTGCCGCGTCGCCGACTATATGCCGACTGTGAAGTAGGCGAGAAGTCGGCACATACAAAGGACTTTTCGGAGGAGTGGCAATGGTCTCCGTGGCAGCGGAAGTCTTACTCTTTGTTGCTTTTAACGTCGGTTTACCAAAGACGGGTGGACACTGATTGATAGCCTTAAAAGCGCAAAGATTGTGACGACGACTGTGGCCCTCGTGTAAAGCTGCATAAAACAGAGCGGCATTCAATAAAGCCACCTTTCAATGGGATCCAGCTTGCACAAGGTTAGTCAGGAACAGGAAGTTTCTATTCTTTTGGTACCAAGTAGACCCAATTTACCATAGGGTTATTAAATTTATAATCTCCCTAATTAAAATAAACTTGTAATTTATAGGATCAATTATTTTGTTACATGATTTATTGCTCAAAATGATGCTTTATATGGTGACTAGCAGTGCCCCTTTTATTAAAATTGGTGAGGTTCATCTTTTAATAATCAATATTATAAAAGGAAGTTGAATAATTTTTAGATACTCCCATGACTCGTGTTCAAAATATAAATAGAATATGTTTGTGCATGTACGAAAATCTCCACTTAATTTAATAATTATCCCTTTAGCACTCCATAGCTTCTTGTCGCCATCCTACCATTATTATAAAGGATGGAAAGAAAGTACTTGGGGAAAAAGCTATTCAAGTGAATTAAAATTTTCAGAGCATTCCACACCTAATTATTTCCAATCAATACCAAAAAGTGCAAAAAAGGCCATGCACATCTTTCCAAAGTCAAAAAAGGCCATTCGCCCCTCGCCCCTCCCAGCTTCCCATTTTGGCCCCTCCCGTACACTTCAGGTTCATGCGTGCCAGTTCAACCTGTCCAGTGGGTTTGGCAGAGTACTTGGCCTGACTGGGTCCTTCACCGAAATTACAGCTGACTCTCCGGGGTAACCCGGATATTTCGTACCCCTCCGAGAAAGACAATCAATCCTCTGCTTCAGTTTCTATCCTTCCGTTCTGGTATTGCCTCGGCTTCAATAGTTAATAAATTTTGATAGAGATTATAAAAAAGATTCATACCAAACCTAAAATATCTTAAATGAGGGAAAATAAATTTTAGAGTTATTAATTTTTTATATGAATGTAATATATTCTTTCTCTTATTATGATCTAATAGTAATAATATTAATTTCAACAAGTTTAGACTTTATGATGTAATAGTTAAAATTATTATAACTTATATCAAAGACAAATTTTATATTTTAATATAGAATCTCTTTTGAGAAAAGAGTTATCTCAAATAATCTTAATAAGACTCTAAATGCCTAAAAGGAGGTGAAAGAGTGGGTTATATCATGCTGACTAAGTAGAGACGTTATTTTTTATTATAACTTATACATCGTAATTTACACACAGGGTATTGAATTTCAAATTATTAAGCTAGCAAATTAGGTGACTTAAAAGTATTATTAAAACCAAATCGGAAGGGTCATGAAATATTATAGTTTAAAAATAATGATCTCGTGTAGGTAAAATGCTTTACAATTTGAAACATATATTGTGTTATTATGTTTGAGATTATAAAATATCAAATCAGTCAATTAGTCACTTAAATCATTACTTTTTGATGTTATCTCTTTTATATGAAACTTTGATGTCTACGTTTTGTATATTTGAAAGTCAGGTAGACTGAGATAGGATTTGACTGGAGAGTGGATTTGGGTCAATAGATTCGGGAGCAAGTCATCTACGAGCCCGGGTCGCAAGGCGATCGAGAGTGCCGACATGGCGGACGCAGGGGGAGAAAGGTGTAGAAGAAGAAAAGAGAAACCGAGGTAGAGAATCCAAAGCTAAATACAAGAAAACTAAAAAAGGGTCAAGAGCGACAGCGACCTGCAACGTGGTCATACGTTGCTTGCCTACTCCAAACCAAACGTTCATCAGTTTATTTTTTTTGTTCTCCTCATTTTCTTCTCTGGTTTTCCTTTTTCGCCGACACACGCTTATATACACACTCTTTCTCTGGGTTCTCTTTCTCTTTCTTCATTACTCTAAGCTTCGAATCTCCATATGGCAATGTCCCTTTCTTAATGGCAATGTCTCGAACCACTTGCCTGATCTCAACTCCAGCCTATTTTTCACCTTCTTCTTTGGCTGCGAGTCTATGCTTCTTTTTCATGCGCTTTGCTTCTCCTTAACCCACCTCTGAACTGCCGAAGGAAGTGGACGACGACCAAAATGGTCAACAGCCATGCTGCCTTTCGGCTCTTGTCAGTTTGTCAGCTCTCTGAGTTTGTGTTGTTCGCTTTGATCTTTGTTGCTCTGCCTCTTTTTCAGGCCACTACTGACCCTTCGGACGGTATAGTTGTTGTTTAGAGTGTGATCAGTTCGGTTTTACTGCTTTTCTATGCTATTCTGTTTTCTTCTTTCTTAGATTTTGGTCATCGGAATCACATTGTTATGGTTCGTTTTGAAGTTTTTGGTTTTCTGAAAATGGCGAGTTTGGATTTGGGTGTTGACAAAGTGAAAAGAAGATAGGAAGTGGGAATTGCTTTCTGGGTTATCATTTTCTGATCTTATTTTGGGAAAGCTCGATCCTTTATTCTTTGTCTGCTTGCTGAGAAAAAGTAGGAAAATAAAATAAGCTGAAGCACTCGACTTTTGCTTAATTTTGTGTTAAATAAATGAGAAATTAACTCTAACTGGAGGATACTTCTACTGGGATAAGTTGAGCTCAGATAAAAAATGATTAATTTCCAGAGTCAATTGTTCTTATTGGTTAGTTTTTGACCACTTTTTCAGCCATCAAATGGAAGATTTTATTTTACGTATCTGCACTTCTCGTGGTTTTGGATTTGATTTTTTCCTTCATTGAATTGCAGTTCAACCTCTTCAGGTCTTGTACACCTCCTTAAACAGTCCATCTCAGTTAACTAACTGGAAAAGTAGTGGTGGTGATCCTTGCGGAGAGTCATGGAAAGGAGTAGCCTGTGAAGGCACAGCTGTTGTTTCAATGTAGGGATTTATTGGCAAATATTGTTCTTTGAACTGAATTGGTGGTTCAATCAGTTTTTAAGACTTGGCAATGGGTTCTTTTTTTGTTGTAACAGTGAAATTTCTGGATTAGGACTCAATGGGACCATGGGATACATGCTTGAGAACCTTAAGTCATTGAAAAAACTGTGAGAATAATATTGCTCTAGTTTTCTTGTCGGGTTTTGAAACTAAAATAAGTTTTCTTTTCTGATAGTTGGTCATGCTTTAATTTTGTTTGTGTATGTTAGGGATCTTAGTGACAACCACATTCATGATACAATCCCATATCAGTTGCCACCAAATCTTACAAGCCTGTGAGTTCAAATCTTGTTAATTATTGTCTCTCCCTTTTTGAAGCTGGGATTTTTGTTTTTTAATGCAATATTTTCTTGTTATTCTCTCATGCAGAAATCTTGCAGACAATAACTTTAGTGGGAATCTTCCTTATTCTCTTTCTACCATGGTTTCCCTCAGTTATCTGTGAGTGGCTATTCTGAATGCTATTGGAGCTGCAACCATTTATGCTATTCAGTTGCCATATGGTGATTTCCTTCCTTACTGCTTGTTTTGAAAAAACCTTTGCTTTAGGAACATGAGCCACAATTCACTTACCCAGTCAATTGGAGACGTTTTTGCTAATCTTAGCCTTACAAACGTGTAAGATACCTTGCTTTTATACTTTGCTCATGATATACTATATATTCGTTTATTACTTTACTTTAGCTGTCACATGGTGCTATTGACTACATTATGACGCCCAAACCATATCCTTCACCCCTTTTCTGTTTTGAATAACTGACTAATCCTCATACTTATCTTTCAGATAGCTTGCATTAATAGGTTATTTACCCACTTTTGAGATTGTTTTTGCCTTTTTCATGTATTATCTTGTCTTGCTTGTGATTGCAGGGATCTCTCTTTCAACAACCTTTCTGGTGATCTTCCTAGTTCCTTAAGTTCATTGTCCAATCTATCTTTGCTGTGAGTGTTTTATATTGCTTCTTCCATTTCAGAAAATCTTGTCGCATATATTTATGCATCTTGTTCTTAACTTCTCATGAACATCTAAACTTGTGGCAGCTATTTGCAGAACAATGAGTTGACTGGTTCTCTCAATGTTCTTACAGCTTTGCCTTTGAGTTCTTTGTAAGTTCTTTTCATTGTGATGGGATTTAGGGTTGTGCTTTCTACCTCTCTACAGTTCTTAAAACCTATTTTTCTACAGAAATGTTGCTAACAACCATTTCAGTGGATGGGTGCCTCAAGAACTCAAAGCAATTCCTAATTTTATGTAAGTTTTAAGGCGTCTTTCTTATGTGCACAAGTTGTCTTGTGATAGAGTTTTTTTCCATACATATAACTTACTTTCTGCAAATAAAACAGATATGATGGAAACTCATTTGAGGGCAGTCCTGCTCCTCCTCCACCACCATATACCTCACCTCCACCTGGCAGATCAAATGCCAACCGTACTCATGCTAAACCTGGTGCTCCTTCCTCACGGGGTTCTAATGATGGATCATCTCACTCTAATAAGGGGTTGACAGTTGGAACTATAGTGGGCATAACCCTGGGTTCCACTTTCATTGCTTTAGTTCTACTACTTGTTCTTGCCTTTTGCATTAAAAAGAATAAAAGGAAGGGCACTGGTGCTAGAACTACTAGGAGTAGTCTCCCGGTGGGAACAAATAATGGTAGATTCTCTTTTTCCTTGTTTTGTTTTAGCTTCTGCAATTGATCTATTTAGTCATGTTATTTTGATTTGAAATTTGGATTATTAAGGACCATGTTTCTATAAATGTAAAGCTAATTAAATTTAGTCATGTTTTTGTTTTAGCTTCGAGGTCTATAATAATGATGAGTTTATTTTATCTATGAAATCAAGAAGACTTAAGGTTGTAAATAATTTGTGCAGTCTAATCAACTATACTAACAACAAATTAATGTTATGGAGAATTTGAATTTCTTCTTTCAAGATGGTGTAGAATCTATCATTTATAATTTGAAGCTGAAGGTTTTTGTTTGAAAAACATGGCTGCTTTTATGATGTATCCTCAGTAGTATCTCAGAGGTCTATGACAATTAACAAGTTCATTTTCTCTACATATCAAGAAGACTTAACTGTTGGAAATAAAATTTTGCAGTTTAATTGACTATACTAGCAACAACTTGATGCTGCAAATGTGAATTTCTTTTTTCAGAATGGATTAGAGTCTATCACTAATAATTTGGATGTGAACACTTGTGTGAAACCCTGGTTGCTTCCTTATGTATTCTCTCTTTTCTGTTTTTGGTGTAGTGGTTACTGACATGCAAGAACAGAGGTTAAAAGGCATGGCAGCTGTCACAGATCTGAAGCCCCCACCTGCAGAAAATTTGATGGTTGAGAAGATACAAGGAAAGAGTGCTTCTTTGAAGAGAGTAAAGTCACCCATCACTGCAACTTCGTACACTGTTGCTTCTCTCCAAACAGCAACGAATAGCTTTAGTCAAGAATTTCTTATTGGCGAAGGTTCCCTTGGTCGTGTTTACAAAGCAGAGTTCCCTAATGGAAAGGTGATCTTATGGTTGTTTGTAAAGTTCTTGTACTTGAAAAAATAACCAGTAATATTTTGCTCTGAGCTTTCATAATCCCCCAACCCCCTCCTGTAGCATGGTTTTGATATTTTTCTTCTGGTCATATCTCTTAAGTTTTTCAGATGATAGTGAACTAACATAATCTATTGTCTATGTACTCTAGATAATGGCTGTCAAGAAGATTGACAACGCAGCCCTGTCACTACAGGAGGAAGATAATTTTGTTGAAGCAGTTTCAAACATGTCGCGCTTGAGGCACCCAAACATTGTGTCACTGGCTGGATATTGTGCAGAGCATGGTCAGCGTCTTCTAGTTTATGAGTATATAGGAAATGGGAATCTGCATGACGTGCTCCATTTTTCTGAAGATGGCAGTAATTCTCTGACTTGGAATGCCCGTGTGAGGGTAGCACTTGGCACTGCTCGAGCTTTAGAGTATGTTATATGTGTAATCTCTCTCTCTCTCTCTCTCTCTCTCTCTCTCTTTCTCTGAGCAAGATTTGCTCTAATTTCCCTTCTAAAAAATATCTGTTGTATCAGGTACCTGCATGAAGTGTGCTTGCCATCTGTTGTACATCGAAATTTCAAGTCAGCAAATATTTTACTTGATGAAGAGCTCAATCCTCATTTATCAGACTGTGGTTTGGCAGCCCTAAATCCCAACACAGAGCGGCAGGTAGATAAAACATAGTTATGTTATGCTTGTTATTGGTGAACAAATTAGCTTTTCTGTGTGCGATTTGGTGGTTTATCCGTGTAGATTTTGTTTTGTGCTGGCATGAAAAGTTCTCTACTTTGCGCTAACAGGTTTCAACTCAAATGGTGGGTTCATTCGGATATAGCGCACCTGAATTTGCCTTGTCAGGAATATACACTGTAAAAAGTGATGTATACAGCTTTGGAGTGGTGATGTTGGAGCTTTTGACTGGCAGAAAGCCGCTGGACAGGTATGTCCTACACTAGTTAAAGTGTTTATGTTCTTGGAATATCTGAGGCAGACTTTTCATTGTCTTAATGTTGATACATCTGTAACATTTTCCACTTCCCTCGTGTCTTCTGTCTTTTAGTTCGAGGGTGAGATCAGAACAATCACTCGTGAGATGGGCTACTCCCCAACTCCACGACATAGATGCCTTGGCAAAAATGGTTGATCCTGCCCTTAATGGCATGTATCCTGCAAAGTCTTTGTCACGATTTGCAGATATCATTGCCCTTTGTGTTCAGGTAAATTTGTCACTAACGCTAAGATCAATTTGACATTGAGTTTAGATTGCGATGTTCAAAGAGAATTACACTCTTATGGCTTGTTAGATCAGCTCAATGCTATGTATTCCAAAAAAAAAAAAAAAAAATTATCTTCTTGTACAAGTTTTGTTTAAACAAAATTTTGCTCCTTAACAAGAGGGTCTATTATTGTCGTTTATCTTTTTGCCTTTATCATTTGGGGTGCTTTTTTGCAGTCCTGCATTTCTTATTTGATATTATTTCCTTATTGGGTTGTTCCTTCTACATTTCCCGCAAAGTTACTAATTAATTATGAATACCTACTAATTTCATCTATGACTTTAAGTTTGGTTTTGGAAATCTGACCAGTCTAAGGACAATTTATGCAATATTTTTGTACACCGTTTATATTAGAATTAAGGATCAACTTTGCTTCATTTTGTTATACTGCTAAAACCCAGATGGTTGGCCAAATGATCTATGATCATATTTCTGGATAGTATTAGTCAGATGCAGTTTTCTGGACATAACATGGATTGTGTATCACCAACACCAGTTTCTCGTTAAGATCTATCTCTATTTGGGTAGCCTGGGGTTCAATTTAAATGACATGGGTTGCCTATCATTTTTCTCATGCTCTAGAATGTTCAAGTGATAATTTTTGGTTTTCTGCCCAGCCGGAGCCTGAGTTTCGGCCTCCCATGTCTGAAGTGGTGCAAGCATTGGTGACATTAGTGCAAAGAGCAAGTATGGTCAAAAGGCGTTCAAGTGATGACTCTGGTTTTGCATACCGGACGCCGGAGCATGAAGCAATTGACATGCCGATTTAAGAAGCAGTGCAGACGAGTTGGACTCGCAAGTGGCTTCCACAGTTTTGTGTGCAACAACACCAAGGTCAGGGAATGGCTGCAGCCCACAAGTGAATTTTTGAAGGTTAAGAAGATCAGATCAGATCAGATCAGATCAGATCAGATATGAAGATGTGTAATTATGTCCCATACGTTTTTCAGTGCCCACTTTATTCTTCAAAATTGAATTTTAAGGTATATATTTAGCTGGAAAGGGTGCTATGTATTGAATTCTGAGACCCTCCCCACGCTTTGATGCACATTCTAAGGCTTTGCGGCATAATAAATTCTCTCGTTTGAGCATATTTTGGTTGCAACATTGACGTTCTTGAAGGTTGCTTGTGCCTAATACAGCAAATCCCAATAAGGGCAGTATATAAATAATAACCTTCACAGAATTTTCCCACCAGTTTTACTGGAGGATCTTGGGACGACAAGCAGAATGCCATAAATACAGGTGGGTCACCTGCGAAGTCCTGGAATATGCAGTGTACATTTGACTGTAGCAGTAGAGAGTAAAATAGAGCGCCAAAGAGGTGGCTTTGCGGATTGTTGAAGCAAATGCGTGATGCAACTCGACAACTCTGATGCGTCGGACCAGGCTGTATCACATGCATCCGTCATTACAAAAATCGATCGAAGACCTTTCGTTGGTTTAAGCAAGTTGGTCAAGTTACTCACCTGCACAGGGCTAACCAAGTGTATAAAGACCAAAATGACCATTGGACTTCATGAATTACGGACAAATAATGGCTACAAATATTTTTATTTAATTTCTTATTTCTAGTTGATTATTTTTTCCCCATTTTTGGTTATTACGCTTAAACCTTCAATGTTAATAAATTTAGAAAATCCTGTTTAGCGTATTGGAAGATAATTATTATTATTTCAACTCAAAAGTATTTTTGAAACTAGAAAAAATACTTTTTTCACATTTAAACATTAGATAATAATTAGATTTTTTTAATGTGAGATTTTCATCATCATCATTTCATCACATAATGAGTATACCTTAGAATCAATGTTAAATAAGGTAAAATGAATATTTCTTATACATTAAAAATATTTTAAAAATTTAAAATTAAACAAAAGTTAAAATAACTTAATCTAAACTTTAATATTGTATAAAATATTTCTTATGTTTAAGAATAGATTTTTATCCTCAACAATTACAATTACAATTACAATTACAATTACAATTACAATTACAATTACAATTACAATTACAATTACGCGAAGATATCGTCTTTACATCTTAGACACTTCTTGTTAACGAGTGTTAAATGAAGTGGACGAAGATAATTAAAAATGCTGATAGTGGGTGGGTATCCATCATCTTCAAAATATCAATAGAAATTAATAAACACCGATATTTTTACTGTGGAGATAGCGAAGCGGCAAACTTGCGGCATTTTTAAAACAGCCACCAAAAACCGGGACTGGTTGCCGGAATTCGGACAGCTTCCACTATCCTTCCCTTCCATTTTTAGGCGACATTCAACTCGGGGTACTGGTTTTCGAGCTTTGCGAAACATCCTTTCCTTTTCTATTCTCGGGGTCGGATCTTATCCATGGCCTCAACCCGTACCCCCCCAGACCCCGCTCTAGAATCGAACGACCAAGAACCGCCCGAGCGCGACGAGATCGGGATCCCGGATCGGGCGGAGCGCCTCAACGTCCGGCCCAACTCTCCCACCTCGAGGAGTCGGCAGTGCTCGCCGAGCCACTCCCCGCGGCTCGGTCCCAGCCGGCTCTCCAGCTCCGGTCGGTCCCGTCCGCCGTCGTTTTGGGATCTTAACGGGTTAAGCTTGGGATTTCTGGGGGATCAGAAGCAGCAAATGAAGGTGAAGAGGAAGCCAGCCAAGAGCTGGTATTCTAGAAAGCGGGTGAAGCGGGTGGTGTGTCTGATTGGATTGTTGGGTTTCTTCTTCTTGGTGAATTGGATGATGCTTTCACGGTTACAGGATCAAGGGGTTAGTTCCAAAGCTAGGCTTTCGGGAAATTCGAGCCCGGTAGCTGTTCCGGTATGTAAATTAGCTCTGTTGTTGTATATGTGGTGATCGTTATGGAATAAGCTCCATTCACTTGAAACTTAACGAGTCACAGCAGAAAAGAAAAAGAGCCAAGTTTTCTCATGTGAATTCGCTAAATATATCTCTTGAATTGCTAGGAGAACTTGAGAAAATTGGAGTGGTCACTTTAAGTGGCTTTAGGCCGTTTACACCAAACTCAATATTGTGCAATTTTAATATGATAGTTTATGGAAGGTAAAGAAAAAGAGAAAGAAAGAGAAGGCGAGAGATTGTGAGAGTGCTGCCATTAGCTATGGCTGTAATTGGTGCTGAAAAGTTGAAGAAATGTTTAGGAAATTGATGTCATAAAGTTATGAAAATTTTCGTTTTGTTGTTTTTGCCTGAAATGTTTTGCAGGAGAAATGGAGAAAGTATGGTAAAGGTAAAAGACCACAGAAAGGTGCTTATGGAAGGATGTTGGCTTTGGCTGCCCATGCCTTGGCCGAGGTATTTGCATTTCAGTCTTTATGTGACTGTCTTACTGTCTCTATACTCAAGAACGCAAATTTTTATTTTGGTTAGTTCTTCTACCTGGTTTCATTTTTTTTTCTTTTGTATTATGACATGCAGGGCCAGAATAAACCTGACCCAAAAGATTTGTGGCAGGAGCCTTTTGTTCCAGCTTCTGCTTGGGGACCCTGTGCTGATCAACGCAACTGGGAAGCGAGTGGTGATTCTCTCTCTCTCCCTCTCTCTCTATGCTGTATACGTATTTGCTTGTGGATGGCAATCTTTAATATTATTGAGAACGTGGATCTAATGTGTACACTTATGATTCATGCTGCTTCTCACAAAGTGCTTTTTGTGATACTGTAATAGAAGGAAATAATGGACACATTTTGGTGACTGCAAATGGTGGAATAAACCAGCAGCGAGTTGCTGTAAGTAATACTTATGATTTAAGCTTCTGCTTTTAATTTTACTTGTGTTGTAATGTCATAAATCTGCCTTAAGTACATTTTCTATTATCTGAATTCATCTTGGTATGCAACAGATATGCAATGCTGTTGCAGTTGCAAGATTACTTAATTCAACCCTGGTTGTTCCAAGATTTTTGTACAGTAAAGTATGGAAAGATGTGAGGTAACATATTCTCTCTTCTCTCTATCACTTTTCTCCTTTATTATTTCTCAATCACCTAATCATATTTGTTTGCTTATTTATGCCGTAGTTTATGTGCTCTTCCTGATAAAAAAAAAGGCTGCAGTTAATACTTAGGTTTATCTAAGGTTCTTGAAGTCCTTTCTTTCTTCTGTAATTTTGTTGGGGTTATGCATTATAGTCACTATGCAATAAAAATGGCTTCATTTAGGTAAAATGCATCTTTCCCACCCGAGCTATGAGCTTGTCTGTATAATGTCCTACCAGAATTTAAATTTGAGCTATTAACTCCCTGAACTATGAGGTCAGTTGCAATCTATCCTTTTCATTGAAGTTTTTCCAATTTCCATGTTACTTAACCTTAAAGATCAAGGGATTTATTGTTCAAATATAAAGCTCAGAATGGCCCATGTAATTCAGGATGAAACATTTGATTTACGAGCTTTTTAAATTAGGGGTGGGAGGTGCATGGGGAAAATGAGATGTTATAGACTTCCCCTTAGTGATATATATACGTGTACGTTTTATTTGATGATTCTATTGTTCACACTTTTTGAATAGAATTGCTTCGTGCTTGTATGTCATTTCAATGCGTAGTGGATTTTGTCGTTTTTTGATACAGTGCATTCTTATTTTTGCTTTGGGTGGGGAAAGTAACACTATCAAATTGTATAATTTCATAGTCAGTTCGGGGATATCTATCAGGAGGAGCACTTTATTAACTACTTGACTCCTGATATTCGGATAGTGAAGGAACTTCCTGAGGATCTGCGGTCATTGGATTTGGAGGCTGTTGGCAGTGTTGTAAGTTTCTCACCCGCTTTGGTTCTGAATTGTTTGTAACTGATAAGTATTAACTCCAGCGGTGAGCTTTGTGTTGACCGATGAAATGTCCTTCTAGGTGACAGATGAACATATCATGAAAGAAGCCAAACCAAGTTTCTTCTTGAAGAAGATCCTTCCTATTATATTTAAAAATAAAGTTGTACATTTCCTTGGATTTGGGAATCGCTTGGCATTTGACCCAGTACCATTTCAGTTGCAGGTAAACACTAGCCCTTGGCACCCTTGTGTATCACCACTTTCTGATAGGCTATAAAATGCATCTATGGAAGTGTCATCCACACTTGGTCTTCCTTAGTTTGTTTCAATCTATCTCTTTTCGGACTTTTCTCTTCCTGATTGGGGAACTTCATATAGAGGCTTCGATGCAGATGTAATTTTCATGCCCTGCAATTTGTTCCCAAAATACAAGAAACCGGTGCTTTACTTCTTGAAAGGTTACGTCAGCATGCAGGCCACCCTGGACCACTGGATCATTATCTCATTGGTCCTTACACAGAATCACTTAAGAAGGAGAACAACAATCATGTTAAGAAAGCCCCGAGATATTTAGCTCTACACCTGAGATTTGAAATAGACATGGTAGCACATTCTTTATGCGAATTTGGTGGAGGTGAAGAAGAGAGAAAAAAGTTGGAAGCATATCGGGAAATCCATTTTCCTGCATTGGCACTTCTCACGAGGACTACAAAGTATGTGCCATATTACTTCCTTTTGTTTAGTTGATGTATGTCATTCTACGTGGCCATTTCTTATGAGCTTATTTTACTGTCAATTTGCAATTTTTGTTTGGGAATTATTTTGAATATTTGGGCAGTTTTCATCTGCCATTGATTTACTAGTCTAAGAAAACTCTTAAGAAGAAAAGGACAAAAGTAAGTGAAAAAGACAGGACTTGTCTTCCATCAACACTTTTTTTATGTTCTAATCAAGATATTAAAATCTTTTCAGGTTACTTACGCCTGCAGAACTCAGGTCAGAAGGTCTATGTCCTTTAACACCGGAGGAAGCAATTCTTATGCTTGCTGGTCTTGGATTCAAGCGTAAGACACATATATTTGTGGCAGGTTCACAAATATATGGGGGTCAGTCGAGATTGACTGCTCTGACCAACTTGTATCCGAATTTGGTTACTAAAGAGAAGCTGCTTTCGTCAACTGAACTTGAACCATTTGTCAATTTTTCATCGCAGGTAATAATGCTTATATTATACTTGTTCTCCAACTTGCGTGTGATAACATGCCTGATTCGGAACTTGCACTTGGTAATACTTAATAAAGTTGTCTTCCCTTTCATCCCGTAGATGAATCTCCTCACTTCATTTCTGTTATATCTTAGAATGATACACTATCGTTCTAGAGCCAAAGCATAGAACAAGAGTAATTGTGAAGGGAAAAAAAAAAAAAACATTGTGAAAGGCTTAAGAAGTTCTTGGATAAATGTCCTTTTCTAATCATTGTGCTTTGTCAAATAGGACACTAGTTATTGGATAAAGGAGTATGATCTTTTGTTTACTGGATTTTGGTTGCTCATTTTGGCCTATATGATCTTTTGTTTACTGGATTTTGGTTGCTCATTTTGGCCTTGAAACTTATGATCCTGGTCATATTGTTGAATAAAGCCCGTGATCAAGTGCTCTTGCTTTTCTAAATGAGAAGACCAGGTTCTATTTCCTACTTTACCAAATTTTTTATTCAGTGGTGTTGAATCAACAAGGCTTTGTTCAAATGTGGGCTCAGAACTTGTGAAGAGTTCAGTGGACCTCCATTCCAATGGAGGATGTATAAGCATCCTCCATAAATTGCCGATCTGATTCTCTAGAAAACGATAGCAGAGAGTAAGGGTGGCTCTTCGGAACTTCTGACGAAAATCCATTCATACCTTTGTCAGTTTGAGGCTCCACAACAAGTAGGTTGTAGTTGGTGTATGAGATATGGCACCAGCAACTCCGTAGATCTGCCACGAATGTCATCGGCAGTTTTTAGAAACTTAACGCATACTTGGGAAGACAAAAATGGTAAACTGAGTCTTAAATGGCTAACTATATCGCAGACCCTGACCATTGTAAAAATATGAAGATCGTCAAGTACAATTGCTTGTTAGAATATTCATTACTGTTAGCTACACTCTTTTGGATTTTGCAATCCATTCTTGTTCTGTCTCATGAAGGTGGCGTGTCTTTTTTCTCCATTAGTTATTAATGACCAGACAAGTTGTCAAGTACATAACGATTTCTATCTTGTTTTCACCATGAGGAAAATTCATCTTTGATGTTCAATTCTGAGGAGTTTTCTTGAAGAATAACGACTATTCTTCTTCTGCAGTTAGCTGCGCTGGACTTCATAGGCTGCACTGCTGCAGATGCGTTTGCCATGACCGATTCAGGGAGTCAATTTTCATCTTTAGTATCTGGGTATCGGATATACTATGGTGGAGGGAGAATGCCAACAATACGACCAAATAAGCGCAGGCTTGCAGCCATCTTTACGAAGAACTACACTATAGAATGGCGTGTGTTTGAGCAGAGAGTGAGGAAAGCAGTTAGACAAACTAAACATGTCCTGACGAGACCAAAGGAAAGGAGTATTTACCGGTATCCGAGGTGTAAAGAGTGTATGTGTAGGGCAGATTAATATGGTTTTCCATTGCTGGAATGCCAATACCTATTGTAATTTGTTACAATCATTCATCATTCTTTTGGCTTTATGCCAAATATAGTGTGAACATTTCATTCTTCATTAGTTTTTGGAAGCCCTGACTGAGTTCAGAGTAGGAGATTAGTATTATTTGTTCAATCTTTGACAGCAATCGAAAAGCATAATATTTGGATTCATGAGCTTTTGTTACCGAAACAAAAGGACATTGACAAAGAAATGAAACCTACAATCTGAAGTGGTTTGTAAGGAGATACATTATACCCTTTTCTTTTAGTCCAATTATGCATGTGTCTTTTTGGCACCAATCTTTCTAAGTCCATGCCATGAACTGTGGAGCGAAAGTGTATACATTGTGGACCATTAAGGACCAACTCTAGGTGGGGCAAACGACTGAACACAGATTCGTAGTTTCCAGGTTTTCCTTTGCTTAAAGAGCTCGTGGAAAGTGATAGATAGGAACGAAGGTTCCGTCCTGTTATTTTTATCCCGGCATCTTAGCTGAAACGATTTCCAATGACAGATGGAGAACTTTAGCTTTTTTGAAGCATCAGAGATGTAGTGCAGCCCAATACATTTGTTTCCAACTATATGTTCTTTGCATGATGTATATCACCTCAACTATAGCCATAAATGCTGTGAAAGAAAGCTATCAATCCTCATACAGGTATTGAAATAGGCATAACTGACACTGGTATTCTCACAATGTGATTTAAGCTTCCTGTTAGAACAATTTCACCGAAGCTGAAGACGTTTGTAGCTTTGGTGACGTTAATATGTATGTCTAAATCTTGCGTTCCTTCTGGAGCCACGGTAAACCAAGTTGGGTTCAAGGAAACCGTGGTCCCATTTGGTGGCAGCACGGAGCATAAGTATGTCTCTGGCCGGAGTCCTACGTTCTTGACCGTCCGTCGCACCACCTGAAATCCAGCCAGTGCTGATATTGTCAGCGAAGGGAGGTTCAGGTTGGCTGGATGGCCAAGTGATCGGTTGCAGAATTCTCCAGTGGATGTCTTGACTGCAACTGGATCAACGTTGGGTGAAGAGCATAAGAAACTGATGTAGTCATCATATCCTGCTTCAGGATTCAATATTAGACATGGAAGGAGAGAGATCTGCATGAAAAGCTGTACAGTGCATCGTAGATGATAGAACTTTTACCTGATGATAATACTAGACCGGGATCCATGGCACGAGATGGTCTGACAAGCCCGGCACCAAAATCAAAAGGAGTGGAGGGATACAGACTGCCAATATCAGATCCTTCTGCCATTATAAGTTCTCCATTGATATCATGTTTGGTGGCTGTGGTTGAGATTGCAGATGCTATCATCGATGGAGTCCAAAGAGGATTCTGCTGTTTGATGAGTGCAGCTATTCCTGCTATATGAGGTACTGCCATACTTGTACCAGACAGTAGTGCAAAATTGTATCCTAAAAAGCCAGTCGAATTCTGAATTAACAAATCAATAGAAAGGCAAAAATGGAAAGAGAAAGCAAGGACCACCATGCATCACTGTTGAAGCATAATTGACCATTAAGACATGATTTTAGGGAGATAAAAGCTCATTGAATGTTGCCATTCAGATTTACCCTTTAGTACGGGTTCCGAGGCGCTAATGGGGCTCCAAGCTGCCCAAACTTCGTGCCCTGGAGCAAGAATATCAGGCTTAAGAACATCAGCAGGAGTTCTGTTAGTGTCAATGAAATCCGGTCCTCTTGAAGAGAATCTGCTAACAGTAGGTCCTTTCCCTTTGAAAGAAGCTACTCTACCATCTCCTATAGCTGCTCTAGCACAAAACTTGATTGCAAGTCCTTTCTCATCCCTCCTTGTTTGCTGCTCATAGTATCGTGATATAACCTACGTAAAACCATTAAATCTTCTCTTAGATTTAGAAAAATGAAGCTTAAGCACAATGATTTAACGTTCTTTGCTATCTGGTAGTACCTGTGCATCAGCAACAGAGGGGATCATAATGCCTGGAAGAGTAAAGGGAATGGGTACTGTAATGTAATCTCCGTAGGTTGGGCTTGCGACTAGAATGAAGCCCATGAACCCTAGAGTTCTTGCAGTACCGACGATGGAGCTGAGACTAGAGGTCTGGTTGAAGAAGCCAGCTGAAAACGTGCAGATGATGATACTGCCTTGCACTGCATTCTGATCCAGTGCCTCTGGATATTGGCACTCTTCAGTATACTGTGGAGTCCTTGGAAATGTCCCATTTATCTTAACTGCATCCTTCGCCAAAACCAGCTTATATTGAAAGAACCCATTTCCAAACGTCGGTCCTAAGTGAAGAAATACAACATCAATTCCACGAACTTCTTTGGCTGATTATAGAACTGGTTAAATGAACGTTGTTCTGGAAACTAAAAAACCTGATAACCCTACACCACCAACTTTTTGACCATTTCCGAGGAGAAGAGAACCGGGGAAGCTTCTGTCAGTGCTGGAAGCAGCTACACCGACGGCCCAAGGGCTATAAGACAGTGTAGAAGAAGGGTCCGGCCCATGATTTCCTGCTGCTTGCACCACAAAAACTCCAGCTCGCCGTGCAAACAACATGGCGATATCAAACACGTTTAAGAAGGTCGGTGTATCTTCAGGTGCTTCGTCCGGTCCAGCAGAAAGTGTTAATATATCCACTCCATCTAGCGTTGCCTGAGATAAACACAAATTTCAGCATAAAATGACGTTCTAGCATAACCATTTTAGACCAAATTTGAACTGGGAATCAACCTTACTTGATCAATTGCTGATATTACATCTGTTAAAGTTCCCACAGTTGGATACACAGCCTTATACACAGCAATCCTGCAATGAGAAAAAGGCAAATCAATATCCACAAATCCCTCCGTAATTGCTCCTAAAAGGTTTTCCACAACGAGTAAAATACCTTGCACGTGGTGCCATTCCACTAGCTCGCCCGTAACAGAAGCCATTCACGACGACTGGAACTCCTGCATTTCCCGCTGCAGTTGATGCGACGTGGCTAAACAAAGCATATTGATTCTAATCAATATAGAGCATTAGAGGTAGTCATCCGTATATGAATTGTATTACAAATTGTGAACTTCGAAACTTCACCACGCCTTGATCATGTGCAAGTTGAATGACATCCAAGAATCCAGTTTTACAATCCATGTCATTGTGGAAGAAATAGAGATATCCGTATGTCATTTACCTGCCATGTCCATCTGCATCAAAGGGCGAGAGGAAGTCCACCGATGTATTAAGCGTGGCTACCGCTTCAGCCCCCGCCGAGAAGAACCTTGCTGAAACTACCTTTCCGTTGCAAGAACTTGCTGGGAATCTAGGACCCGTCTCACAAGCTCCAGAAAAGTGAGACATATTCGACGCAAAAGACCTCAAGGGATCATAAGCGAAGCTTGGGTGTAAAGGGATGATGCCTGTGTCCACGAAACCAATCACAATCCCATCTCCTGCATTTTGGTCTCCTCCTTCCTGTGCCCATACTCCTGGCAACCCTAAGAATTGAGGAGTGTATGTTGTCATCAATTTGGCCCCTCTATCCCTTTCTATCAGCTTCACTCCTGGAGCAGCTTTGAGTTTTCCAGCCTGAAATTATCATAACCAGAAACTTCATCAAGAAACCATCTGCTGATTCTTTCTAGGGCAGATATATATGACTAAGCAAATATAAAGAAGTGGCTGAGGACCTGGGAAGGAGTGGTGTGGACAGCAAAGCCATTAAAGACATGCTTGAAGCTACACAGCCTGTTGTAGCTTCCGGTCTCCAGAGTTGCCCGCAGAAGTTGGTCGTGAGAATCCACTAAGTGCTCTGAGTGAACCTTGCCTACTCCACTATCCCCCCATGCAAAGAACCACAGGAGTCAGTACTTGGCCACAAAAATAAGATGTGCATTGGAATAGTATAATTCACGTCGGAGTATCTAAAGTGAACGTTCATGATGCTACAACAATTAGCAACTGGGTTTATACGAACCAGCCTATTCAAACAAGATAAACCAATTAACTTCTTTTTTTAATTAGGGACTAGTCATTAGCATACGAACCTGTTTTCATAAACGCTTCTTCCATCTTCACGAGGGAGATTAGCTCTATGGAATGCAATCGGCTGTTCTTCCATTAAGACTAAGTATATTTCTCGATCTTCTGCAATACAAGCCACGAAAATCGCACAGACAACAAGCGCCATGAACCGCATAAAGTACATTATTTCAACCGCTCCTACCATGGCTGCAGCAGAAAAAATAGTTTGGCGTTAGGGGGCAACTCTTGACCCTTATAACGCATGCAAAGACAAACTAGTAACCTCGTTGTTTATGTGAATAAAGCAGTTTATAAGAGAGTTACAAGGGAAAAGATCAGCCCTTTCTGAAACACTCATACGTTACCAACCTCTTCTTCTTTTGGATTCAAAGTTTGGTGGGTATGAGGATGCATGGGTCCTTGGCATGCATGCTACCCTTGCCATTCACGCCAAACGACCTTCACCAAGCATTTATTTGTTCGTTATTTTGCCTTACTGTGAATTGGGGGAATGTGTAAAGGAAAAGTTGGGTTGATATTTGACTGTAGCTCATTTGCCCTCTCGGCTTTGCCGTTGATTCTGGCCGAAATTTTAACTTGATATTGACCATAAAATATGGAGAAGAAATCTGTGGCTTCCCCCGCGTGGATTCACTGCACTCACAGAATAGGCTTTGATAACTCCAAACGGTCACCATCAACATTGTCCAGGTGTTTGCAGCTGCGGCGGCGGCGGCGGCGGCTTGTATCAGGCTATCCCGCCTACAGATACCAAAGAGACAGGCACATTACCATTGATATGACCCCAACACTTCTCTTACACGCGTTCGCACCAAAGAAGATAAGAGATGATAACAACTTTTCAACGTTCACACGGTGGCGTCCGGAATAGCTTAGGGACGTCGAAGGGTCAAATCATTTCAGAGAACGGTAGAGAATGATGGTTTTTGAGGCTTCCGGAAGGTCCAGGTGCCCATCTGATTGAAAAGTACAACGATTACGGAAAAACTACTACCTCAGCCATCAACCCCTACCAATTCAAAGTGCTTACCTGAGAAGGTGCATCAAAATTTGAAAAGTACGTAGAACCAGAAAGAGCAGAAATTCAGGATCCAGTTTCTTTTACTTAAAGGTATTTGCTCCGACGCGATCTTAGAACTCCACATTTGAACGGAAGTGAAATATCTTTTTGGATAGTATGAAAGTTTAATATGTTAAATCTAGCAGAGATACACATATCTTAGTCAAACACATAAATTACTGATGGTCTCCAGTCTCCAGTCTAAGCTGTACATTCCACACAATAACGATCAAAGAGCCGTCTCCTCACAAAAGAGTTGTGTCCTGAACATGCAGCAAGAGTTTTGTTCCCTTGAGAAAAGCCCCCAGTTGTGGTCATCTCTTCCGCCGCTTAGGCTCCACCTGGGAAAGATGGAAAACTTTATCTGTCAAATAAAAACTACAAAAGAGAGCTTGAACAAGACATGCAACTGATCAAAGCTATGTTGAAGTATTCCCGAGTGGTAATTTTGAGTAGATTCCCCCCCATCAATTGAAATCAAGGCATCAGTTATTTAAGACCCCCACGAGATGTGGATGGTGCTATTTCTTACTTAGCAGAGACGTCACTAATCATATAGCATAACTCAAGATCTGAATGGACTTTACGCCTCTCGCCATCAGTTTGACTACAAGTCTCAAAAGTACGTTGGTAAGTACAATGTATTTCAAGCAGAATTTGCCACAATACTAACTCTAAATAATAGCTTAGTTCGCAAGAAGATTAAAAGTGCATGGCCAACGACTACTAAGAGCAGATCAGTAAAGAAAGCACGATTCTGATATTTTTTCTAGGATGAATCCACAAATGCTCTAATATACATATACATGTACACTGAATCGAAGCATATGTATCCTGCAGACATGGATCATTAGGCAATGAGAAGAGAGGGAAAGAGGACAGAGGGGCACCCATTACTCAAACCGTATGACTTTTTCTCGAAAACTGTGAAGCAAGTACAGATTATGAAAGATAAAACCCAGCATCTGGTTCCCAAGCAAGCGACAGGTTAACATATTACACCATACAAAACACAGAGACTATGAAAATGAAACATCACAACCTTGAGAATTATGCATGTTATTATTATCACAAGATAAAAGAAGGCATTTCTTATAAGAACTTCACGTGCTGCAGAAATTTTAACATAATAGGATACTTGATGAACTGGAAAGAGCATAAAACTGCCATTTTATCAAATGCATCAGCATCATAGCTAGACTGCCCAGAGAATCGAGTCTCAAAAGAATAATTTGCTTTGAGAAGATTATGGAAAGTGCATGAGCATCAGGGCTAGATAGCCCAGAGACTCGAGTCCCAGAAGAATAATTTGCTTAGAGAAGATTATGTTATTACATTCGCAGGTTTTCCATGTAGTATAAATTGTCAACTGTCAAGCGGTATCTGGAGAGATTAAATTTATGTCAATTACTGTTTTTCACCAACCAGTACTGACCTCTTTTGCACCACTTTAGTAGTAGCATTTGGACCACCAAATCCTATAGTTGAGGCTCCAACATTACCATTGTCTTATAGGTCAAAAAGAGCACCGTTAAAACGAGGGAAAGAAAAAAGAAAAAAGACAACATCATAACTGCCAAGTATAAGTTATATGCAGAGCGCAGAAAGTGTAGTCTAATATTACTCTGTTAAGCAGTTCAAACACGTAACTGGTTTATCAGTCTCAGTCCTCCTTGCAAGCAAAACGTTCAAGTACAAAAAAAAGAATGACTCTGGTGATAAAAAAGAACGTCAGAGATTTAAGTTCTATTTTCTTATCTAATACTCTTACCCTAAGATTGCTGTTTCATTTTGTCATTTTCTAATTTTCTTCTCATCTAACTGGTTTAATCAGTAACTATTATCTGAGATCACTCTTAAGGTGAGCTCAATATGAAAAAAAGAATTCTTGCCACAGATTCTAACAACATGTGACTACTGACAGAGGTCTCTTTGTTCCGTAGATGACAAACTCCACGGGGCAACATTTCTTTTTCCCCAAAAGAGAAAAAGATATGAGTCCTTAATAGTCCCAAATTCTTGAGAGGAGTAACCATAATTTTCCACAGGAACTAGGTGACAAAGGAAATATTGCTAACAAATTGCTAACTAATGCTGGCCACAAAGCATGACAAAATATCAATAACGATTGACAACCATTCACCTTGGATTATCTGTTATATATAAAGAGAAAGAAAAAGGTATTCAGAAAACCAGAAGACCCTGTAAGAATATCTTTTTACTTAAATAAAATGAATTAGAAAACATCATATAACAACGTTTACCTCAACTGCCCATTTGAGATGAGAATATCTATCATGAAATTGACAGCTACCAATAAATATAGGAAAAAAGGGGGGAAAACTACAAGCCAACTAAGATGAGCATTGTAGGAATACCAGTTTCTCATGCTATACCATCTTAATACGTATTCAGCTAAATGCTACAAGGACTGAGACTCGATTGTCAACCTTAGAGAAACCTGAATTTTGAAAACCCTTGGCAGGATCGGATTTTTTTTTTTTTTTTTGATAGCAGAATTGACAACAGTGGACAAGGAAGAAGGCATTTTCCCAGCAGTTTGAGCCAATAAATTACTTTTAGCCCCCAAGTCCACAATAAAGAGTAGCGTATCAGAAGATCTTCATCTTTTTAGGTTGACACTTAAATCTCGACCATTTTACCAACAACATCAGCAGAAATACTTTCTAACTTATGGTTCAGGTTTTCAGATTTGCTCATTTATTTATCTTCAGCAGTAAAGCACTTCTGTGAAGGAAGCATCTTAAAAGTCTCTCTTACCAAAAATGACAATCAATCACAGGTTTGAGTTTAAGACACACAACACCTTATCTTTCAAATACAAAAAGAAGGGGGGAGAGCTAGATGAATATGTCCAGAAAACCCAAAGCCAACAACCTGTTAGCCCAAAAACCAAAAGAAGAAGCACATTGTGTATCATGCACAAGTTAAGACAAGGAAATGAATTATGGCGAACAATAAAATGCAGCATGAGTCTACTTATGTGACTTGAGAAACCATAGAATCAAACCTTGGCATCAGCTGCTGGAGATGCTGAAAATACAGTCTGGGGTTTTTTAACATCATCATCAGATGAGCATTCAGAACACACAAAGCGATCCAATTTTTTAGCTTCTTCAATAGTCATGCCCACACAAGCAGGATGATACCTATAAAGCATTGTAGGCATTACAAAAACCCATAAGGCATTTGAGCAACTATAAAATTTGCAGTATAAAGTGGAATACAAGACAGCAGTGTAATTTAATGCATAAAAACTGATATAAGTTACCACATACAAGTCCAAAATAAGTTATCACATACCGGTACAACATGGATTTCACAAATGACATAGATAGATCTTACAGGGTGAATTATCTCAGCATAAAAAAGAAAAAAGAACAAATCAAGCCTGCATATGGTGCATTTTGCATGAGTTAAACTAAGCTACAACTAGAAATCATAAATGCCACAATTGTGACACGGAATAAGATGGAGGAGTATAGGGCTAATCACCAAACGGAGTGTCTAGATAGAACCATAAATTATTTATATCTTTGGTGTGGGATTCTAACGGAAAAGAACTGTTTTGATCTTAAATTTAAAGGGGACCTTCCATAACTTCACACGTAAGAAAGACCATGTGTGGACAGACACCTGCCAAGTGCCAGAAGGTCAAGGAAGTTGATGGTTTGAGTTTGATTCCACGACTAATAGTACTTCTAGTGCTTAAAATTATGTAAGTCGATCATGCAAATTTTCACAGGCCACCATGCTGTTTCCTATTTAAGAAACCTTCAATCAACAGAATCTTAACATGCGAGAAACATAAAGAAATGAATTTCAGGATAAAAAAGCACATGAAGACGCGAATCAAGAACAACTTACCAGTCCTTGCACCCCTCACACTGCACCATGAGGTCATCCGGGTTGTAAGGCATCTCACATTTGCAGTAACTACAGGAACAAACACAAAATTAATCAAAATCCATCAATGTACCTATACAAAGCAAGAAAACTCACCCACTCACAGGCATTTGCATTAAGCCCACAAAACCCAAAATGGGTAAAAACTCACACAGCCACTCTGTCGGGCGTGAAACCCCCGGTAGAAGCCTTGTACTCAAATCTGCAATAGTAATCCTCGGCCCCGACATTCTCAAGCTTGGTGTAGTTCTTGAAAGAGTGAACCGTGCACTTCCCTTCAATGGTGTGAGCGCTCTGCACGTCATAGTGGTCGGACAAGAACAACTCCTTGGCCCCATGGAACTGTCTCCGCCCTCCGATCGACTCCTCGGGCCGATAGTACCACCTCACCCGCACCTTCACGTTGTTCCGGCCATCCATCTCGATCTTCTCTATGCGCGCCACGTATGGGGGCTTGCCCGTGTCCGACGGTCGCATCAGCACACAATCCCCAGCTGCAAAAACCAACCAAAAAGCTAACATTTTTGACACCCAAAACTAGAAAGTTTCATTTTTTAGAGGTGGGTCTCCAGCCTTGTACCTCTGACAACCTTGTTGGTGCCTCTGATGGTATAGGAGTCCAAGTCCTTTCTGCCTGGTCTAGTTTTGGCCATTGAATAGGGCTTGGAGGGAGCCTAAGAAGATTGAAAAATGTAGGGACTTCGGAGCTAAAAAGTTATCGGTGGCCAACGGGAGAGGTTTTGCCGTTTCAAAACTTGAATTTTGGGGGAGAAGGGATGAGAAGAGAAACTACAGGATCGTCTTCAAACTTCATGGGGGAGGTGGACAGAGTGACTGTGACGCTTGACCTGAGAGTTACAGTAACTTTATTGGTACAAGGGAATTGTCGTCGTCTTCTTTTACAAATTTCTATATAAAAGCTGTTTCTCGTTTCGCCTTTTCTGTTTTCAAATCAGAGTTTTCGAGGCGACGATTTTCGTTGTAAGAGACTAAAGTTTTTTGAATTGCGTTTCGGAAATTTTCCCTGTACATAAGAAGATGGTATGCTGTCAATTCACCACCATGGATTCTCCCTCCGTTACGCTCCAACTAGTTTTTAACTTTTCAAAAGGTAGACAAAGATCGACACAGAAAGGACCTTTCGTAACGAAATTTGATACCTTTCTTGGTTACAACCACATACGCGTCCCCGGAGGCTTTTGTCAAGGCGATGATAATTGGCCATAGCAAGTCTTCGTGGAATTCATATGTACTACAGTCGGGTTCGAGATCTACTCATTAAGAAGAGGAAATCATCAACTCAGGTGGGAACATTTGGACTATCTTTGATTAATTACCGCGTAACTAAGATTTTACCCTTCAAGAATCTTGATCAAATTTAGATCACCCCCTTGACTTTCACTTTCCTACTTGGTTTCCTTTAAAATTATGAGTTGGATAGGTGCCATGACATACACGGTATTTTTAGACCCTCAAGCGTCATTTTCCTACCAACCAAACAGAGTTTGAAATTATGATAATAAACCATGTGATGGAACAGGCAAACACAAAGTTTCCCGCACGGACCATGAAAACAGAAGCTGTGATGCAGTAATAGAGAAGCCACATTTTCTCTAAGATCTCGGCGCTTTTATCAGCAATTGGATTCCGGATGGTCATGTTTCAAATAGGCAAAGGAAATTATTGAATCAGCTTCACCGCAGCCAATTCATTTATAATGGGGATCAATGGCACATCAAAACAAAAAATAAAGAGGAAAGTGACTGTATTCCAGTCATTGTGATTGAGAGAATAGCCAAAGTTCATCTGCAACATTCCTAGCTGATGATACAAAGAAAAAGCAACATACAAAACTACTTTTTGGCTTTTGTCCTTTCTTCCACAAAAGGGAAGATGATTCCCATTCTCTGCTAAAACCGGTGTAGAGCTTGTAATGCCGCTAGTTTTTCAACGGTTAATTGGAGTGTGCATCCTCTCAACAATTCTGTTCACCGCGTCTCGGGACATCACCAGTGTGTCATGAAGCAGAATACTATAGACATTCAAACCCTGCAAAACATGTGCAACAAGCGTCAGCAGTGAATGGGAGGCCAATGTTTGAAACAAAAGCATATCTTATAAGATGTTCAGGGGAGGAACTATCTTTATTCGAGGAGGGAGGGAAACAGCAATCCTGAGTCATGCAGGACTATGCAATCACAAGTTCCAATGCATGTTTGTTTATTATTCTGCATCTTCTGAAATATATATGGAAAAATATATGTGGTGATTTTTCCCCTTTTAGGGAAGTTACTCCTGCCCTGGAGGAAACTGAAACTCACAACCATACTGGTAACTGACAGTCCAATGTTCCTGGGAATTTGAAATTTTTGTCACACCTGTTGCAAGCCAGATTTCCTTGCCTAAAGAAAATGAGGATCGTTGCTTGAAGAACCACACATCTAAATTTATCTTAACTTAGACTGCATACTAATTAATTTGCTTCCATTTGATATATACCACAGAACAAGGATCATAGAGCAACTTACAATCGATGGCAATACATTGACATAATATAGATTTTGAGTGGCCAACTTCAGCTTTTCATTTATGGGGCCGCCATCCACCACCAGAAGTTTCTTCGTATTCTCCATTTGCTGGACATAGTTCACCATATTCTTGGTCTTATGTGTAGGAACCTCCAAATCATCAAAAACCAGAAGCTGTACATTTGAACAACTTTCTCCCGTTAGGTCTAGTAAATCTGGTAGCAATAATAGATTTGAAGTACTTGATACATGAACACCATAGTAGGCATCATAGGTTAGAAAATTAACAAAAAAGGAACATTTATATGCACAGAATAAAGTAGTGATTTACCTTCGAGAATAATCATGTATAAGCTTAATTGGTGAAGGTTCACACGACTAAACCAACTACAGTCAACATATGGCACCTCAACTGTACTTTTGACTACAGTTATAATGATAATCATCACGGTTCTTGAAAAATTGACAAGAAATGAACATATGTATCACACTAATGCTTGGATATGATGTTACTATAGTCAAAGCATCACTCGTAATCATAACTCCCAACCAGAGATGTTTCCATCTGTTCTTGAGTATATCCCAGCCACATCAAGACAATTCAACAATTTTCAATTTCTCAACACCCACCAGGGCAGTTAAAGGTCAAAGCTGAATGTAAATTAACATTAACCTTCACAATATTACACAAGGAATCAAAAACACATTACTACAGATGACAACCACGGAAGCTTAAGAAACTACTTACGCACAGAGAGAACTAATGCTGAGAACAGCCTTATGCCTTATCCAAGGGCCAAAAGTCATTACAACACTTTATCATGTCACACAGAACAAATTCCCAAAACTCTAATCATTACAAGCCAGAAATGGAATAGCTGGGAAAGATAGGCTTACCTTTCCTTCTGCTGCCCGAGCTGTTAAAGCAATTTTCAGTCCTAGACGTCGAACCTTCTTGTTCACCTTGATAGCATGACTTCGCGGCTTAGGGCCATGCATAGTAGCACCACCCCTAAACTGTTACATATCCACTGAATTCATTAAGGTCCACCTTCATGACAGCAAAAATAAGAACCTCAAAATTCATAAAAAGCATAATTACCTGGGGCCCACGCAAGGTACCATGCCTTGCTCGACCAGTACCCTTTTGTCGCCATGGCTTTCTCCCAGTGCCACTAACCTCACTAATGGTTTTTGTTGAATGTGTTCCCTGCAGGCCACTCAATCAGAAACTAGTCTTAGGGACATCCACATCTAAATACAGCCTCACAAGTCATGAGAAGATTAATAACCCCTCTTCCTATTAGGACTAGATTGGAGAGTTCCTACGAAGAATATGAACATTGAAAATATCTTCACAGACCTAAACATTCTAAGCAAGAAATGACAAGTTACAATGTGAAACCAGAAAAAAAATATTCAGGAAAATTCCTCTAATACAAGAAATTTTAGTCTTGATATCAAGGGCACACATAATTAGGACAGAACTCTCACAGACCTAAACATTCTAAGCAAGAAACGACAAGTTACAATGTGAAACCAGAAAAAAAAAATTCAGGAAAATTCCTCTAATACAAGAAATTTTAGTCTTGATATCAAGGGCACACATAATTAGGACAGAACTCTTCTCCCTCCCCTATAGAATATAAGGAATTTTAGAGCAAGAATAGCACTTGGAATCCAACAATTGTGAGGGTTCCAGGATCTAATGCAGCCACACTGTGTCTAGCATACTTGTACGGATATTAATATGATTCAGAGTTTTGTTTTTATTCTCTGATATGTACAATTTTATGTTGATAACACTACTGCCATTACACACGCTTCAGGCACCAAAACTCAACAAAAATCAGTAAGTACCTGTTGCCGTTTTGCAAGCTGCCACCGTACAACTCGATGGACAATGTCCTTCCTAATAGGCACATCAAAAACATCACCAGCCAAAACCATAAAGCCCTTATCTTCATGGTGAAAATTTGTTACTGGAATTACTAGGTCCTGATGAAGCCCTAAACCATAATATATTACATCATTAAAACACTTCCATAACTTGAAAAAAATAGTAACAGCTGTGTTATTCCACAAATTCATTATAGCCACAAGACAAAGCATACAAAAAATTGATACAAAGAAGTTATAATCTGCAATTAAAATAGTCAATATTATGCAAAATTTCCAAAATGCCACAGAAGATTGGTGGGAAGTATGGCTACCAAAACAGATAAAGTCAATCCATAAATGTAAATGCCAACAATCGAAATCTTAAAATTCAAAAGATAAAAGATATCTTTTCATCATATTCATGCAACGCTGGTACACTCTCAATGGCAACCATACTTCTATTAAGTAACAAAGTAACTGTACATCAATGCGTGAAATTGGGTGCTTCCTCGTACCTATAGTACGCTCTGTAGTTACCATAGGCTTTGTGGACAGTAAATCAGAAGGAAATGCTCCTTCAGCCGTTTCTGGGGTAAGTACAGATGTTGAAAGCCATCGATTAGTGAGGACAGATGTCCCACCCTACAGTAATGCATACAGAACAGGCTGGTAAGTGAAATGCCAAAAGTATTGTGGGAATACAAAACCAAACGAACCGGTAAGTTGAACACATGATTGCCATATGATTCTAATAACATGGTTTCTCACACCCAAAAATAAAAATCAAACTTCATGAAAAGATTGAGGGAAGCATATATAACGAGACGCACCTTGAAAAGACCAGAAGATCCAGAAGAAAATACGCTATCCCCCTTAAGCTGGCCATATAAATCTGCCAAAAATGATGAAAAAGAGTACCAAAAAAGATTATTTAGATTACAAAGCCACAAAAAGCCCCAAGGTTGCAAGCCAAAACACAATGACCTACAACGAATAAACAAAGGGATACTTATATTCGCTCACCATGATAAGTTCGAAATGATTGGCACATAATACTTGGAGAATCACAGCGGCCAACTGCACATATGGACCCATAGAAAGAACGCAAAAGCTTTCGGGATATCGACACCGCCATACTTCAACAAACTTGTAAGGACTGCCCCAAGAACTCTTCCAACTACGCAAAAAAAGTTCACCTGTTCATCTACCCTCACAAAGATTGGTATTCCTCAAACCTAATCACAAAGCACACATTTTTAAAACTTAGAATTGAGGAAGAGAAGTCATTTTCTTAACGCAGAACTCAAACTATGCAGCCAATCTGCCTTTTGGTCTACACCCAAGTCAAATATTCAACCTCTGTGTTTAGCATTTAGTTCTGGTCAATGATAAAAACACTCGTTTTGTATCCAGTTAAATTTGAGCACTAAAAGGCAGTATACATGGCGCTCTATCACTTACCATGAATGACATCAACATATTCGACGAAATTCATGAGAGAGAAAAAATACAAAGTAAAATAATAAAAACCTTGGCTGCGGAAAGGAGAGACAGACTGATACAAAATGATTTCTCTTCAACGCCGAAGCTGAGATCTGGCCGTCGATGCCCCGCCGGAAAGAATGCTGGGTGGAAAGAGGCAAGTACGCGTCTGAGTGAGAGAGACCAAGCAGAAGGTGTGCGTAAAACGAAAACCCCAGTTTAGCTGGGGCCTCACCGTGCAGGCCTCATTCCACGCATCATGGGCTTTTGCCCATCCATGAAAGCCGAAGCTTTGTTTCCATTTGGGTTGAGAAGGAAAGGCCCGGACAATGATTGAGCCATTTGTAGATGTCATTTGTTGGTATTTCTCCTGTGGTCACAAAGTGCAACCACTACATTTCAAGTCTTATGAAATTTTTCCGCAATTCTGTTTACTGTTTGGGTAAAACTGATGCCCTCCTTTTTCATTTCTATTACAATGTAGCAATAGATCCTAATAGTTTTTTTTTTTAAAAAAAAAATCATTGTTTAGTAATCATTCCATGAAATATTGAAAATGTCATGAATTTCTACACTTAATTATTATTAATCTTCTACTATTCTTCAAATTTATTATTATGTCATTAACCACACAATTAGTGGTGAGTTAGTAGAAGCTCCAACAATGAGATTTGGAGTTCGACACCCCATATGTAAGAGTTAGGTGTGTGCATTGTGATATTAAAAAGATTTTTTTTAAAAAAAAAAAAGTTCTAGACAAATGTAGACTATGGAAAATGCTTCATAAAATGTTATAAAAAGGTTCCATACATGCTAAGAAAGAATAACTTTCTTGACTCAAAATTCAACTAGTGATTGCATGAGGGAGGACTTGAGATAATTCCACCTTTACTCTATAACAAGATTTTTTTTTAATTATTGAATAGAGTTGTAACCCTAGTCATTTACATTGATAATAGAGGGTGGTCCAAAAGCCACACCTATTAAATAATACATGAATTAATGTGTAGAACCCAACCCTTTAAAACTTAAAACATAAAACATAAAAAGTGAGTACAATAAATCTTAAAGTAAAATAAAAATATTAAAAATTAGCGCAAATGTTGTGATTGAATAATAAACCTTTACATAAATCATAATAGGGACTATAACAAGAAATAGTTGGATAGTTTCATGCAGAGATTAACACAATCATGCGACAAACACCTAAAGAAATAAACAAAGAACATTGTGGCTGAGGAATAGTCTTATGAATAGCAAGCCACTTCATGATAATCTTACATCCACGAAAAAGCAATTCATTCATCACCATTTTGAAACTTTATACACTAATAAATACAAAGAATGGCAAGGATGAATTAACAACTTTACATCAATGGAACAACAATTCACTCTTCATAATTGCACAAATAAATAAAGAATATCAAGGATGAATAAGGATCTTACATCTCACTTTCAACTACTTTCTCTCTAAAGATGCAAAATGGTTCTCTTGTATATCTTCTATTCATAGCCAACAGTCAAAAAAACCTAATTGTCAAACGACGATTTTTTTTTTCTCAACAAAAAGTGAAACGACAATTTATCCTTCATCCCAATTTTGACAACAGACAATGCGTGCAGAAATGTATAGAAACCTGGCTTCATATGACTAGTCATACAAAACAAAAGTTGGGCGTACGTACTGTCGGACACACCCGACCTGAGCCTCCTCTGCGCTGAAGAAGAGCTGCAGGACGATGCATCATCTTACGCATCGTAAGCATGAAAACTACATAGACAAATAGTCGTTGCCAGGAAAGCACCAGGGCCATCCGACTGGCAGTCCCACAACGGGTACGGTCCACGTTGTAATTGCAGCGAAGACGACAAAACAAACGAACTTGCGGTGGAGAAAGGGGCACCTGACTGCAAATTCCAACACCACTGCCCCTTTGAATTCCAGTTTCTTTTCAGTCTCGGAAACGTAAAAATATAGCCATAAGCCTCGGAACGTAGACGCAACACGGTATTCTCCTGGACTACACATGAAACTGGCTTTACATGACAAAGTTTTTTTTGCTTGCAAGTTGAAGAACATTGAAAGTCTTGAAAGTCGGCAGTTCAACACCGTTAAATAAACAAGATAACTAATTAAAGTAGCGTTTACATGAGTTAGATACGATATAAACTGATGTACTTGAGAAAACAACATTACATAATACCACGTCTGCAATCAAACCCTATGCATATTATCTTCCTTAAAGCAGTGTGGGCGAGATATCCATTGGAAAGGGATTGGCCATGACATTATCAATGTAATAGTGGGGATTGGTGGCATCCATCACCACAAACTGCATATCTTCCGAAGGCTTCCAGTGACGTTTTCTTTGGTTAATGAACCAGTTGTTTATTTGCTTCTGATCCAGGCCTGTAGATTCTGCAAGAGCCAGCTTCTGCGACTCCTGTTGAGAAATGGAGTTGCATCACGAGAATTATTAACGGGCATGCAGAGGAATACATTTGTCAAAAGCGTGAAGAGAACTAGATCGATGTGTATCAGAGTTTGCTTACGGATGGGTAAGGCCATTTGTAATGCCTGCTCCACCAATCCAGCAACTGCTGCCTGGCTTCTTTTGGCAACTTTCCCTTTTTCCTCTTCTTCATGAACTCCTGCTTCAGACTGCCTAAATATCCACTATATTTACGCAAAAGCTGACCTTTAAGCTCTCGGTCCTCTGCCTGGGGATCAATGAAGTTGTTATTCAAATCATCCTCTTCTTCAGACGATCCATTCCTATCCACAGCCTCGGCACAAGCTGATAACAATAAATAGTAAGTACCTCAACATGAAAAAAGGCTTGCATTAACAAATTGCAGCCAGCATTGTCGCATGCTAAGGAAGTAGTCCCATAATAGTTTATTGCAGTAAAACTATCCTGTAAGTCTCAGAAGGAATCCATAAACTCCATAGCAAGCAATGAACATATTAACGCTTTATTTGCACTTCTAACTAATATCTATATACACTATAACTGCTCAGCTGATTCGAAGCTCTTTACTTCTTCTCTGAGCAGACGGATCTGATGCTAAAGCCTGTCTCCGGAGCACACATTCCTTTGTTAGTGTTTTTCACATACTGAGTATGGTGAGAAGTAGAAAATACTCATAGACCATATGCATGGGTTACCTAGATGCCTTATGCATGTATTAGAAATCAAGAACATCAATTATGCAAGCAAGGACCACAGTTTTAACTGAAAGCTAGAAGAAGAAGAGCACTACCCCATGATGTGCTTCATGATCAAAACTAAAAGGACCATCAAATAATTTACACGATGGAGGGAAAGATCCTTAGATCACATGGGCTTGTGATAACGACAAAAGGTGATTTCCAGGAAAATTCTAGTTCTTTTAGATTTTGTAATGGGGCATGAGAAGAAAGTATATCTAAAACCACAGATAGCAGCTCAAGCAGATATGATGCTCCTAGTTTAATGCCCCAAGGCCATTCTTCTCAACCCGGAGAAAGTTATGCTACCCATAAGAAATGCCTATTTCAATATAAAATCAGATACATGCACATTAATTTTAAATTAATATAACCGCACATACATATACAACAACCCAATATCATACTTTACTCCCACACAATACAAGCATTACAAGCTTAAATCCAATGGGAGGATCTATAAGTGTCACACTGGGGGGATAAAAAGTATAAAACTGATTATATGCCTCAACCTGTATTTGTTATGTCCTGGATGAGATTAAAAAGCTTCAAGTATTATTTTGAATAATGTCACTAACACAGAATGCAAGCAGGGATGAGAATGGCATGAAAACCAATCTAACAATGCCATATAAATGACTACTATTGTACAAGATAAATCTGATAACATCAAGGATTTGAGTTGGGAAGAATATGCCATCCCATACCATGTTCAGATTTACACTCAATGAGTATAGTACAAAAGCATATATGTGTTAAGCTCAACATCTTCTGTCGAATATACAAAATTACGAAGCTCAATCACACATTTGACTAATCTGTCTGGGTTGTGACACCACATGACATTACTATGTTGGCTTTGATAGAATTCACAACTCAAAAGACTATGAAACACACAAATAGAAACCATGTTAACCCCAGAAAAATAGAACTGGATTATTGTTTATGATTGGTAAATAGTTTAGGGCCAGACTATTATCTGAAGCACTAAAGGCATCACATTTCTGACAGGCTGCTACGAGCATAAGGAGCATCGGTGACAAACAGTACTAGACATTTGAAGTATACCAAGTGAGGGGGTACAGATTAGCGTCCATGCAATCGAGTAATACTTGGCTGAGAACTCTATTTCGTAATACAAATAAATAAGCACTTGCGACTTCGGTAGTTCAGCCAATACAAGAACCTAAAACATTTCATCTTATGATCACAGTAAGACCACTAATAAATTATGCAACTGAAATAATTATGACAAACATTGAAAACATTTTTAATTCTATAAAAGGTTAGAAGTTTGTCGGTGTATCTAACCATCTACACCGATGACATACTACTTTTGCATACTCGAAATGGCAACTAATCTCTGAACTGATCCGTATCTGCTTTCACGTACTTCATAGCACAAAATTACAGGCCTAGAAGAATATTTAACTTTATTCCCCGATACTTGTGCCCCGTGATCCGAGACCAGAAGAAGCCCTATCAACTGAATCATATAGCTCAATGGCACATACTTCAAACAATTAATTATCGAAGCATTGACAAATTGAAAAGATCATATTAACATGTAATTAATCAGAATTTAAGCCTGTTACAACTTCCAGGCGTCCAATCTTGAATCTCCAATGGCTTTAATACGGAACTATCTTACATATATTTCTTCTCCGTGAGCTTTTGGAGCAAGCAGATCCAGTGGGGAAAAACGTGGAGAAGCCACTGTCTCATCTTATATTTGTAGCATGGGATAAAAATGTCAGTGTTCATCAGAAACCAGGCAAAGCATCCAACACAAAACAAGCACCTGCCCATATATTTAGCGCTAGAAACAACATATCTTAAGCAAATACCCTAGCTAGTTGTAAACAATGAATAGAAGAAACAAGCAGAATGAAGAAAAGATCAAAGCACCTACTTCGCCGTTGTTAAAACAAACGTTAAAAGAAGCTTATTTGTTCCGAGAAACAGACACATGCATGACTGGTGTGTGTGTATTATGTATATCTATGAATAATAAGCAAAAGAGATGAAGGGTAGCGACCAGAATCTGAAGAAGAAACTGTGAGGGCTTTGAATTGGCACTCGATCCTTTGTAGAAAAAGCATGGCTTCCTTGAAGGGTTTTGAAAGCTCCTGCTCATACTTGGTCAGCATCTCACAGTAGGCCTCCATGAACTGATCCAGCGCTGGATCTTCACCGATGCAGCTCGCCCCTGGCTGCGCCGTTGTCGCCGCCGATGCACAGGCTTCTTCAAGCCGTACCATCACTTCGGGAGGTGCCCCAACCTGCGTCGTCCAAAAACCTCTCATAAGAAATATGACGGGAGGCAGGGGAAAAAACAAAATAAAAAAGAAGAAGAAGAAGAAAAGGCAAACACTTGAAGACTGTCTCTATCATTCTGGTTGAAGGGTTTTGACTTCGCTTTTTTCCTTTTTCTTGTTGCCATAATTACTCAGAAACATGGTAATAAGAGAAGATAAAAGAACTTCGGTATTACTAGGTTGAAGATTATCATCTTCAGATCCAATTTGTCAAAGAGTGGTAGCATGCAAGAAAAAGAGAGAGATACTCAATCATCTTCGGAGGTTGGATTATCTCGATTTGTCTGTTTTCTAAAGTGATGAGCAGCAGAAAGCACTCGCGCTAGAGGTAGTCCTGATGCCTTTGGGTAAATGGGTACTAGAAATCTAGAAGTAAAATTGAGCTCTGTATACCTTTTGACAACTGACATAAGCGGCCAGGAGGCGGTGGTAGTGAGGATGACCCATGATCTTAGCCTTCACAGCAGAACCGGTGCCCTCGTTGCTGTTGGTGTTGTTGTTGTCGTCGTCCATAACATAACAGCCGGCGTTGCTATTATTGTTGAGGTCATGAAGAACGAGGGAGGAGCTGTTACTAGAATCGCGGTTTGTATTTTGGTCGTGATGGTTGGTAGGAGGTAAAGGGAGACTATTGGTGTCTGCATTAGGATGGTGATGACCATGATGAGAGGTCATGAGAGGCATCATCATCATCATTGGACACAAGCCATAACTGTTTTCTCCAAAAGCCATCATACAAGAAGTGCCATTAGAACCACTGTCCATTATCTCTCTCTCGCTCTCTCTCTCTCTCTTCTCTCCTCCCTCTCTCCCTCACACCGTCTTATCCTAACCTAGGTAACCTTGCCCTGCTATATGCAATATAAACCCTCTTGTTTTCTCTCTCACTCTCTCTCTCTCTCTCTCTCTCCTACGCAATCTTTTTTGCTCTGAAGAAGGTAGTCTCGAGGCGCTCCCGGGTTTTATGCTACAACTTTCAGGCTTTGAACAGGAAATCCTAAATGATGATAGCGGTAGTGGTCAGTTAAGAAGTAGAGATTTTCTCTCATGCCTAGTCTGGGAAAGCCTGCCCAGATTTCCTTTGGAAAATGGGTGTTATCTTTCTGCTCGTTAGCAGCATTAACTCTGTCCCAGTCTTTAATACATTTAAACACAGTCGCTCCCTGCAGCAGCTTCTACGAGTGGAGTGAGACAGAGGGATTCACTTGCACAGAGCGCAGGCGAATCAGCAGAGAGTGATGGAGAGCGCTTATAAAAGAAGGGGCGGTGGATCATGTAAATGTTTGGAGGCACAGGCGCGAAGCTTTACCTTCCCGATGACAACTCTCCCCTCTTTTCTTGCACTGCCACTGATGCACTGCCACCATTACTGGCAAAGAATGAGAGAGAGTATATATTTCGTAGAGAGAGAAAGAAGAACGATAAAATCGAGGAAGAGCCAAAGAGGTCACCTAATAGAGTGATGGATGGAGGTCGAAAAAGGTTTTAGGGGCACGGAATCACTGCTTTTCTCTCTCTTTGGACAGTACCCCTTCATTTCTTGTAACTATTGAGGGTTGAGGGTAATCTGCCCACTCATTTAATATTCGCACTTTTGTTGTCCTCTTCTTCCTCCGACCCCATGGCCAATCAACCCCTCTCCTCTCTCTCTCTCTCTCTCTCTCCCTCTCTCCCTCTCTCCCTCCCTCCCTATCGAAAGAAACAAATGTCTGGGAACTGATGCTGTCAAGGCAGAATTTGATCAACAACACGATGTCGTTTGCCTCCGCCTCCCATTTTCAATTCGGGTCCAAATAAAATGTTTACCCTAGTTCGTACTCTCTCTCTCTCTCTCTCTCTCTCTCTCGCTGTGTTAGTTGTCTCCGCGGGGATGGCATCTGATCCGTAGTTATTTCTCAGAAAAAAAGTAGGTTTGCAGCTCAAAAAAAGCTGGTAAAGGTAGTGGGACAGTCCGAATGTCTCTTCCTCTTTTCCTTCTCTATGGTCTCTAGTTTCAGAAAAGGCCGTAGCTCTATGGCACTCCAGCTCCACTTCTGTGAAAAACTCGTGGGAAACAGCTTCATTGACTGCTGAAAAACTTACTCTCTCCTCCTCTCCACTGTACCTAAATACTCCTACAAGTAGCAAGCTCCTAGTATGGATTTTCGTACTCCAACTGTAGTTTTACACGGGGGCACCGGGTTCCAGTATGTCGTAAGACCTACAGATAACTGTACGTCTACCCCTTTTTTAACAGCCGGTGAGCTGGGAAGCGAGAGAGCTGTGTCTTCCATCCGTATTCCCATCCATTCTACGAGGTCGGTCGAGGAATCTCCCTCGGAAGACAGCAAACATACGTCGCAGTCGACAATTGTTGTATTTTCGCTTGTGTCTCGTGTGGAACTGTAAAAACCATGCATAGGAGGCATGGTAAACAGCGGTATTCTTTGGTTAAAGAACATATCCTAATATAATCGTATCTTTCTCTGGAATCATATATTTGGTCTTCTTGGATAGCAATCAAGTAGAATTGGGGCAAGTTGCTGGACTTTCTTGCAGTTGCACGTCACAGAATTTGGTATTTATTATTTTGATATACTGACTGAATTGTCAACTTGATTTAGTCTTTCAAATTTGGGTAATTTTTAAAAAGCAACCTACTCATTTTAAAATTGCAATATAGTCTTTTAAAATCCTTTAGCAGATGGTACTTGATTGAAAAAAAAAATTAAGAAACTTACTTTTTTAAGTGTTCCAAATCATCTCACGTAGAGTTAACTTTTTGTGACTTAACTATTGTCTCTCCTCCTGATTTTTATGAAATTATTTTTGACAAAGGACTTTATTTAAAAAAAATCGTCGTAGCTTACCCTGAATTTTTCATTTTGTCTTCTATACATCCAGGTTCCAAACAAACCATAAGACGTCTTGGATTTAGTTGAAACAAATGACGATATTTATGTTGTTTTAGAAAAGGGAAGACTATAACAGTAAAATAAACCTTATAAGTTTAAAGCTTTCATAACATAGAATAAATCGATCGTGTATAAGCTAATAAGATAACAAGCACAAGACAGCCTTAATAATGAACTTCTATTTTCCTTTCTACACGAAATGATGCTAGATATATATTCACTCATTACCATCCTGTTGAATGACAGTGATAAATAAACAAAAAATCAGTGAAAGTAAAATCTGATTTGAAATTTTTTAATGGAAAACAGTGTTCGTACAATGACTTTGGACCTTAACGCAATTATCGTAGTAATGTTTGACTTATCAGCTTCATCAGCTCAACAACTTGCAAGAAGATATTTTCTAATTTGTGTTGCAGAACATCTTCTTATCCGCTTAATCCAACACAAACCATTCGTTTATTTATCTTTCTAAAATTGCAAAGGTGCATTGAAAGATCTTGAAAATTGCAGCACCCTCCAAATCTCCAGAAGTGGACACTTTGCTGTCTTTTCAACTGAAGAATGGAATTAGCTACCGTAATGGTTTCACTTTGGTGTATCCGAACACTCCATGATCCTTACAGTCGGTGGATCCCAAATCTACTTGATGGATTTTCCGTACACAATCAGTGAAACAATTTGAAATATAGAGATTCATATTCTCGACACATGATTAAGCAGCTGCAGACCACAGGTCCAGCTGTTTGTTGCATTGAATAAATGCTGGGCCCTCTTTTCTATGGTTTCCATTTTCCGTGGCAGAAGTTTGGTTACGAGGCGAGAAACGGAGCTCACATAACTACTGTCAATAATAGGTTGGAGCAAAGTGCCACGGGTAGGCTTTACAGAGGGGAGAGGGAGGGGCTCTGGGGAGTCGGCGAGGCCGTCGAAAAGCACTGAGAGAAAGTAGAAAGACGTCACCGGCGATCAAGAGTGAAGGTGGGTGGAGCCAGAGAAGAGGGGCATGAAGAGGGGGGCAGGAACCCTAAGCCCCTTGCAGCAAAGCTTTTTCTGATTTCACTTTACGTCATATCCATCAGCTGTAGCACGATGGAATGAAAGCGATCGAAAAAGAAAGAACAAGCAGATGCCAAGTGGCCCATGACGATAAAAAAATCAGATCCCTTAAGGATTGCTTAGTCGCGTTTGAAGATCTACTGTTCCTCTCTATCTCATCCTTTCATGATTAATGCATGTCAAACCATAATAATTACACAACTCGTTTCCAGGTCTAAACTTGTTTACCTTTCACTTTATAGAGTTATTAGCGTAAAGCAGACCCACTTTTAGAGCAAGTCTTCTTGTTTCCTACGACAGTCCACATTTTTGCTCCCTTTCTTTTTCAGCATCAACCCCATCAGCAGCTGCAGCAGTCTCATGTGTGGTCCACGGTTCACAAAGATATGAAAATAACAGAGAAATAGCTTTCTGCTGATGGGTTGAGAGAGACACACACACGCACACAGAGACAGAACCCTAACCCTTGTGTCTTGCAAGAGAATGAGCTCCACCCAACCATAACCTTTTTAGCTTATCTTCAATGAAGAAAGTATTTCAAGATCTATGAGTATCAAATATAAATACACTAATGAATAATCATTCAACAACCATCTTCACCTTCCAATTACATGGCGTATCTATAACAGTTGAAGGAATTTATCTAAATTGCTTTACCATGAGGAGAAAACATCATTTATGGCACAATTCACATTCTTTTTCCAAACGTGTCATGCCCACGCACAAAGTTTTCTAAAGTATGATTCTGAACACGCTGTGCTTGGCTCCACATGTTTTTCTTGTGTAAAGAGCCCTTGAGAATACTGCAACTCGGAGTTCCTTGTAGTTGCATCATGAGTAAGACACGGTTTTCTCTAAGGAATCAGCGTCATGTCTCACGATCAATGACTGATTAAAGATAACAGGAGTTGCAATTTGCTGCCCTTCGCTTTTGTACAAGATTCGGCTTCACTTTTAGTAATTTTGATTCGGGAAGCAAAACTGTTTTGAAACATGTATTTACATTATTATATATTACAGTGGTGTTCCCACGTCATTAATACATTACCATATTATATTCTTTACATAAGAAAGTTATTATTACTAATAAAATAAATATTGTAATATGTGATATCAAATTCTAAATTTCAAGCAAGATATTTCTCTGCCTCTGGATCAATTTTCCCTGAAAATATATCTGGACACTCATTATGTGAGAATTTGTTCGAATTATGTATATACTTCATTTTATTAATATATTTGACTGCTTCGTCTTGTTATGTGATTTTTTTTTTTTATAATTTGAGTTCGAAAAGGTAAGTAAACATTTTATCAAAAGCACATTCTCTTCAATCCAAGAATGGGAAAAAGAATGGGTTCTGTGAAATAATACAAAACTTGGATGGTTTTGTGAATTTGTTGAGTGCAAGTTGTGCTCGCAGAGATGCACCCTTCTTGGCTATTTTTGACAATTTTCCTTTTATTTTTGTTGTCTGTAAAAGAAAAGAAAATAATTGGCTGCAAAGCACCCCTTAGGCATGGATGGGATTTTAGGCCTCCTTTTTTAAGCTGTGGATCAGGAAAGTAATGATTGTGCCCCTACTTTTTACGGATGGACAGCTAACATATAGCAACTTGGTACCGTTGACTCAGACGTTATTTCTTTATGGCTTTGAGGAGGCAAGCAAACTCATTAGCCAAAAATGAAGATAATCATTTGAGCACCTTCTTGATTTTGATGGCGAGATCATGGCATTGCAAAGAATCATTTAATGTTTTGCTCGCCAAACTCAATTCTCTTACGTAATAACTGAAAATTCAAAATTTTAATTTGGTATTAGGACAAATGGAAAAAAACTTGTCATTAGTAACTTTCTACATGTAAGACCAATATAAATCTATCATGTATATATGTAATATCGATCAAAATTTTCTAAGAAAAAAATAAAAATTGATAAAAATGGGTGATAGAGAAAAACTTAATTTATTGTCACACTTTGCACCTCTTGGTCTCGTATAAAATGAATAATAAAGAAATATCTCTATTTTTCCTCTCCTTCTCTACAAATGATGAAAATCACCACCATAGAGACGGAGAATGATAGATTTATTATTTCTAATTATAGATGATTAGAGTCAAGTGAATGGATAATAGTAGAACTGTTTTCACCGTCACCAATTTAACAGTGAAACCTTTTATCTGTTAAAGGTGTATAAAGGATTATGATATAATTTTGTCATTTACTTTTATTTCTATTCTTATCTTTTTTTATTTTGGAACATAAATCGATCATGTAACTTGCAAGTTTATTGTTAAAAAGTGGATGAAACTCTATTTTAATTGTTGAAATACAGGTGCAACTTTCTTTAAGGAGATACATGTGCCATAATCATAATTAAGATGGAGTCAACATCTAATCATAAATCACAGGTACCCATTTCAATGAAACAAGCAAATAATAGTAAATGATAACTATGCAAATACATGTGTGCCACAATGAGAAAATTTATTGTTAATTATGAATTGTTATGTCATTAAGTCTATAAAATATCAGTGTTTTTCTCTTTTGGGTCATGTTTGGTGAACATAATTACACACTTATTTCAATTCAATCAAAGCTAGGTGATGGATCAAGAATGTAAGAATTGTGCAACCCTTCTACTATATTAAAAGCTATAATTGTTAGTCAAGGTGCAATTATATTATCTTAATCTATCCATCAAGGCTAACCATGCGGGCACAAGCACTCGAGTCAACCCAATTAGGCTCCTTTGTACTAGGCTCACTAAGGACCTCTTTCCCTAACTTATCCTTGGCAATGTAAATCCACGCTAAGCAATGAGTGAATATGAAAAGTTATATTGGTATTTTATTTCAATACTACTAATTGGGCAATTAAACTCATTCAAGTACAAGATGGTGTTAGCCTTAAAAGGTGAACAAATAATTTAATAAAGGACTAAACAATCTACATTCACCTTGAAGTTGAATAATAAATTCTTGTCATTGTTAAAGACAAATATTGCTACCACATTAGCAACTTTAGCCACATCATCAACTATGTTATGTCATTAGCTATGTTAGCAAAATAGGACATGCAAGATAGACACATCACACACCACACACCACACCATGTCAATCTTAAATATCATCTTCTCTGCGTGGTTGCTACTCTCACCTAATAATAACAAATCTTTGTAGGCTATAGAAAGAAACTTTTGGGAAATTAAAAGCAAATAAACTAGGCAAGCTTCCACCTTCCTTCTTTAGTTGATTCACTAACCAAAGCCTTCCATCTCTAGTTAAAATCTCTTCACCTAACAAATTCAATCACTTCACTTGGCTAGCTAGTTTAGTGGTAAGTTAGTTAGGACTTCAACTATGAAATATGGAATTTGACACCATGTGTGTGTGTGAGCTAGATGTGTGTGCTATAATATTAAGAGAAAAAAAATTAATCAAGCATGCCATCAACAATTTCCAATCAACCTTCAATGAGAGTTCAATGTACATATGTAGTTTCGTTTTGTAGTACTAGCCTACCTTTTATAAATTAGCATATACTTTCAATTTATAAATCATCAATTGAAAGAACATTTTGTTTTCATTTCATGTCCTCTAATTTCTTGTCCAACAAGACATTTTTCATTCTTTAATTCTAATTTGGTGTCAAAAAAGCCATTAATGAAACCCTTAAAACGACTTTGATGGCCTCTAATTTTGCATATACTTTCTCATAATTTTCCTAAAATTTCAACTTGTTGTAGACCTAATAGGCACCCTTTATGTTCCAGCCGCTAGAATGCACCTTGAAAGGCCTAACATCTTGGTTTGGAAAGCAAAAATTATCCTATACCTCCAAGCCATCCACATGCTTCTAATTATGAAGATCATTAAGCATTATCATTAGGCTAAAATTTTAAATTGATAGCCAACGTTCTACCTTATTATTTGAATCCAACAATATATCAATTATCCATTTGGGCTAGGGCACTCGACCAAACCTTATGAAGATCCCTTTTGCAACTCACCCTTGGTAATTAAAGACCTACTCTAAGCAATGGGTGGATGAACTATTGCACTTGACAATGTGCTAGGTATCATGAGTTGATAGTTAGTTTCATTTGAGTACAATGGTATTGCCTAACCTTATAAACCCAACAATCCCCCCTTTTTAACATTAGTCAAGACTCCAACCTACAATCTCACTCTAATGCCAATTATAAGGATTGTAAGCATTATTACTAGGTTAAAAGCTTAAGCTGATAAATATAATGTTATTCTATTATTTTAACCTAACAATACATTGATTACCCACTTAGGTTAGGCATTTAGGTTATCCTGACATGACTTCCTTTGCACTAGGCCCACTAAAGATCCCTTATTTACAACTTACTCTTAACTATGCGGAGTTATACTCTTAAATGGTGGACAAACATGAAGTGATGCACTTATCTACTCATTAGGTGCCATAGGCTAGATTGTTGGTCTCATCCAAATACAAGGTATTGATTTGCCACATAAATGTAAATAATAATCCTTGATGGAAGCTACTTTTGCTACTCGAGTTTGTCATACAAACTCACAAAAATGAAAATATTGTAAAAGTTTTAAACTTGATCTTTAATGATTGAATGACCCACCTAAATAATGTTAAGGTGGGTCCTAAACACTTCATCAAATGCAATCATCACTAGCATCTCTAGGTATAGTTGTTCCTCTAACATCTAATATACATTGGTCATAGAATTTACCACTTGAAGCATTACCTAAGTCTTGTCACTTCGCTTGAAATTGCAAACTATAACCAAAGTTTATCACTTCGTTATTGAGTTTCTACAAGAATTCAATGGACTTTTTGATCCATAGTTTGTAATTGATAAACCTATCATCAATAATGAGTACTTAACTCATATTTTTTGTGGCCAACTTTGGATTGTTGACAATAATGATTTCAGTTCATACCTTAAACCAATTGTTTGATGAGAAGGATCTTATGTGAACTTGGTGTCTCACAACTAAAACCTTCAATCTTTTGATATGACAATCTATCTACCTTGTACGTTATTGCAAACCTAATCTTTTATGCCAGGAATATATGAAAATTGATTTTCATTTTATTTGTAAAAGAATCCAATGACACAACTTTGGATCCATTGTCTTGCTCCCGTTGTCACCACTCTTACCTATTGATGGCAAATCTTCGCTGGCTAGAGAGAGAAACTTTCGGAAAATTAAAAGCAGATCAACTGGGCAACATGCCACCTTCCTTCTTCGGTTGATTCACCGACGATAGCCTTCCATCTATTGTCGAAATCTCTTCAAGCGGCAAAATCAATAAAGTGCGCAATTAGCGATTTCCAATCAACCTTTCTACAGGAATTCAATGTACATTTTAGTTTCCTTTTGTATTACTAGCCTTGGTTCTATAAAGTAGCCTCTTCTTTCAATTTATAAATCATCAATTTGGAGAAGTTTTTTATGTTCATTTCATATCCTCTGATTTCCTTTCCGGCAAGGTGTTTTTTGTTCTTTGGTTTCCATGTCATCATGCTAGCTTAAATGTGGGTGTGGAAAAGCTAAATGCTTCTTCCAAGTCTTTTATTCACGATTGCTGGAGGGTTTATTTCAGCTTAAAAATTTACCATTAAGAAAAAAAAATGTCTTCATATACAAGAAATATAACAATACAATACGTACTAAATTTCAACGACAATTGTGCGTCAAAAGAAGAAAGCCGTTGGCTTTGAACCACGATAGGTCATTGTTTATTCCAGCAGCGGCTTCCCCAGACTGCCACATGACATGACCACGGAGTCCCCTCTACTCCCCACGAGGTTTCCCCGAGGGCCTAATAATTTGTTCATTTCTTGGGGAGGGATTGGCATTTAAGGAGCAATCCTAAAGGACTTGTGGACGACTAATGATTAAGGTATCAGGTGTTGTCATCTCCTGTGTGGTCTTCACATTAAACTAAAGGGGGCCCCAGAAGATCAAATCGTAATGGAAAAATTCTTCAAGGTGGTAGCATCGGTAGTTCTTTCGGCCGACAGTAAATCTCTTTTCCTTGTCCAATCGATGCCACAATGAATGGAGGTAGGGAGTTGTGCCGAGTAAGATGCCTCGTTTCTTCCAACCCGACCCTTTCGCAAGTAATCAAGAGCATTAGGCCATGCGACACCGACCATTACGAGTTGTGTCAATAAGCTTCAACATCGCATTCAAAAATTCATAGAACGAATGTACTTGCCATAGTTTCAGTACCTGCTTTCGTAAGGGAAATAAAGTAGGAAATAATGTAAATGGTTTATCAGTTTACTTTTCAGGTCATGGACAGTGGATTGACTTGAAAAGGGCGAAGTGGGTTATGTAGATGTAGCCTGTCGGTCGAGGACTTGGGGCTTGATCCACAAAAAGAAGCTGTCTTAAAAACCAGCGTGGTCTGATTGATGGGCTCTTGCAGAAAACCACGGATGGAGCAGGCCTTGTACCTACATATCCTCGTTCTTGAACATGCCCACACATCTTCTGGCAGCAAATCCACTGCAGAAAATAGGTTGAGAAGGATATAATGAAAATTTAGAAATACCGAAATTCAGATTCTCGAAAACTAGTGCTTTTTAAGGTAAATCCTAGATTAACTTGGTTAAAAGTTTATTGTGACATAGGCTAATGCACACCCATAATTTGTACTAAAGTTATTGTTGCCTTTTTAGGTGAAAGGGCACGACTAATCTGTACTTTTAAGTCTCATGATTTATACTTGCATTCATATTATCTGACACAGCAATCTCTAGAGGCCAAGGAGGCTGAAACTGAATGACTGATGAAACGAAGCCACAAAAGAAAGGGGTTCTGAATAAAGTTCACACGAACAATAAGAACTTAATTGTGTGACTGTCATCGAGAACACAAACTTTTGAAAATTATATCACATAAACCATCCAACTCTGAGAAGAACACATTCTTGGGTCTAGAGTAGATAGAACTGGTTCAGTTCCCCAGTGTAGTCCCTATTATGTCATGACCCGAGGCAACATGCTTGGTGCAGCAAGCTAGAATTTCTGTATAACAACCGAATTGGCAAGACCTGCCTCCTCGATTGTTTGAGCCGGATCACTGAGAAGCTTGGGAGGGAACCCCATTATCTGGAGTTGATAATTCCTTGCACCTCCAGGCCTAGATGCATCAATGAAGGCGCGAATGTCATTCACCGTGTGGTGGTAATTAAAATGTGCTATCAAGCGGGTCCCATCAGCCAATCTAAGCTGAACGGAGGTTGATGGTAATGTTTCATCCACAACAAGGCCCACGGAAGGTGTTGGAGCAGAATTGAGAGATGTCGAAGCATCAGTTGGCTCGGGTGCTACTGAAGCAGAGCTGCTACCCAGAGTTCTTCCCACACCCTGAAATGGAACTTGGCGCTTTTCTGGCTCCTGCGAAAAAGTAAATATCAAAAAATGCTAGTAATTTCCTGTCGTCTCCTAGACCTTACAGCCCAGTGGGAGTTGATCAGATCTGCGAACGCATTGATGCATTTACAGATATATTATGACTTCAGGTATGGGTTACAGTTCAATAATCATTGAGTGATTCTTACATAATTCTACAAGTTAAGACCACATAAGTTCATCCCAGTCCCATATCATGATTGAGGGAATGCAACACAACAGATTAAACATTAAAGAGGGTACTCACTGGGCAATCCTGATTTCTCCTTATCAGATTGACATGAACTGTGGACCTCCTATTTGCAGGTTCAAGCTCTTTCGGGCATTCAGACTTTCTGATACTCTGCATTGCGATGTAACAGAATCAAAAACACAAAATGAGCAGGATCAGTGCAGTGTTGAAGGGTAGGATAAACTTAGCACTGGTGAACTGGTTATTGGTGATAGTCAATGAACAGAAAAGAAAGTGCAATATAAAAAGTTGAGGCAATCAATCTGCATGACCACAATCAAAGTCGTTCACATTAACTGATAATGAAACTGGGAAAGATAACACTTCATGCAGCATCCAACCAGCCATACACTCTCTTTCTCGTACAAGACATGCCATAAAAATAAACTGAAACCATTAACCGCCCAGAGAGAACTTCTTTTATCATTTCCGTTTTTTCTTTCTGATCCTTTTTTGTTTAAAAGTATTCAAAGCCACTATGGCTATTACCTCTAAAAAAGATGCATTTTCAGGATCGTCCAACCTCCTCAAAGGACCATCATTTACAGTGAAACCATTGCTCCAGAAAACAATGTTGTGAACAATGCTCTCAGGCTGCTGAGGAGCAGCTGGCACAGTTTCCCCTGAAAGTAATCTACCAGTTCCTGCAAAGCTGGTCGAGCTTGAAGAAGGACGAAGTTGTTCAATAGGCCCTTCAACCGCTCCTAGTTGTCTAGCTTGATTGAAGATTGCATCCACGTCATTAGCCTTAGAAGGATCTTGGACAAGCATTCCACTGTAATTGTTATATGACAGATGTCAGCCTTAACACAAGAACTTCTACGTTGTTTAACTACATAAATGTTACCTCAACTACGTAACTCAAGACAACTTTGCGAATTAGAAGATAAGTAAAAATTATGACAAGCATGCATTCAAGAATCATGCTCGATTACATTTTCAAAGTCAATACAACAACATACCCGCGATTGACTAATTTCCGGTGAAAGCATTACACCTCAATATTTCAGCATCTCTTGTGATAATATGGAAAAACCCTCCCAAACAATGGTTCATAACTTGCATTCCATTTCTGAACAGAAAATTTACAATCTCCAAAGTTCTCGCACAACTTTAATCAAGCAGCTTCAGCCAAGGTCCAATAATTCCTGATCTACGTCGATGCATCTTGCGGAAACAAAGGAAACCCCACTACAAGTCCCACTGTGACGGTCTTTTTCTATCGGTTAATCTAAATCAAAGTCCTTAATGAGCTCTAATTACACAGACTACTTTCCGCGGGCATCCTTAACGCAAACCATCATCACAAATTTTTATTTTTTTGTTTCATTTTCGAAACTAAAGCATCCATTCTTTGGCTGCGCCCAATTTTTCTCAAACACAAAGAGAAAACATTTCATTTCTAAAGATTCTGATAACAAACCAAATCAGTAACGCATCAGACCAGACATAATTAAGCGGCTGATAAATTCTAACACAAAGAAGTGAAGTGGAGTTGTCATTCTCCAAAACATGAAAGAAAAGACACTAACAGAAGAGCAAAATTACGTTTTAAATAGGGATTTAGCAACGAAATGGAAAGCTAGGGTTTAGGGAGGGGACCTCTTCTCACCACCAGTGTAGTACTCTTGAGGGGTATCGGAGTCGCTGTCCGAATCAGCAGAAGGCCGGTTCAGATCGGAGAGCGTGCGTACACCGCCAGGCCGACTACTGGAGGGCTTCGAAGGTTTCTTGTCCCGTGACGCCATTGTCTTCTGCGATTCCAAGGATGAGAAAGAGAAAAAGAAATCGAGAGAATCGATTTAGCGTTGTTCCCTTCGGTTATATCTTTATGAGACTCACGCTCCTCTGAAGCGCGTGAACCCAAGGCTGAGTTCTCAAAATATCAGTAATAATCTTCCACCCAGCACCCCGTGTAATGGGACGTAAGCGACCAGAGATCGAGACTTCTATTCTTTTTCTATCATTTACTAGAAAAAAAAAAAAAAAGATCTTTTTTTTTTGCATGCAGTCCAGTTCAGTTGACCCGCCTATTCTCGACCCAGCTCTGACCCAGTCCGATCCCAGCTGTTCGATCCAACCCAATCCACCCAAACCATCCAGGCCGAACAGAAGAGAAAGAGAGCTCACCGACGATCACCGATTTCGGGCTCCTGTTTCCAACCTTGAGCTGGCTTTAATGATCTCTCAATCGCCACTACAGCATGTCCGTAAAGCGATTTTGTCCATTTCTAGAGCTACAGTCCAGTGGGTCAGTTAAAGCAACATTACCAACGGAGCGTCTCTTCAACGGAGTGAAGCATAATCCAATGGAAGACCGTACCGGTGGAACCGGCTCCAATCGGGCCCCAGGAACCGCTGAGGGACGTCTAAGGTACGCCGTTGATGCAGGATTCTTGTCCGGCGCACACCCGAACGCCCCCGACCTCGATGACAAAGAATCCAACCAACCTGCGAGCTCTGACTCGGAGAGCTGCGACTCGGATGAGGAGTCCGAGTCGCCCTGCGGGTTGGCCAATCTGGCTGCGAGCTTCCGTGTCTTCTCCGAGTCGCTGCTGAGGATGGAGCGAGCCCAGCTTGAAATAGCCAAGGCGAGGGAGGCTTCGCGGTTGGAAGCGGAGAAGCGACGGGTTGAGTCGGAGGCAGAATTGACCCGGATGCTACTGCAGAATCAATTGCAGATTGCCTCCTTTGCCTCGCGGCAGAATCCGGGTCGGAAGCGCAAGCGAGTCGAAGAAAACGAGTCGCCCCCGGTTTCTGAAAGGTGAAGCCCAAGAACCTCTCTACCTCGATTCGCCTGAGTCATTTGGTATCCGACTCACCGAAATCATAATCTATTTCTTCTTGCAGGGAAGGAGCTCTGCTGTTCGGGTTAATTCAGTGCAATTTGCTGTTTTGAAGTTTCATTGCCATAATTATGTAGTTGTTCCTCCTTGAATTTGAAGACTACGCTTGGTATTGTAAATAACTGAGAGGATCTTCCAAGTTTCTCAGAACCATTCAATGGTAGAGTAATTAAAATTAAGGATACCCTTTATTATTTATGGATTCAAAATTTAGCAACTGATATCTAACAAAATTGTATACTAGTGCCAAAATGTACAAACATTTATTGCCGATAATACATAATCCATATACCCTCTTTCCATCAGAATACCACCATGTAGTCCGCCTAAATCAGCATAAATCCAATTGAGGCTTTTTCCTGAGAGGACGAAGCTCGTCTGCCCTCTGCTCCGCAATAATACTAAGCAAGGCCTTACGCCGATTCATGGCACTCTCTATGTATTCTTGCAGAGGAGGAAGCCTCCCGTGTTCTGCATCTTTAGGAGCTTGACCTCGAATTATCTGTCAAAGGCCATGGAGGGTGGTTAACAATTTACCAGGGATTTAGACAAAATAAAGAAAAAAAGAGAGATTAGAACCATTGGAAGATATTAATCTTTACCTTTGATGCCCACGATCGCTCAGCTTGTTGGCATACTTCTCTAATATCCCTTCCCGACATTCTGAAATGGCAGGGACCAGAAAAAGTTTGCGAGATTTTAAAAATAGAGCTTGCATGGAATTATGTAATTTAGGCTTAACATGGCATTAAAAGATGAAACCATATAGCCAATCCAATACCCATGTGGTTGGATTGAAGATTTTCTAGAATATGCAATAATCTGGGTCAAACTTACTCTTCTGTAACTCGTGCAAATTGCTCTAGTTCAGGTTTTGTTAGGTGCTTTGCATATTGAGCTGCTATTTCCTCACGGTTTTGTTGATCAGGTAAGCCAAAAGTAATCATTGAATCAAAACGACTGAAACAGCATGGATAGAATAAATGTCAGAGGACATGTCATCAAGTCTGGGTACAATTATCATCTACAGAGGCAAATGTGCACCAACTTACCTAATTAAAGCAGGATCAAGGTCTTGCTTTCGATTTGTTGCTGCAATTACAACCACTTTTTTATCCTGTTCAAATCCATCAATCTGCAAGGAAAGAACTCTACTGAAGGCAGAGCTATAGCCGCACAGAATCCCAAAAGTAAAGCAACTTGTTGTTCATGTGCAAGTGTATGAAAGTACAATACATAACATGACATGGGCATCCAGACCCTTTCGGTAGAGTATGAAACCCTTCACTATAAATGCTTCTATGTTAGGAAAACATACTAAATGGCTCCTTTTTCCTGTGTAAAGCAAATGAAAAAAAGCAGTGTCACCTGTCGGAGCAACACCGATAAGATTCTGCGTGTAGCTTCATGCATTTCGGTATCACGAGCGACAGCAAAAGAATCAATCTGTGATTCGAAGCAATACTTACTAAGAAATTTTTTTAAAAAAAGGGCAACAAAAACATAAGAAGACCAGTAAGCATGAAAAAGAAAAGACAACAATGATAACACAGAATAATACAATCTATACCTCATCGAGAAAAATGATAGCACCGTCAGGGAGGTCGTTGGCTAGCGAAAACACTTTCCCTAACAGGCGTTCACTTTCACCGTAGTATTTTGACATGACAATCTCAAGTGGCACATATAGCAAAGGTACTCCCTGCAAAGGAATGCTAGAAGCTCATTCTCGGATCATCAAAACGTCCAAGTCCATAGATAGAAAACCAGTGGTTCATTGTGTGGACGGATGAATCAAAATCTTATACCTATGCCACTTGAACTATTTGGAAGTTTGTAATAAATGAACCTCATCCGAATCCTGTCATTAGTTAATACACTCTACTTCATAAGGTGGATCAAAACGACAAGCAAACACTTGATCCGTGAGTGGGGAAAACTATACTTGTAGGTTTAGCACATGCGTGCTATAGAATGGTGCCCAGCATTTGGGAAATTTATCAAAGTCTACACATAGCTAATGATTCATTCACTCAGAGCACCAAAAATTTAAAAACTTGCAATATTGCGAGACTTTTAAAGCATTGCATAGGTCTAAGTAGAAGCAGTGTATAACAACTATACAGTAGAAGAAAAAAGAAAAGGCAAACTTCAATCCTGACATAAGAACTATTGAAATAGTTAAAATGGTGCAAAGTGGCTCACCGCTTGATTAGCAATAACACGTGCACAAGAAGTCTTCCCTGTACCTGAAATTTAGAAATCCATTAAATAAGCTTGTCTAGGATCTACTATAAATTCAGGAATGAAAAACTAAAACAAGGTTTCGTTCTCACTTTCCATATTCAAAACGCAAGCATTGTAATCTAAAACATGCAATGCAGAATTCTGTACAAGATAAAAATGGGACTCCCTAACCCCCAGCTCCAAACAACGAGAAACACAAGTAGTTAGGATGTAAGCTACACAAACATGATCATCTAGATACACAGGCTAATGTATACTCCAACCACCCCGTGTTGCAACTACTGTTCAAATAATTTGGTCCCAGTAAACGTATAGAGGATAAATTTGACTTGAGAAGTTGGGGATCTTGGTTTTGCAGAATTAGTAAGTGGCTATTTGATCACATCTTTTACAATGCTTATTCCTTTGTGCCTCAAATTATCAATTTGGATGCAGTATCCCCTAGAGACTTTTCCTAAATAGCATATGAAAATCATATGAAAATGATCAAGGATTGGGAAAAAATGACTTGCATGTACTATGCATATAAATGAATTAATCATAACGATCCAACAACTTATTCTGGGTAAATTGGCATACCTGGTGGACCTTCAAAGAGCACAGCTCGAGGCCTGTTTGACTCAAATTTACGCCGAGTTCCACGAGCAATGTCATCATAGATTTCAGGACTGTGAAGAGCCAACAGTACTGTGTCCTCTATCTCTCTACATAAACAGAAATGATAAATAGGAGAGTACATTTAGCACTTCTACAGAGAGAAGCATGAGTACATCTATGGTCAAACATGCCAGGACCAGAGAATACTAACCACGAAAGCACTTTTTTGTAGAGACCATGAGAATGAGAAAAATGAATAACTGAACCAAAATGAACTTCACTGATGTAGTTCTACTGGCTCTTCAAATGGGGAATACTATAAGCAATACCTAATTCTTGAACTAATCACGTAAAAGATTTAGTTAACATGCTTCACATGGAATAAATGGATATGCACTGATGCAACACACCGTTCACCATCTAATTCTTTATGTTAACAAGCAGCTCAACTGTTTAGTAACATTAGAAGAAAAAGGCTCTCAAAAGAAAAAAGGGCTTTGCTGCTGTTTCCTGTTCCTAAATACAAAGATCCCACCTCAATGTTGTTCTCATTGTGGTCAAAGTTTTCATTCTGAGTTTACAAGGGGAATAGTAAATGAAACTGAACCAAAAATATAGTTAACAACGGATGCAACACACTGTAGTCCTTGCCTACCGTTTTTGCTGACCATATCCAGCAATATTGTCCCATGATATCTCACTGGTCGAGGAAAAATCATGGGGTTCATCAAGTCCATAAACCCGAACTCCCATGGACTCAAGGCTAGCAACTGATTTTTCTGCAGATGGCACACTTGTGGTACCTTTTCTTTCAAGGGTCCTCTTCTGTCCCAACTTTCCACCAGCCAATTCTAAAATAGACACCAAAGCATCAAGCTCTTTAGCACTCAAGCTCCCTCGCTTCATGAATTCCATTTCCTGCAATTAATGCTGACTGATAAGAGAAGTCTCCTAAAATCTCGAGTTTCTAATTTCTGATTAAAGGATACTCTTGTGGGATGGTAGTTCCATCGACTAGAAGGATAAAATACTTACAGCTTTGTCTGAGCTAATAAGGGAACCAAATATGAGGACACATAGATCGCTGTCGCCTGCACTTATATTTTTTGAATTTTCCACATCACCTTCAACTTCCTCCATTCTCTCTGGATGAGTAAGTGTTAATTGCCAAGCAGCTGAACTGCATTAACTCACAAACCAGAAAGAATAATTTAGTACAGCTGAAATAATGCCAATGACAAATATAGATCACTAAGCGAGTTAAGTGTAATTAGGATAGAGACGAATGAAGGATAGTTGACACCAAAGATAATGAGATAGAAAGAATTTAATTCACTATAACTGACTTTACCTGTGCCAAGCACGCAACAACATATGTGAGCCACCACCACGCCCTTCAATCTTCAGTCCAAGATTTGAAACAAGGTTTGCCATCAGTTGTGAAATCTCACATGCAGGGGGAATTTGGAAATTGATGGTGACCTGTAATGCAACATTTGCTCTGTCAGATATACTTTCAAGTAACCATGTGTGAATGAATTTGAATGAAAAGGAACTCCCTTTTTAACTTAATCTAAAGCCACAGAAAATGTAAAGCAACCTCATTAAATCTACAAGCAATTTTCTTGGAATAAGTAGGAAATGAAGACTTCTCCAAAAAAACTGATCTTAAAGAAGGAAGTTCATGGATTTGACCTGCTATTACAACGGAATATCACATTTTGATTCTCGTCATGTAGTGGGAAAATTGATAAAGCATTTCTTTTCAATTAAGATTTTCCTCTACACTAAAAATATTTGTGTTGCACCAAGGACAAAGAAACTATCAAGGCCCAAGTTGTATCCCTAATGCCCAAGTGAAATTAGAAGTGAAGTAGTACCAAACAAAGGGCTGTAAATGACAAGTAATTACTCTAAACAGGTGAATGCAATAACCTTTTGGCCCTTAACACGAACAGTAAAACGGGGATAAGAACCATAAGCCATTCCTTTACTTCGGAGCAACTCGTCAATCCTCTGGCGTTCTTTCCTAGCAGTTTCCTCCAAGTCCGCATGCTTCGGGGAGGACTCTGCTGGCAAAGGAGGTTTGACAGCAGCCTGGAGAAAGTCAAGTTCAGGGGTGCTCAATTCAAAGAATCAAGCTTCAATATACAATGGCTTGTCAAAAGTAACACCTTTCAGAAAAATCAATACATAGTGGCATGCATGCATGGATAATTTTATTGTACTTTCTAACTTTCTACTTAAAGTACATTAGGCACTCTCAGCTTGATGTTCTATTCGTAATCTTCTCTGCACGCTAAACACCAAAACTTTAAAAACTAACAATTGACCCTCAAATTAAACAACACTTTCAGCTTTCACCCTCTTTAGCATTTTCTACCAAGGTGAACAGAAATTTCCTACATTACCAATATTGACAATTCCTTACCATTATATCATCAGGTAAGTTATCATACTCATTTTAAGTCACAGATAGGCATTGCATAATTTTAGAGGGTTGATTGTCATTTTCTAAAGTCATGAAATGTTTATTCGCCAAATAAAAAAAAAAAAAAAAATTCTACACAAACCTCATCGCCATCTGCGTAGGAAATTTCTAGCAAGCCAATACCAAAGAAACTAGCCAGGACGGCCGGTAACATAGAATATGGTCCCCAAGCATCGGGCACCAATCTCGAAGGCCGAAATTCAGATGCATTAGGATGACTTAGTTGCTCACAACACCCTGCATGGCTTGCCACTAAAGGATAAATATTTACGAAGTATCAAATCAAACAAACAACCGCCACATTACCCCATAGTCCATTAGAAACCCCCATTTACTACTGCAAAAACTATAAGCAGCGACAATATAAAAGATATACCAAACGAATTAATCTGAACTGAAGTGATAACACCTTAATATGCATAAATTTGATATAATTAGTGTTACGCACTAAGTGGCAGAATCTTTTTGAGCACAATTTGTTGATCTCAAATCCAAGAACAACAAAGCGTTTAAATTGCATGGACGACAATTAAACCAGACATTCAAACCATGTAAAATTATATCCAAGAGAATCACAGCAATCAAACGAAAATGAGAAATTGCAGAGATGATGGAGGTGAAGAGGTGGAGAAGCGTACGGTTGTAAACGCCGCAAGGAAAGCCACGCGGGTGGGAACGTGGAGTGGTTAGTGGTAGGGTTTTAGGGGAGGGTATAGAACGCCATGCCCGAACCGTTCTCACTAGTCGGCCCAGAACCGCCATAGCTGCGTGCGAGTTTAGTTTAGTTTAGTTTAGTTTTTTTTTTTGGGTCTCTGCCCTGTATCTCTGCTCCCAATGTTGGCGCGGAAGCTACCGCCTTGGGAGTCAAGTCTTATTTTACCTAAGGCGGCCATCGTAACGGCGCTTGATTGTTCTTCACCGTTGATTTTGATTAAAAAAAAAAAATATATATGGGTTAAATGTCCTTGTATCAATTTAATGCAGGATATAGGGTTTTTTTTTTTTCTTTTAATTGGGGAGGAGAAGGGGAATTTTAGTCCTTTCTGATGAACTACATAAACATGAACTTCAGATTACATAATCTCTCTCGGGAAAAAATAATGAAATTATTAACTGATTACAGTCGTTTTAATATTATTGCTGCCACCTCATCGGGTAGTGACAGCCAATTCTCGTCGCTTCGACAACTCAAAAGGGTGTCTATGCCCAATGCACATCAGCTGTGGTTCGGGGTCCCATCTGCACCTTTAGCGGTGGTTCTACGGCGGCGCGTGTTTTTTGTAGGCTTTCTCGACCCCTCGACGTCTGAAGCGGGCTGCTCCGACCCGCATGGACGCCGGCCCGGCCTGAACTATTGGGCCACTTAATCAAAAGCTACGGAAAATATCATAACCCAGGTTGACTTCTTTTTTTTTTTTTTAACTAATCAAGTAGCCAGTAGCTTTGAGGTGGGCCATTAATCTTGGCGACCTAGCTTTGAGTTGGACATGGGTTGCAGAACCCATTTCCAGGTGAACCCAATCATTCAGCAGCACAAAGAAGTCCTGGAGGAACCCACCACCAGCACCACCACCAACCAAACTCACGCCCCAGCGGCGATGGGCCTAGCATGCAAAATCTTCTCACAGAACATCAATTGGTACTCAGAAGAGAATGATTTCAGTTCCTTGCCCTTTAGGTAGAAAAAGGTCATTCTGACAAGAATCAGAATATTGCATTTTTCATACCAAGTGACCCGTGGATATAAAGCATTTCATATGCTTATGTCGGCTCATGAAATCAAATAATCTCTCAGGCCAGACAAAACTACCTTGGTTATATCCAGCTTGTGAAACTCACCTTGAAAAGACCATTACAAAAACATTAAGAACACGTAACAACACTAAAGTTAAAAAAAGATTAGCGAAGAAGATGGAGCTTTTAAGACCAAACAATCTGGTGTGAACTCTCAATACTCAGATAAATAGTAACAAATATCCAAATTCCATATATAAAGCAACCTAGAAAGTTAGGAAGGCTTACCTTTCTGATTAATTACATACATATATGAACTGAAGATGACACAATCTCTCAAAAGGAATAATAAATAATGGAAAGTGTTCACTAATTACAGCCGTTTTAATACACCTTCTTCGTGAAGAGACTCCTCAGGTTAAAGATATTACCGCCATTGCTCGCGCTGCTACTTCCGCCACTGTCGCTACTAGTACCATTACCGATTATTTTACGGCTACTATCACTGCCAACGCCGCGGGTATTTACGGCGCCATTCTCGTCGCTTCTACAACTCAAAGGGTGTCTATACCCAATGCACATCGGCACGTTCAAATTCAACACTCTTGCTTTCGGGGTGCCTTCTCCACCTTTAGCGCCGGTTCTGATGCGGCGCGTGTCCGCCACGTCCTTCTTGGAGGCTTTGTCGACCCGAGACGGAGGTTCGGAGCTCTTTACCCCCAAGCCGGAGCCGGAGCTGGAGCCTGCTGCTCCTCGCCGGTGCTGCCAAACCGGGCTGCTCCGACCCACATGGACCCCGGCCCGGCCTGGACTGCTTGGCCACTTCCTCGACTTGGACTCACCCGCCGAGTTGCTCCGTGAGCATGGCGCGCTGTTCACCTTCCGGTTTGCGGACCCCCCGGGACAGGACTTAGGTCGGGTGTTTGCGTTACCGGCGGATCTGCTACGCGAGAACGGCCATATGTTGATGTTGAGCTCCGCCGAGCCCGCTCCGCTCCCACTCTTCCTCTCTTTCTCTGCCTTCTTCTTATCTTTCTCTTCTCTTCTCTTCTCTTTTCCTTCTCTTCTTTGATTTTTGTACTACCACTACCGCTGCTACTATTCTTCTTGAATATGTCTCTCCAGCGCTTTGACCCGGTGAACGAGGCGACTGAGTCAGTGATCGAAACGGGTGCGGACTCGGGTGGTCCCATTTCTGGCTCCGGCTCCGGCTCCGGTTCTGGGCTTGGGTTGGGGGGTTCAGGGGTCGGGAGTTGGGAGGAGGTGGAGGGGCAGGAGAACACCATCGACAAACAGCTCGTCAGCGGAGACGAGATTGGGTTGTGGGAAAGACGGGTTTCGGACCATCCAGAACTCGAACTCAGGCGAGGCGGAACAGCTGCTCCGCCTTCCGCTGCTGCAGGTCGAGAGGGTTTGGGCCTCCGGGCTGACTCTGGGGCTGTCCATAGCGAGCTAGAGAGATAGGAAGATGGGTGGGTGAGTTGTGGGAGAGAAAGTTGTCTTGGGTTCCCGGGGAGCTCAGAGTTCAGTGCATTAAAGAAAGCACAACGACTGATTAAAAGATGTGAGAGAGAAGCAAAGATGTGGGTGATAAGAACTTGGGTCCATCATGCATGGAACAACGAAATGTCATGTAGTACAAAACAAAACATCATGGGAAACCATATTTGTTTACATTAATCAAACGGAGATTGCTCCTTATTACTCTCAATTCCATTTGCCTAAAATGCATTTAATCTCATCAACTTACATATTAAAATCCCTCAATAATTGTCCCATCAACTTTTCTAATTCTCGTAACATTCGAAAACTACATTTTAATTCTTCGCGTATCTCATTTAAATATCAATCTTTCTTTTAAAGAAATGATCCAAGACCTTTTCACATTTACCACGATCTAAATCTTGAATCTGCTTTTATTGTCGTTGTTGTTGTTTAGGAATGATGCTGCAATAAGAAGTAATAAGGCGACGTCTAATCGGCGACCAAAGAGTGGTGTCCTTTCATGGGGGTCATGTGGTGAAGGGCCATGTTGCTGACGTTCATGGAGCTTCTTCAAAGGAAATATTTGTGATCGTTGACATCCACCAGCTATGATGCTTCCCTCTTGGATGCACCAACCTACCTTTGTTCCATCCTCCAAATTATGCCCTAAACCGCGTGCCACCTAAAATTTTCTGCTAGAGCAAGTTACAGCAATGATGGTGCAAAAGAAAATGAGAGAAAATGAGAGAAAACGAGAGAAAATGACCCTTCCCAAAAGTACTTCCAACCAATTCCATAATTGCATCCTATGGGAATATTGGAAAATCAACCAGGATCTTTTGACAGTTTTTCAAGACACCAAGGATCAACAAATGTGAGAGGGTTGACAATGTTGTCCGACATGTTAAATCACAGTTGATTGTAATACAGAATTCGATCATAAAATTTTCTTTACTAGTTTTGAGTATCTTTTTGTCCAAACAATTAATTTTAAAGAGGCAAAACCTAACCTTTCTGACATTAATAATCGATCCGATCTGGCTGTCATAAGCTCGAGGGAGGTAATTGACTTTTAGGACGATGATGAACATGATTATGATATTAATAACAAGAACCAAAAAGCAAGAGGACCCATTAATATCGTTGGCAGCACTGAAACTCCACACCACCTAACGAGAAAAAACGCAGGACATGCAAACCAAGTCAAAGTGTTTATACAATTGTTATTGTTATTGTTATGATACTAAAATGTCTTACGCTTCCAAAATGTACGCCGGCGACGTACTTAGGTGGCCCTCGGGAAACCTTTTCAACAACTATTGGTTTGCGCCATGTGATGGGCAATAGATTTAGGTGTAAAATAAGATCACACGGTTGCGAATCCACAGAAGAATAGGATTTTACAGGTGTAGAAGTTGACAACCGAGTTGGACCCCATTACGGAGATGATGGGCTGTGGTTAATGGCAGCTTGCAGTGGTTGTGAAGAAGAATCCGTGGGGACTCTGGAATCTAGCAGAGATAGATAGAGATGGAGAATGGCTGAGAGGAGGGACTTTTTTTTTCACCTTTTGTTAATGGCGTTTGTTTGTAGGCAAAATGATGAGCCATGTGCAGGCAAAAACAACATCATTACATTAATGAGAAGGACCCACTCCAAACAGAGCCTTTTGGAATGGCTTTCTTCTGTACTTTGCAATTTTCAGCACCAAATCCTCACAATCCAGTGCTGCGGCGGACCACCCTCATAAATGAATCCAAGAAATCGTTTCCCATCTCAACCATGTGATTGTCAGTCTTGGGTGTCCATCACAGTTATGAGTGTGTTCTAGACTCTGCAAAATTCTTGTACAACTATGGGAAGCTCCTTTCTTCGTTTCTTATTCGAATGCTTTGACAGAAAGAAGAAAGAATATGGGGGGGGGGGGGGGGCGGAAACGCTGGAATACATGCTGCTGCTTTTTGTCGCGGGTGACCTTGGGAGAGACAAAAGCAGTAGATGAATATACCATGTGATGCCGTACGTAAATTTGGAGTTCTTCTGTACAACAGCTGTAACTCATGCTAAAGGAAGGTAGAGAAAGGAATTCTTTATGCAGTTAGGATGTAGTTTCTTGGTGGGAATGTTATACTAATCCCAGTATTCTGAACCACGGCATATTCTATAAAGAAGCACTTTTTTGAAAGGAAAACTTCGATTCTTTGCTATATGTTGTCAAAAACAGATAAACTTGGTGTTAAATGTGTTGCTTTAGAGAGCAACTAGTTGGGCTTTGAAATTTCTGAAAGTTGATATTGATTGCATCGCATAAAGTACCTAAAACGAATAAAACAGAAAGAAGTGCGTACAGCTTCTGCTGCTGCTACAGGACGCGGGTTGTTTTGCTTGGCCAGAAAGCGAGAAATGAAAAGTTGCATGAGATTCCATGGCACATAATTAACAAAATTAGCTATGGTACTGCCAGGTCAAGTCCTTTTCAATGTTATCATATTGCGAGTAACATGGCACACAAGTTCATTAAGTGCATCTTTTGGGCTAGTATTCTGCACTATTTTTTGGATTTGGTAATTAAATGTGCAAGAAAGGACAAGGGTGAAGAGGGTCAATAATTACGCATTGAGTTGAGTGAAAAATCCTTCATATAGATATCATTTTGTGCTTAATATATTATATTAGCCAAGTTGAATGACTAAAAAGATGATGATTCTTCCCATGCATCGTTTTCTTGAATCTTATAACAAATACAAGTAAGATTTATGAAACTTTAATTGAGATGGGTTGGAAGTAATAATAATGGCCTCATTACGAAATCTAGAGTAGATAGGATCTTAAAGTCTCAATTATCTTGTGTCTAGAATATCTTCTCTCTTTTTTTTTCTCTTTTTTTTTTTCTTTTTTCTTTTTCTTTTTTAAGTGTCCGTTAGACTTTCCATGCTTTACCTACACGTAGCTTCTGTGGATTACAAAGCAGGGATAGCTTCTATTCTCCATAGATGGAGCTTCAAGTTCCCATATCAGAAGAAACCACAACCCCAAAAGGAACCACGAGCATTAAAGGATGGTGGTTGGGGGTTCGAACAAAGCACATATGGGTTCGGACCAAATGGCTCATAGCACTAGGCATTGGGTTTCTCCACATGTCTGTTCCTTGAGCACCAAGCACTTGACTTCGACTTGAAGATAAGTTTGTCGTTGTAGATCAAAGCACAGAAGCTGTATAAGCTATTTTCTTATGATTGTCATGATGTAATGCCTACCCTCCGTTTCAAATTTAACCATCCAATTCAAATTCTGTAGAAGTTGTCAAAATCAAGTATACCTAAGCTTATAATATCTTTTAACTAATTTGAAATAGATTGTGATTTTTTATGAAATGTGTGCCTGAAGCATTTTGACATTGCAACTCCCAACACTTACCACTCTTCTTTGCTTTTCTCCGAGGCACTGGACACTTATCCATTCAACCATTGTTGCTAAAGCAGATTAAATTATCATTTAGTCTTTTTCAGTGACTATGGATCAAATAATGGAAAAAGAATAGAGCTTATCGTCATCTTCTAGTTGAATCTACTATTTTAAATTAGTAAAGTAATCATAATAACCATCTCAAAAGGTGGCACCAAAGGAACCTTTTGGTGTCTCTATCTCATTGGGTAATTATATAATCTTTGTGCAAATCGCACCCACTTTCTTGGCTTGTGTTTAGTGAGAAACACAACCCTCAAGCACTTTCTTTCAAAAGGTGAGACGCACGTGACCATTCATACATGAAGCTTACAGATCAGAATGCCAAATCGGGAGCATGTGATTGGGTGAGCTTTGGATATAAAGCCACAAAAGAAAAAAGCCAGTCGAGCTGTCAGCAAAGGAAAATGATAATTCTTTTAGTTCCATCAAAGTAAGTGTAGTTGTACACAGCACAAGAAGCCAATTTTGTCAAACAGCAAAGCAAAGAGCACAATTCTGTGATTTTGGCAACTTTTTAGTTCTTGTGTTATCGGATAGATAGGTTAGGTGTGTTTTCTGTGAGCAATAATTCATGCTTTGGTGGTTCAATAATTAAAAAGTCATACTTCTTTTGTTTCAAAACTGGTCGCCTTAATCTCATGTTCCTTTAACTTCTGTATATTGCATACTTCACTACCCCACCTGATGTAGAAGTATCACACATTATTGTTTCTTCCAATCTCAATCCGCATTTAGCTTATTATGTATCTTTCTAAAAAGGGTTGACTCAAGAAAAAGGGACAGTTCACCAAATAACGTCTATGATTCTCAATGAATTTCTTAATAACATGAAATTATTGTTTGTATTGTAATACATTCTCTCACTATGTTGGCTTAGTTAGTTGGAGTCCAAATGTTTTGCTACAATGTGCATGCATAATTAATGAGAGTTTATAGTAGTCTTAGAGAAAAATCAAATTCTAATATAATGTTGAGAAGTTCATATTCTTTCAAAGAATTGACTTGTTAGAGAAGAGATTGAAAAAATTTTAGTAGATAAACATTGGTGCAAATTAATTGAGGAATTTGAATTATAGTGGATAAACATTTGATTACAACAAAAATCACAAAGAGAATTTATAAAAGAATGAATCGAATGTCTCATATATAAGATAAAATAAGATAAGATAAGATATTTAGTTAGATAATAAGTTGTTATTATTTGTAACAACTTTATCTTATAAATAATATAGGATGTTATTATCTTCAACAGATTTTCAACAACTTTTTTAATGATATGAAATCATTGTCCAAATTGTAAGGTAATACTTCTCGAAGGCTGCACTCTCACATTTGACGCCTAGATGTCTTGCTTTCTGACAGATAGAGGACCAGATAACCAATCTTTTCTCAGTTCCAAGGACTCCCCGGATATGTTCTTTGCGTCTCAAACTCGTCGAACACGTGCGTATCCAAATGAAAGAACTATGCATGATGATCAAGTTATAAAATGCATCGTCGTTCTTTCATCCATGGTGGAGATATTTTGCATTTTATCCTATACGTTATAAGAATGTTCCAAAAGAAGAAAGAGAGTGAGGGAGAGAGAGAGAGAGGAAAAGAAAAAAAAAAAAAGAAAAGAATGTTCCTGGTTGAGGTTTGATGCTTGAAGATATCAAGTTTAGTGACAGAACTCCATGGACTTTGCTGCTCGTGAATTTGGGAAAGAAGAAAGTTTTGGTTCAAATAGTTTTGAATGGAACCACTAATATTTCCTTGTCCTTTAGTAGTCATATGAGATCTTGGCTTCATTATAACACGTAGTGATAGTGTCATACCTTATTCAAGATTTCACGTGATTAAGATAAATGAGCAAATAATCGTAGTTTTATTAGAAGTGACTCAAATCCCAACTCGGGTTCACAGTGTTGTTATTAAGGTGTCTTTGAAGTCATCAGGACATTGTTCTTGCTTCCAGAATTGAATTCATGAAGGATGACGCTGTAGGAGCTATATAAATAAACTCACTCTTCAAACGACAAATATTATAGCCAATGTTTTCCGTTTGGAACTTTGACTGCTTCCTTATCTGTTAAGTGCAAGATCTGGACACCAAATTCAGGAGTAAAGACATATTTATAGCAGGGTGTTGGTGCACAATTCACTAATCTGAAAGCATACGAGTGTCACGAGTTTTGAGATGCGGATAACACACGGCGGGGAGCGGGGAGTCCCTACGTCAATGGAGATCTGGTGCCATTTTCCTTCCTTTTGTTGAAAAAGTAGAAATCTTGGCGAGTGGCGTGTTCGATAAGCTAGAGACTAAGAGGATAAATGAGGACTTAGGATGGCAGAAGCATGGATTTAGAATATTTCCATCTCAGGTGGGATTCCACGGGAAACAGGAGCATGTGATGGAGGGTGGTTTAGATATAAATCCCTGAAAGCAAAAGCATAAGGAAGTCGTCCTGTCTGCTAGTAAAAAGTAGGAAGCCTTTTAGTTGCATCAAAATTAGAGTAGTTGTACTTGGCACAAGCAGCCAACTTTAGCAGACTGCAAACAGAGCACACTTCTCTGATTTTGCAAGGATGACGGAGGGAGCAGGTTGGGTTGTTCTTTATGAGGAACAATATTGGGTCATGCGGCTCAGAAATGGAGATAGCACCAGTACCCTGAAAATGTTGTACCTCATTTTACTTTTGATTTCTTGGCCATGTCAGGAGGACTTGTCGTCTTAGACCCATGTTTGTTGAGAGAAGAAGCGGGATATAAAATTACGCTCCTCAATTTGTACTTATCTGAAGTAATTGTAATCGCTTCAGACAGACCTAATGCTAGTTAAAACTGCTTTAGTGGCTTTATTGTTGGGATTCCCTTGACCAGTCTAGGGATACGACTAGCCTGACACCGCTTCCGATTCAAAACAGTCCACGAGACCTTAACGTGTATGCTACAGTCATTTACAATTGCTGCTGTTTTTCCTAACCATTTCGTAACTTGATCGGACGTCACTCTGGGACTCGAATCATCTTGGTAAAGGATCTATTAGTTTTTCCTTCTTAGCTTTCTTCTGTGAATTATAACATGGCAAATCAACCAAACGTGTTAATGAGGTTTTGTGAATCGAGTTTTACCAAAAGATGCACACTATCTCATAGTTATCCTCGGGTCACAATAAAATAAAAACTCAAAATTCCCCACTTAAAAAAGCAACAACAGAAATCTCACAGGTGCAGAATACTGTAGTTTAAAGAGTTTCCCTAAATATAAGAACTTGCTGGGAAGCAAGACTTCGACCATTTGCCTAAGCATGACCTCCAAGTTCGAGTAGCAAAGTGTGATTAACTGCATTGGATGCTGGACCAACAAATTGGATTGGACCTGCAATTAAAAGCATTAAAGACAGGTTACAGAGTTAGATTACCCTTTCAGCACGTAATCAATTGCGAGTCGAAATAGATGGTGGCCGGTGTTGTGAAGTGTTTGCATTTGACTTTTTCGTGGGTTGTATCTACTGACTGACACGTCAAGACCATAAATGATTGAAGTCGAGTGAATTGATGGCCAATGAAAAAGAAATTAAAAACAAACCAGGACTGATGTAGCGATTCTTGATTGCCCACTCTTCCCGCGAAGACGCGAATTTCTTGAATGGTGCACCTAAAAATTCATCGTGCTAATTAAGAGCTGATCACTTTTTCAAAATAAGGGACTACAGGAAATTAACTGGAGAACTGATTGTTTAATAGGCATGACATGCCAAATGTCATATATTCACCATGAGCAAGAAGATACAAAACGGAATTGAAAATCAAGACAATATTGCACCAAAATATCTTACCATCAAGCTCCACCATCGCCTTCTTGATCACAGGCTTGAACTTCCCTGGAAAAATAATTCAACTTCATAAGCTCAATTATTGATAAGGAAAAATAAAATGAAGACATGAAAAGTACAAACAAGTGTTACTGTAGAAAAATCATAAAATTGCTCTTAGAGACTTTTCTTATGAACTTCTAGAGGTTAACACAGTAACAAAGAGGATTGTTATAGATTTCCCCATAGTTGCATAACTTTCCACTTGAACGTACCATTCGCATATAATGGCAGTTACAATAAAGCTGACCCAAAAAAAAAAAAAAGTCGCTTCAAAAAGGGTTGCAGGGTATACTAACTAGCTTATTCTATTTCAGAATCTTCACCGGGATAAGAGATAAGTTTTTTTTATTAAAAAAAAAAAAGTGAAGTTCCCATAACTAAATCAGTAGAATGTGACGATGGGAAAGGTAACAGTACCATGTCTTCTCTCAACATCCATTAATGAAGTCAGTGCGGTCCCACCAACGGTCCATTCTTCAACTGGAGCAGACAAATTACCAACCTGGAGTGAAATGAAAGACACATATAAGAATTTAGCTTAGTTATGATTCTTCCAATTATCTGACACAGTAGCACAATATTCAACTGTAGCAGAAAACGTAATATCAACAGCAATGTAAAAGGAAGGAAGAAAATGGGGTTAAACAGAAAAAGTAAAAAGGGATATAACCACCAACCGAAGAAATCAACCCAGTTTTCCCAGAATGAAGGAGCACGCCAGCACCATAACCCAATGCATAGCAGTAGCTAGCGTCAAAGTTGGTTGGCAAACCACATCTCCCTTCATACCTATCAATAAAAATGGTAAGGAAGATAACAAGCAATGCTAGGATAAGAATATCAGACAATAATCCTTAATGGGAATTGCCACAGAAGAAAGCAATCTATCAGAACTATGAAGAAGGGTAGCCCTACAGCCTAATGCCCAAACCACTCAGCAACGTATAGCACACAGAGAAGGCCCAAAAAAAATAAAAAAATAAAAAAATGATAACTTGTAATTCGAATTATAATATCATCTCAGGGAATTGATATAATTACCCGAAAAAGTGGGACTGCCCTTTGAATTGGCCTTTATATCCACCTTCCTGCTTTCTCTTCTCCAACTCAGTTTCAACCATTTGGATGAGCATTTTCTCCGTTTCTATTTTGGCAACCTGATCGTAGATAACATGAGTAACATAAGCACCAATTGCAAGTAAAAATTCAGATCGGCCATTAATCACGTACGGTAAGAGATATGAAACAAATACCTGAACATTTCCATGAGGATCTCTTTCAAGCATCAATTGTTCCTGGATTGCTTGAGGTAAAAATTCAAAGAGTTGGAGAGATTGATCTGTGAGTTTCTTTTTCCACAGCCCTCCTTCATCTACAGTCTCTTGGGCCAAAATTTCATTCAATTCAGCGATAAGATGCTGTACCTGCAGGTGTCAAAGTAATAAAACAAGACATGTAACGTCAACTGAGTGATCTTGATGTTGATGCACTTGAAAAACAGCAGTGTATCAAATTCCCCCAAAAAGGAGGAAAGACGGGGATTAAAGAAACATGGTACTGATCACAGGTTAATCAATAGTACCTCAGGAATGAAATCAATTAGACCTTCAGGGATAAGTATAACACCATAGTTGTAACCAAGTTCAGCACGTTTACAGACTATATCCACAATGTAGTCCGTTACACTTTTCAACGTCAGCTTCTTGGCTGCAACCTGCAGCAAGAGGAATTCTAATTGGATGCATATTCACAGGAAAATCATTTTGAAAAAAAAGATAGTTTACTTTCTACTATGGCCAATCATATGTTTTCAAGTTTCATAGCAATTATGCATCCTTAACGTTTGCAAACAAACTACATTATGCGGAATAAGAGGATGGAATTTTCAACTTTCCTGATAAATATCTTGACGTGTATTGCCATAGATGGGTTTGAAAGCCTTTCAACATAGTGAAGTTTATTAACCCACCTAAAACAATTCCACTAAATACTTAACAGTTCAACTCAACCATCAAGAACTATAACTAACTGTAGGGACTCCTAAAGGGGCTAGCCTTCTAGCTAGCTAGTGGAGACAAAAGTGACTGCATAGGATGGATCAGGATGTGTCAGTAAGCCACCTTTCCTGATACTTGTGCATTGATGGTAATTTGATGGAAGATCCATGGTGGGCCATCAAGTCTTAGCAGGACAAAGGAAAAGCAATGTCCCTTGGTCTTGCATGGAAAGATGGGAAACAAATAGATTCACGAAATCTTATTTAGATCCAGTCTGCTGACTTAGAAGGGGTTCATGTTTACCATTTGCTGCCAGTCCATAAATGGACAACTTGAACCCACATATGTCAGATGGTTCTGGTTGGTCTCAATCAGGCTTTATGTGTTCGATTGATTGTTGCAAAGGTAGGTGTTTATATAATGGAAACAGTCATAAAGAGGGATGCAAAGTCTAACAAAACCCTTTTCTACTTGAAAAATCAAGAAGAACCACACTAGCCTACACTGGTCATTTTATCGTCATAGTAATGGAATAAAAAAAGATACCTCTTCTCCAATAATTGTAATGTTTGGATGCGTTTGCAGAGCACATTCTAGTGTAATGTGTGAAGCTGCACGCCCCATAAGCCGTACAACTGCAAACAAGGACATAGTTTAGAAAACCATGCTAAAAAGGGAAAAATGAGCTAACACTTGACCTATCAGACGACGTGATAGAGCATCAGCAAAAACATTCATAACTCCAAAAAGCATAGAGTCAGCAATTACAAGGTGAAGAAAAAACAACCATTATTAGTAAAAAATCTCAAACCAAAATACATACAATGGTAATATTTTCCAGTTGACCGTGCATCAACCATGACATTTCCAATCATTTCTGCGTAAATCTGCAAGGAAAAAAAATCATCACCACAAAAATGAAGAAAGATTTTTAACCACCTCATAACAACAATGTTCACTTAAACACGGATGAGATCTTAGAAATGCATCATCATAGTATGAAACCATGAAAGCTTAAACATACAAAGAGATAAGTAAAAAATTTGAGTTATATAATTACCTTGCAGGCAGTATCGAATCCAAAACTTGTAGGAACCTCTTTGCATTTCAGATCACCATCAATAGTCTTTGGGCATCCCATCACACAAGTTTTCAGGTTTTTAGCTCTGATTGAACAGATAAAACAGCCATGACTACTCACGCATTCTACCAGGAAAATTTATTCAGTAATAACAGCCAGATACTAAAAGACCTAGTTATTTCAAAAATTACTTACATGGGTTTTCTATGCAAGAATAAACATGGCAGGAAGAGAGTAAGAACTCAAAATTGTTGGAAGTAGTAGATAAGGAGGGTTCTGCTACTAAGGCCAAAAAAAGAAAAAAAGAAAAAAAGAAAAAAAGGAAAAGAAGAAGCCGCTTTCTTAATTTTAAGAATCAGAGGGGGAAAGTGGAAGAAATACGTAGCAGCACTAAGAGGGGGCAGTCCTTTTTTAACCTAGCACATAACCATTTCTACTCAATGTCTCATTGAGGACTGCCAACATGAGATACTTAAATGTGGCATCAATAACTTCTAAGCATATTTATGAAACCATGATTAAACATGAAGTAGTTAACCCTTAAACTCCCTATAATAAAATAACTATAATGGAAGGAATATAAACAACATGCAAAGATTACTGCAAGCTATATTGGCGATTATTATAGTAACAAGTATGTCTTGCTAACCTACCTGAAATTTTCAGCAAGGAGGCAGGCATTTGTATTGGAGTCATCCCCACCAATAACAACAAGTCCATCCAAATCAAGTTTCAACACTGTTTCTTCAGCTTGCTTAAACTAAACACAGTATCAGAGGATCCACTTACTTTTTGCACATACAAAGTTAATAGCAAAAATTGCAAAACCCTAAGTAAGCCATGAAGTGAGTCTCACCTGCTCTGGAGTTTCAATCTTGTCTCTCCCACTGCAGATCATATCAAATCCACCCTGGTAAACGGAAGTACAAACAAATCAAATACGAAACTCTTATTGGTTTAACATCCAACAAATGCAAGTGCCCCATAACCATTTTAGATATGCAATGACTAACTTTTGCATTAAGCATCCACCCATATTTTGCTTGTCCGTATCAAATTGTCAATCATTCTCAATTACAACTAAATATCTCCATGTGCGATCCCCTACTTCCACGCACACAGATTTTTGGCACGTAATCATCAATCAGAAATTTGAAACAGGTAAACAGCTCGATTCACAAACATCCACTTATACAAAGAACAAAATCAAAGGTTTCGCAAATTCATGGAATACTCCAAGCAACATCAAATGGTCTTACCTGATTTCTGTACGGGTAAATATACTCGGTGTTCAGTTCCACATACTTGCACTTCATGATCCCGGCAGGACCACCTCTGAACCCGTATAACGTGCTACCTGGCACGCGGTCCTGCAAGTAATCTGCCCCGCGAAAAGACGGATTCATATTCAGCTAAAATTCATACCATTATTCCGCAGAACACAACGTCGAATAATTGGTTTCATGAGATCCTCACCAAATATTCCAGCAATCACATTGTGCCCCCCTGGAGCCTGTCCTCCAGACAAAACAACACCAATCTTTAGCTTTTGAGCTGGCAGCGCCGAGTCGGAATCGCTCGGCACCACCATTGCCGATGGCTGCCCATACAGATGCGGGAACAGCTTCGCGATCTCACCTGAAAATACCGCAATACAATTAAATCTCACAAACCAGAAGCCTTAAATTTCAGTTTGGCACTTAAGAGAAATGTAGGAATACATAAAAACTATGAAAGAAAGAGTCTTCCTATCCATACAAAACCAAAAAAGATCATGAAATGCAACTACAAAGCACCATTTCCATTTCCTTTCCAAACAAGAGCAATAATGCGGATACATCTAAGAAGAGTCACGGATCAGCATGAGAAATAAGACAACAATAGTGACCTGGATTTCCAGCTGCGGAGCTGGCAGGGCCCTCGACGATCTTGAAGGAGCTTCTGAGAACCGAGGGGAGAGGAAGAGCATGATCGATACGACTCGCCTGGACCTCGCTGTAAACGGTTGCGACGCGTCCGGGAACTGGCCCTGAGGCCGACTTTCCGGCAAGGAGATCGCCGTTAGCAACAAGAGCGGGAGTCATAGTTATCCCTAAAGCAAATCTTCTTCGCCTGGAAGTGAGTGACTGAATACGCGAGGGCCGTCAACCAAATCCTACTGTTAAAAGAGTCAGAGAGGATAGTAATATAAGACCAACCGGTGAGGACAGAAATGTCTTTCGAGCATCGGACTCTCCGCCTCGAAGGGTAGTTGTTGATTGAAGGCGAGGCTAGCTTCGGAATATTGGAAAAAAGTCAATTTATAGTGCACGTGTTAGCTTGGCTGATTCGCCACTTTCGGGGCTTTTAGCTCTTTGTACGATTCAGATCAGTGCTTATGTATCACCTAACCTTCATTTGGAAGGTGAGCGGTTGATTCGAGGATATTCCAATCTCATGATCTTCCTCCGCAGGATCGAATCAATATTGGATCTTAGGCAATTTTGAACGGCTTTTGATCGTTCTGTTTTTTCCATAGAGAGCGTTATAGCCAAATATGCTCAGAATTGACAAGAACCAATTCGATGGGAAGTTGCCTTTCTAAGAATATGGAACTCTCTTAAAATTGACATAAAGAACATATATTTATTTTAAAGATAATTTTTAAATGAAACTTATGCAATGTGTAATTACTTTTCGAACTGTTTTTAATATATTTTATTATGGTCAACATGGATAACGTTTCTTTTACACACAAAGAGTCAATTATTAAACTTTAACCAGCATATCATATTAAAAAATACTTTTGTAGAAAAGTGGCATTCTCAATGCTATTGTTAATTAATATTAATTAAAAATTAGTCTAATGTTGTGAATATTTATGTTTACAAGAGTAGTATTCTATTTGTCGTTTAATCAGGGTTGAGTGTTGATTTTGTTATGATGAGGTAGATGACAGTGAACAATCGTTCGGTGGGCACCTAATTTTCCTGTGGTTGGTGGGTGCATGAAAAGGAAACGCCTAAAAAAGGGATATGCCGGCTCTGGTCCGATATTCCAGTTAAGCTAAACACAACGTCTGGGGGGCTCAGGATTGGCTGAAATGAAGGGATCAGGCTCGTAGCGGTTTTGTTGGACCTGGAGTCCGTGCGATTAGGAGGGCTAGGTCAGCTCCTTTCTTTCTAGCCCATTGGTGGGGAAGGATTGGACTTGAATGAGCCTAGAGTTCCAAAATTAGGCTGGATAAAGTTGTTAGTACATACATCAACTGGAAGCTTATTTACGTAACTGTTTTGGCGGTTCAAGAAAAAATGAAAAATCCTTTTCTGTTAGTTACAACTAAGATTGGATTTTCTTTCTTAAAATTAATTATTAAGATATCTATACATATACATAGATATTAAATGAAAATATTAGTCAATCGAGATAATTACTATTTTTACCTTATATATTTTATCTTGTTAGAAAGTCATGATAATCTAGTGCATAGGGAGAGAATTATAATTGATAGAATAAAATCATATGAATCTAATATACGAGTAATAAACTTATATTTAAACTTGTGCAAAAATGGTCTAACTTACTTTTTGAAATTATAAATTCATAATAATATAATTTTTAAGAGGTTTATTATCTAATTCAAGAGTCAATTTAGGAATTAATAAACATATTTTCCTATGAACATGAATTACAATATATTTCTTGATAATATAAAACTTGTTATTCATATTGCAATGCATCTCCCACCCTTAATGGTCAAATCATCAAATTATGATAATGTCACATTATGTTACTTCAACCAATGAAGGCCCATAAGAATATTAAGGATTCAAAATTTTGATATCTTATTAAAAATTTTATTATTTAATCTAAAAGTTAACTTAATAATTGGTAAAATTTATTATCATATGAGTAAAAATTCAATATATTCTCTAACAATATAACATTATTAGCCATTTTGTAACATACTTTTTTGCTATGACATTAAACCATTGAGGTGCCACATTATGCAAACAATGTGTGGACTCAACCAATAGGAGTCTACATGCTTTCTATCATGTTAAAATATTCATTATCCAACTTGAAAGTTAATTTAAGATTTGATAGAACTTAGTATCATATATAACTAAGAACCTCAATATATTTCTCATTAATGTAAGATTATAGGCTATATTGTAACATATTTCTTTACTATGATGTTGCATTACATGAGTATTGTGTGGGTTTACCTTTAAAGCTAGTAAGTATATTAAGGATGATCTTAGGTTCTAATATCATATTAAGATGTTTATTATATAATTTAAAATTTGACTTAAAAGTTAAGAAAAAGCTATTATTATACAAATAGGAATCTCAATATTTTTCTTAATGGTACGAGATTATTAGCAGTAGTTATGAAAGAAAGCCACTTTCTGTTACTTAACAGATTACAGCTATCATCATTGGGGTAACAAAAAGTAAGATAAAATAAATTACCATAAATGGATGGCGTCCATCTTTTAACAATCATAGAAAGCTTCAGTCTGTTTGATATGATCCGTTAAACTTGAAGCTTCTCACCAATCAGTTTCGAAACTCCTTCACCTTTATGTCTTTCACGCCAGGTTGCCCAGGCTGTCTTAGCTCCTCATCGAGTCGGATCCCGACGCATATTGTAATGACCTAATTATTTTTCTTTGATTAAATAGTTATAACAATTTAATCCATTTGATTAGTTAATTAACTAGTTAGAATAGTTTAGGGTCATGGTTAGATTAGATATTTAGTTTGTTATAGTAATTTTGAGTCACTAAATATTAGCTTTTTTTTTTCTTTCCTTTTTTAATAAAAAAATAATGAGATCCTTGTCGTTGATATTAATTACACAAGATGAGTAAAGACTCAAAATTTTTATAAAAGATTATATAGGGGAGGGCAACAAACTTTGCCCCTCAATACATCATCCTAAATTGTGTGTAAAAAATTGCTAAACAAAACATTAAAATGCAGAAGGAAAACCATACAATGTGTAATAAAATAAAAAAATTGATTCAAAAAATTAACCTCAAGGAGGCATGTAATGTTTCAGACCTCATTGATCCTCCTAGGCTACTTTCTTACAATTTCTTGGAAATGATCCCAATATGGGCAAGACATGTAGTCCTGATTGAATGTCCCAATAAAAATTAAGTGGTTAGTGTACATAACAGTTTTGAATCGATAAAGTAGTTAAAGGGGTGTTCTTCCTCTCGTAAGAAGCTTTGAAAATTTTAAGAATTATAATTGAACTTTTCAATTCTCCCTATAACAAGGATTAATTTTACTTTTATTGTCTAGTTAGGCACTTGCTAAAACAGGCACGTGACACATACCAACTATGTGACATCACCTTTCTTCATCCGGAAAGGCTCTCAGCCTCTCTCTCCATCGAATACTTGATTGATGCCTTTGTTTATCTCCAAAGAATAGTTTATGAACAGTCCGTCCCGTGACTCCACTGTGCATTACTTTATAAGCAAAGATATCGGCTTTACCTTTAGAAGTGCTCATTGTAGCAGCGTGTTTGCTTCACAATTGGGTACAGATAAGTAATACATTAATGAACTCAAAGAATGAGAATCAGGTTTCTGTGTTAAAAAGAGATTCTAACCAGCTGTGTACATCTTTATGAGATTTTCCCCATCATGCAATGATGCAAAGAGAACGCACTAAGTTGCATGAATCTCATTCAGTTCATCTAATCAACCAGAACCTACAAAAAATGATACCTTATCAGAAATGAATGAAACACAAGCAAGAAAGCGTCAGACATAAACCTGCCCTTGTCTTTAAAATATAGACAACAAAATGATATTTGGACCCCGTCTTGCATTCGTCTTTGTCCGCCAATCACTTCTGATTTTTCTTGGAAGCTTACGTTTGGTCAACTGGAAAATCATGCAGCAGTTTCTACTGGTAAGGTAGAAGTTGCTTGCTACAGCATATAGGACATCTGGATCACTGATATAACAACGTGAATCCACTGTTTAAGTTGATAAAGCTCTTGCCTGATCTGATGTTGGTTGTGTCCTTTTTAAGCTTCGGCAAGACGCTGGAGCTGACACCCACAAGGCATGTGCAGCCAACCAAAGTTTCCAACAGCAATATCTTTACTTTTTTGGATATAAATATTACACTAAGACATTTAAAAGGCTTCGTCCACCCCTTACTTTCCATATTAACCAGACTTTAAAATGCTTTCCACCTAATACTACCCTCTATAGGAAATTATTGAGGGTCTAGCAGAACACCATAATCACTTTGGCTCAATTAACAACACAGATGTTTCCCATTTGCCTTCCAAACTTCCTCTTAACTTATCTTTTAAATGTCGTCAACACAAGACACAATCATGATTAGCGTGACCTACTTGCCAAATGTGCATAAATGATTATTCTCGAACAGATTTTCCTTCAAAGCTTCCTCTCCCTGTCTAAGAATGAAAGCCTCCAGGCAAAACAACAAGAAGCAGCAGCCTCAACAGAGGGGATGCAGGGCTCTGTGTTGCAGTTGCAGGCTTAGCGTGTCCTCGTCAGAGGAAGCAGAGAGCTCAAATTCCGAGAGGTTTGCATCGATTTCAAGCCTGGCGCACGCCATGGTGCAGGAGAGACTGGACCAAATGATTAGAGAAAGGCAGGAAGCAAGACAGGCGGAGAGAAGAAGGCAAAGAGGTGAAGGGACCAAGTTCGTTGTAATGGTAGCCATGGAAAAGTGCTCTTATGATCCAAGAGAGGATTTTAGAGAGTCCATGTTCGAGATGATTATCGCAAACCGGATTCAAGAGCCGAAAGATCTTCGTAGCCTCTTGAATTATTATATCTCGATGAATTCGGAGGAATATCATGGGATTATACTTGAGGTTTTCTATGAGGTTTGCTCCAATTTATTTTTGCTTTGTAAATGCCATTGAACAATGTGAAATTCTAGTCTCACATTTGAATCTGTGATCACGCATACAACAATAATGCAATGGTTTTGGATATTGTCTCTCTGAAAAACACTTTTATATTAGATAATTTCTAATTGCGATGAATTTCCGTCAATCAATGTGTAATAAGGTCATGCATTGACTTTTCCTAATTAAAAGTGATGGGCATATCAATTCAATATGTAGGATAAATCTTATAAACTACACGACTACCATGACCTTTTTTGGATTCAACTAAATATGAAATCCCTTCTTTCTTTCTTTTTCAACTTTTCGGGTCAGGAAGACATAGAGAGTTGGGTTTGGCCCAGCCTATCTTCACTCACTTGGGCTGGCTTGTGCTTTCCGGGCCTCTATTAGCAGTTTCCTTTGTCTAATGTCAGCCTTTGCGTCAACAATGGCTACCATGGCCTTTGCGCAAGTGGAATCTATTAACTCTGAAAACTTTCAGTTGCCTTTTATTTGTTGAAGGCAAACATGCAAGTAATAGTGGCTTCCCAATCTTGTTTACTCTCATGAAGCAGCTTCAAAGTCCATTGCATACATGAAGCTTATGTACTAGAAGATAAGGGTTCAAGAACATTGTAAATTCGTGTTCCATACATTAATAAATGCATACGAACTTGTGGGTAGACGAAAAAAAGCTTTACATAACAGTTCTAGCTATAACAGTAGGGTGAAGTAGACGACCTGAGTTGAAACTCCGACATATCAAAACACAAAATGAGTCTGCAGAAATTGTGAAATGTCATTCATGATGGGAACCAAAAAGACCCCAATATATCACAAAAATCACAAATTAAAAAGAAAAGAAAAGGTATAACTCGCGTCCAATGCCCTGAAGAAGGTTTTTGCTTCTTGCGTCCTGATCAGTGACCGGTCCTGAAAGACCGGGGAACGGAAGTCCCGCGAAAAGCCTTCTTCATTGTTTTGTTCATAAGGGAATGCATGGTATTGAATAAGCACAAAAACGAAGGCGGGAGGGAAGCAATACAGCAATGTTAACCGGGAAGATTCTTCCGATCGTTATCTCCTGGGACGGACGGTGTAGGCAGCCGTGAAAACAACAGTGGTGACGAGGACTGCGACCGCAGAGCAGGATTGAGAGGTCTCCTTTATCGGCCTTTGCTAGCTGCAATAAGCATTGGTGTGTAAAGCGAAGGCTTTTCCTTAAAGCGTCGTCCGCTGCTTACATCTCCTCCAATACCATCTTTCCTAGTGTTGGATTGTGCCCCTTGTTCTCCTTTCCCTTTCGTCTCTTCAGTTAAAGAGTCCGCTGTCCCCAAAGAAATCGTCCTTGTATCTGTTCGATAACTGTCCATCCATGTGATATCCTCTATCACTAGCGCTTTCGTGAGTGCTAAAGTTGCCATATGCCTTCTCTTCATCTTCCAAATTTTGTCGACAGTTGGCCATCCTGTCATTGTATATCATCTTTGTGAGATAATACAACATTGATCACAGTGGCGTGAACTCATGTTTTGTGCCTTTTTCTACAACTAGAGTTATGACAATCAATTTATATTTCTACATATAAATATATGATATTTCACTTAAAAAAAAGAGTTATGACAATCGGTAAAAAAAAAAAAATCTCGGTAAATTGGATTTTCTTTAACACATCAGATTGCAACGATGACTACTAGCATAGCTTTTCATCAACCAATCCCTCAACTTAATTGGTTAAATCCAAGACCTCCATTTTGTAAGCATCATCTGGTAGAGGACTATTATAAACACTATATTGAGTAATATCATATCCAATGATTGGAAAGATCCAACATCTTGTGTAATAAACTTTCTTTGTATAGCTTAAAGCTTAGTTTGTCGTAATAAATTCTTGTTCATGGAAAAGAAAAAATCTGTTTAACACCATTCTTTTGTTCTTACTAAATGATTCAGAGATAGAGATTAATTTAACGCAGCAAGAAATATTTTGTACTACCACATAATTGATGGATCATACTTGAACTAGTCATGAAATTCACTTTATTTAGATAAACCATGAGTAGGGAAAAATTGCCCTATAGAGTCTATTAAATCATTTTTTCCAAGTTAAAAATTATATATATAAGACATAAGTACAAGATGTTTGGAAACGAATTCTTACAATAGGACTATACACAAGATTACATTACATCAATAATGGTATTCTCAAGTCTCTTAAGTATAATAAATAAATAAAATTTCAACAATTTTAGGAATTTTTATAACACAACAAAATCTGTTTTTTATAAGCATTTTTTTTTTTGTAAAAAAAATCATATTGTTCCTTTTATTCTAGATATTATAAATAACAGATGCAAATATAAATTTAACAGTACATGCCTTCGAACTTCTTCTTTTTGTACGGTGAAAAATCTATCCAATCTTCAAATGTCATGATAAATGATAGGTATGATAAAAATCCACTTAATTGTTACTCAAACTTCCCTTATGTGAACCCCTTTTTCAATGAGTACAGTATCAACCCTTTGTTAGTGTTTTACTAGCGACCATAAAACAGATAAAATGAACTAGTCAACAAGAACATATGCATCGTTCACTATGATCCACACATGTAGAAGAAGATCATGAGGTCGCACCTTTAGCTATGCTCCTCCACATAGCACAATATGTTCTTGAATTTGCCGCTGTTTTGTGCAAATCAGATAGTAAGAAACATATTTTCAATAGCATTCAAACGGGTGATCTAAGCATAATTGTTGCGGGAAAGCTAAATTATAAAAAAGAGAGGATAAAAATAGAAAGAAGAAAACTAAAGTGTAGAACAATAGTCCGTTCTGCAAGTGCATCCGTTGGCGCATACGACTGCTCACTTGCGTTTCACTGTGTTTCAGAAAAACTGGAACTGATGTCTTTCCAGAGTTCGAGATATTTAAACAGTGAAAAAATCTACATCCCACCTTTGATTTCTTTTTAAGTAATGGTGAGCGTTTTGGCATTTACTTTCACACGACTTCTTTTCGAGGACACACCCATTTTCTATAGTCGTTTTCCACTAAGAAAGCTTCTAAACTACCTCGTTGGTTTAGTTAACAACAAAGAGTGCCACTTGTGTAAATATTTACCAGATGATTGTTTTCTTGACTGGCCGATCTCTAGATCTTCCATTTGACTTGATGGTTTCTGAGCTTCATCACCATTACAATCGTTGTTGTCATCCTCGTAATGATGGTTAGGAAGGCCTGTATGTTTCAGTTGATTATGTTATCATCTCTGGGAGATAAAGCAAAATAAGAATGAGTAAATGGAACCACACACAAGCACAATACTGTTGTAAGCTCAAAATATAAGTGGTAGACCCGTACAATGATAGAGAAGAATTTTCCATGGGGCCATGGAAACTGAACTCTGGAAAGCAGATGGCATTAACGCTAGCAGGTGAAGACAAGTCATGTCACTCTCTTCCTTTTTCTGTGCAAGGTTCTTGTCCTGTTCTAGTAACCAAGCAGCGGTTTCTGCATGGAAAGATGGAGATCGTTAGGCATGCTATTTATGTAGAATGTCTTTGTAGAATAATTTAATTATTCGAGCATACAAAATTAACAGGAATGCATAAAAGTGAATGAAGTTTGTGAGTGAGAGTGAGAGACCAAAGCGTTGGCCGATTACAGCAATATGGATAATAGACACTCTGTCATTTCTGTGGAAGTGCTCACGTATATCACCAACTCTTTTAGCCAAAAATTTGGCCATTTGTAGCTGACCAACCGCAACAGCCCTGTAAAGCGAGGTTTCCCCAAGTTTGTTCGGACGCTTGAGTAGCTCCTTCAGTTGGACCACATAGTTTCCACCGGTTCTGTCCTGCCATTTCCGGAGTTTACCAATCAAGAGCTGGGCTGCTTCAAGTTTGCTGGTGGTGGCTACCTCGTGAAACAAAGTGCCACCAGAAATATTCTCCATAGAAAAGACATCTTTTACCCGCTCGTCAGGTACGAGATCAATTAAAAACTGAAGCAGTTCTGTTTTTCCACTGTATGCTGCAATATGAAATGCAGTATCGCCCTCGACCGTCAGACGATTAAAGACGAGCAACCTATGTTCGTCGTAGAAGCTGGCCATGTCCTCCCACTTTTCCTCCAGGAAGGCCTGATAAGCCTCGGTCACCCTTGAAATCTCGTTATGTTTCTCAATCTTCAACTCTTTCTCCATCTCTCTCTCTCAAAGTCGCGGGGATTTGTTGTCTTGACCGCGTCGTTGTGACAATGCTGCGTTTTATAGACTGCAACGCACTTATGCTTAACTAGTGAATATTCTTCGCTTAATTAATAAAAAAGCCGGACACGTTTACCCACCTAAATTCTGATGCACTTTCAATCAAGCATGAAATAAATACTAAATTAAATGCTCTTTCACTTCAAGCATAAAATAAATACCAATTTGATACTATTTCGATATGAGTCAGACCTTTGTTCCAGGATTTTTGTAAGGGAAGATTTTAAACGAATCGTGTTCGTTTGTTTTTCATCTGTGAAATTAAATTTCCAGAAGCACCGTGAGTACTCATCATGATAAAGTCCGAGTTCTAGTTAAGAAACTCAGTGAATAAAACAGAATGGTATTGCCAATTGATTTCAAAATATGCTATATAAATATTCCAACCAAACTCTTACATGCCTGAATGAGGAGAGCATTATTTGGCGGGCTGTTCCTCGACATCTCTTCTTTAGTTATGTTTTGTTTATCATTTTGGTCAGTAGGACTCATGGTCTATCCTTACAATACAGAGATACTCTAATTTCTGGAGATGCATTTGCGAATGTAGAGTTTGGGTTAGCCTGAAACGTACTAATGTTGTTGTAACATATTAATAAAAATTGAGCAAGTTTTTGGACATTAGGCCAATTTCTGGCAAGCTTTGAGGCAACATTGCCCGTTGTGTACCAGATTTTACCAATAGGGTACGTTTTGTACACATGAGAGGCATAGAACCCAGATTCTAGTGTTCCCTTACTGCATATTTGTCACAAACTAAGAAGCCTATGAGTGAGAATCACTGTATACTGATACTGCAATGCCCTAAGCTATACAATGTGAGGTCTTTTTATACACCTATAATAAAGCTTTACATGAAAAACTCAATAATGACAATATAGGAAAATATTTACATTGATTGCGATGTACAAATCGAGCCTAATATCACGTTACATTATATTCCATTCAATAAAAATATTCTTTGCTCAGATAAATAGGGAAGCCAGCATCAATAATAGTAAAATAAAGAATATTTTAGATGCTCGTTTCTAGTGAAAATGCATAATTGAACACTTATTCTAGGATTTTTATGGGGCAAGACTGTTACGAATCCAGTTTTTGGGTTTTTTTGAAGCCAACATCTATAGTAGTAACATAAAGAATATTTTAGATGCTCATTTCTACCGAAAATGGAGGATTTCGAACCCTTCTTCCCATATTTTTACGGGGGCAATGACTAGGAATAAGATTCCCACTTGGGGGCAAAGACTTGTATTACATTCCAGGATCTTCACAACACGTCCGTTGTTAAGATTTAGAATAAGGTTCACTTTTGGGAACCACTATTGAACCATCACAGCCAAGAGGCCAAAGCTTGTTGGCAACCGAAGGACTTTATATTTAGACCATAAAATCCCACCAAGCTTCTAAGCCAACGTCTTAGTGGCCCAATCCTTGGTGGCCCTTTCTAAGATTTAAACTAGGGATGTAATACTTAACTCTAGCACCATTTTTTACCTTTCTATTATGCTCTGCTACTTGGGATCGCGTCATAGGACCTTGCACTGAAAAATCCTCCTCATAAAGAAGATATCAAAAGCGTCTCCGTCGGCCACCAATGACGAACCTGATCGGAGGAAAGCGAACATAATTTTAAGAGAATTGATGTTACACACACCGTTTCATCTATGTGCCACTTTGTCAAAAGAGGTGAAGATAGGATAAGAATCTTGCTTACTGATGAATACAATCAAATCTTACAACAAATGGGAGAGGTAAAATTCCGTGATAATCAAACAATATACAAAGTGGTTGTATTTATACAAAGAATTTGATCCAGTGAATGATGAAAAAGGAGTGGTGAGAGGACCATGAGGAGACTACACTGGCTGTGCTTGCAGAAGCCGTTCATGTAACGTGAGTAAGGAGGTCTCTCAGTGAAGAAGAGACCTCTGTTATGTGCGTCTCAGGGGCGTGTGGCAGGGGTTGGTTCCCTCCTTGGTAACCCAATGACTGGTCCAAAGTGGCAGCCATGTGGCTGTGGTTGCCACCTAAGCTCATTTTCGACCACACTTATAGCAAAACGCACCTTTTTGACCGACATTCTTTAGAACACAACGACCACTTAACGACTACATGACTCGACCACCAAAACGACAGTTTATACGATGTACCCCCAACAACCAGGACACACTAGAAACAGCAAAATATTGACATAGCACAGGCTCACTCATGGGCTACACCCTAACTCCTTTCCAGACACCGCCGTCTTGCATTTGCTCTTGAATCCCAATATCTTTATTTGAATCTGTAACATTTTGGCATCCTTAAAATGGAAGTTTTGGTTGTCCTTTGAGATTTGTTATTAATAGCACATGGTGCTTTGAGGTTGTCAAGAGAATTTCCTAGATACACGAGGTCCACGTGATTAACAAGATGAATGTCTAGAGCAAGCACAATCTAGGACAAAGGTTATAGTATGGTTATCAGGAAAACCGAAATCAAACACCAAAGTAGCTCACTCTAGGAGGATAACTTAACGAGATAAAATAGTGTTTCTTCCATAAAGTAACGTTAACGGTTGTTAACAATGTGAATTGTTTCACATTGCTAAGACATGCACTTGGTGACTTGTTTAACTTAAAGAAGTTTACTCTAACTATTGAGTTAGTATTTAGGTTGAGTTTTAGGCCTTTTATCTTAAATATCTTATTATCTTAACATGGTATTAAAGTCAAATTTCTCTATAAACTGACATTCATCCTAGGTTTCTCCCGTAATGTTCTTCTAGTCTACCATCTAGCACAATTGATGGTTGACATTTATCCATCATGGTGAGGGGTTGTGCCAATGGTATGGATTTTCCTACATTATCAAGACGTACGTTTGGGAAGTTGTTTAAATTAAAGAAATTTCTTCTAATTCTTGAGTTAGTTTTTGTATTGGATTTTAGGCCTCTTATATTAAGTATCTTAATATCTTAACAAGTAAAATCTAATATATACCAATAATCAATGTAAGAAGGTTATGGGCTTATGGTGAGATTAATACACAATATTATATCAAATAAAAGACAATCTCTTCAAGTCCCAAAGCATGCTAAATATAGAAATATTTAGCATTTTGAGGAATTTTTTGACACAATAAAATTTATCTCTTATAATTCTTTTAATGATTTCAAGAGTTTTATATGGAAAAAACTACTCTATTCCTAAAGATTTTTATTATTCCTTTAATTCTAAATGGCAAAAGAAAAGATATAAATACAACTTTAAGTATGCATACCTTATATATTTTTCCTTTGTATGGTGAAGTAATAAGTTGATATTTGAATAACATAGTAAGTATGATAGTAATCCTTTAGCCATGATGCAAAGGTGATGATGCTTTAGTCATAATGTATAAAAAAGTTAAATACCCTATACTTGCTTATTAAATGAATAGAGTAGCTATCTCCAAGATCAAAGGGTAGATATCTGTACAGGTATAACTTGTTAACTTCACCTTTGACAACTATTTTGACTTTTGTAGATCTCAATCCACCCCGAGAGAGTGAAAATGTATTTAGATTGCGTAATCATTTTTTTAGGGAACTACTATCTTAATCTTTTGTTTTCCATTTTTGAAGGGAATCTAATTTGCTTCTAGTTAATAGAGTCAGCTTCTATAAGAATAGGTTAAATAATTAAGATATTCTTTTTGCTGAAAATGCATGCTTTCAAACTTATTCTACGACTTTGATACAGTAATGAACCCTGTCTTTGGGTGTTGGCCTCATAGGATGCCGTTTAACGGTGATTGAGAAGATTGGCAACCTTATCACAATAAATTGGCATAAAACTGAACAAGATAGATCTTTTTTCTTAATACCCAAAGGTTCAACCTTCCTTCAAGAATAAAGTTTATGGCATCCAACGGCCAAAATCATGGACCTAGGGAAAACCCTAAAATAGAATTTCGAATAACAACTTAGCTATTTTCCTAAACCAAGGTGCATTTGAATGAATAGACATATGCCTTGCTCATTAGCCAATTCCTAGACGAGTTGTTACCGTCTTTTCTTTTTTATGTGTTCAAGGGAAGATACGTGATCTTCCATTTTTCAATCTTTTGGACAACCCGGTCTTACTCTTCAGATTTGAAAATTCTTGACCATAAGCCGTGATCACATTCGGCTTCTAAAGTTAAGAAATAACTAATTTCATGATATTCTGTGGCTCATTCTAAACCTCACTTTTTACTTCCAATTCCTTTTCAACCTTTAATTAGAGTTGTGTTACTTTTCTCTCTTTGGAAGACTTAAGAGTAACAGATATCTAATTTTGTAACCATTGAGAAGAGATTCAATGCATGTTGAACAAGCTCATTCCGAATGTGATAATACATCTAAGAATAATCTTGTTCATGATCAGAATTATAAGTACACCACAAAGTATCAACATCCGAGCAAACAAAAAATTATCTTGAGTAAAGAGTTATTGCTCCTTTTGCTGGTTAAGCTGAGAATCACCCAGAAGTCGCAACGAGTCTTAATAGATCTTGCGCTTAGAGGTCTTGGATAGACGAGGAAGAAGATTCAAGCCCGGAACCTTCTTTATTATTTTCTTCAACAGGGAATGCACACCACTAGTGAATGAGACATACAAGGGGAACTGCATAAGTGCAAACACAGCGACGGGAAGGAATGCAGCAGTGTAAATTAGAGTCGTAGTCCATCTTCTCTTCTGATAGCGAATGATGAGCAAAATGGTCGCCATGAAAGCAAGCATGGTGGTTGTCACAGAGAAGAAGAGTAAGGTGAAGCCGATCATCAGTTTTCGCGGGATGGATGTGCGGAAATCATTTAGCTCAAAAGGAGACGTGAGGACCGAGAGGAATGTAACAACTGAAGTCAAGGAGCTCGCAAGGGAGATCACGTCCATGACTGTGAAGAACAAGAAGAAGGGAGAGTTAAGGAAATTTGGAAGGCCACTGCTATCATTGCCTCCCGGGACGGTGTACGCAGCCGCAAAAACGACGGTGGCGACAAGGACTGCCACCGCAGAGCACGACTGAGAGGTGTCCTTCGCCCACCTTTGGGCATTCTTGAGAAGGTCAGTGTGTGTAGTTTCGAAGAGCTTGCCTGCAATCTGATTGGCATTGTTTCGGTGCATCTCATAATGCGAGGGAATTATCTTTCGCACACGCTGCGGGAGACATTGTACGAAAATGAGCTCTTTTCGCTCTAATAAACTGACAAGAAGGAAATGCTGATGACAAAAAACTTCTCTTTCTTTATAAACCAAGAACATATGTGAGCAAGTCTTCTTGTAATTTTTATATAGCATTACACTACATAAAAAATAGTCTCTAAATATGTAAAAAAAAAACAAATTTTCAGTTGTTTTAAGAATTTGTTTTTTGCACGGCAAAATCTAACTCAATTTATTCATCTTGCTTAAAAAAGATTAGTGTTTTCCTTCTTTTTGTGTAATTATATGTAATAATCTAACATTTTCGTAAGTTACAAATTACATTGAAGTTTTAGTTTATGAGAGAATAATGAATTTAATTATTAAACTCATATTGCAAAAAAAAAAAATGCTAAATGATCAAACAATTGAATTTAAGGAAGCTTAATTAATTACCTCGAGCCATTTCAACTCCTCCTGCAATTGGAGTGCAGGACCAGCTTTGGTTCCTCCTGAATGGTTCTTCATGTCTGCGACGCGATGCAATATGGTATAGCCAGCCTTATTTTATCTTTAAAATAAAATGAATACCCTGTTTGTAAGATAGGCATGGGCGTTCTTTAACATTCTAAACTACCTGAATTATTTACACAAGTAAGATAAGTAACTTTTTGGAGCGAGTCCTCGTATACATATTACCATACGAATATTTACCTGATTCTCGGAGGCTACTGGGATCCCGGCCGCTCTCCAAATCTTTCATTGTACTCGATGATCTCCGCGTTTCATCACAAATACTATCGTCGTCATCTTCATCGTAATCATTATGATGAGAAGGATAGGAAGGGAGACCTGTATGTTTAAGTTGATTATGTTACTGCTACTGGAAGTTAAGGCGTGAAAAGAATGGCGTCACCAAGGAATAATACTGTTGTGAGCCTAAAACTTACAAGAATAGAGAAAACGCTCCATGGTACCCAGGCGAACTGAACTCCTGAAGGCGGATGGCATTTTCGCTAGCAGGTGAAGACATGTCATGCCATGGGCTCCCTTTTCGGTTGCAAGTGTCTTATCCTTAAACAGCAACCAAGAGGCGGTTTCTGGATTGAGAGATGGAGAGAGAGATGTAAGTAACGAGAAGCATTTTTGACAGAGAGAGAGAAAGAAAGTGAAACAGACCGAAGTGTTGGCCTATGACAGCAGTTTGGAGAATGGACATGTTGTCATATCTGTAGAAGTGATCACGTATGTCCTGGACTCTCATAGCCAAAAATTTGGCCATCTTTGTCTGGCCAAGCGCAACAGCCCTGTAGAGCGGGGTTTCCCCAAGTTCGTTCCGGTACTCGAGTAGCTCTTTCAGGCGTGCCACATTGCGTCCTTGGACTTTGTCTAGCCTAGAACCCCGCTTCAGCTCACGAATCAACAGCTTTGCCCCTTCAACTTTATCGGTGGTGGCCACCTCGTGCAGAATGGTGTTGCCATGAGCATTCCTCTTAGACAAGGTTTCGAATACCCTCTCCTCCGGTACAAGATCAAGCAACTGTTGGAGCAGTTTTGCTTTTCCACTATATGCTGCAATATGAAATGTTGTGTCCCCGTCGACCGTTAGACTATCCAAGAGCCGCTCGTCGTCACATTTTTTGAAGAACTCCACCATGGCCTGCCATTCTCTGTTCAAGGCTGCCTTATAAGGCTTCCTCGACCATTTAAACTCCGTCACATCAGCGCCCTTCTCTTCCACTTCATCAATCTTTAACTCTCTCGCCATCTCTCTCTCTTTGTAGCGCGTTATTTGTTCTCCCGCAGTGACATTGTCACAGTGCTACTCTTTATAGACTGGTAATGACAAGGAGTAAATCGCATCTTTATATGCTTAGTTAGTGGATATACTTTGCTTGATGAACTAACGATGTCAGGCCCAACAAGTACGGAAAGCGCATGAATCAAATCTTTATTCTAGGATTGTTGTTAGAGAATACTGTTGGGAATCTAGGTTTTTTAGGTGCGTATAGTCGTGTGGCACATTTGCATGATGTTCGTGACTAGTCATGCACGTTTTCAATGGCCAACGGGGGTGGACTCCAGCATATGTGGACGCAAGGATCCACCCGTCAGCTAATAGGAGCACAGCAACTGGAAAGAAAAATAAAGAAAAGCAAGAATTGAGAGAGAAAAAAGAAGTCCAAGAATCGACGTCCCTTAGTTCTCACCCAAAACCCTCGACACATTAATAGCCAAAACAAAGAAAGAGGAGATCTTTCTATCTTCCTTCGAGAAGAAAAAAGCACATCCTTAGGTCTTGACTTTAAATGGAGACTTCTCACAGGGTGGCTTCGCTGTAGATTACCAGGGACGTGTTCTAGGTCTACTTTGATGAGGAACGTACTCAACGTAGGACAGATATGAATTTTAAATATTTTTAGAACTATTTTTTTTGGCTTCTGAATTAATTTTGAATTATATTTTGAACCTTTTTCTGAAATATTAAAGTTTGCGATCAGATTTTTTCAAATCTCATTTAACTTTAATTTTTTTTTGTGTGCATATATGAGATGTTACAAATATAACATCTATTTACGCTCTAAAACAAAAGAAGAAAGCTCAGAATTTATTTTATCAAAGCATGTTGGATCCAAGTTTTTTTTGTTAATGCTTTAAGATTTTAAATTAACTCCTCACACTCTAACTAAGTATCAAAGTTAGAGATTGGCCCCTACTTCGTAACCTGCTAATCCTCAGAAGTTGGGCTTCTATCTATGTCCACTATTTTTATTAGCATGCATGTGAAGGTAAGTGCAAAAATGAACTCTTGAGCTTATAAATGATGGAGTAAGAATAGGTCCTTGACCTTATAAGTGTTTTTTCACATGTTGTTTTAAAGTTTTAAGATAAACACTTACACTCTAATACATTAATAAATTGGAATTTATTTTATGGTATAAAATAGAATCCATTTGCCTACTTAAAATTATGTTTAATTAAAAGAAGACATGTATAATAATCCTTGTCACGAAAGTATTCTTGTTCAGAATGGAATCTAACGTAATATTGGAGGATGAAATGAAAAACTACAATGGATGATCAAAGTAATAAAAGGAAGGAATTTAACTGCCAAACTTCTCAAGATATCTTTCTTAGCTTGTATTTATTGTATATGGGCTGAACAAAATAAAAGACGTTTTCAGGAGAAAACAATGAATATCCCTATTCTCTTAGTGAAAATAAAGAAGATAGTATGAGGGAGAACTTCTTTGTTTAAAAATATAAAATCATCTCAATGTAATGTTATTTTGAGTGAGATTTGGAGGCTTTCAACTTCTATCTTTTCATAGATATGGTAACTTTTGTAATACTGGGATATGTTCTTATACTTTTGTACTTTAATATATATTAATACAATTTACCTTTCTACCAAAAAAAAAAAAACTTGTCATGATTAGGCAATTGGAGTTTAGCAATATGATGTTTAACAAACTAAATTTCTTATAATGCAAGTTAATATACCATAAATGAATTTCGTCTATCTTAATAATATTTTTGTTGAAAGGAATATACAGCAGAATATGTTTAGTTCCCTTTCGAATTATGTTTTATCCATACATAAAAATATAAAAAAAAGTGTTGTGTTGCTCTACTTTCGTTAGTTAGAAGTCCGTTGGCAGTAGTCCTAGTTTTGTTTTGAAGTCAACCAGCAATGATTGTAACTTAAAACATCTACATCGTCACTTCGGACTTTTGAACTTGTGCGTGTTTTTGTCTGGAAATCAACTGAGGATGATCATACCTTGGAAGTGGCTACACTCTCATTATGGAGTATCGTGTTTGTGCATAGCTTTGTTTGAAAGCCAACTGAGAATGATTATATCTTAGAAATAGTTACAATGTCACTTTAGAGTTTTATTGATTTTCTTTAGTATGGAAAACCTAAGGTCAGTAATTTTGTTTGTCAATCGTTGTATCTTCTCGTCGACTGACCTTTCATCCAAATACGTATTTTCTTAAAAAAGAGATATTGTCAGTACTTTTGTGGAGCACTCTCAAAATGGTACGTGAACAGAATTTTAAAGCTAGAACGCACTGGTTTTTAATCGATTAAAGACAAAGTGTGAATAAATGACTGGAACTTCTCTCGTTTGCGTCTAAAGCACTCTCAATTCCGTAAGACACCTTCTTTGAAGAAAAGTTTGCCCATAATTAGGAAAGCCCGTTCCAACAAACAGATGAAATTAGCATTAAATTATCACAAGTTCACCTAATTTGGTACAAAATAGTAAGGCTACATTGACAAGTCCGTCGCCTTAGCTCAGTTGGTAGTTCGGGGCCCAACCAAACGACATACCCCACATCCCCCTTTCCCAGTCACTTATTTAAAAAAAAAAAAAGCTACCTTGACAAATATTATAAGATACCAAGGGACAATTATAGGGTACTTGTGCTAAGTATATTATTGGTATTCTATATCATTCATTTCATCACCATTAAACTATTCAAACAAATTGATAAGATAAGAGCCTGATTGGAACAAATGGATATAATTTTAGTAATGTTGCAAGAGTGTATAACTCAACCTCTCTTTTGAAAGTACCAAGCAAAGAATCAGGCTTTTTTCCCCCACTAGAATCTCAACTTTCTTATATTTTAGCAGAAGAAATTGATTCCTCCTATTCTTTATTGAGTACAAGAATATTTCTTTTGTTTTGTACCTGCAATTGTTTTTTCTAAAGTAATCACTCTTCTTGTTTCTTAATCAGCAAGGATTGCGAGGCTGAACTGGCCAACCACCCAAGTGCTAGATGTGCTTGCCTGTGGGCCTCCGGGCGACTGGCTACCAAGAATGTTTCAACAAAGCTTTTACCCTCTAGGCCACCAGTGCTCTGTCGCTAGCAAACCTAAGAATGGTATCGTTGCCTCCCTTTCTGGGTCCAATGAAACCTAGTTTCCAGATTCCAACACTATTCATCGTATTAGTGACAACACCTCTTAATTATTCGGCACATATCCTTACAATGGGCCCCAATAAGTTACAACATGGGATCGCAACTCCCTCCCTATCACCCAATTAGGCATCTACATTTCCCCTGCCAAGTCATTTCAGTTATCAAATGTGCATATTGTCCCATCAACTACTAGAAGTTTATTATCTACTTTTAAACTTATCTATAATAATGACTGTTCATTTTTTATCTTATAGATTTATTTTTTGGGTGGAATGATAATTATATTAAAATAATATTAAAGTACAAAAACAAATGGGTAATACCCCAATATTACAAAAGTTATTATAGTTACTAAGAGATGGAGATTAGAAACATCTAAATTTAATTTAAAATGACATTTTCTTAAGAAATTTATATATTTTTAAGTAAAGAAATTCTCTCTCCTATGACTTTCAAAATTGAAATGTTAGTTGTTTTTTCTTAAAAGTAAGTTCTACATATTTTCTCATAAAAAGCATCTACACAAGCAAGATTATCCTATGTGGTAAACTTCATTGTGGCTTATAATGGCTTTTGCTACTCAACACCATGTTGCCACCCTTTGAGTACACAGTCTCCAACACCCTGTCACTTTTCTTGTAGTATCAGACATTGGACATGCAACTTATTCTATTATTTTATGCATTTTACATTCTATATTTACAATTTTTAATATTCTAAACCTTCATGATGTATGATATATCTCTTTTTATTTTATTTTATTTTTCACACACATACCCATACATACACTTTGTGTTGAAACTAGAACCTCTTGATAGGCAACACATGCTCTCAATTAAGCGTGACGTTTATCAACATGGTATGGCTCTCAAAAAAGTCAATATTATCGTTATTTCCATCATATATACAAATCTAGGTCTATAGCTCCTCTTGAACTTAACCATTTTAGTATGTGAAGTTTATTACTTATAATTTCCTCCCAAGCCCAAAAATATTGTATATGATTTATTGATAAGTGTTCTAATTTTTCTTTGATTTAACCCATATGTACTCGTGATCAATTTCTTACAGCGTTCAAATGATTTCATACTATGTGAGAAATCAGCTGAATGTAAAAATTAAATCAATACAATGGGACCACATTGCTGAATTCAAATCTAGAGCCTCCAATTCCATACGAAAGCAGTGCGGGCATTCAAATCTCAGAGACAGAGTTTCCAGGTAACTATCTAAGGTGCCAATGACTAGAGCAGTAGATCATTCGTTTCCGAAGAAGAGTTAATAAAGCTCTACGGATTACTGAACAAGGCAGACCAAAGATTGAGATAGAGAGGGAACTGAAGCGCAAGAAAGAAAGCGACTGGACAAGAAGCACATGTGTAAACTGGAATTGCAGTCCATTGCAGCCTTTCCCAAGCCACAAGCACGACTGCAGCAGCAAAAGCAACCAACATAGCTGCCACGGCCAAGAACAAAGTACTTAGGCCCAGCGTTAGCTTCAAGGGTAGAGACGTTCCGAAATCTTGTTCATCCATATTCGACGTCATAATTGAGAGGAACACTACTATAGAAGTCAGTGAGAACCAGAACGATAACATGTCTGAGGTAATGAAAGTGCGAAAAGCAGTTTCCTTGAGGAGCAACCGATGATCTGCTTCTGAGGTACAACCACTACGGATCGCATAGGCACAGCCAAAAGCAACGATGCCTATCACGACAGCAGCTATAGTGCATACCTTACTGGTTCGCATTAGCCATGCTCCGCCATCCTCCACCAGTTGCTTATGTTCTGCACTGAACAATTCTTCAGCAGTCTGGTTCTCCTTATTTCGGTGGTGCAAGAGATATGGAGGCACAAGTTTCCTTACTCGCTGCAGTAATTATTTGAGTGAATCGAAGGAAATCATGGCTATGGAAAAGAATGTGAACTATTAAAGCAAACCTTAAACCATCGTATATCAGACTGCATGTGAAGCGCTTCCCCAGGACCGTCCTTCATCTGATGCGTGTCGTGATACGCAGCTTGATGCAAAATGCTGTCAACATCAATGTTGATACCCCTTACCGTCGATGATTGGAAATTTGCGAATCTAGGAGATGATCCAAGATGTCTTTTCTTCGATTTCTTACTACGACATGTAATATATTCTCCTGTCGTTCGTTTGTGACCTCAATTACCTGAGGATACGCTACAAGAATGTCTTTTACAATCTCTATGATCCCGTTACTTGCGGCTGCAATTATGGTTTTCTCCAACTCAGCACGTTCTTTCTCATCACCCATTAGTTCTTTCATATCACCCACTAGTTCTTTAATAATTTCTAGTACAATATTTTGCCGCTTCTTTATGGTCCGGACTCTTCTGTAGGATGCCCACAATAATAACGGCCCTAAGAGAGAGAACGACGTTAGATTAGCTTTCGACAAAGAATCAACATCCACGCCACTTTGGAGGAAAAGACATACATAGATTTTATATTGCCTTATCATCACATAGGAAACGAATCTTTATAAGCCAATTGTTGTTGGCAACGAAGGTTTTTCCACAAAGAGCAGAAAGAGGAAATCGTGCAAACATTCTTGCTGGGAGGATCGGTATAAAAAGAAAGTGATTTGTACCTTGAACTACGCGCCTCCAAACATTGTGAATTTTCCTTGAAATTTCTGCAAATTTGCGTAACGTAAACAATTAGAGAAATATCATTAGTTATTGGAGGTCAAATAGTGAAGAGAAGCGAACCTTGTTTCATGGAATGTACTAATGAAACTCTAAATGGTACAGTGGCACATGTTTTGTACTTTACTGAAGATAATCTATATACTGGTGAGCCAAAAAAAGAAAAAAAGAAAAAAAAAGAGAGGCAATTTGCCACCTCAGTATTAAGATCCCTTTCATTCAATAAGGCCTTTACTTTATCCTTCTTCATTGCTTACTAGCTCCTTACAGTAGATGAGTAGTTGCATGGTTGAGGCAAAAAATTTTGCGTCTCCTAGAAAGTTTATACTTTTCAATTTTGTAATATTCAGAAATTTCTATAATAGAAGGGTTTTTTTTTTTTTTTTTTCTGTTTTACTCTCAGAAGTTTTGTGGACAATTAGGTGTATTTCCTTGCAACATATTGATTATATATTTTTTCTCCAGAATTGCATTACCTAGAAATTAAAATACTTTAGTGCTCTTAAAAGGGCTTCCAATTTCTAAAATGAAAGTAATTCTAATCAATTATCAAAAACATTTCAAACTTATATTTCTTTCATCGTGTCAAGCCTTTTCTTTGCGATTGTGATTTGTAGAGATAGAAAGTGGCGTGACTTAATTTGGACGATATTTTAGAGGATAAGGGTGGAGACTTGGCAAATCTAGAACCCGTAACGTTGGTTCTGATATATTTTCATGTAACGATGTAAGGTCAAATTAAAAATCTTTAGACTCGACTTTTGACATTTACAAAAATTTTCATTTTATATTCTAACTGATACTATAAGGTAATCTGTCCAGACAGCTCCTAAATCTATCAGAAAAATAGACTAATAGGAGGCGCATTCACTGTTAAACACTAAAAATTACAAAAACTATAATCAACTTTCACCATTCAAGATGTATTGTTTGACCAGTTTCAGTTTTTGCTGGAATGACAAGAATCAACAGGTATTTCTATTTCATACTAATTGGTTAATGGCCTAAATAATTTTTGTAACTTTGTAAAAAAAGAAAGGAAATGTTCTAATGAATAAATATGCATCCTAATATCCACCATTTCATTTACTTTATGCTCTTTTAAGTAATTGAAAATACCAGCAAGAAGTTCTTTTTTGTTCTGATTGCGCTTGTCCTTGGTATCACTATCCTCAAATTCGTCACCATCATCAAGCTTCTTGAGGGAGTCACTGACGTCATAATCTGGAAGACCTGCATTGTGAATGGAAGTCCAGTTAGCCCAATCTTACGGCTTCCAGAGAACCATAATTAATCCAAATGTAATCAACAAATTGGTAGATGCAGATGGGAAGGTGTTTGTGAGGCACACAGCGATAGAGTAGGTCCTCCAACTTGTTCATGGGTTGTCCACTCTTGAAAGCAGATGGCATGTTAGCTAGCAGCTGGAGACATGTCATGCCATTTTGAACCTTGCTTTCTCCTGTTGATTTGATCTTTGTTAATAGCACCAGAGCTGTTTCTGTTCGGGAGAGAGATAGAGAAGTTTGTGAGAAATTTGATTTGATAGTGCAACCTGAAAGGAAAGAGAGACGAAGTCTACCAAAGTTCATGCTGAGTAGAGTCATGTGAAGAATGTTTGTCTCATCTTTCCGCGTGGCGTGAATGTTCATGTTCCAAGCTTTTGAAGCCAAAAGCTTAACCATTGATGTCTCGTTAAGAGCGGCAGCGACGAACAGAGGAGTTTCACCCCTATTATTTTTCATGTTAAGCAGCCTATAGTCAATGCGGATCAAGTCCTTTGCTATTCTGGTAGCTCCAACTTTAGAAACCTCATGAAGTACTGTATCTCCGTGGTTATTCTTCGACAGCCAACGCGAATCCCCAGCATGCTTCCCCAAATCAGTTACCAATTGCACACTTCCGCTGTTCGTTGCAAGATGAAGCGCGGTATTCCCATTCAAAGAACTGCCATGCCTCACAGCTGTTTCATCCTCTTCACAGCATCTCTTAAACGCAATCCAGTCTCTGTCGATGGCAGCTCGATAAAGCTTCAACATTATTCTAAGACTCCTCAGCTCTCTCTCTCTCTCTCTCTCTCTCTCTCTCTCTCTCTCTCTCTCTCTGTGCGCGCGCGGGTACGAGAGAATGGTAGTAATTGAAGACATTTAACGGCATCTACTTTGCTTCTTAAGCAACAAAGTTGAGCATCGCAACCATAATGCTAGTAATTGAAGAATTTAACGGTATCTACTTTGCTTGTTGAGCAACAAAGTTGAATCGCAACCATAATGCTAGTAATTGAAGAAATTTAACGGCATCTACTTCGCTTGTTGAGCAACAAAGTAGAGCATCGCAACCAAAAAGAAAAAGTTTTATCCTGAACCACTTTTTTTTTTTTCCTCCTTCCCGTTTTCCCTCTTCGACCTGCCGTCTCTTGGGGAATTACAATGGGTCCTTGGTTTTATCAATATCAAACCCCACGATGGCACAGTGCTCACAACACGAACACTGTGACTATAAAACATTAATCCCAGATAAATGTTCGACTAAATCAGAGGTGGAGCTGATAACCTAATGTCTCTAATTAAAAGGCAACTGAACCTTTTGTGGGATAAAAGAGTAGCAGATCTGTACTTTGGGTCCGCTCAAATGCGTGATAATCTGGACACACGAAGAAAATTCAACATAATCTGAAATTACATTAGACCGGAAATCCTTGGAAATTGTACCTCTAATCTTTTATTTCTTCCTAATTACAGGTCGGGTCGTCAAGAGGGGTCTGTGTTCTTTGACGAGCAAGACACGCTGCCAGCATCTCCCCTTAAAATTTGAAGTTCTTCAGCAAGGTATTTTTTGTTTGATACTCAACCTCTATTCGCTTACACTTTAAACGGATTTCTTCACACTTTAGCCCTTCGACAAGGTGCTATATCCAAGGAAAATTCCTTGACAATCCTCCTCTGGTTTATTCCTGAGTTTCTAAGGAATATGCATATAACATGTCGAACTGAAAACCCCTAAATGGTCAACGGGGGGTTTCTTTTCATACTAGGCTTCAGAAGGAGTGATGTTTTTTGGGTGCTTTGCTAGACTCTTGTTTAAAAGACATACAGCAGTGTTCATTGTCCATTTCAATGATTGTTCTATTTTTTTTTTTTTCACTCCGAGATAGCATTCTGCTCTTGGGAATTGCTAAAATTATATTAATGAAGAATTCCCTCCTTAAGAAAAAATTTCTAAAATTCTTTAGAGGAGTATATTAACTTTCTGAATCGATTTCTTCAAAAAAGGCTTATAAGGTTTTCCTTCTCTTTTCTAGAAACCCCAAATGTTTGTTAAGCAGGAAAGTGATGAACACGCCCAGATTGTCAAACTAGATTATCTAAAACTAGTTATATGTCCTTATAATATCACAAAACGATAAGAACCTCCTTGAATCCTTCACCCTTTTCATACTCATTACTTTACTCCCCTACAAGTCTTAGAAGCCAGAGAAACAAAATTGAAGTCCTTCTTGTCGTGTAAACTTTCCTAAAGCTAGTAGGCCTACCCCAAAATATCTCATTTAGTGGCCATACCCTCGCCGTTTTGTCCACCTGCTGGCCCTCTAACCTCCGGTGGTTGTCTTGTTTCACAAAGGCGTAGCTTTTCTCCAAAGCTAGCATCGTCTCCCTGTAGAAGAGGTTTGTGTGGAGGTTTTGGTAGCCCTCCGGCAAGCCCAAGAGGAATTTCCAAGTCTTATCCAACTAATCCCTATTTTGAAAGCTATCATTTATTGCAGTGGTCTAGAGTAGAATTCTGTTGTCTAGTGAAGGATTGCATGCGAGGACGAGGGAAGTTTAGCCTCCAATCTGAAGCTAACTCCTCACTACACCTTAACTTTGCAACCAATTTTGGACAATTTGAAAGAACTAAAGAATTTCTCTGGGTTCTTAGAGGGAACCTAAACCTAAACTTCTTAACTAGACTCTTGAAGGGAGTCTAAACCTCTAGTACAAGTTTATAACTGAAATTCTGCTTACCTCTAATTCATAACCAGCAGCTATTTTTACTGCTCGGTTAAGTATTGCTGCTAAACAGCCCGTTAACCAACTAACTTCATTCCCTCGGTTAGTTACAACTGTTTAAACAACTACTTAACCGACTGAACAACATTCTCTAACTGACTCAAAGGCCTTAACAATCAAACTAAAACACATACATTGCTAAACAAAACGACATCAAAGAGACATTTATTAAAATGATACCACCTTCACATGACTTTAGCTGATTGTATCTACTAAGTCTTGGTCTACTGCACTCCCCACCCCTTAAAAGGAACCTTGCCCTTAAGGTTAAAGGAAGGATAATGCTGGTTGAACACATCAATATCAATCCAGGTGGCTTCTTGCAATGGCAAGCCTTACTAGTGAACCAAAAATTGAGACTGCTTCTTATGAATGCGCTGATCCATAATAGCTTGTGGTTAAGGACTAATAACATCTTCGGACTGCAAGAAAACTGGTAAATCTTTCTGGACTACCACATGATCCTTAATTGCTTTCTTGAGCATGGATACATGGAAGACATTATGCAACTGAGATCTTGGTGGAAGATTTAATTTGTAAGCTACTTCACCTACCTTTTACAGAACTTCAAATGGTCCAAAGTATAGGAGAGAGAGTTTGAAATTCTTACAAACCACCAATGAAGTTCCTTTATATGGTTGCAGCTTAAGATAGACAAAATCACCAACTGCAAAATGCACTTTTGATTGCCTAGCATCATAAAGTTTCTTCATACGAACTTAAGCACCTTTCAGCCTTTCTTGAATATCCTTGAGGATTTGGTCTCTAGCCTTTAATTCTTAGTCAACCATCTTTAGAGTAGAAGAACCCGGAAAATAAGAGAGAAGAAAAGGGGGGCACAACTATATACCAACTCAAAAGGGGACTTAGTATAAGCACTATGAATACTAGATTGTAGCCATACTTAGCCCATGAAAGCCATCTCAACCACTCTTTAGGGTGATCCCAAGTAAAGCACCAAAGATAAAATTCTAATGTCTTATTTACTATCTTAGATTGACCATCCGTTTGAGGATGATAGGCAATGGAGAAATTGAACTATGTACCTTGCAATTCAAATAACTGGCGCCAAAAATTACTTGTAAAAACAACATCTCTATCACATACAATGCTTTTAAGCATACCATAAAGCTAAAAAATGGAATCAAAGAAGACTAAAGCCACACTTACAGCCGAATAAGGATGAGATAAAGCCATAAAATGAGCCATCTTGGAGAATTTATCCACCACCGTCATGATCACTTGCTTTCCTTCAGATATTGGTAACCCATCTATGAAATCCATAGAGATGTCCTCCTATACATTCTCTGGAATGGGTAAAGGCTACATCAACCCATTGGGTTTGGTATTTTGCCACCTGACTTGTTGGCACACGGGACATTCTTGAACAAATTTTCTAACAACTTCCTTCATGTGTGTCTAGTGAAAAATAGATTTTATTCACTGCCAAGTCTTGAAATAGCCTTCATGTGTTGCACCACGGAATTCCTAAAGAATAATAGGAATAAGGGTAGAATTTCTACCTAAATAGATTCAATTTTGGTAAAAAACCACACCATTTTTGTACTACTAATCCTTCCCTACTACATTGGAACTAATGTTGTGTAGAATCTCCTGCAAGTGTGAATCATGCTTAACTTACTCTTGAATAGTGTCTAACCAATCCGGAGTTGGCAGAGAAACTACCTTAATCTGTAATGGTTAAGGCTATGTGTGAGTATTACTTTCTCCTTACTCCTAAATACCAGGAATATAAATAGAATGCTTTTCCCGATCAATGGATTTTGGAAACTATGTAGAAACCATAAAAGATGGGACTAATGTAGTAAACTTAGAAGAGATAGCAAAGGTATCTTGAGAGTACCCGAAAGGTTTCTATAGCCTATAGTCAGTGACTATAGGTTACATTTGAGGACTTGGTACCTTTGTAGAATAAACTGACTGCTTGTCCTAAATTCTTGACAAAGCATCAACAACCACATTTTCAGCTCTTGGTTTGTATTGAATATCAAAGTCATATCTAACTAATTTAATCAACCAACGTTGTTGAGCAAGAGTAACAAGTTTCTGATTCTCTAGATTCTGAAGGCTCTTATGGTCAGTTTTAATAGTAAACAGAGTACCTAACAAGTATTGTCTCCATTTTTTAACAGCTAATATGAGAGCTAATAATTCCTTTTTTGTAAGTGGGTAACAACAAATTCTTACCTTGTAAGGCTTGACTAGAAAAGGAAAAAGGTTGTTAGTACTAGCTCAACACTGCACCTACCTTAGTTCCACATGCATCACATTCAATTATGAATGGTATTGAAAAATTTAGAAGTTTGAAAATAAGAGCTTTAGTCATCTTTAGCTTAAGCTCGTTAAAAGTAGTTTTAGCTTGAGTATTCACACAAACCCATCTTTTTTTAGTAATCGTGTGAGTGGTGAGGCAATTATACCTAGTTCTTGATAAATTTCCTATAATAGCCTGTCAACCCTAGGAATCCCTTCAATGATTCACTGATTTTGGTACTAGCCAGTCTACCATAACTGCCACTTTCTCTGGTTGTACTGCCACACCATGACCATTGATTATATGGCCTAAATAGTTCATTGTTCTAGTCCTAAAGACACATTTTCCTTTCTTAAGAAAAAGCTAATTGGCCTTCAAGACATAAAAAATCATTTTGACATGCTCAAGGTGTTCATCCCATTACTTACTATAGATCAAAATATCATCGAAGAAGACTAAGACAAATATGTCCAGAAATTTTTTAAAGATCTTGTTCATTAAGCTTTGGAAGGTACATAGGCATTACACAAAGGCCAAATGGCATAACCAATAACTTATAATGCCCTTATGGAGTTTGAAAAGTTGTTTTATAGATATCCTTCTCCTTCATATAAATTTAATGATAACCGGATCTAAGATCCAGTTTAGTAAACAGCTCAGCCCCATGTAATTGATCCAAAAGCTCATCCACCAATGGTATAAGAAACCCATCCTTCATAGTTTCCTTGTTGAGGGATTTATAATCCACACACATCCTCCAAGAACCATTTTTTTTCCTAACCAAAAGAACTGGAGAGGAAAAAGGGCTTTATTGTCTCAAATTACTCCTTCAGTGAACAAATTAGTAACTATCTTTTCAATTTCCTTCTTTTAAACATAGGGATAACGGTAAGGTTTGTTATGGATCACTTTGGTTTCTTCCTTGAGGGTTATATGGTATTCATGAGAGCAATTTAGGGGTAATCTATGAGGTTTTTTGAATAAATCCTCATAAGTAGAGAATAATGTGTAAAACCTTGCTACCCACTAGTCTAATATGTAGTATTTTCCATTTGCAGTGCAAATTGCAATTGTAAAGCTACCCTTTGTTGCTAATAATTCAACAACTTAACTCAGAAGGTTCCACCAACTTATTTGCTGGTTTTTGTACTCCACACAAAGTAACCAGATGGCCATTCTAAGTGAAAGACATTTGTAGTTTTAAGAAATCCCAACCAATTACTTCAAGACTGGATAACCATTAAACACTAAGAATAACTTCTAGCTTAAGCAAGGGTAAGACAAAAAATCAATCATCATGGTAATGCCATCTAATTCCAGCTCCACTTCCTTACAAAATGATCCACCTTTGATTGTTTCTCCACTTGCAACTACAACCTCGAACTCTCTCTAGAAAAATGGTTGTAACTGTACTTTTCTAGCCAATTTATGACTCACAAAATTATAAGTACTCCCAAGATCAATCAAGATAGGAACCAACTCTCTTGCAGTCCCCATTCTCCTTTGAATCCTCATAGTTTTAAGATTATACACATCAAACATGGCAGTAACAAATAACATTCTTAGTTCACCTGATTCTTCCCTAAATTCCTCTTTAGATTCCTTATTGTCTTCTCCTGGCAACACCCCTTCCAACAAAAATAGCTTCTTACAATGGTAGGTAAGGGAGTTTTTTTCATCATAATTAAGATAGAATCCCCTAGCCCTTCTATCCATGATTTTGGGTTAAGTAAGTCTCTTAACAAGTAGTTGAGTTCTATTATCACCAATTTTGGTTTTGCCTTCCTCTCCCTCATAAGATTTCCTCCACAATGGATTATAAGTGTTTCTATGAGCTGATTCTTTAGCCTCAAACAACCTAGCAAAACCAATAGCAGCCGAAAGAGTAGGTGGATTATGTGTTATAACATCTAACCTTATATTTTCTTTTAAACCATTAATGAAATAGCTAATCTAGTGTGCTACCTCCAAATGCCCTGATCTTAGCAAGAGCTTCCCAAATTGGGATTAGTATTCTTGAATAAACCCCATCTATTTTAACTTGGTTAATTCTCCAAAATGGTCCTTAAAGATTATAGGACCAAATTGTTTAACTAGTTCATCAATTAAGGCTTCCCAAACTATAAGATTATTACTTGCTTCCTTCCTTGTAAGTTGGTACACAATTTGTGTTTCTCCATCCAAATGCCAAGAAGCAATTCAAACCATATCTTCTTCAGGAGTTTCATAAAAATAAAAAAAAAATTGTAAAGCTCTATCAATCTAAGAATAAGGATCCGACTCACTAGTGTACTTAGGGAATTCCAGACGCACTGTTTTGGCTAGAATGTGTCCAGTAGAGCTCCTTTCATTGTGGAATTGATTTCCTTTATACGGCCAATAGAACTCTAACCATTTCTTTCTAAACATCATTGTGAGCTAAAACCCCATCCATCTTCGCATTAAGTTCAAAGAACACTTGCTGCATTGTCTCTGTGAAGGCATCAATCTTCTGATTCAATTCAACCCGTGTAGATTGGTTTAGGGTTGCAACTTAGCTCTGATACCACTTTGCAATGGTTTAGAGTAAACTTCTGTTGCCTAATGAAAGATCGTGTGCAAGAACGAGGGAAGTTTAGACTTCGATATGAAGCTAACTCCTTACTACACCTTAACTTGCGACCAATTTTAGACAATTTGAAAGAACTAAAGAATTTCTTTAGGTTCCTAAAGGGAACCTAAACCTCAACTTCTTAATTGGACTTTTCAAGGAAGTCCAAACCTCCAGTACAAGTTCATAATTGAAATTATGCTTACCTCTAATTCATAACCAGCAGCTATTTATACTGTTCAATTAAGTATTGTTGCTAAACAAGTTGTTAACCAACTAATTGCATTCCCTCGGTTAGTTACAACTACCTAAATAGCTACTTAATTGACTGAACAACATTCTCTAACTGACTCAAAGGCCTTAATAGTCAAACTAAAATGCATACATTGCTAAACAAAACGACATCAGAGAGACATTTATTAAAATGACACCACCTTCACATGACTTTAGCTTATCGTATCTACTAAGTTTTGGTCTACTACATTTACATCACAGGTACAGTAGCCACAATGATAACAAACGAGTGCCTCATAAGCTTCAACTTGTTGTCAAAAGTTCTTTAATTGAACATAAAATTTTGTTAAATCCCCTCTTTTGGTAAGTTCCAATTTGTTCATGGCCTATTTCAGGTTGTAAGCTTACATTCCAATGACGACAAGGATTCTTGCAAAATGCTTCAAATTTCTATTACATTGGAATTTGGGAAACCAAACCTTTAAAGCTTCAATTAACAAAATTGTGTTAAGATTAGAGTAGTATTCAATCACATAATTAAATGAATATAGGAATCCTAAATGAAGAGTACATTGTCTCATTCAATTCAACCAATGCAAAACAATAGATAATAATTAAAAGTCTAACAATAAACCTCAACGCAAACCATAGACAATAATCAAACCATAAATGTTATTGCTAATAGCTACCACTAATCTACCGTTATCACTAGATTAGAAGAATGACTACAACTAAAGCTAAAAGACTACTAAAAGATAGATTGGTTTTTATCTAATGGCATATATTCTTCTAACGTTTAAGAATTCTTTATATACATCCTTTAACTTGTTGTCCTAGGTTATTTGAGTGAGCCTCAGTCTTTTTAATTCATATTGGCCAGCTTTGGTCCTAACAATTCTCATCCTTTCAAACAACTCTTATCCTTAAAGGTTAATTTTAAAGGACATAAATTGACATCTTTTGCACTCAGTGTCCTTGCATGTTGGCTCATACTCCAAATGATCTCACCACCAATTAAAAAAATTTACCCTAGGGCCATTTCCCTTTCACACCATATGACACTCCAATGCCTTCTATGGCTTTACTAACTACCTTTTTCATTCATAAGAGCAATTCTTGGGTAAATTTTGCATTTATACCTAACTATTTTCTTTGGCTATGGTATATAAAAAACTAGATGTATGTTGGTATTTGGCTAAAAGACTAGCTTATAAATGAGTTCTCCAATATGTTATGTGATTATGCAAGCCTCATAGTAGCATGAAAGCAACTAGTAATCTCTTCTCTCATACAATGTAAACTAGCAGTAAGGTTGCACTTTTAAATAAAAATAATCACTTGCCTTGTAGCTTTGTTCAAAATACTTTGATTAGTAATTGACACCATATAAGCTTGACTCTTTAACAAGTGGGATTTAATCAACTATACCCTATTGGCTTGCTCTTACAAAAACTCATACACATCTTGTTCACTTATGAGCTTAAAATTTTGATAAGGGGGCTGATTGGGTTAATAACCATACAATGCTTCGAAGGGCATCATCTTTAACATGGTATGGTAATTGGTATTGTACCACCATTCTGCTAGAGGTAGCCAAAATGTTACCTTTTGGGTCTCTCACCACTAGAACAACAAAGGTATTACTCTAGACATTGATTGATTTTCTTTGTTTGGTCATTTGTTAGTGAGTGATATGATGTGCTACAAACAAGCTTCACTCCCAAGATCCTAAAAAATTCATTCCAAAACTTGTTGCTACTTAAGTTGCTAAGAAATGATGACTTAACCAAAGAAAGTAAGCATATTTGGCAAAATAATATGACCTGAGTACTTAATTCACCTCTTTGTAAATACATACTTACCATACTTTGCAAATAGTTAATGGTCCCTTAAGATTTGTTAAGTGGCTTGTAAATGATGTACGTGACTTTCCTTATGAGAACTATAAACCAATATATCATTAAAGAAAATCAACACAAAACTTCTCAAGTAAGATTAGAAATGTTATTCATAATGCTTTAGAAGGTGGCTAAAGAATTGGTCAAGTCGAATGGCATGACAAGGAACTCGTAATGTCTCTAGTGAGTCCAAAAGATAGTTTTCAAAATCTCAAATGGAAACACTTGCATTTAATGTTACCTTAATATCAAATCCATCTTTGAAAATAAGTCATCTAATGAAGTTCATCCAATAGCTCATTAATCATTAATATCAAAAACTTATCTTTAACTAGGAGTTCATTTAGTGCATGATAATCAATGCAAAACCTCCAAATCCCATCATGTTTGTTAACCAATAACATTAGAGATGAAAAAGGACTAATGCTATTATTAATGACTTTCATAAATAATATTTCCTCCACCATCTTTTTAATTTTTTACTTTTTACACATACAAATAGTGATATGATCTCACATTAACTGACACATTCTTTACACATAGGGGAATATGGTGATCAAACTCCCTTGTTAAGGGGAAGCTAAGTAGGTGTCACGGCCTAATTGGTTCATAGGATCGTAAGGCCCTCAATCTTTATGGCTAAGTTAGCTTTCCTCACTCTTGAATATACTTATACGAAGGTTTAAAGAAATATATAAGTCTTTTATTACATTAGAAAAAGTACAACTAGAGAATATAAAGGAATAGGTGTCAACCTTGTTATACAAACATACAAATTACCCAAACACTTACTCATATGATTGTCTCAAGCCTTGTACCTCATCCTATGAATCTTCTTAAGGGGAGTCAATTTGATACTAACTCCTTTTTGTAGCTTTAATAAAAGTGGCCTTTCTCGAAGGAATCTACCAACCTCATTTTCCTTTGATGTTCCATGTAAGTTCTTATAAAGGTGGCTCATAGAGGCCACCTCAGGTCTCTAATTGTAGTCTCTTAGAAGACTAATCGGAACCAACCTCTTTCTTTCCTAAGAGATCTCTTATATAGGTTAGTCCTTCCAATGATCAACTCATTTCTTGAGGTGACTATTAGGTTTCCAAAAGCTAATGTTTAATAGTACTTAATTATCTTTGTTTGTTCCTTAAAGCATTTTGTGTTTTTTCAAGAAATTCCACCACATCTTACTTCCTTATGGATTTCTTCCGAATTCTAACATTAAATGACCAATTGCTAGTTGTTAACAACTTTGTGGCTTATTTATCTACATCTACAAGCATCTTAAGCAATCAACTCATAAGCCCTTATAGGCCCATTTGTCTTATCATTCTTTCTACCACACAACCCACTTCTTAGTAGTGTCTCAAGCTTCTCTACTTCATGAACATTTGCTATCTCATGCCTTAAGCACTAGAGTTCAGTGAAATTTAAATGCAAGTGAACATGTCGAACAAGTAATATAATGATGAGAAAGATATCATCCCACAGAGATTGTTGATTACTAGACCAATTAATTATTAACGGTGAACAACTCCTAGAATTTGTCTAGCAAATCAAATTGATAGATGATAGATTAATTAACTAAATCTAAGAAAACTAAATAGAAGAAATATGTTAGAGCATATGATTTCACCATAATTACTAGGTATTAATATTGATTATTTATACTTTCAAGAGGGATAATGTCTATGTTATGACAAAACTTCCTAATTTATTTACCATCCTATGTCTAGGTATAGCAAGCCTACTTAGTTCATTAATTCACTATATCTCTATATGTAAATTGAAACAAACCAAATGCATTAGGATCTATGAACATTCTCAGTTTACACCGAATGCCACACAAACAATATGATATATGTCTATCCATATTTAATTTATGATTACATATTACAAGAAGCAACTATATATCATCTCATGTCGGTCTCAAACATGCAAATCAGATCATTCAAGTAGTAGCTAATCTCTTAAAAGCATTAAACATAGTAATATGTAACTTCACATAAACAAAATATCTTGCAAAACATAATAATCATAAGATTCATACCATCATAATTAGGTTACATCATAGCTCTAACAAAAATAAACTAAAACACAAAGAAATAATAGGGAAGAATAATAATAAGAATTAAAAAAGGCATCTTGAATCCAAAAACAAGAAGTCTGTCACCCTTTTTGTCTTCTCTTCAAGAAAACCTTAAGTTGTGCTCAATTTCCTCCTCCCCTTCTTTTGTCTCTTTTCTTCTCTTAAATAGGGTTTAGGTTTAGACCTATCTCTTATTCTAGTAGAAGTGGGTTTTGGAGACCAAAGACAATTGGGTCTTGAACTCTTATAATAATTAGGCTTTCAACTCTTAATATGACTAGGTTTTCTAATTATTTAGAAAACCTAAAACCAATGGAAAATCTAAAGTCCAAGCCCATCTTGATTTTCTTAATCTTGATATTTTGACCATATTTTACCATATAATAAACATCAGGTTCTCCATGCTTATTCTTTTTCTTTATGTCTCCTTATGCTACAAAAACAAGACAAATTCAAGTAAATAAAGAGGAATTCAAATATTTTCTCATAAGTATTGTATTATTTATTGCCTAAAAATAGTTAAAATAACTCTATAAAAATAAAGTTATCAACTAGTAAATTAAGTTAGGCATTACATCCTTTTACACCCAATCTTGCAAGGCTCTTATCATGCAAAAAGGTTCATGGCTTAGCCCATGTCTCCTTTTTTTTTTTTTTTGGTGAAAGGTCAAATTATATATCACTCATAAAAAATTTACAAGATTGTTCGATTACAAAATATCATCATCTAAGCTCAAATATTGCACTTGGCAAATTCCAAAGCTCTTGTAAAAATTTATTACAATTTGTAAGCTTAACTCCTCTAGTAGATGAAATCTTGCCTCTCACGTCCTTCTTGATTTTGGCAATAATGGTTGAGTTTTCTAGACTTGTATTGCTGAATCTTCTTCTATTCCTTTCGCTCCAAATGTGATACAATACGGCCTTGAAAGATATACTAAGCAAAGTAGCTGCAAAGCTCTTCTTCTTAACAGTGTTGATCATCCAATATATTTCAGCTCTCCAATGTTCAATTCTTCGAGTTAATCCATTCATGCCTAACAAAGCCTTCCAGATGTAGTTTGTGAACCTGCACTTAAAAAATAAATGTTCATGTGATTCTTCTTCTTGTTGGCAGAGGTTGCATCGTAGATCCACTGAACTATTCCATTTTGCCACCCGATCTGCTGTGGATAGTTTGTCTCTTAAAATGATCCAACATATAAAATTATGCTTCGGTACTCCTTCTTTCCAAACAAGTGTTGCCCATTTGGAATCTTCTCTGTTCTCTCTTAGTGCTACATAACTCTTGGCAATATTGTATTCTGAGTCTGTCACTAGTTGTGTTAGTTCATTTCTTACTTGTAAAATATTCCTAAAACTCCAAGCTAGTGATCCTTTCATCTCAACTTCTAATACATTCCTTTCCTTCAAATTTTCTGTTATCATCCATTTAACCCATAAGGAGTTTGAATTGGGGTGCACAAGAGGCCATAGGAGTTTTCCAATTGCTGCTTTATTCCAAGTGTGAATGTCTATCAAACCTAGTCCTCCAGAAACTTTAGGCCAGCAAACTTCTTTCCATGCCACTTTCGCTACACATCGTCCATTAGATTTACCATGTCTCCTTGCTTACACCTCCAATTAGGTTGTTGACACTTCTCCTAAGTTAGATCCCTCCCAAGAGAATGCACCCCCATTTAGACATCCACCTAGGTGTTGGCAGGGAGCCTCCCTAAGGTTAGTCATTGCCATCTTTATCCCATGTAGCCATTGGTGAGGATCATGCTCAAACTCATTGTCGTGATTTTTTGTTCTAACAAGGTAAGACAAGGATCACCTTTTACATTTAGATATCATTATTTGTGCATGTTTTTCTATGTACAAACTCATAAATTGTTAGTTAAAAACCTAGGCTTCCTTACATGCTCAAACCTAGGTATTTCCACTTGTAGAGCACTTAGTGAGGAATAAAAAACCTCTCAATTACCTACTCAAACTCATGCACTTCTACTTACAAATTACTTGGTAAAGTTAACAAAAGTTTCTCAATATTGTTTTTTCAAAGCTCACAATCACTTGACTACCACAACCTTACATATTGAAACATCGGTTTCAAAAATCTCACGAGTCATTCTTGGCTTTTCTAGCTAGTTGCCTTTTACTTTTAAAGTATTTCCATAGGTCAGTGCCATGGTTGATCATGAAGGCAACTATGGAGTAGTCCCTCTCTACCTTTGGAGCATTTACATGGGTTAGTTCCAAGGCCTCTTATGATCATCTTAACCTGCACCAACTTTTGTCAAGAATGGGGCTTTCACCTCAACTTGCACAAATTCATACAAAGAATATGTTGGAAAAAGATATGTTTTGTTGTGACAAATTTTTTTGTTAAATGTATATAAATTTTTTTCATATATTTATGTAGAAAATAGAATTAAAAGAAGTAAAAGATGTGCAAACTATAATATCAATTAATGATTTTATAAAGTAGCCAGTTTCCAACATCCTTATATATTGCAATATTATTCAAGTCTCAAAAGAATACTTCCTAAGCATATTAGTTGCATGGTATTCATATTAAAGAGAATTTGATGTTGGACTTTATGTCATTGCAGGAAAAATCCAACTTATTGTGATTTTCAAGCCAAGTCCGAATCTATGACATACAACCTAAGCTTATATGATGAGCTTATATTAATGCAACTTGATTTGAGCCTATAAGATGCAAACTGATCCAAGCCCGCAAGATGCAAGCTTATCCAAGCCCACAACATGCGAGTCCAACATAACACTTAAGTGAGGGCTACGAGCTCACCAAAACACACCATTCAACTAAGAGTTGAGTGCCTTAAATCAAGCTTTGCTCAATTAGAAGCCCTAGCTTTTAATTCGATCAAGGCAACTCCTTCCCACAACCAAACATCTATTCTCAACATGAAGAAATGCAGAAAAGCAATTGTTGTGTCAAAATGGCTAATCGGGTGACTATGTGATGATTAAGAGTTTGAATCAAAGCCTTAAGTGATGGAACATCTCTATTATTCCAATGGGAAGAAGGGTCTAACTTAGTCAGGTTTGGCAAAAACTTCATATCAATTATTTTTGTTTGAATCTAATATAAAACCTTCCATTCTATGCTTCAAGAGATAGTTTTGCATGAGTCTATTGAGAAATCAAAAGAAGAAATCAAGATTGCTTAAAATGTTGCAATTTTGTGAACATCTTCAATGATATTCTTTAAAGATCATATTCTTGTGATTATATACTCTTGTATACTCTTGTATACTCTTGTTTATATGCTAATTAAACTTTGATTATTATTTGCACATAAACTTGGTTGTAAATCTAAAATCTTAATTTGCTGTAATTTAGGGGTTTTGTGATTAGAGCATGGTTTAGTACTCTACATCTTCAGTAAGCTCACTTATTAGCAATATCTCTCACAAACTATACATTATTGGGGATTTGCTCTTGTAACAAAGTTGAGATAAGCTTTGATTGTAACCGTAAAGCTCTATGATTCCTTTGAGAAGGAATTGGAAGGATGAGGAAAACATTTTCTCTTGGTCAGTGAGTACGATGGACTTTAATTGGTTGAGTTGAAGGAAGAAGAGGGTGGACGTAAGTGTGGATGCCAAACCATCATGGTAAACCTCATGTTGGTACTTGATGTCTATTGTTGCTTGAGTTAGTGGTTTATATAAATAATTATTGTTGTGTTTGAGAAACCGAATTAATAGACATTGTTAGCTAAACAACCAATTTAACCCCCCCTTTTACTTGGTTGGCCATTATACTTAATAAAATAGACCTTCACCTCAACCCACACTAGTTCAAGCCAAAAATGGGGTCTTCATACTAATTCAAATCACCTTTTAGTTAAATTGTTACATATAATCCACTTACACATGTATACATACTTACCTTTACACTGATGTAAAGTGATATCCACTTAGTGCACCAATGACCTCTTTGTTGGGTTTGTCCTAGGGCATGGCAAGCATTGTCCTTTAACTTGTCTCAAGCCACGCCTCTAAGTATACTGATAACTCTATTTTTATAGAGTTATTTTATCTAATTTAAACAATAAATAATATAATGTTTGTGAGAAGATATTTGAATTCCTCTTTATTTACTTAAATTTGCCTTATTTTTGTAGAATAAGGAGGCATGGAGAAAAAGAACAAACATGGAGAACTTGATGCTTATTATATGACAAAATATGGCTAAGATATCAAGATCAAGAAAACCCAATTGTTTTAAGTCTCCAAAACCCACTTCTACTAGAATAGGAGATAGGTCTAAACCTAGACCCTATTTAAGAGAAAATAAGAGGCAAAAGAAGAAGGAGGAGGAAATTTAGTACAACTCAAAAAAGAGGCCAAGAATTCAAGGTTGTCTTGAAAATAAGATAAAAAGGGTGCCAAACTTCTTATTCTTTGATTCAAGATGGCTTATTTTATTCATATTCTTGTTTCTCCTTAGTATTTCATTATGTTTTAGTTTACTTTTGTTAGAGTTATAATGTAACCTAATTATGATAGTATGAATCTTATGATTGTTATGTTCTCCAAGATATTTTGTTTATGTGAAGTTGCATATTACTATGTTTAATGCTTTTAAGTGATTAGCTACCACTTAAATGATTTGATTTACATGTTTTAGACTGAAAGGAGATGATATGCAATTGCTTCTTGTAATGTGTAACTATAAATTAAATATGGATAGACATATACTATATAGTTTGTGTGGCTTTCAGTGTAAATTGGGAATGTTCATAGATCCTAATGCATTTGGTTTGTTTCAGTTCACATATAGAGATATAGTGAATAAATTAGGAGATTCTGCCATCACATAGATATTATCCTTCTTGCAAGCATACATAATCTACATTAGTACTTCATAGTTATGGTGAAATTGGATACTTTAACATGTTTCGTGTATTTAATTTTATTAAATTTAGTTGGTTAGTTTATTCTCTATCAATTTGGTTTGCTAGATAAATTCTAGGAGTTGTTCACCGCTAGTAATTAGTTGGTTTAATAATCACCAATCTTTGTGGGACGATATCTTACTCATCATTATATTACTTGTTTAATATGTTCACTTACATTTAGAAATTTACCGAACATATACCCCTAGTTGCTTCCTAATTTAGAAGTTCCTATCCAATCTCATAGCAATGGAAGCATTTCCACCTTTTCACTCAACTTCCCCCTTGAATGGGCGAACTCCAATATAAACTATTATTCAAGGTTGTAAAGGCCTTGTTTAGGGGCTTTGGCAAAACCACCAATCATGAGTTTTTGCATTTCTCATATGCATTGTCCTTGTTCCCCGGAGGTTGGTTCAAGTATGTACCATAAGCTCGCCGTATCTTGTGTACATTCATCTCCCACCTTGATCTAATTAAGGCACCTCCTTGTGTTGCAACAAACTAGTGTTAAGTCTTCTTCTTTTTCTTTGAGTTTTCTTTACAATGGTTCCTCACTCAAATCAAGTGTACATGTCAACAATGTTTCTCAAAATGCCTCTATTACTCCACTTCTTCTTAAAGGACTCCTTAATCTTAGAACCATTACACTCCAATACTAAATGTCATGGCCTTATTGGTTCCTAGGACCATAAGGCACCTAATCCTTGTGGCTAGGTTAGCATTTCTCACTCTTGCATATACGTTAGATAAGAATTATAGGAAACATAAAAAAATTCTTTTATTAGATAAAAATAAGTATAACTAGAGAATACAAAGAAAAAAACATATGCCTTATTACACAAATGTATAAGATATGCCAACTGGGAGTACTTGAGATTAAACCACCTAATCACCCACTTGTATGGTTGTTTTAAGCAATGTGCCTTATATTTTGAATCTTTGGTGATGTCAGTTTGATACTAACTCCTTTTTGTAACCTTAATGGCAGTAACCCTTCTGAAAGACACCTACCAACCTTATTTTTCATTCACACCCTTCCCATAAAAAGGCTTTCATTATTCCACATAAGTTTTTGTGTAGGTGGCCTTGATAAGCCACCTTAGGTCTCCAATAATAATGTATTGGAAGACTAATTAAAACCAATCTTTTCCTTTCCCAAAAATTCTCTTAAATAGTTTAGTCCCTTTAATGGTTAGCTCCTTTCTCAAGGTGATTATTAAGTTCCCAATGGCTAGAAAATAATGGTACTTAATTACTTTTCATTAGTTCCTCAATGCCTTTTGCATTTCTCCAAGCAATTCTATCACATGTTGCATCCTTATGAATTTATTTTGAATTTCAACATTAAATGACCAACGACTAGTTGTTGACAACTCAGAAGCTCTTTCATCCATATCCATATGCATCTCAAGTAGTCAACCCATAGGCTTGTGCATGTTTTTTTGTCTCCTCATTCTTTTTGCACACATCTAGCTTATTAGTAATGTCTCGAGCTTTTCTACTTCATAACAATTTGCCATCTCATGCCTTGAAACATTGACAAATCAAGCTAGGCATTACATAAAAACCTCAAATATATCCCAAAACTATCCCATCATCTCATCCATCTCTGTTGGTACCTTCTATGCTTAGCTATGTCAATGACCCTAAGTTGTCCTAGTATGCAATGCAAATGTTTTGTCACCCATATGCAAAAACTAAGCCCATTGATGGTAACCAATGATGCCCCTCATCTTCTCTTACCTTTCAAAATAACTATTTCTTCTTTTGACTAGATTGTCAATGTATTTTCAATCACACCCAAATCAATAAGATTGACCATGTTGACCCACTGCATTCCTATTATTGTATCATAACCCTCTAATGGCAATAATTTAACCTCCATAGTAAATTAATGGCCTTTAATTTTTTAAAGGAACCTATTGCATTTAGTATTACCTCTTAGATTATAGTCCCTAACAACCTTAATCCTGAAAGGCTTCACTTGCTCAAGTTAACAACCCAATCTTCTTGCTAAATTAGTATCAAGGAAGTGATTCTTGCATTTGTATAAAACAAAATGTTGACCTTAGACCTTCTATATAAATGTCTTTAATCTAAAAGTGCCTAACAAAGAATCTCTTGACATTACATGAATGGAAAGAACGTTTTCTACCTCTTTTTGAATCTTTTCAATTTGTTATGCTAATGCCAACTCACTATCAAGTTATTTTGCTAATTCCTCATCTTCTACAATCAAAAATAGCTATTTTTTCTTACAAACATGTTCATTGACCCATCTCTCATCATAATAATACCATAATCCTAACTCTTTTTTAGCCTACATCTAAGAGCTCATGATATGCCTCATGGAAAATTGAATGCCCTCATTAGTTTTTTATGTTCTTACCCCCTAAAATCCATCTCCACTACTCATTGGCATCAAGGTGACATGGGAATAGTTGACTCTTAAGTAACCCATAACTAACTCCTTACCCTTTGATGATATATATCTCTCATTCATTACCACTAACTTAGATACCTATTTCATTTTTTTAGGGCCACAACACCTTAACTAGCCCTTTAAACTCTTATTTTAACCTAACCAATAAGGCCTATAAGAATGCTTTCTCTATCCACCTTGGATTTTTTCCTAGCACCTTAAACCTCAGTAAACAATAACTACGAAATTTTACCTTAGTTAATGAAATGCTCACAATATTCATTCCTAATGCTCCATTGCAAACTTATCATATACATCTTCTATAAATCAAGTCTAACTTACTCATCCTTTTTCATTAAGATAATTCATAATCTATTCAACGGCTCATTTCCTGAAATAAACTATTGTATATTCTACCTTTGCATACTTATTTATAAAGTCAAAACATAAATAAAACTCATAACTAATAATCTACTCCCTTGTATTAGGACCTTTAAACTCTAGAAAATTAGGATAGAATCCAGAATTACTTGCATGCAGCTACCTCTAGCATGCCATTCTATATTCAAGCCATATTCATTAATGTAGGGTCCCTGTTATTGCCAAGAATTTATCCTTAAGGCTTAAAATCCCAAAATTAGGCCCTTAACCATGCTTATCCATGAGAACTATGGCAAAAGACCCACATTCTTGGGCTCTTGATAGTTAGGACCCTACCAATAATATGAAAATTTCCCATCACTAGCCAATAATGGCAAGTTGCCATGGACAAACCCAAGTTTGTTTTAGGCCAGCAACACCATTCAAATTTGGTCATTCCAGAGATCAAAATTTGCCTTTGTTGATTAGTTTTCTAGGAAAAAGACAACTAATCACTACATCTATAGTTGTCAACATGTATGGGTTCTTGCAAGTGGAAGCAATGGCACAATCAAGGTCTCTTATAAAATCAGCCATGCATGTTAGGCTTTTAGTGGCAAGATTGTAATTTTCATGAAAGAACAAGGTTAAGATGGTAATTTTGAGTAGATTGGGTGGGGTTGTTTTTAGGAGAAAAAATTTAGACAAGACCTTCAAAGAATACAATTTAGATTTGAATTCTCAACCCTAACTTATATGACATTTCAATGCATAAGCAAATGTTTCAAAAAGCAAAATGAAAGAAAAGAGACAACAAGTTAGGAGAATCCAATTCTATTTAATCTACTTTCTCATGCTATCTACAATAATAATATTATTTACACAGAAATAAATCCTAGAATTCCTTACATGACAACTAAATATATAAGAAAAATTACACCTAAATAAGTAAAATGATATAATGTATATTCCAAAAAGGACTAATATCAAATTCACCAACTCTAACATATTGCATCTTACATGGAAAATAATTATATAAGAAAAATATATTCCTAAATAAGTAAAATGGTATGATGTATGTTCCAAAAAAGTCTAATATCAAATTCACCAACTCTAACATATTGCATCTTCTTGTAACACTCTTCCACAATGCTTTTCCTATCAATTGTTATAGCATCATTTAGAATGGTGTCCCCAAGATCTTTTTTTGTTTTTAATGAAGCTTTGCCATCAATGCATTTTTCCAAGATTTCTTGTGCAAGGTTCTTATAAATTTCACAAAAACACAAGGTCAATATGGTAATTTTATACAAGTTGAGTAGGGTTGTTTTTAGGAGAGAATTTAGACAAGACCTTGAAAGAATACAATGTACATCTTATATGATATTTCAACATAGAAGCAAATGCATCAAAAAGCAAAAGAAAAGAAAAGAGATCACGCATTGGGAAAATTCAGTTCTATTAAATCTATTGTGTCACACAATGTACATTACTAATATTATTTATACAAAGATAAATCCTAGAATTCCTTACATGGAAACTAATTATATAAGAAAAATATACACCTAAATATGTAAAATGACATATAATATTTTCCAAAAAAGACTAATATCTAATTCACCAACCTTAAAATATTGTATCTTCTCTTAACACTCCTCCATAAGGCTTTTCCTATCGGTTGTTGCAGCAATGTGGAGAATGTGTCCCCACAATCAGTTTATGCTTTTAATGAAGTTTCACGGTCAATGTATTTTTCCAAGATTTCTTGTGCGGGGTTCTTATAAATTTCACGAAAGCACAATGTCGAGATGATAATTTTGTGCAAGTTGGATGGGGTTGTTTTTAGGTGAAAGAGCTTAGACAAGACCTTGAAAGAATACAATGTAGATTTGAATTCTCCGCTCTAGCTTATATGATGTTTCAACGTAGAAGCAAATGTGTCAAAAAGCAAAACGACAGAAAAGAGACAACAAATTGGGAGAATTCAGTTGTATTGAATTTACTGTGTCATACAATTTGCATTACTAACAATATTTACACAAAAATAAATCCTAGAATTCCTTACATGGTAAGTAATTATATAAGAAAAATATACACCTAATTATGTAAAATGACATAAAAAAATATTCCAAAAAAGACTAATATCTAATTCACTAACCCTAAAATATTATATCTTCTCTTAACACTCCTCCACAAGGCTTCTCCTATCAATTGTTATAGCGTCATGGAGAGTGGTGTCCCTAGGATCATTTTTTGCTTTTAATGAAGCTTCATGGTCAATGTATTTTTTCAAGATTTCTCGTACTAGGTTTTTATAAATTTCATGAAAACACAAGGTCAAGATGATAATTTTGTGCAAGTTAGGTGGGGTTGTTTTTAGGAGAAAGAATTTAGACAAGACCTTGAAAGAATACAATGTAGATTTGAATTCTCAACTCTAACTTATATGACGTTTCAATGCAAGAGCAAATATGTCTAAAAGCAAAATGAAAGAAAAGAGATAGCAAACTGGGAGGTATTGAATCTACTGTGTGACACAATGTACATTACTAATATTATTTACACAGTAATAAATCCTAGAATTCCTTACATGGCAACTAATTATATAAGAAAATTATACACCTAAATAAGTAAATTGACACTACTTATATTCCAAAAAAGACTAATATCTTCACCAACTCCAAGATATTGCATCTTCTCTTAACACTCCTCCACAAGGCTTTTCCTATCGATTGTTGTGGTGTCGTGGAGAATGGTGTCCCCAAGATCATTTTTTGCTTTTATTGAAGCTTCATGGTCAATGTACTTTTCCAAGATTTCTTGTGCGAGGTTCTCATAAATTTTATAAAGACACAGGGTCGAGATGGTAATTCTGTATAGGTTGGGTGGGGTTGTTTTTAAGAGAAAAAATTTAGACAAGACCTTCAAAGAATACAACATAGATTTGAATTCTCAACTCTAATTTATATGATGTTTCAATGCAAAAGCAAAAGTCTCAAAAAGCAAAATGAAAGAAAAGATATAATAAATTAGGAGAATTCAATTGTATTGAATCTACTATGTTACACAATGTACATTATTGATATTATTTACACAAAAATAAATCCTAGAATTCCTTACATGGTCATTAATTATAGAAGAAAAATATACACCTAAATATGTAAAATGACTTCATGTATATTGCTAGAAAAGAACACAGACCGCATTTTGGTCCTTCTTCGCCTGAAATGCCGAACGGCGACAGCGTTTTGGTCGGCTTTTGCACGACCATCCTGCCTATCGCCACCCCTTACTTTGTGACTGCCTGTCTTCTTTTCTCCCACATTTTCTCCCTCTCTCTTATTTCTTTATTTTTGTTTTTTTTTTCCTCGTCCTTTTGCAACCGTGTCTTTCTCCTTTTGTATTTCTTTTCTCTTCTGCGCGAGTGCTTTTCTTTTCTTTTTCTTTTCTTTTTCTTTTTGCTTTCTTCCTTCACTTGCCACAATTATCACTAAATTAAGCTGGCTCTCCTTTTCTTCTCATCATATTGTCTTTTACTACATAAACAAGAAAAATATAAGTAAATATATAAAAATCCAAATATTATCTCACATATGCTACTATTTGTTGTCTAAAATAATTAAAATAACTATTTAAATATAAAGTTATCATATATTCCAAAAAAGACTAATATCTAATTCACCAATCCTAAAATTTTGCATCTTCTCTTAACACACGTCCACAAGGCTTTTCCCATTGGTTGTTGCAGTGTCTTGGAGAATGGTGTCTATAGAATCATTTTTTGCTTTTAATGAAGCTTGGTGGTGAATGTATTTTTACAAGATTTCTTGTACAAGGTACTTATATCCCATTTGTATTGCCACGTGGAGAACGCTGTCGTTGCCTGGAGGTCAAGGCCGACGAAGTAAACCTTGTAATTTTTTACATATGTCGATTACATTTTCCTCAACCCCCTTCATAGAACTTTTATGAAGCTCTCTTAATTGCTTACGTTCTTCCTTCTCCATACCACTTTTGTTAGGCACTTTTTCTGAGTTAATGAGAGATGGAAAATAAGAAGAAATAGAGAGGTCGATAAATAGAGAGTTTTTGAGTTGGCTACGATGACCCCATCTTTCAAGAACATATACGTCTATATAAATGGACCGCAGCCTTTGACAATTTGGAAAGAATTAGATCTTTGGCTCAATGGGTTTCCGGTAATGTGTAGTTCACTTCTCTTCCAATCTCTTTTGAGAGCATGAAGTAAAGAATCTTTTTTTTTTCTTTCTATTTTTACTTTCAAAATCTCAAACTTTTGCTGTAAAAGGATCACAATGTTTCTGTTTCTGTGTCCTTCAAACTCCTTTTTCTTTTTCTTTTTCTGTTTAGTGGATGCTTGGTAAACCAATGTTCTAGTACTGCATAATTCATTCTCTCTTTTTTAAGTAGCACGGAAGGAATTGAGCTTTTATCTCTCTCGGAATATCGAATCTGATTTGTTTGCTTTTTTCTCTCTCGGAGTGCTTCTTCCTTCTTCTTTTTTATCAAATACAAGAATATCTCTTTTCTTTTGTACTTTAATTCTTTGTTTTATCCTTTTCAGATGCTGGTTCTTCTTGTATATCAAAATTTGGTCGAAGTTCTTTTTTTTTTTTGTGGATAATTGGGAAAATGGGGGTGTGGGGTGTCTCGGCCGTTTGGTCAGAGCCCCTGCCAGCTAGCTACAAACTGAGCTAGCAGACGTTGGATTGTTAAAGTTTATTACACTTCCTATAATGGAAAGTTAGATATATGTTGAAGAACTGAAAAGAAAAGTTTCAGAACATTGATCAAGGACTTAATCTTAGTATTTTCGCTATTTAAGTTTTAAGACATGATAATTTATATGTTTTAAGCTTAAAAAAATTTTGAACTAAAGAAGAGTTTGTTCACGGGAAATTAAGGATAGACCTCTCTCATTGAAACTCCTAGGAGCTTCAAATCATCGACATGATCCTTGACAACTTCGAAATAGTTCATTTTACGGTAGCTCCAAAATGTAGATATTTTGTTACAAAGCAACAATTTTTCTCTACTGTTCTCTGATCCCATCTTAGATTCGTGCTATTATCGGGAACAAGAAGTGAGTGGAATATATTCACAAACCCAAGATAGTGAAGTTCTTGTTTCTTCCTTTCGTGCAACCTTTTGTGCTCAAAGAATCGTTACAACTCTGAATACAACGTTTCTGGAAGCCCTGCTTTATGAATGCAAGTTGATCTAACTAAATAGTTAATCCAAAGTGCGATATACAAATTGTGGAATGCTGTTGAAAAATAATAAATATCAAAGATTTTGCTTTGAAATATTGAAATATTGAAATGTGAAATGTGAAAGATAAATTACCTGAGATTTTGCTCTAATTAAGAACATATGCTACAAATCATTTCAATTTTTCATTATGAATTTCACCTATCTTTTTTACATTTATAGAGAAAATTCAAAAAAGAAAGATAAGAAATTTGTCTGTTAGTGTTGGGATTGTGATTCTTTCTTCAGATTCTTCTCAATTCGTCAATAAACTCAAATCAACCACGTTGCAAATAAATTTCATCAAATCACTGACATTTCCTTCGGCATTCAAGTTTTCAAATGAAGAACAGCACGTTCGTTTCCTTATTTGAAACTTGCATTATATCTTCAGCCTTTCTTTTTATGCTTAGAATTTTAGATTGAAAATAACGTGTATGTTTCCTTATTTCAAAGTCATGTATTTCATTTCTTAACATCCTCCCAAACTAGTAAGTTAAATAATATGAATCAAACACTCCAAACTTGCAAAGGAGATGTTCATCAAGTCATTTGGCTGAGGAACCCTATTCGAAACCTTGGTCATTTAGGTCATTCAACACTTTGGACATGACGGTCCCATCATAGTTACACACTCTAATAGGTTTCTTGCGTAAGAGGCTAAGTGCTGGCTATCAGCAGCTAGGAAAAATGTAATTGGGACGATTCATGATTGAAAAGTTTTTGCTTTGCATCAATTTCTATCATAGCGTTTCCTCCGCTCAGCGAAAGGGCTGCCAATCTTCTTCTTTGAAGATAATAAATGTGACCGAAGCTGCAATAATTGGTAACGAAAATCTCGGGAGATGCAAGTTGATATAAGAAATGATAATAGATCTTAGTCATGTGAAGACAAATTGTGGACAAAACGGTTAGAATGTAAACTAGAATAACCAAACTTGTTAGGACAAAGATAATTGTCACTGCCACAGAGAAATGACGAAGCCCTACGAAACTCTCTTTGGCACTCTCTTTCTGGAAATGTGGAGAGAATTTCTCAAAATGTTTTTGAGGACCAAATCAAACTTGATGATCCGTCTTAGAAGGATGTTATGCATTGATATCTAATGCATATTTTCACTTGCAAAGGAGGTAAAATGTGGAAAACTATTCAACAAAAAGATCAAATTGTCATTATATCATCAGAAGGTTACATAATTTTGCACCAAAGAGGTAAAGACGTGTGCACAAATGTGATAACATAGCACTGCGAAAATTTAGGCAACTCGATAAACATTTTGGGCGAGTGGGCTCAGGTCCAAGGGGGTAGTATAGAACCAGTGAAATAGTTTTTAGGAGTTTGATATTGAGATTTTCACATAACAATGCAGTAGTAGGTATAGACTGAAATAGAAATCCATAAGAAAACTTCCATACAGAATCGAGACTTCACGGGTCCTTGCAAATGGAGGGCTTAGGGGTCTTATCAAAGCAACGAGGGAGAAAACGACTAACGATTGTCCTTATTGCTTTTGGACGTGGCTTCAAGATACTCGTGGGGTAGACAGGTAAATGGAACTGTAAGAGGGCGAAAATGGTGACCAGAAGGAATGCAGTAAAGCATACGAGCGTGACTGTCCACTGCTTCTTCAAATGAACATTGAGAACAATTGTTGCAGCAAAAGCAAGCTTGGTCATTGCCACTGAGATGAACAGGAATATGAGACCGAATTTAAGTTTCAGGGGAAGAGACTGACGGAAATCTTGGAGCTCAGAGGGTGACCTGAGGACAGAAAGGAACATGACTAGGGAAGTTAAGGAAAATGAAAGGGCTACAACGTCCATGACAAGGAAGACCAAGAAGAAAGGGTCATGAGAGAAGATGGGAATTGCAGTCTTCTTATTAGAACCTCCACACACAGCGTAAGCGGCAGCAAAGGCAACGGCTGTGATAAGAACCGCGCCGACAGAGCAAAACACGGAAGTCCGAATCAGCCATTCGCGTGCCTCCTCCAAAAGTTCCTGATGGGTTCCTTGGAAGACCTCGAGGGCGGTCTCCCCTTTTACCTTGCAGCGGCGCCCTGCATAATTATGGGGTATCATCTCGCGCACAAGCTGCATCGGGATGAACCAGATGGTTAATATTGTAAGAATGACGTAAAAGGTTATGCTATGGCAAATTTATGGATAAACTACTACAGTAATAATGTAGAACATAAAGTTCCACGCGAAAAAAAAAAAAAAAAAAGAAGAAGATTTTTTTAACAATGTTTAGAAATTAGCTTTTGAATTACACTATTGACCTATTTCTAATAAACAAGAAGAGCTTACCTCAAACCAAAGCAACTCCTCCTGCAATTGCATGACCGGACTAGGCTGCGTGTGACCTCCCGCGTAGCTTGGCATGATGCCAACATGGTGCAAGATGGTGTAATCATTTTTGTCCAGAGCTCGAGCCAACCTCGCCATTGGTATAGACTTCTCCTGTAGAAGGCGAAAGATCTTCGATTGACGATGGTTTATGGCCACATGCAAAATGTTCTGACCCTCGTGACTTTCTTGTTCAACCGCCTGCGGGAGCATTTGAAGGATCTCATTGACAATCTCTACTATTCCATTCCCCGTTGCCAGAGGCAGTGATGTAAGAATCGTCTCAGTGTCTTCACTGGAAGGAATTTCTTGCCGTGATAAATGGCTTTTTATCAGAACGCGGGCGAGTTTCAAAGCTGATTCATGCTTATACTTTTCATTCTGTATTCGTTTCACTACCGACCGTTCTGCTCAACATGTGTGTGTACAACATATGTTTGGATCAAGTACTTAAAAATAAAATAACAAAATTACTATCAATTACAAAGTTTTAAGAAGCAACCCAAAAATAAAAATAAAAAGAGTCCGTCAAAGGCCAACATGTGACAGATCGATCCCAGTAGCGATTGACAGAACCGTAAATGCTTTGAATTTTTAAGATCGGTATTCTCAACTGCTTTCGCTCATGTACACTAGCTTTGCGTACCTAAACAAAGCTTGGACGCTGCCATGGGAAGGCACCGCATACAAAGATTGTAGCTTGGATTCTGTTTGCCCCGTTGATCAGTTTCTTGAATATCCTTCTCAGGCATGCCTTAAAAAAAGCACTGACATCATCAAGCTGCCAACTCGTCTTAAACTTTCATGACATGACAGTTTTGGGTATTGGTTGATGTCAGACCCAAGAGTCACGTAACAAATTCAAAAAATACTACAGTTTGATTAAAATATGTATTAGTATTGAAGAAAGTATCATACACTTATAGACGAATCCCTCGAGCATGCTGTAGTTGCTTCCACTTTTGAATGCTGACGGAATGCTTGACAGGATCTGAAGTGCTGTCATCTGATTTTCATCTTTAGCCAGAGTCAAGTCTGGATGCTTTTTGCTAAAAATTTCAGTTATTTTCAGCGCCAGATCTGTATTTCAATTCAAATAGGAAACTAGTTAGTTAACCATAACAAAAGACTCCTTAAAAAATTCTCAATATACATGATTAGTCCCGTTTAAGATCTTCTACAACGCAACACTAAATTTCTCGTTAAGATGACCATTCGTTAGTTAACCATAACAAAAGACTCCTTAAAAAATTCTCAATATACATGATTAGTCCCGTTTAAGATCTTCTACAACGCAACACTAAATTTCTCGTTAAGATGAACATTCTACAAGTTAGATTCTACTTGTATAGACGAAGTCTTGGCTAATATGAATTGTAGCTCGAACAATGGTCGGGCAAACAAGACAGAACAGAACAATAAGCCTGACCACTTTTGTGTTCTATAGAATTGTAGAAGTGCCGGAAAACATGTTGCATCTTGGTTGAGTAGCATTGATTAAAGATACGGAGCTGGCAAAAGAAATACTCACCAAAGAACCCACCAAGAATTGCCACGTGAAGAATGGTTGTTCCGTTGTTCCTCCTCAGATTCTCGGGCTTCTCGTACGAACCAGCCCCTTTATCAGCCAAGAACTGGAACATCTCAGTTTGGCCATAGTGGGCGGCTTTGAAGAGGGGGTTTTCCCCCTGTTTATTCTTCTCAACTAACATGATCGCAAATTCTGGGGTAGAATTCAGCAAATACTCTACAAGGCTCCTCATATTGGTTGTTGCAGCCTCGTGCAGAATGGTGTCCCCCTGATCATTTTTTGGATTTAATGAAGCTTTGCGGTCCATGCTTTTCAGGATTTCTTGAGCGAGGCTCTCGTACCCCATTTGTATTGCCACGTGGAGGACGGTATCGTTGCCTGGCGATAGAAGTTCAGTAAGTAAACCTGGTGATTCTTTACATTTGGCAATTACCGCTTCCTTCTCCCCTTTCATAGTACTTTTATGAAGCTTTCTCAAGTTTTCCGTACTTCTGCTATGAGGCTCTGCTAATTCTTTTGGTACTTCTTGCTGCCCCATAATAGACTGACAAAGAACAAGAGAAAGAGAGGTCAATAAATGGAGAATTTTATGAGTTGGCTACAATGAACCCCTCATTAAAGAACATACAAGTCTATATATATATATGACAGTAGCCTGTTTGACAATTAGGAAAGAATTTGATCTTTGGTTCAATGGGTTTGTGATGTGCAATTTACTCCTCTTTTGATATCTTTTGATAGCATCAAGCAAAGAATTTCTTTTTATTTATTCAAAATCTCAAACTTGTGCTATCAAAGGGTAACAATGTCTCTTTCTCGCTGTCCTTTTTCTTTTTCTTTTTAGTAGATGCTTGGCAAACCAATGTTCTGGTACTGTATAATTCACTCCCCTCTTTTCAAAGTATCACGGAAGGAATTGAGCTTTTTTCCCTCTCAGAATCTCGAACTTGATTTGGTTAAATTTTTCCGCTCTCGGAAACTCGAATCTTATTTATCTTTTTAGCCAAAGAGAGTGTCTCTTCCTTTTCTTTGTCAAGTGCAAGAATATTTCTTTTCTTTTGTACCTTCATTCTTTTTTGTCTTTTTAAGAATGCTTCTTCATGTATATCTAATTTGGTTTTTTTTTTTTGGGTAAGTAAATGGATTATATATCTTAGTTGTAAATGTACATGATCAGACTAGGGCATACCACTAGATTCAGACCACATACAACATTAAGTCCAAGAAAAAATAGCCTCATTTACCCTCCAGTCACAATGAATATACAAATTTTCAACTATTTTTTGTTTCTAGCCTCAAAGTTCATTACATTTGTATGATGGCAAGTTCGATATATGCTGAAGAACTAAAAAGAAATAATGTCAAAACATTAACAAAGGACTTAATCTTAACATTTTTTTAGCTATTTAAGTTTTAAAGCAAATGATAACATTGTCTATACCTAGGCAATTGAGGAAAGTATCGAATTCATGGCAATCATATTTATTCGTGATTGGCTATGAATTTACAAGAGATTTCTTCTGAATTAGAAAATGTTTAAAAGCTTGAATTTGAACCATAGTTAGCATAAATCACATTAATGGAGTTATCTAATTTTCCTAGAATTGAAAGAAGGATGTTTACTGAATTAGTTGACTTCCTTTTCATTTCAGTTGACTGCCGTTATTGATGAGATTCTGGCGTGAGACTCTTGCGATGACAGTTGGCGCGAAGCGTGGGTTACACATGCGCATCTTAATTTCAACAATGTTGACGTTGGCGGGAGGCTGATGTGTGTAGTCACTGATGACGTGGTCTTGCCACATGTAGATAACATGGCTTGTTTGCTGATGTGGCAGGCATCTGAATCATCGGATTTTAACATAATACGCCCTTCTTATTAAGTGAGTGATTCAGGGAGAATTTCTTGTAAATCCGGCGGGGACTGTTAATGAAAGAGCTCTAATTGATTAGCTAAACGATGGTTGATGTAAGTGCCATTTTGGACTAAACCACCTTAAAAATCCTGTCTAACTTGTGTGTTAAAATTTACTAAAATATCTTTCTGATTGAACCATCAATATTGATGTTTATATAGTATTGATTTACTTGATATCTCATCACTAGATTGTTTATCGACATAGACATATTTCTATTGCGTGTAGCAATTAAATAAAATTCTATTACGGAAATTTTAGATCTTCATTCATTTATTAAATAGCATTTTCTTAACCAGTAGAGCATGAACAACGAACTTTTTAGCCAATAGTTACTCAATTCAAATCATTTCTTTCTTGGGTAGCCATAAACCCAACCTAGCACCCGAAAAAAAAAACACAAAAGAAAAAAAAAAAAACCTAAGCAAATCTTTTAACTATTAGTGTCTAGTGTCCTTTGATTACATGAAGATGTAGTAATAAAGGAGACGTGATGAATAGTTGATTATCAAGGTCATATGTACCCATGAATCAATGACTTTGATAAGCAACTGCCTATTATAGAGGTCTGGCAGGGAATGACTCTTACTATGGAACGATAGTAACTTACAAAAGTTTAACAGTTGAAGCTTGTAATTTTTCTTAGGCACATGCAAGGGAAAGTACATCAGTTGCAACGACAAACCACAGGAAGGGTTGATAGAGAAGATCTGGGAAACCAGTTTTCTGATTGAGGGCTTCCTATACCATGTAGACTGCTACGAGAGCTACCACATTGGAGCAGCCTCCTGCTCGGTGCTTTTAGGAGCGATAACAGGCATAGTAATTGCACATTAGCAATATTGCGATTTTATTCTGGAGTTTCGTTTGAGTTCTGAAGACAAAGTCTCAGGTCAACACTAATAAGATCCTTTTATATTGAAAATAGAAAACTGGCTACCAATAGCAAGGAAAAAATTAAATGGGACGATTTATGATTGAATACCTTTTTCCTCCTATCCATTTTAACCAAGCGTTTGCTGACCCAATACTGTTGATGAAACAATCCAATAAAATCATAATCCTAAAAGGTACTTTCTAAAATGATTTTGACGACCAAACCAAACTTGTAGATCCTGCTTCGAAGGACGTTATGTGTTGATATTTACTGCATATTTTCATCTGCAAAGGAGCTAAATATTGAAGACTATTCAAACAAACAGATCAAATGTCATTGTATCATCACAAACTTACATAATTTTGAACCAAAGAGCTCAACACATGAAATCGGAAAAACATAGCACTGAGAAAACATTATTAACTTGGGTGAAAATCCAAGTCATCTAAGAGGTATCCCTTACTATTTCAATGGACTATTAGAAATTATTAGGAAAAAAAAATGATGTATATCCAATTTAAAACCCCAAAATATTAAACAGATATTATTTTAATGGATGAGTGAGTTCAGCTCCAGGATGGGAGTTTAGAACCACGGAAGTTGTTTTTAGAAACCATTATCTCTGACGGACTGCATTTACCTTGATATCTATCACACATCAAACCTGCCATGGCTATAGACTGAACTTGGAATTTACAAGAAAATTCCATATGGAATTGAAAATTCAAACGGCCTCAGTGGTGTTATCAGAGAGACAAGAGGGAGAAGACATGCGACGAATGGTACTTATCACGTTTCCACAGAACTTGAAAGTACTTCCGAAAGCGGCACGTAGAGGGAACTGTAAGAGGGCGAAAATGGGCACTGGAATGAATGCAGCAGAACATATAAGCGTGGTACTCCACCCCTTATTCAAATGGATGTTGAGCACAATTGCTGCAACAAACGCAAGCATGGCCACTGCGACTGAGAAGAAGAGAGAGGTAAGTCCGAAGATAAGTTTCCAGGGAAGGGAGTGACGGAAAGCTTGGAGCTGAAAGGGTGACCTTAGGATAGAAAGGAACATAACTAGGGAAGTTAATGAGCTTGCAAGGGATATAACGTCCATGACAAGGAAGACCAAGAAGAAAGGGTCGCGCGTGACGAAGGAAATCCCATTCTGCTTATTAGAACCTCCCGGCACAGCGTAAGCGGCAGCAAAGGCGACAGCGGCAATAAGAACCGCCGCAATAGAGCAGGACTCGGAGGTCTGCATCAGCCATTTTCGTGCCTCCTTCAAAAGTTCTTCATGCTTTTCTACGAAGAGCTCGAAGGCAGTCTCCCCTTTCTTGCTGCGGTGCAATTCATAGTGAGGGGGTACCATCTTGCGCACACACTGCATTGGAATTAACTAGAAGGCTAAGAATATAACAACAACGTAGAAGGTTATGCAACGAAAATAATACACTATTGAGACCCAAGAAGGGGCATTTTGAAGTCATCTAAGTGACACCGAGTTAGAAGTTCTTGGCTGACGTCCTAGCCATCTTAGCCGGCATGAGATTCCATCCTTCTGCTGAACTAGCCGGAAACTAAAAATCTGTTCTTAATTTCAATATCTTTTGGAATAATCTAAGGCAGGTTAAACCAAAGCCCCATATGCTGAATCTAAGGCAAAATTTATGTGTGGAATACTACAGTAAACAAAAGGAGCTTACCTCAAACCAACGCAACTCCTCTTGCAAATGGAAAGCAGGAGTAGATTGTGCGTGACCTCCTGTGCGGCTCGGCATGATTCCAACATGATGCAATATGGTGTACCCGTCATTGTCAAGTCGTCGAACTAAAAGCGCCCTTGGTAAAGGCTTCTCCATTACGCGGCGAAGGATCTCCAATTGACGGTGCTTAATGGCCACATGCAAAATGTTCTGGCCTTCATGACTCACTTGCTTAATCGCCTGCGGATGCTCTTCAAGTATCATACCGACGATCTCTACTATTCCATTGCTCGCTGATAGAAGCAGGGGTGTAAGAGTCATGTTTTTCTGCGCCTCGTTTCCTCCTTCCTTGCCTCCTCCGGTTTGAGAAGAAGGACTTGTTTCCGCAGCCGTTGGTTTAGCTTCCTTTTCAGCGGGACAAGTTTTTTCCCATGGTAAATCTTTTTGTATTAAGAGGCGAGCGAGTTCCCGAGCTGATTCATGCTTTTTCTTGTCATCTTTAATTCGTCCCGCTATCGGCCATGCTGTTCAACACGTGTGTGTGTGTGTGCGTGTAAGAGAGAGACAGGGACAGAGACAGAGAGAGAGAGAAATTAAATGTCTCCAAACATTTGATTAGTGTTAAGCGGCAAGAAAAAATAAATAAATAAGTACTAGAGTCCATGTCAAAGGCCCGCATGTGACAGATGGGTTCCCATAAATGTTCGAAATTTTTAAGATTAATATTCTCAACTTCTTTGGCTCATGAACACTAGATTTGTGTACCTGAGCAAATCAAACGCCCCAGCAAGGAGAGACAGTCCACACAAGCTTCGTAGTTTTCTGGGACCTCTTTAGATTCTATCGTGCCCTCATCAGGAATGCCTGGATAAAAGCATCAACACCGTCAAGTTGCCAGCTCGTTTTAAACTTTCATGAAATAAAATTTTAGAAAGGGAAAATGAGAGAGTCGCAAAATTAATGATTTTTGATCCTTTGAATGAGGCATTTAGTATCATGCACCTTCTTACATGAGAAATTTAAGCCACTGGATTACAAAACGAACTCTCGTTATTTTGGGTAATGTTTGATGTGAGACCATGACTCACGTATCGAATTCAAAATATATATATATATATATATATATATTCTAGTTTAATTGAAAGATGTATAAGTGTTGAAGGAGGGATCATACATATATAGATGAATTTCTCGACAATGCCATAGTCGCTTCCACTCTTGAATGCTGACGGAGTGTTTGAAAGTATCTGAAGTGCTGTCATATGATCTTTGTCTTTTGCCTCAGTTAAGAGTGGATAATTGATAGCTATTTCCAGCGCAAGATCTGTGTTTGCAATTCAAAGAGGAAACTAGTTTGTAAAGCACAAGAAAAGACTGCTAAAAAAGAAAAAAACTCTCAAAATGTACCACTAGTCCCATTTAGGATCTTCTATAACTCGACACTATATTTGCCATTAATATTTTTTACAAGTTAGACGCTATTTGTATGGACGATATCTTGGTCGATATGAATTTTAGCTTGAACAATGGTCAGGCAAAAAAAAAAAACATTCCTATTTAAGTAATCGGAATAAAGCAATAAGCCTCACACTTTTGTGTTCGGTAAAATTGTAAAATTGTCAGGGAAACATGCTCCATCTTGTTTCCATATCATTGATTAAGACATGTGGCTACAAAAGAAATACTCACCATAGCACCCAGCAAGAATTGCCGCGTGAAGGACTGTTGCGCCATCATTCCTCTTCAAGTCCTCCTGAGAAGGGCGATCTTTATATTTTCTCATTTTATCATCCAGGAGATTGAACATTTCAGTTTGGCCATGGAGAGCAGCTTTGAAGAGAGATGTCTCTCCAACTTTATTCTTCTGAAACAGTAACTCTCGTGAAGCAAAATCCA